>OY856414.1:780923503-782123503 GCA_963693085.1 Alisma plantago-aquatica | reverse complement strand
CCTTCCTCCTTGAAGTAGCTTCCCATTCATACCTTCTAGAAGTAGTCCAAAGTCCTCCTTCTCCACCTGAGAAGATTTCACTGTCTCCACTCCACAACCTCCAACCTAGGAGTAGCAAGGAGAGTACAATGCAATAAGAAAGAACAAGAAAGGAAAAAGGAAATTACAATTACCACTTAAGCACAAGGCTTGAATCCTATATCAAGCGTTTTAATCTCCTATCCAATGTGTATGAAAGTGGAAGTATAGTGGGTAGGAGATTCTAGCCTATAGGACACAAAATGCCAGCAATGGAAATGATTAGCATGTGTTGAAGTTGCTCAATTGCTCACAAGAATTGATTCTCAATTGCAAGTATGTGTACTCAAGTGAGTTTAGGTGTCCTATGACAAGTCTTATTTATAGGAATGACCTACTGGTACTTAGGGACGTTATAGGCACTTTCTAGGGGGTTCTTAGTGCTCAACTAGCCATTAGGTATCCACTAATTACGTTTGTAATGGCTAGTTAATAAACTCTGAAAAGTGCAGACATAACCTTTCTCGGTCAAGAAGTTTGTCGACCGAGTGTCTCTCAGTCGAGAACTTCGTCGACCGAGGGAAGGTCTCGGGAAAGTGTATTGCAACGTTCAACTCAACTCCCAACCACTTTTTCCCACCAAGTCTAACGACTATAGAACCTGCTCGAGACTTAGTCTCGGTCAAAATTAAGTTCTACCAAATATGTGCTTGTATAGGCTTATGTGAAGGTTGTTCATCAGTGTATGTTCCTTAGACTTAGGTGTTTCTCGGTCGAGAAATTATTCGACCGAGAGTATCTCGGTTGAGAAGTGTTTTGACTAAGGCAGACTCTGTTTCAATACTTTAAATCTTATGCTAAGTGTAAAAATGAATGTGCAATTGTGATGCTCACTTAGGGGATAACCTATCTAAGTGTTGTGTGTGTATTGGAAGATCTAACCACTTGATTTACATGATATCTAAGTACTTGTACATTATATATTTGTATAAGTTAAAATTTGATTACAATCATGAAAATAAAGCAATTTAAGCATGTAGATCTTCCAAAACTTTGTCATCCACTTTGTTCCTGAAATACTCAAGTAGCATGTTTTTTATTTGGAGAGAAAAACAGATTAAATACATCACTTAGCCATACGACATCTACATAAAGAGGGAGAACAACCATCACAACATACAATGATCATGGACACACCCATAAACTTACAAAAACTCATATTGGAATGTGAATAAGACATTTCTACATTGATCTCTTTTCTTCGATGCTGATATAACCAGCTTTCCTTAAGAGATTCCTTCAACACGAGCATAGATCTGCATACAAAGGGCAGTCTAAGACCTGTGATCCAATGGGAGTTCACCTCTATACGCGGAGAAATACAGTAAAGCAACATATCTAATCTGAATCAAAATCTGAGCTCTAGCTTAGACTAGAAGCAACGACACTCTCACGAAGGAGAGACACAAAATGCCAATGAAACGACGAGTAACAAACACCGATTAGACAGTGAGAAACCAGATTGAGTACAACCACCGGCCAATAACAAACAACTAAACTAAAGCACGAAAAGGAAAAAGAATATAGGGAGGAGGAGCCCAATGCCGTAGAACTTGGTAGCAGTAAGAGGATAGACAAACCGCTCACACTTGGGACACACCAAAACACAGCTTGGCCCCCAATCGCCGGCCAAAACCGAATAGCCTCTCACCAACACTACGGAAAAATAGGGCGGAAGGACCTGAAGCCCCAACGCTGGAGTCAAGGGGATCCACCGAGAGCCACGATTTGACGATGCCCGACTCCTGTAGCCAAATCATATGCACCGCCGGGCGAGGAGAGGCCTGGGGGGAGCGAGGTGGCGCCCACTGGCGGCCAGAGCCCCCTCCCCCAAGCCATCCACCACACGCGAAGAAGCCCTAGCCGCGTCACTCACACCAAGCTCCCGCCTCAAGTAGCATGTTAGATCCACAAGAATGAAATGTTTGTCATTTTCAAAACAAAAGTATTTTGATGATGTCCATTTAGCCAATAACCTCCCCCTTTTTGAAGATGACAAACATTTCTAAATATAACTCAAATAAGCTTAAATAATATTTAGTTGAGTTTCATACCTAAAATTTACCTTGTGTATACCTTCTCTTGTTTATGGAATGTGTGCTTATTATTCCCAAAGAGGTGTGGAACATAAAATCCAACTCTTTAGGTAATATAGCAACATTTGATGTGAAGCCAAGAGAGTATGTATGAAACTCATTGATTGAGTATTTATGATTTATATTATTTCTCTACCTTTGTCATTTTAAAAAGATAACCGTTAAAAACATCTGTTAAGATTCCCCCTTAATTGGTTCTCCCCTTTAAAAAAGATAACCATTAAAAACATGCTAAAAGATGTCCATTTACATCCAAAATGTAAGGATCGGAGAAACCAATCAATTTTAAGAAGCACAATTGTCAAATAAAACATCTTCTAAGGGAGTGATAAGTAATTTCTTCCTTGTGTTATTAAATTGATCTAATGGAAGTGGTTTTGTGAAAATATCATCCAATTGATCTTCCATATAAACATGATGAAGGGATAAATGTTTTTTAGAAATATGATCCCTTAGAAAATGATGATAGATTTCAATATGTTTGGCACGGCTGTGTAAGATAGGATTATGTGCCAAGTTTATAGCACTTGTATAGTCACAAAAGATAGGCGTAGATGAAAATATAAAAACATAATCATTTAAAACTTGTTGCATATAAAGCACTTCAGCACAACAAGACCAGGCTACCATATATTCAACTTCAGTGGTAGAAAGGGAAACTTTGTTTTGTTTCCTGCTAAACCATGATACTAAGGCTCTTCCTAATAAGAAACAACTTCTACTTGTGCTTTTTTGGTCAAGTCAACAACCAGCGTAATCGACATTGGTATAAGCTTTCAAATCCAAAGATTGTCTTTTATGATACCATAAACCATACTTTCCGATGCCGGCTAAGTATCTTAGAATCCTTTTGATGGTTTGAAAATGAGTTTGCATGGGTTTTGATTGAAATCTAGCACAAAGTCCAACGAAAAACATGATATATGGTCTAGAAGTGGTTAAGTAAATCAAACTACCAATCATGGCCTTATATAAGGAATCGTCAATGGGTTCCCCATTTTCTTCCTTATCAATTTTAGTAGAAGTAGCCATTGGTGTGGTAGCATGTTTGCAATGTTCCATTCCAAAACGTTTTAAAAGTTCATTAGTATAATTCTCTTGGGTTATAAAAATCCCAGCGAGAGTTTGCTTTATTTGAAAACCAAGAAAAAAGACAATTCTCTCATGAGACTCATTTCAAATTTCTTTTGCATAATATCACTAAATTGTTTACATAAATATTCATTTGATTCGCCAAAGATAATATCATCAACATAAATTTGAACAACTAGAAATTCAGATTCATATGCTTTGAAAAATAAAGTAGAATCTAAATTTCCAATTGAAAAACTGTTATCAAAGAGATAATTTTTGAGCCTTTCATACCAATTTCTAGGTGCTTGTTTTAAACCATAAAGTGCTTTCTTAAGTTTGTAAACATGATCATCTTTACCAGGAATTTCAAAACTAGGTGGTTGGGCAACATATACTTCCTCTTGTATTATTCCATTTAGAAATGCACTTTTTACATCCATTTGGAATAGTTTGATGTTTTTGTGGGTAGATATAGCTAGTAGCATTATAATATCTTCAAGTCTTGTCACTGGTGCATAAGTTTCATCAAAGTCTATTCCTTCTTTTTTATTATACCCTTGTGCTACAAACCTAGCTTTATTTCTTACTACTTCCCTGACTTCATTTAACTTATTTTGAAAAACCCACTTAGTTCCAATAATGGTTTTATCTTGAGGTTTAGAAACTAAGTCCCATACATCATTCTTAGTGAATTGGTTTAATTCTTCTTGCAATGACATTATCCAATAATCATCTTTTAGAACTTTAGTCACTTTCTTAGGTTCAATTATAGATACAAATGCCATATTTGCAACATCTCTAAAAGATGATCGGGTTTTTTACTTTATCCTTAGGATTTCCAATGATTAGTTCTTGAGGATGATCCTTCATGAGTCTAGGGATGGTTTTTGTGTCTCAATTTGTTGATCATTTTCAGCATTTTGATCATCTTTAGTTGATATGGTTAGGTCTTCAATTTGATGAGTAATATCAACTATGTCATCACTTTGTTTTAGTTCTTCATGAAAAGTAATGTGAATGGATTCTTCAACTTTTCTAGAGATGGTATTGTAAACTCTAAATGCTTTTCTAGAAGTTGAATATCCTAAGAAAAAGGTTTTTTGTGATATAGAGTCAAACTTTTCTCTATCATCTTTTGTGTTTAGGATGTAGTAAGTTGAGCCAAAAGTATGAAAATAATCAACCCTTGGTTTCTTATTATAAATGAGTTCATATGGTGTTTTCTTCAAATAAGAGTGTACAGTTACTCTATTTAACACATAGCAAGTTGTGTTTACTGCTTCAGCCCAAAACATTTTAGATGTATTATGTTCAAGCATCATAGTCCTAGCCATTTCTTGTAAGGACCTATTCTTTCTTTCAACTATGCCATTTTGTTGTGGAGTACGTGGAGCTAAAAAATTGGGAGTGTAGCCTTGAGATGTGCAGAATTCTTCATATATATGATTCTCAAATTCTCCACCATGATCACTTATAATTGTGCACATTTTATTTTGTAATTGATTTTCAATCATTGAGTAAAATTGTATGAACGCTTGAATGGTATCATCTTTATTTGCAAGGAAATGAACCCATGTATATCTACTATAATCATCAACAATAACAAAGAAATATCTTTTTACACCAATAGATTGTGTCCTCATAGGTCCAAATAAATCCATATGAATAAGTTCCAGTGATCTACTGGTGCTAAGCCTGTTTTTGGGTTTAAAAGAAGTTTTAGTTTGTTTACCCAAAGTACATGGTTCACAATTTTCAGATTGATCAAAAGATAGCTTAGGAAAACCACGAATAAGATCATATTTAACTTGCTTTTTGATAAAATTTGAACTAGCATGACCTAATTTTCTATGCCATAATTGGAGAAAATTATCTTTTGCAAGTAAATATTTTCCAACTATAGATTGCATAGAGTTACGTCTAAGAATATATAGATTTATGATTCTTTTTCCTTCATATACAACATTTGTAGTGTTCTCTATTTGTAACTTGCAGCAATTTTTATTGAATAAAACATCATATCCAGTATCACATAGTTGAATAACACTTATTAAATTATGGTGCAGACCATCAACAAGTAAAACATTTTTTATTTCAAGGTTTGTACCAATATTACCTATTCCAACAATTTTACCTTTGCCATTGTCTCCAAAAGTGACTGTTCCACTTTTCTTTTCTTCAAAAGTTTGAAAAGCCTACTTATTTCCAGTCATGTGTTTGGAGCATCCACTATCAACCACCCAATCTTGCAACAAAATATGGATTTTGGTACCCATGTGATGGTCCATTATGGTTAGGTACATTTAATAATAAACTAAACATGATTACATAATTTAAGCTTATCAGAACTTCATTCGGTCAACAAATACATCTACCGATCTTGTCTCGGTGGACAATTTCACGACTAAGATTGTTACTGTTTCAACTGCAGATTTCAGATTCGATACAGGAATTCCTTTGGTTGAATAATTTCTCAACCGAGAAATGTCTCGGTCAAACTATTTGTCAACCGAGGTTGTTTCTGTTTGTTTTTAGCAATCCGTTTATGTTAGTTTGGGCTTAAATTGTTGTAATATGCTAAGGTACCATTCTATTTAGTTGATATGAGACATTAAGATAGTCAAATGATGTGTTAGGTCAAATATCAAATTAATCATATTAAATTTGCTAAGTTTGGTGTCTTAGAACTTATACTAACTCTGTTGGGTTTTAGGGAAGATAGAGAAGGTAGCAGAAACAAAAAAAATTCTCCTCGAACCTAGTATAAAGGAAACGCGTCAACGTCTATACTATAGGAAGGATGGTTTGTAGAGGCATACCTTGTCCCGAGGCTTGCTCGGTGGCGTTACCTCGCGGCCTACACGATCTTCACCTCTGGTCTTGGACGATATCAGTGCAGCTCCTGGTCTCACCGGGACTGTCAGGACTGACAACTGTCCTCCGAGCGATAGAAGTCTCCCGCCTTTGTAGTAGTCCACACGGATTACCTGGAACTCCGATCACCTTGTCGCACAAGGCACCAGAAGGAGTCATACATTCCTATCGGTGTACTAGTCAACGACACACTCTCCTGCCACTAGTCGCTTTTTTGTAGTTGTCTTTCCCTTGTTGTGCCTCCCTTATCGGGTAGCACTTGCTCGGGCTCTCTCAGTTACCACAACCAGAGAGAATGACAACTTTGAAGAGCAACTAGTATTCTGAGTTGTACTTTGAGAAGCCCCCAATACCCCTATATATAGGAGGTTCATGGGATAGGGTTCACTACCCCGGGCAATGCAGGATTAAAGAAGGAGTAGAAGGGTTCGAGATTTTCCACAAAACAACCAACTGCACCAGGTTGGGGACCTGAGCCGATCGGTTCAAGCATGAGCCGATCAGTTCGTCATCCTGATCAGTTCCCGATTGAATTTTCCTCTTTTGTATTGAATTGATTCAAATACCAATCCTTGTTCCAATCAAATTAGACAAGTGAAACGAAGAGAAATTTCTTGCCAACATGACTTTCCCAATTTGCTCGTTTGGACCTATTGAGTCGATCAGTTCAACCCTTGAACCAGTCGCCTCAACCTGTCCTGAGCCGATCGGTTCACCAAGCTGAGTCGATCGGTTCATCATATTAGCCGATCAGTTGGGAGTGTAGACTGTGCAAAATCAGTCAATTACAGTTTCAATCAATCCAATACTCTAATCAAACGGTCCAACACCTTGAACACTATGATATTGAGCTATCAATTGATTGAGTGTTTAATTGAACTACTAAACTCCGTTAGTAATCAATCTAAACATCGTTTGTGGATAAACTCCTCTTCTAGGTTAAATCCTATGTGGGTGACCCTCCAGGCCCATTTGACGTTGGTAGTGAAAGTCCATAACACTTATGACTTCACAAGAAAAGAGCGGTGCCTAGTCATACATCCGTGCTACCCAAGTGAAATAGAAAGTTGGAGACCAACTTTCAATCCTACAATCTGTGAATGTGTTACATTGAATGTATAATTCCTTTGTCACCGATATCCCGAATGAACTCAAGGCATGGAACAGTCATTCTATCAACATTCATTCACTTTCTTGACCTTAGAGTAGATTGGAGGAGATATGTATGACATCAATATCACAGATTGATTCACACATGCGTGCACATGCCTATCTCAATCATACTCATCAAGTGGCCACAGATATCAAACTCCCTCAGGAGGGACAAAACCCATATCTATCACTCACCCCTTAAAAGACCCAAGCGAGCCAATCATCACCTTTATAACAACCCATGTTTCAGGACTGCATTTGATGATGTCAAAGTGTACCCAACGACATGCGTTGAGTGTAATGATTTTAGGTCAAAGAATCACACTCACCACCATCACTGTGAGAAATTACTGTGATTACCATGTCATGATTCCATGTGTCAAACTCACAGTGGGTCTCTCTGGTACACTTGTTCTATAACAAGTACCTATGTGTTTGGTTTGATATCTCCATATCATGACTAATGAGATTCTATAATCAACCAACACCACAATCTAGTCTTGTGTGTCATTGTTGTCTACCTACCTTCCATAATGACATCCAACTAGGGACATCATAAGAATGTACAAACTCTTATCATCCGTATGATCTCATCGTTGAAGTCTTGAACCTGAAAGCATACATCATTGAGTATTGTCATTCTCTAGACATTCAATATGTTCTATCATTATCTCATATGATTGAACTAGAAAGAATGGGAAGCTTTCCTTTGATGCTTATCAAATCAATCTTAATGTATCCCACCAATCATCCCATGATTGGTTCTCAAGGAATACATACCAACAGACTCCCACTTGCACTGCGAGCCAATCACCCTTGAATCATATTCATAGTGATCTTCAAACATGTCCCACATGTTACTGTTCTCTAGTGCTAACATAGTGAGTTATGGCAACACCTTGCCACAGTCGGTATTAACTGCATGTCTCTCATCTTTTCATTGTACGTCACACGTATAAGATGGAGTTGTCATAATATGTGATCTAGTATTCCTTTTCTAACCTTTAGCCACATTGCATGACCAAGTACTCCCTATTTGTCATCAATGATCTTAATATCTATAAGTTCATCTCATGAACTTCCAGATCCATATAGTATCCACTAATGTTCTCTAACATTCAGATACTCAACTTTTCCTTTTAAACAGTTTTATTGGAACGTTTCCATTTATCAACAAATATTCACTTTTATATATCCCATATATATTTTATGATTATTTTTTTGTCCTTTACGGAAGTTCTCATCAGTGTAACTCTTTACAGTGAACCCTTCACTACTACAGATGTAACAACCCCGCCTCCCGGTAACCCCCAATTAAGGGAGACCCGAAGGTCAGAGCCATTATTCAATTAATAGGATCAAAGGTTTGACATATAATCAATAATAATTATGAAATTCTACTAACTAACTGGAATTTGGTATAAAATTAAAACTTTACTTACCTTTGAAAACTTTGGAAATATATCTATCCAGAGCTTGAATTATTCTATCTAATCCTCCTTGCACTTTATTTCTTATTTCCACAATGTGTCACTTTACTGTTTGTTCTTTAAATTGTTGTTCCTAAAACACCGACAAACAAAATGTCGGTCAGTATATCGAAATATACTGGTATGTGGGAGCAACCAAAATCTTGCAAATATGGTTAAAAATTTAATAATCACATTCAAATTAATTAACAAGCCAATTTACACTTTTTAGTATGACATTCTACACCGTTTTTTCCCTAACCCTGGCATACCCACCTTAGGGTTTCCTTTGCCAATGACTTAAGGCCACCTTCTCAATCCAGAGCTTGGTGCCTGAGGGTCACCACTCATGGTGCCCACTAGTCATGCAATATCATAGGCCACCTTCTCATTCCCGAACTTGGTGCCTGGGGTCACCACTCAAGGTGTCCATTGGTCTACCCATCTGGGCCTGACCTTTGGCATCATCCATCAAGGTGGCATATAAGTGTGAGAATCCATACTTCTATTATTAATGTGCTAAACATAGTGACTTTATATTTTGCAAGTATGAACATCCAAACTGATAATTTGCATTCAATGCGATTAACCATCCAGAAAATCCACGAGAAACTAAGGTTATTATTCATAATTAACCACATACCTGATTTGTAGATTCAATAAGATAATAACAATTCCAAGAAAGCAAGTAATCCAAGAAGCAGTTCAATAATCACAGAATGCTTGAAAAGCACACGTAACCTATTTACTACACTTTACCAAGAATATATCTATTTAATTGACTTGGACTCACTTTCTAGGGTTTCTAATCCGAATTGGGTTTTATTAGGGTTCTTTTTACAACTTTCCTCATTCAAACCCTAGAACAACAGTTCTAAGTACAAACACTAATTACTCACATATTTAGATTACAACCTTTTTATCATCTTAGGTTCCTTCCGGATTAACAATTCCTAGTTCATTATGATTTAATTAACCTATGAATTCCATTTATCATTAATTCCAACTTTATCCATTAGAAAACCCTAATTATCATGTTAAGGGTATCTATCCATGATTAGGAACTTTTTATATTCCAAATATCTTAGAACCATCATTTAACAACATATGATCATATTTTTCGAATTGAATATGATCTTATCCTCTTTTACCCTAAATTAGGGTTTCTAAGTGCTTAATGATTCATAATTGGTGTAAAACCCTAAATCATGTAATAAAGCATCTAGATCAGGTTCAAGTTCATCATTAACATTTCATCAGGTTACTATTACTTAATTTTGCCACTTAAGCATCATGAACCTAGCCATTAATTTCAATTAGGGTTTCTAATATAATATCAAAGCACTTTCCATTAACTAAGTACACTTTTGCAAATATGAACGAAATCAGGCTTTCAAAGTATTTTTATTGAATTCTACTCATTCTTCTGATCAAATTTCATATTTTGTATGTTTCCATCGGAGCTACGAATAAGTCATTATGAATTTTCAAAGAATTGACTTTTTGGGCCAATCGCGATGCGCCACGTATCCCTTTTATTTCTTTTTCTAGCGATTAATCCTTCCTTGGCTTCACGGATCGAGCCCTGGATCCGGCTAGCTGGGAACCCAGTTTCCTGCTCCTTGCGTCTTCTTCCTCGTGCGGACGGGGAGACCGCCTCCCCTACTTTCTCTGTAAAATAGAGGAACAGAGGCATCCCTTCTTCCTCCTCGGCTCGCCAACCGCAGATGGAACACCATGCCGACCACATCACCCCTCCTCCGCTCGGCTCCACCGAAGGTGGTTGGGGCCTCAATTGTCCCGAGGTCATGCAGACCAGACCACTTAGATTCTCGCCCCTTCAGCAGGTTCATGACAACGATGGTTGCAAAGGGACACACCTCCAGAAGCAATTGAAAGAGCAAATCCCCTCGCGGAGTTTGGCCGGACACAATGGGAGGCTTTTACCATTTTTTTGGGGTCCAATGCCCCCTATATATATAGACAGGTCAATGAAGAGATCCTAATCAGATTTGGGCATTTTACTTGGCATCCACGAAACCTACCAAGACCTGGGTTTCCTAGGTTCAGATTCTTCTCCTGAATCCACTGGACTAATCGCCATAATGATTTGTCCATTATTTTACAAGATAGCAGTTTAGGAAAAACTACCCTCTCAGCCTACTGTTTCCTTATCTGACTGAGGAAGGTGACAACATAGCCTCTGTTAGATCCAAATCCAACGGCTGTGGTGTCTCACGTTTATATCAAAATAGATCTAATAAAATTGTGACAAAATACTTTCCTCTACACTTTATGAATTTTGTAAAATCCATATCTCCCAAACTGAGTGTCCAAATAATCCCAAATTTTGAGGGAAACTTAATGAAGACTTAATCTACCTCTGCTCATAATCGAAAAGAAAACGTGTCTTTTTATTAGGTGCAAGATATTGCTCAATTATGAATATTTCTCACCTATTTTCTCTTTCCTTTCCTATAAAATTATTATTCTAAGTTCCTTGAACCTCAAGGAACCTTAATGGCTCAAATCTTCTCTTGGGAATATTTCTTTAGCCTCTTTCCTTATCTTTCATACTTTGTTTTATTATCTTATTTTTTATTATTAAAATATCTCTTTTTGAGGATTTCTCTTTTATTTTCCTCATTGGTATTCCTTTTAATATTAGGAATCCTTTGTATACGAAAATCCATCAAGGATATCTTAATTACACCTCTTTCCACTTTTTTTCCACATATTACCATTGTTTTCAATTTCTTTCTTAATAAAGAAATACTTATTTGATCTTTTCTTTTCTTATTGTCTTTTCTTTGCAATCTTGGACTCCTTGGCACCCAAGAAACCTAAGAGGCACGAAATCCATCCTTGGATTACATTCTTTTGCTTTCTAGAGGTTTCCAAACCTTTCTTTTCTCAAAAACTCAATCATTCATTAACTAATTCAATTTCCTTGTTATTGGGACCAATAGCCAATAAAGCCCACAACACAATCATCAAGGCTATTGTGAACAAAATCCATTTATTCAAAACAAATTATATCATTATTTGTTCCAATATAATTAATGTGATAAATTACATTCCTCACCAAACGAACCCAAAAAGTGGGGTTATAACATCCTTCTCCTCTTATAAGAAAATTTTCCCTCCAAATTCCATCAAGCAAGCAAACAAAGAGGATGATCCTTTCTTATCTCCATCAGGGCTCCCATGTGGATTTACCCTTTCCATGGTGCTTCCCAAGAACCTTCATCATCTCATATTCTTCCATCTGAGTTCTTTCTTACCTTGGTATATCGTACCCTCATAGGTGACTCAGTACATTTCAACCTCTCATAAAGCTAAATAGATTTAGGGATCAGCACATGGCTTGGGTACCTCACATAGTGCTCTAGATCAGACTCACGGAACACATTATACATCATGTTATCCTAAGGGGTAAGGTTAAACCTAACCATCCCCACCAATCCCTCTCCAATGGACCCATATATCGGGGAATCAGCTTTCTCAGTTGTAGCTTAGAGGGGTCGGATTTTCACATCACATACTTTCCTATAGTGAACTACATGTCAGTCTGCTTTGCATTAGCTCATGACTCATGTCGTCTCTGGGCTCTCTCTCTCAGCCATTGCACGATCAAAGCGACTTCATTTGCACCCACTGTGGTTCTTTTCTGGACTTCATGAGGCCTCCTTCACCAACATCATCTTAATGAAGTGGTGACTGACACAACCTCCTTCTAGAACTTCTTGCATCCCGATAAAGGCTATGGTGTTTATCATCACATCTTTCAAAGGGAAAGAACTGCCTCTATGTATCAGCCTGAATGAGCATACTTGCTCTCATCAGACCCTCTAGTCTGGATCATACTGTCCATTAGTATGGGGTGATAAACTGTACTATTATCGAGTTCTTCATGTTTCTACTTCCACCTCATGGAAGTGAACCTGTTACGACCCCACCTCCCGATAACCCCCAATTAAGGGAGACCGAGAGGTCGAAGCCGCACCCATGACATCCGGATCAAAGGTTCGGCAATTAACCAAGAATAATTATCAAATTTTAACATACTAAATTGAAAGCTGTAAGAAAATAAATTTTTGCATACCTTTTTGAAAACTTGGATCTCTAAACTTCTATCCACACAGATACTAATCTATCTAATCCTCCTTTGCACTTTAATTCTCATTTAGTACCACATGTGCCACTTTACTGTTTGTTCTTTTCATTGTACCTAAAACGCCGACAAACAAAATGTCGGTCAGCCGAAGCTGGTATGTGGGGGAAACAAATAATGTTCAACTATGTTAACAATATAATCACTCAATTAATCATTTAAAAATAAAGATTACGTTTTAAGCCAAACTACTCAATCCATACCTTTCCATAACTCTGTGTTGTCCCTGTAAGGACTTATATGGTACCTCTATAAAGGTGACTTGATGGACCTACCCTCTAGGCAGCCAAAGTCATTCATGACCTGATGGACCTACCCTCTAGGAAGCCATGTACTAGGTCAGCCATTACGACACAGAGGGGACCATGATCTGAGCTAGAAGGCATATACATTATGTGATAGTCATAGTCACTTTATAATTGCAATATGAACATCCAAACAGTTTAGTTGCATTCAATGCGATTAAACATCCGGGAATCCATCGGGAAACTAAAGCGGTTATTAATAATTAACCACATACCTGATTTGATGGTTTCAGAAGCATTAAGAAAATCCAACCAAGCATGCAATCCACGTAATTCAACAATCACATAATTCCTGAAAAGAATATGTACTCTATTTATTACACACTTTATCAAGAACCTACTTTATTATCTTGGATTCATTTTCTATGGTTTCTAATCCGCATTAATATTTCATTAATATTCATCAGGGTCTCTTAAATCAATTTCTCAAACTTTACCCCTTTTTAGGTTAACAAACCCTAAAATATCCTTTTCCATTTTTATGAACCTTAATTGCTCAACTATTCATTTTAATAGTCTTTTATACCCAAATTGACTTAGGATCATCATATCCCTATTTATTCATGGATTTGAACCATTAAAACAATTAAAAGATATATTCATCGAAATTAGGGTTTTCAAGCTCATTAGTACATAATTATGCACGAAACCCTAAATTAAGCCAATTATATATAAAAAGATCATCTTTTTTGATCCGATTTTCTCTTTTATTCACAACAGGTTAATATCAGCTTGAATTATCAAATAATGTCATTAAGACCATCTACCATCAAATCTAAGGGTTTTCCCTTAATTAAAATACTAAAGATGATAACTTTATGCCCTTTTCAAATTTCATGCATATTTAAGCACATAAACTCTAAATTAGACTAATCATGTGCAAAGTTATTCCTTTTTGAACATAATGTACCTTTTTACATTTAACAGGTTAACATCAACTCTAATGATCCATTAAACCATATTAAACACATTAATCATATCAAAATAGGGTTTCTTAACCTTTAATTCATTAAAGATGATAATTTGCACTACATTTCGAACTATGATCAGATTCAGGCTATAAAACTATTTTTATTTGATTCCTTGTGTTCTTCTAATCAAAATTCATATATAAACTTTTATCATCTGAGCTACGAATAAGGAGATATGAATTTTGCATAATTACCTACTTTGGACCAATTGGGAGATGCCACGTCACCCCTTTCATGCATGTTGCTCGCTGGGTTGCAAAACATTTCGAAATGACACTTATACCCTCCCGCGGCTCTTTTAGCTTTGTGATCTCCGGAGGGCAAAATCGTCCAGACTGCATCTCCATCTTCTTCCTCGCGACAACCACCTGTTGCCGCCCTAAGGTCCGTGGGCGGGACTTCCCCTCCCTCTTCCTGACCTCGCCGGACCTCAGGGAGGTATCCATTGCGTCCGCCACTCTCCTCTGCGCCCGCCTAGGCCTCCATCGTTGTCTGGGTGGCCGGATGTAGGAGTTATGGGCCTGTGACCTACGGCCATGCTGCAGGTCCTGTTGCAGCCAACATGAGGAGGGGTGAGCTTGGGGACGCTAGCTTCTCCGCTCAGGGTTGCCGTGGGATCTTCCATCATCTAACACAACGACTCAGAAGCCACCTATTCGCTCCAGGGTCAGTCTATCTTCTCGTTTAGGGTTAACTCTATAGTGAGGTTGAAGAAGAGAGTAGGAGATCGTGGGGTTCTCCTTTTCTCTGAACTAGGGCTCTACCCCTTATATAGGGGAGAGTACGAAGCCCCAAAGTGCTCCTAGAAGAGGGAACAAGTCCCTTTCCTAAAAGGAAACAATTTTCCTTAATAAAAAGCAAACCTTCTCTTTCTCTCTCATTCCTATGATATTACTTTTCCTTGGGATATTAGTATTATGAAAATCTCTTCCTTTATCTTCTCATTACTTGCCTCTTAATTATTTATCACGAAATCATGTTTTCTTTTAATAGAAAATACTCCCTTTTATCCATATTACAAAATTCATCAATAATATATCACATTATGCTATTATTTGCAATCTTGGTATATTCTCTTTCTTTCCTCTTTATTGGGACACCTTGGATCCCAAGAAACTCAAATATTTCGAAATTCTTTTTATTGGATACTTATTATCCTTCTAGATGCATCTTTATGCATTATTTCCCATTATCTTGTTTGTTTCTCATTAAATTATCTCTTTTGAGGATTTCTCTTTATTTATCTTTTATTTTCCTCATTGGTATTCCTTTTATCATTAGGAATCCTTGGAACACGAAATTCCACAAAGGATCTCCTAACTACACCTTTTCCCACTTATTTCCAACATTTTAACATTATTTTCAATCTCTTTCTTATTAAAGAAATACTTAATTAAACTTTTCTTTTCTTATTGCCTTTTCTTTGCAACTTTGGACTTCTTGGTGCCCAAGGAACCCAAGAGGCACGAAATACTCTTTGGATTTTCCTTCTAGAGGTTTCCACATTATTCTTTTCTCAAATATTCAATTATTCATTAATAATTGAATTTTCTTGTTATTTCCTTGTTATTGGGCCCAATAGCCAATAAAGCCCACAATACAAACATCAAGGCTATTGTAAACGAAATCCATTTATTTGAAGCAAATTATATCATTTTTTGTTTAAATATCTTTAATATGAGAAATTACATTTCTCACCAAATGAACCCAAAAATTGGGGTTGTAACACCCTTCCCCTCTTATAGGAATTTTGTCCTCAAAATTCTATCAAGCAAACAAACAATTCAGGATAAGACTGTTCCATGTCCATCATTGGCCCCTATGTGGCTTTACTGTACTCATGGCATTTCCAAAGAACCTTTATCATCACATATTCTTTTCTCTGAGTTCTTTCATCCTGGCATCTATAAACTACATAGGTGACTCAAGCCATTTCAGCCTCCCTTGGGGCTCATTAGGTTCATTGCTCAACACATGGTCGGGGTACCTCACATAGTGCTCTAAATTGGACACATGGAAAAAATCTCCCATTACTCTATCCTGAAGGGTAGGGTCAAACCTAACCTTCTCCACCCATCCATCTCTAATGGACCCATGTATCGGGGGCTCAGCTTTCTTAGTTGTAGCTCAGAGGGGTCGGATTCTCACATATTCTTCCACAGTAACTTGTAAGTCAGTCTACTTTGCATCTGCTCACGACTATCATCGTCTCTAGGCTCCTTTCAGCCCTTGCATGATCAACGTGACTTCATCTACACGCATTGTGGTCCCTTTTCTAACCACCATGTGGCCCTTCTCACCAACATCACCTTACTGAAGTGGTGACCGACACAACCTCCCTTACAGAGCTTCTTATAAAACCCAATACTAGCTATGGTGGTCATTGTCACATCTCTCATAGGACAAGAACTATCTCTAGATATCACCCTGAACAAGCACACAGGCCCTCATCAGACCCCTTAGTCTGGATCATACTAACCATGGTTAGGGGTGATAAACTATACTAACATTGAGTTCTTCATGCACCTACTTCCATCTTTTGGAAGGAAACCTTTAGGTCAAACTCAAGATCCTATGAACTCACATTATGGTGTAGTTGGACCACCTCTCTCATGGATAGTTCAACCAGATCTGTCCCTTAATAAAACTCTTTCTTTCTCATGTCCTCTAGGTAAGGCGACCTACCATAACCCATATTGCATTTCGACCTTCCTTGGCCCAAGGGAGACCTATCACAACATCCATAGTGTTGAGCTCCCATTCTCTCTCAAGGAATCTCTTTTGTCCTCTATATCGATACACTGGGTTACTAGGGTTCATCCTTTACCTTCTGGCTTGCATGGCCACAAACCACATGCACCTTCATCTTAAGCATCCAAAGTGCTATCACCATTTTACCACAATGTATGGTGATCTTCAATCATGATTCTTTGTATGTCACTATTCTTCAAGATCAATACCTCAAAAACCCTAAACCATTTTATCAGGGTTTCATCACTTTCTTTTCCAAAGAAGTGCACTTGAGGTTCTACCACCATCCTTTCAACCCTTAACTTTTCAACGTATCTTGTTACATCTGAGTGTTGTCCAAACACCTCTCCTTTCCAAACTTAGGGTTAGCGAAACAACCTCTTCTAGCTTCTAGTCCAACAAGTCAGATGTGTCTCTACCAGAGAATCCATTACCACTTCACATCCTTAGGTATTAGGTAACGTTGAAGACATACACTTCCATGTATTTCACTTATCACCTCACCTCAAACTCTATGTCTATCTTCATTAAGAACACTTCTCAGATTTCATCATCATGGTGATAAAACTCTACCTGGAATAACTCGTAAGTTCTACCTAATTCATGATAAAAACATCCTCATAAGCTGACTACCTCATTCCTTTTAGTGTTTGCAAGCCATCCATGTATCATTCACTTTACCAGGGTAGGTTATCTTCTCTATCCCCAATTGTCGTGGCAACATTCCAACCTAAATTATCTCGTATCCTTTGTGTATGGCATGCGTAATGTCCTATCTCTCACTCCCATAACAAGAGGAAATAAGCATTTGGATGCAGTCCAAATACATGTTCCAAGAGTAGAGATGGTACATCCCACCTTGCCAGTACATCTTTAAATCTAAGTTGCAACGTGCCACATATGTCTCTACATCATAGACATCATGTTATCAAGGTTACCTCCATGGAAAACTAATCTTGAACCTACTGAGGTTTATATCCTTGGTCATCTCCTCTAGGTCTATAGGGTACCGAATCATTTGGGGTCATCCCTCTTCCCTCATACATCAAGAGAGTGCCCTACTCATCTGCCCTTTGGGTCCCATGAGTTCATGAAGGTGATCAATCTCCTAACCCATGGCCCTTAGACAATGATAGTTGTTACCTCCCGACCCTATGGTCATGTGCAACTAGGGAATTAGGAAATATCCTACTTTCATCGGTCTTATCCCTACCTGACCCTAGGATAGACTCAGGATTCACCATTATAGTACATGTTCACTTAGAACCTTACCCAAGTCTTCATCATCTCTCTTTCTGCATTCATGGGTTGGCTCCCATCCTTTCATAGGGATCATGGCAACCTGCCCACCCTGGTCAAGCCCCATACTGGTTACCTCCATGGTAATACATTCATATGCAATTAGAGATGGATATGTATGGGTCTACAGGTTCATTCTCATACTTAGATTCTCAAGATACTGTGAGACCTCTTTAGGTTACTTAAACCAAAAAAACTGATATACACCCTTCCAAAGGGGTCCCTCTCCCAGGATGGGAGGAAAACTATCTCTTGACAACAAGGTCACAAAATCTCTTAGGTCTAGGGTTTACATCCACACGAGCCTACTTAACCCTAGCAAGCCATTAAGGCACAGTAGATCACCTACCGAACCATGCTAGGTCATACGTGTCCTCTTTCCTCAATGTTTGATCAAGATCATACCTCTCTTTATCATCAACCTAGTTGTGAGGGGTTCATCAAACACACCTTAAACTTAAGGGGTTTCCCCTTTTTCCTCTATACATGAGGAGTACCATGCTCGCTTCTATAGGAACTCAACTCCTCATTATGAGCATTAGGTACCCCACTTCCCCTCTTAGGCCTAGGAACCCTAGGTTCACTTTTTGGTGTCCAACTGCATGTTCTATCTCTGAACCATGAATCAAGCTTACAAAAGGCATGACATGCACTTCTTGTCATCCTTCAACTCGAGCAACACTTAGAGTTGGATTTTCCTCAAGGACAAACCATAAAGTACAAGGCCTCATAACCTGTTACAAATCCACTTCAGGGTATACAGAACATCTTCTTCCTTTCTCAGAAGGTAAACACTTATACCCTAGGCACATAGGTTCCAGAAACCTCATCCTTCCTCTAGGTTTGGTCCCTCTAAAGACAACCAAGGTATCATCAACTTTCAGGGATCGATCATGAGGCAACCACTATCATCCATTGTTCAAGGTTTTAGGCTTCCAACTTTCTTGCTCAGTTTCCTACTCTTTCTAGAGCTTGGTCCCTCTAAAGACAACCAAGGTATCATCAACTTTTAGGGATCGATCATGAGGCAACCACTATCATCCATTGTTCAAGGTTTTAGGCTTCCAACTTTCTTGCTCGGTTTCCTACTCTTTCTAGAGCTAACCCCACATCCAACCTCACCATTAGAGGTCCTTTCTTCATGAAGGATCATCCTCAAAAGCATGCTCTACGTGGGTGAATCCTAGGTTCAAACTTATGGTTGCTCAAGATCATCCATAACCCTTTATGCTCCATCATAATTCCTTATCCAGGGTTTCATACTGTCAGGACTATGACGTTCCCTAGGTGCCAGCTATACCCTACTTGCACAAGCCCATAGGGTTTCTAAGTTCCTTCACTAACATCATCATATAAGGAGATATCCTTTACCCTAACATGCACGACCCTTCCCATGGTTGGATTGTCAAAGGTGCTAGGTCACCCCTGGATCATATGGCATCCCAAAGGCATGTCCCTTCAAACACATGGTCTAACTCATCTTTATCTAACCTTCACTTAGGGTTAGGGTTAGCATCATCCTCTGAGGATGTGCCAGGTCTCTACTAGCAAAGGAGATCTCTATCCCAAAACTAACTTATCCTCCTGACAAGAAGGTCTAGCCTCATGTCTCTTCTGAGGACATGACAACTTATGTCATACGACCTAAGCATGTATCTATTCTTTAATTTGCGCTTAATCTATTAAGCTTATGTCCATGACATCTTATTTACATGCATTTCCTTTAATGTGATGGAGGATCCCTTAAACCTTATCAATCTTACCCATACCTCAAGGGGGTGAGGAGAAGAAAGAAAACCCTAATCCTTCAGATCCTTAACAGAAGTTTGTGATGAGAAGGGATGAATAAGATGAGAAAGTCCTAAAGGTATCTTATTTCGATTCATACCCTAAGACTTCGGCCAGGAAGTCACACGGATCCAGGAGTCCTCGTATTCCGACTAGCAGTGCGGAGGAAAATATTTCCAGCCCCCGGTCGTGATCCTTTTCTAGACACCTCCATCTTTCGGATAATCCTCTAATAACTCCCTTGGGTTTTATGGAGTTTGTAAAATTTAATAATTATTAATGATTAACTGAGGAACCTAGGCTCTGATACCAAATGTTACGACCCCACCTCCTGATAACCCCCAATTAAGGGAGACCGAGAGGTCGAAGCCGCACCCATGACTTCCGGATCAAAGGTTCGACAATTAACCAAGAATCATTATCAAATTTTAACATACTATACTGAAAGTTGTAAGAAAATAAATTTTTGCATACCTTTTTAAAAACTTGGATCTCTAAACTTCTATCCACACAAATACCAATCTATCTAATCCTCCTTTGCACTTTAATTCACATTTAGTACCACATGTGCCACTTTACCGTTTGTTCTTTTCATTGTACCTAAAACGCCGACAAACAAAATGTCGGTCAGCCGAAGCTGGTATGTGGGGGAAACAAATAATGTTCAACTATGTTAACAATATAATCACTCAATTAATCATTTAACAATCAATATTACATTTTAAGCCAAACTACTCAATCCATACCTTTCCACAGCTCTGTGTTGTCCCTGTAAGGGCTTATATGGTACCTCTATAAAGGTGACTTGATGGACCTACCCTCTAGGCAGCCAAAGTCATTCATGACCTGATGGACCTACCCTCTAGGTAGCCATGTACTACGTCATCCATTACGACACAGAGGGGACCAGGATCTGAACTAGAAGGCATATACATTATGTGATAGTCATAGTCACTTTATAATTGCAATATGAACATCCAAACAGTTTAGTTGCATTCAATGAGATTAAACATCCGGGAATCCATCGGGAAACTAAAGCGGTTATTCATAATTAATCACATACCTGATTTGATGGTTTCAGAAGCATTAAGAAAATCCAACCAAGCATGCAATCCAAGTAATTCAACAATCACATAATTCCTGAAAAGAATATGTACTCTATTTATTAAACACTTTATCAAGAACCTACTTTATTATCTTGGATTCATTTTCTATGGTTTCTAATCCGCATTAAGATTTCATTAATATTCATTAGGGTCTCTTAGATCAATTTCTCAAACTTTATCCCTTTTTAGGTTAACAAACCCTAAAATATCCTTTTTCATTTTTATGAACCTTAATTACTCAACTATTCATTTTAATAGTCTTTTATACCCAAATTGACTTAGGATCATCATATCCCTATTTATTCATGGATTTGAACCATTAAAACAATTAAAAGACATATTCATCGAAATTAGGGTTTTCAAGCTCATGAGTGCATAATTATGCACAAAACCCTAAATTAAGCCAAGTATATTTAAAAAGATCATCTTTTTAGATCCGATTTTCTCTTTTATTAACAACAGGTTAATATCATCTTGAATTATCAAATAATGTCATTAAGACCATCTACCATCAAATCTAAGGGTTTTCCCGTAATTAAAATACTAAAGATGATAACTTTATGCCCTTTTCAAATTTCATGCATATTTAAGCAAATAAACTCTAAATTAGAGTAATCATGTGCAAAGTTATTCCTTTTTTAACATAATGTACCTTTTTACATTTAACAGGTTAACATCAACTCTAATGATCCATTAAACCCTATTAAACACATTAATCATATCAAAATAGGGTTTCTTAACCTTTAATTCATTAAAGATGATAATTTGTACTACATTTCGAACTATGATCAGATTCAGGCTATAAAACTATTTTTATTGGATTCCTTTTGTTCTTCTGATCAAAATTCATATATAAACTTTTATCATCCGAGCTACGAATAAGCATATATGAATTTTGCAAAATTACCTACTTTGGACCAATTGGGAGATGCCACGTCACCCCTTTCATGCATGTTGCTCGCTGGGTTGCAAAACATTTCGAAATGACACTTATACCCTCCCGCAGCTCTTTTAGCTTTGTGATCTCCAGAGGGCAAAATCATCCAGACTGCATATCCATCTTCTTCCTCGTGACAACCACCTGTTGCCGCCCTAAGGGTTGTGGGCGGGACTTCCCCTCCCTCTTCCTAATCTCGTCGGACCTCATTGAGGTATCCATTGCGTCCGCCACTCTCCTCCGCACCCGCCTAGGCCTCCATCGCTGTCTGGGTGGCCAGATGTAGGAGTTCTGGGCCTGTGACCTACGGCCATGCTGCAGGTCCTGTTGCAGCCAACATAAGGAGGGGTGAGCTTGGGGACGCTAGTTTCTCCGCTCAGGGTTGCCGTGGGATCTTCCATCATCTAACACGACGACTCAGAAGCCACATGTTTGCTCCAGGATCAGTATATCTTCTCGTTTAGGGTTAACTCTATAGTGAGGTTGAAGAAGAGAGCAGCAGATCGTGGGGTTCTCCTTTTCTCTGAACCAGGGCTCTACCACTTATATAGGGGAGAGTACGAAGCCCCAAAGCGCTCATAGAAGAGGGAACAAGTCCCTTGCCTAAAAGGAAACAATTTTCCTTAATAAAGAAGCAAACCTTCTCTTTCTCTCTCATTCCTTTGATATTACTTTTCCTTGGGATATTAGTATTATGAAAATCTCTTCCTTTATCTTCTTATTACTTGCCTCTTAATTATTTATCACGAAATCATGTTTTCTTTTAATAGAAAATACTCCCTTTTATCCATATTACAAAATTCATCAATAATATATCACATTATGCTATTATTTGCAATCTTGGTATTTTCTCTTTCTTTCCTCTTTATTGGGACTCCTTGGATCCCAAGAAACTCAAATATTTCGAAATTCTTTTTATTGGATACTTATTATCCTTCTAGATGCATCTTTATGCATTATTTCCCATTATCTTGTTTATTTCTCATTAAATTATCTCTTTTGAGGATTTCTCTTTATTTCTCTTTTATTTTCCTCATTGGTATTCCTTTTATCATTAGGAATCCTTGGAACACGAAATTCCACAAAGGATCTCCTAACTACACCTTTTCCCACTTATTTCCAACATTTTAACATTATTTTCAATCTCTTTCTTATTAAAGAAATACTTAATTAAACTTTTCTTTTCTTATTGCCTTTTCTTTGCAACTTTGGACTTCTTGGTGCCCAAGGAACCCAAGAGGCACGAAATCCTCTTTGGATTTTCCTTCTAGAGGTTTCCACATTATTCTTTTCTCAAATATTCAATTATTCATTACTAATTGAATTTTCTTGTTATTTCCTTGTTATTGGGCCCAATAGCCAATAAAGCCCACAATACAAACATCAAGGCTATTGTAAACGAAATCCATTTATTTGAAGAAAATTATATCATTCTTTGTTTAAATATCTTTAATATGAGAAATTACATTTCTCACCAAATGAAACCAAAAATTGGGGTTGTAACATAACCCTTAGGTCATACCCAAGAACTTTTGAACTCGCATCATGGTGTAGTTGAACCATCTTTCTTTCTAAGTAGTTCAATCGAATCTATCTCGTGACAACACTCTTCCTTTCTCATGTCATCTAGGTAAGGCGATCTACCATAACCCATATTGCATCTTGACCTTCTTGGTTAAAGGGGGACTTACCACAACATCCATAATGATGAACTCCCATTCCCTCTCAGGGACTCTTTTATCCTCTATATCGATACACTGGGTTACTGGTGTTCATCCTTCACCTCCTGGCTTGCATGGCCAGATGCTACATGCAACTTTGTTTTAAGCATCTAGAGTGGTACCATCACTTACTATCTTTGTAGTACCAAGGTATATCATGACCTCCTGTATTGTTATGATTCCTCAAGCTTGATACCACAAAAACCCTAAACCACTCTCAAAAGGTTTTTATTACCTTCCTATCCAAAGAAGTGTATCTGAGGTTCTATCACCATCGTTTTACTACATCAAGGACTAAACTGGCTAACCAAACAACCATTAACTTGTTCAACATATCTTGTTACATATGTGTGTTAGCCAAAACACATCCTCTTTCCAAACATAGGGTTAGTCAAACAACCTCAACTTCTTTTGGCTTCCAGCTAACTAGGCAGCTATATCTCAACCAGAGCATTCATTACCACTTCTTATCATTAGGTGTTAGGTAATGTTGAAGACATACGCCTCCATGTATTCCACTTATTATCTCATGTCAGCTCTAAATCTACCTTCATCGAGAAAACTCTGAGCTTGCCCTCTTAGTTTGTATGACTCATAGCTCATGATAAAACATCCTCATAAGATGACTATATTATTCCTTTTATTTTTTGCAAACCATCCATGTATCATTCACTCCACCAAGGTATGTTATCATCTCTATCCTCATTCCTTATAGCAATGTTCCAACTCACGTCATCTTTACCCTTGGTGTATGGCATGTGTACTGTCCTATCTCTCACTCCCATAATAAGAGGAAATAATCATTTGGCTGCAGTCCAAATACAGAGTTCTTCCTATTCCAAGAGTAGAGATGGTACAACTCACCTTGCTAGTACACTTTCAAATCTAAGTTGAAATGTGCCACCTATGTCTCTTCATCACAAACATCATGATATCAAAATTTCCTCCATGGAAAATTGGTCTCAAACATACTTGGATCCACACACAATCCTTTGTCATCTCCTCTAGGTCTATAGGGTGCCGACACTTTTGGGGTCATCCCTCTTCCCTCATGCATCTAGAGAGTGCCCTACTCATCTGCCCTTTGGGTCCCATGAGTTTATGAAGGTGATCAATCTCCTGACCCATGGCCTTCAGACAATGATAGTTGTTACCTCCCGACCCTATGGTCAAGTGCAACTAGGGAATTTGGAAACTCCTTCTTCCATCGGTCTCATCCCTACCTGACCCTAGGATAGACTTAGGATTCCATTATAGTACATGTTCAAGTTAGAACCTAACCCAATCTTTCATCATCTCTCCCCGCATTCATAACTGACTTTCATCCCTTCATAGGGGTCATGGCAACCTGCATACCTTGGTCAAGCCCCATACCAGTTACCTCCATGGTAATACATCCACATGCACTTAAAGATGGTTATCTATGGGTCTACAGGTTCATTCTCATTCCATGTACTTTTCACTTCGCTTCTCAAGATCCTATGAGACCTCATTAGGTTTCCTCAAAACCAACAAAACTAGTATACACCCTACAAAAGGGTCCCTCTCCCAGGATGGGAGGAAACTACAACTCTTGACAACAAGGTCACAACCGTCCTTAGGGTTTACATTTACATGAACATGCCTAACCCAACAGCTACTAAGGCACAAGAAGATCACCTATTAAACCATGCTAGGTCATACTTGTTCTCTTTCCTCAACATTAGGTCAACTTAGTTGTGAGGGGTTCATCAAACCTACCTCTAACTTAAGGGGTTTCCTTTTCTTCTATACATGAAGAGTACCATGCTCGAAACTATAGAGACTCAATTCTCATCATGAGCATTAGGTACACCACTTCCCCTCTTCTGTCAGGAACCCTAGGTTCACTTTTGGATATCCAACTACATGCTCAACCTCTTAACCATGAATCGAGCATGTCCAAGGTATGCCATGTACTCCAATGATCCTTTTATATGATCAACACCTCAGATTTGAGTCCTCCTCAAGGACAACCAACTAGGTATAAAGCCCCACAACTAGCTACTTGAATCTCCTCAGGGTCTAAGGCACTCCTTGTCTCATCTCAGCAGGTAAACTCCTATACCATAGGCACATAGGTTCCAGAAGCATTATCCTCTCTCCAGGGTTTGTTTCCTCTAAATATAACCAAGATATCATCATCCTCCATGGGTCACGCATAAGGCAACCAATATCATCCACTTAGGTCGCATCATCCTCAACTCCCCACTGTTCATCATATCTTGGGGTTTTAGGCTTCTGAACTCCTTGTTGGGTTCTTGCATTCTCCCTCTAGAGAGAACTCCACATCCAGCCATACTACTAGAGGTCCTCTCTCCATGAAGGCTCATGCTCACATCATACCTCTATGTGGGCGAAGCCTATGCTCAACTCATGTTTGACTCAAGATTATCCATATCTCTTTATGCTTATCTCATAAGCCATCCATCGTGCCCTTCTGGCTAGGGTTTCAACCCACTACCGTACCACTGATGTACTCTGGGTGCATGATATCCCCTACTTGCATAAGCCATAGGGTGTCTATAGGTCCTTCACTAACCTCATCAATGAAGGATCTATCCATCACTCTAACATGCTCGACCCTTTCCAGGGTTGGGTCGTCAAAGGTACTAGGTCATCTAACCTCTCATGGATCGTATGGTATCCAAGGAATGTCTATCCAAACACCTAGTCAACCATGGAATCTAACTTACCATGTCATCTCTAACCTCCACTTAGGGTTAGGGTTAACATCATCCTCAGAGGATGTGCTAGGTCTCTACTTTTAATGGAGGTCTCTACCTCCAAGACAATCTTTCTCTACTCATCCTCCTGACAAGAAGGTCTAGCCTCAGGTCTTTCCTGAGGGCAATGACAACTTATGTCATACGACCTAAACATGTATCTATTCTTTTATGCTTACTCTATTAAGCTTATGTCCATGACATCTTATTTACATGCTTTTTATTAATTTGGTGGAGGATTCCTTAATCCTTATCAACCTTACTCATACCTCAAGAGGGTGAGGAGAAGAGAGAAAACCTTAATCTTTAATATCCTTAATAGAATTTGAGTTGAGAAGGGATGAACAAGATGAGAGAGTCCTAAAGGTATCTTATTTCGAGTCATATCCTAAGACATCATCCAGGTAGTCACACAATCCGGGAGTCCTCGTATTCTGACTAGCGGTGCGGAGGAAAGTATTTCCAGTCCCCAGACGTGATCCTTTTCTAGACACCTCGATCTTTTAGACAATCCTCTAATAACTCCCTTGGGTTCTATAGAGTTTGTAAAATTTAATAATTATTAAATATTAGATGAGGAACCTATGGTCTGATACCAATTGTAACGACCCCGTCTCCCGGTAACCCTCAATTAAGGGAGACCCAAAGGTCAGAGCCCTTATTCAATTAACAAGATCAAAGGTTCGACAAATAATCAATAATAATTATGAAATTCTACCAACTAACTAGAATTTGGTATAAAATTAAAACTTTACTTGCCTTTGAAAACTTTGTAAATCTATCTATCCAGAGCTTGACTTATTCTATCTAATTCTCCTTGCACTTTATTTCTTATTTCCACAATGTGTCACTTTCCTGTTTGTTCTTTCAATTGTTGTTCCTAAAACGCTGACAAACAAAAAGTCGGTCAATATATCAAAATATACTGGTATGTGGGAGCAACCAAAATCTTGAAAATACAGCTAACAAATTTAATAATCACATTCAAATTAATTAACAAGCCAATTTACACTTTTCAGTATGACATTCTCCACTGCTTTTGCCCTAACACTGGCATACCCACCTTAGGGTTTCCTTTGCCAATGACTTAAGGCCACCTTCCCAATCCCAAGCTTGGTGCCTGGGGGTCACCACTCATGGTGCCCACTAGTCATGCAATATCATAGGCCACCTTCTCATTCCCGAGCTTGGTGCCTGGGGTCACCACTGAAGGTGTCCATTGGTCTACCCATCTGGGCCTGACCTTTGGCATCATCCATCAGAGTGGCATGTAAGTGAGAGAATCCATACTTCTATTATTAATGTGATAATCATAGTGACTTTATAGTTTGAAAGTATGAACATCCAAACTGATAATTTGAATTCAATGCGATTAACCATCCGGAAAATCCTCGAGAAACTAAGGCAGTTATTCATAATTAACCACATACCTGATTTGTAGATTCAATAAGCTAATAACAATTCCAAGCAAGCAAGTAATCCAAGAAGCAGTTCAACAATCACAAAATTCCTAAAAAGCACACGTAACCTATTTACTACACTTTACCAAGAATATATCTATTTAATTGACTTGGATTCACTTTTTAGGGTTTCTAATCCGAATTGGGTTTTATTAGGGTTCTTTTTACAACTTTCCTCATTCATACCCTAGAATAGAAGTTCTAAGTGAAAAACCCTAATTACTCACATATTTACATTACAACATTTTTATCATATTAGGTTCCTTCCGGATTAACAATTCCTAGTTCATTATGATTTAATTCACCTATGAATTCCATTTATCATTAATTCCAACTTTATCCATTAGAAAACCCTAATTATCATGTTAAGGATATCTATCCATGATTAGGAACTTTTTATATTCCAAATATCATAGAACCATCATTTAACAACATATTATCATATTTTTCGAATTGAATATGATCTTATCCTCTTTTACCCTAAATTAGGGTTTCTAAGTGCTTAATCATTCATAATTAGTGTAAAACCCTAAATCATGTAATAAATCATCTAGATCAGGTTCAAGTTCATCATTAACATTTCATCAGGTTACTATTACTTAATTTCACCAATTAAGCATCATGAACCTAGCCATTAATTTCAATTAGGGTTTCTAACATAATATCAAAGCACTTTTCATTAACTTAGCACACCTTTGCAAATATGAATGAAATCAAACTTTCAAAGTATTTTTATTGAATTCTACGCATTCTCCTGATCAAATTTCATATTTGTATGTTTCCATCGGAGCTACCAATAAGTAATTATGAATTTTCAAAGAATTTACCTTTTGGGCCAATCGCGATGCGCCACATATCCCTTTTTTTTCTAGCGATTAATCCTTCCTTGGCTTCACAGATCGAGCCCTGGATCTGGCTAGCTGGGAACCTGGTTGCTCGCTCCTTGCGTCTTCTTCCTTGCACAGATGGGGAGCCCGCCTCCCCTACTTTCTCTGTAAAACAGAGGAACGGAGGCAACCCTTCTTCCTCCTTGGCTCGCCAACCGCAGATAGAACACCATGTCGGCCACATCGCCCCTCCTCTGCTCGGCTCCACCGAAGGTGGTTGGGGCCTCAATTGTCCCGAGGTCATGCGGAACAGACCACTTAGCTTCCCGCCCCTTCAGCAGGTTCACGGAAACGATGGGTGCAAAGGGACACACCTCCAAAATCCATTGAAAGAGAAAATCCCCTCGCGGAGTATGGCCGAACACAATGGGAGGCTTTTACCATTTCGTTGGGGTCCAATGCCCCATATATATATAGACAGGTCAACGAAGAGATCCCAATCAGATTTGGGCATTTTACTTGGCGTCCACGAAACCTACCAAGACCTGGGTTTCCTAGGTTCAGATTCTTCTCCTGAATCCACTGGAATAATAACCATAATGATTTGTCCATTATTTTGGAAGATATCAGTTTAGGAAAAACTACCCTCTCAGCCTACTGTTTCCTTGTCTGACTGAGGAAGGTGACAACACAACCTCTGTTGGATCAAAATCCAATGGCTGTGGTGTCTCACATTTATATCAAAATAGATCTAATAAAATCGTGACAAAATACTTTCATCTACACTTTATGAATTTTTTAAAATCCATATATCCCAAACTCAGTGTCCAAATAATCCCAAAATTTTAGGGAAACTTAATGAAGACTTAATCTACCTCTGTTCCAAATTTGGGCTCATAATCTAAAAGAAAACGTGCCTTTTTCTTAGGTGCAAGATATTGATCAATTATGAATATTTCTCACCTATTTTCTCTTTCCTTTCCTATAAAATTATTATTCTGAGTTCCTTGAACCTCAAGGAACCTTAATGGCTCGAAATATTCTCTTGGGAATATTTCTTTAGCCTCTTTCCTTATCTTTCATCCTTTTTTTTATTATCTTATTTTTTTCTTATGAAAATATCTCTTTTTGAGGATTTCACTTTTATTTTCCTCATTGGTATTCCTGTTAATATTAGGAATCCTTTGGATATGAAAATCCATCAAGGATATCCTAATTATACCTATTTCCACTTTTTTTCCACATATTACCATTGTTTTCAATTTCTTTCTTAATAAAGAAGAACTTATTTGATCTTTTCTTTTCTTATTGTCTTTTCTTCGCAATCTTGGACTCCTTGGCACCCAAGGAACCTAAGAGGCATGAAATCCATCCTTGTATTACATTCTTTTTCTTTCCAGAGGTTTCCAAACCTTTCTTTTCTCAAAAACTCAATTATTCATTAACTAATTGAATTTCCTTGTTATTGGGCCCAATTGCTAATAAAGCCCACAACACAATCATCAAGTCTATTGTAAACAAAATCCATTTATTCAAAACAAATTATATCATTATTTTTTACAATATCTTTAATGTGAGAAATTACATTCCTCACCAAAGGAACCCAAAAAGTGGGGTTGTAACAACAGATCCGTCCTTTGGCCTCGGTTATTTAAGCCCTTTTCACGACGATTTCCAAGCGATGCCTATGTGGGCGCCGCTAAAAGTCAAACCCTTTCGGCGTCGGTTGGAAAACCGACGCCAAAATGCTTCGCGCCACCAAAAATGTGCCAGCAGGGCCCCCATCGGCGTCATTTATATGTAATTAAATGGATTCTATAATCATCTATCCCATAAAAAGGGCACCATCTAGGACATTATCGACGTCGGTTTTCTACTAATAACTGACGCCATATCACCTGTCGCCATGACCGTGCTACCTGGCAACATTAGGAGGCACTTTTTTCTATTAACCGACGCTATAACCGATGCCATATCACTTGCCTCCATGGACATATTGGCCAGCATGACCGTGTTGTCTGGCAACATTAGGCGACAATTTTTTGCTATTAACCGACGTTGTAAGCCTTTATTGTCAGTTTTAGACAAATAACTGACGCCTATGATTTGATTTTTGTTTTCGTATCTGTTTGCAGGCCTGCTGTGGCTGGTCAACAGGATGTAGAAACATGCAGTTTAGTTCTGAACTGTAGGTTTATGACATCCATTGATATCAGCTAACAAACAGGCCACAAACCTGCAAAATCAACAAATATTCTTTTCACACATTCACACATAGGTAGATACATTCAGACATCAATTAAATTTTCACATTCATACATGTAGAAACATTCAAATACATGTAGAAACATGCAGACATGTAGAAACACATGTATAAACATTCATTTACAAAATATCATTCATCATCGCTATCATCATCCCAATTATATCTTACAGATCCCACTGCTTGTATGGATCTTGCCCATTCTTCTCTTACGTCATTTAATACTTCCATCGTATATGGAGCATGTACATCTTGTAAGGCTTTACCTATAGTGGGGTCAGTTTTAAACACCTGCAAAGAAAATGATGTATATATAAGTAATAAAATATAAGTAAGATTGATATATTTCATACTATCTAATGAGACTATATATAATACCTTAGGTATGGCATTGATTTAATCTGCATATTTGATAATCATGTCCATAAACCGCATCACATAGTATGCACATGCCCAGCCGTTGTCTTGTGTAGAACACAATAAAATGGATACAAAATATTAAAAAATACAAATAAGCACAGTTCACATAAATAACATATACATTGCATTCGAGAGCTTACTTTCACGTTCTACCAAATAATTGGTTGGTTCTTTTTACTGGGGACCTTTCCTCCAGCATTTTTGAATGCATCTAAACCCCTACATGTTAATGTAACACAGTAAATTGCATAATTAAATAGTAATGTAATAACAGATGTTAACATATATAAAAATGAAATATTTCTCACCAGAATAATGCCATTCTCATTATGTGTCCAATTTTTGGATTCAATGTTCTCCCCGCGGGATCTAGATAATAGACAGTGAACGTCCTGGGGAGAATAACTAGTAACTCCCAATGCTTAGCGCTAGAGGTAAAAAAATAAAAAATTAATAACTCAAAATCCACAATAAAAATGTAATTTTCTTAAGTCCAAATTATAAGCAAAGTAAACTTACTTCACATTGAATGGAGCTATTATTATCGTCTTCTTTTTTTTACTGAAACTTGTAAAAGCATCACAACAATATTGTTGAACGCTATCATGGTCTTTATCTACCAGACTAATCAATGTTTGAATCAAAAATCCCACATGTTCAAATACAAATTGTTTACATTGAATTTCGACTAAGTAGCTGCAAAACATGTATTACGTATGCACTAATATATAAGAAACCAGATCACCGGATCCTACACAAGGTATATGGATGTATAAATAAGATCTCACCTTATCCATGCCTCTATCATTGATGTATTCAGCCAATCATTGATAAACAACTCAATAATATCTTGTATAAATTGATTGACCTTCATAATCCACTTCTAATGAAACAACTATAGGACAATGTATATTATGTGTACGTAGCCATACTCCCATTCCCTTATAAGCAGGACCTAATAGGAATTTTAGGTCAGTTGGAACCGAAATTGGTAATGCAGGAAGTGGAGGTGGAGGCCTAGATGCTCGGGGTGTCTTCTTTTTAACCTGTATATATAATTTTAGATCAATTGACCTCATATATGCACATTAACAATTTAACATAATGTAAATTTATCTTACAATTTCAATAGTGTAGACAACATCTGCTTTGGGCCACAATATCACCCCGCCTTCTTCCTCAGCAAGTGTATCAATATCCAGGTGGGCATATGGCAATGCAACTTCCCTCCAATCGGGGAATACATGTATCAGGCTCACACGAACGTAACCCTATGGTATTGGAGTCCAGTGAATTGTTGCCCCAGGAAGGGACGGGTAAGCCTGCGCCTCTGCAACAATATATTCTTCAATTCTTAAGCGGTATGGCTTCAACACCTATAAATTTACGTAAAGAATGTTATACATACATACATACATATCATCTTGAAAAGACTGGCTACTATGTCATAAACAATACTTACAGCAGACGTGCTAGGTGGTGGGACTACATGATTACTCTCAACATGTGCATCAGGAAAAGAGTGGGTCCCCATAGGCTGATTGGAAGCTTGAGATGCCTGCCACCGCATCATTTCTTACTTGACCCTCTTAGAAACTATATCCTCGACTCTCTTATTCTCCTATACATGGATAAAAGAAACATTAGCTTCTTATTATTGAATTCCCTTTTACAGTAACATTCTAAAAAAATAATAGGTTACCTCTTCTTGTGAAAGTCCCACTCTTGCGACAAGTTTGCACTGAGATAGACAAACGCACGCTTTTATGCCCACAACAGCGTCTACACCCCTAACACGTCCAGGATGCTCTAGGTTACCCAGAGAAACTGTCAATTCATCCCTTGTGCCCTGAGGGATGAACGTGCCCTGTTTCCTCTACTCATGCAACTCCTACTAATCACCATCAATAGAAATTGGTAAGTAAACACCACAAATAATCAATATTTGAATGATTGCTCTAAGAGTTGTATTCTCTCATTTTCGCAGTCGCCTCAGCAGTTATGTGCTTCATTATTTCACCTTTCTTGTATTGCCTCCCAACTATCCATACATCATGGTGAGGCATGGGTGTGGTACATGTAGTAGAGGGCTCCTGAGTAGCAGCAGACTCCGTCTGTAGTCTTTGGTGAACGCCTGCATAGCCATTTGGACCCATTGTGGGGTCATGCAAATTCAATGCACGCCTTGCTCTTTGCGCCTCACTGAACGCATAGTTAGTATGCACATTGATTTGGTTAGTAACACTAAAGGTTAATCTTGAATAGGTTAATACAACGTATATTAATTAAATTGGGAGTGACGCTTAATACCTTCAATTCTTCAGTTTGTCCTGAAGCAACAAACGTGTCCCAATCTGCTTTGTCCAGGAAGTTCCAATGTTCAAGGGTTGACTTCTTCTTCTTATCATGTCTTTTATGTATTCTCTATTGAGATTTGTCCTATAGTTCCGTAGCATCTTTCCAGCACGTTGCATCATAATATAATTTGTAAACTACAAAATAGAATTGCAAATAATAATAACTCATGCATAAATCCTTCCATATCAAGTCTTTCTTCGCCTGAGGAGCTTTATGCCATTTATCATACATAACACCACAATTGCTTAGAGTGACAAACCCAAGATAGTTTACAAAATTATTGTGGTTCACTCCAATTGCATTTCTTGTATTATCAAACTCCACAACCAATCTAGATCCACTTCCCCTTAGCATTGTTAACTTCTTCAGTAGAGTGATGCCTCTTTACTTGTTAACTTTTTGGTGATGCGCATCAAGTGCCTCCAGTGCTTCAGAGGGTACATGTGTATCATCAACCTAAAATTTGACAAAATAAACACACTGAATTAGCCCAATATAGAAATATAGGATATATGACATAACTAGAAGATAATGATTTTCTATAGAAATATAGGATATGTTTTTAAAACTTAGATTGGTATCCTCACCATGCTCATCATGGACATCATCCTCATCATGGACATCATGCTCATCATGGAGATCACGATCATCATGCCCATGGTCAACCATCTGAAAATGTCATTAAAAAGGCAAACATTTAGCATTTGTATTAACTAGAAGATAATGAAACATTATATCTGAAAATGATATTGATATTAAAAAAGCAAACATTTAGAATTTTATATAGTTCACAAATAAAAATGAGACATATAAAAAAATACAAACATGCATGCCTCTGAAATTGCGATCTTTTACCAATTAACAATCCTTCATTGTGATCTATGCACACATATAGGTCATCATTAGCTTCAATATTTTATGGAGTTGGCAACCCAATTGAGAATGGACTAGAGTCATCATACTAATCATAATACTCTTCTTTATTTATAGGTTCTCCAATGAACAGTCTTTTACCATGAAGAACAACCGAACATTTATCATTTGCAGGATCATCAATATAAAATACTTGTTTTGCCTGTGATGCCAATATGAATGGTTCATCCTTCTCGCCAATCTTTTCAAAGTTCACTAAAGTGAAACCCAATTCATCCACTATAACTCCTTTGATGTTATCAACCCAATTACATTTGAAGAGTGGAATTCTGAAATCTATGTAGTCAAACTCCCATATGTCTTCAATGACACCGTAATATGACATTTTAGCTTCACGTGGACTCTTATCCTTTGCACTTGCAAAATACATATTCGACGCTTGATGGGTGACCCCACTATTTTGGATGACACTCTTATCATCTTGGCGCTTTGTGTAATATGTGAACCCATTAATGTCAAACCCTTCATCAGACATAACATTCGATTTTGGTTTAAAGGTGAGGCATTTGATAGTTTCCGTAATATCATCTGGTGTTTGAAATAGTTGATGTAATACTTTATCTTCAAACCACTCAGTAAAAGTCTTGTTATGCTCTCTAGCAAGCCACATTGAACTGGCTCGAGGATGTTGTCTCTTGATGAAATTGGTATGTTCCTCGATATAAACACTCACTTCATCCATGTTGTGTAAAATATACAAGTGACCTTGTTCCAACTTCTCTCGACTGATTACTTTCACCCGTGATGGAAAAATTCCTTTGTCGTCCTCAATATTCTTGTCATTAACGGGAGTGTCATTACCACTCATAAAGTCATTGCAAAAATCCATACCCTCTCTTGCCACATGACCCTCAATAATACTCCCTTCAGGCTGATAACGGTTTCGAACATCAAATTTAAAAATGCTCATGTATCATTCAAAGGGATACATCCAATGCAAGAAAACTGGTCCCAACATTTTCACTTCCCTAGTCAAGTGGACAATAAGATGTACCATGATATCAAAGAACGAAGGAGGGATATACATCTCAAGCTGACATAGGGTAACAACCACTTCTCTTTGCAAATTATCGAGAGTATCAGGGTCAATAACTTTGCTGCACAAACTATTGAAAAAGAAACAAAGTCTAGTGATTGCAAACCTTACATGCTTCAGCAATATAGATCGAATTGCCACGGGCAATATTTGTTGCATTAAAGTGTGACAATTATGAGATTTATGACCTATCAACTTCAGATCTTTCATTGATACCAATCTACAGATGTTAATTGAGTAACCCTGTGGCACCTTAACATTTGCCAAGCATTCACAAAAAGCTTTCTTCTCCTTTCTAGGCAACGTGTAACAAGCGGGAGGTAAGCATGTTCTTTTATTACCCATTTCATGTAATTCTGTTAATTCTGACCTTATTCCCATTTCACGTAGGTCCAATCTGGATTTTATCCCATCTTTAGTCTTAACTGGTATATTCAACAGAGTACCAATGACTCTATCATAGACATTTTTCTCAACGTGCATGACATCGATACAATGATTGACTATCAAAGAACTCCAATAAGGAAGATCCCAAAATATTGACTTCTTCTTGAATGAAGAATTGTAACTCTATGTGGCCATAGTACATTGTGATCTCATACCAAATTCATTGACAATGTCTTTTACTCTTTCATAAACAACATCCCCTAGTATAGGTTTAGGTGCACTCTGTTCCTCATTCCATCCATTGAATGCTTTGTGATTACTACGATATGGATGGAATTTTGAAAGAAACCTTCGATGACCAAGATATACAGTCTTGCCACCAAGTTTTAGTCTTATTGAATCAGTGTTCTCTTCACATATAGGACACACTTTAGCTCCTTTGACACTATATCCAGACAAATTCCAGTATGCTGGAAAGTCATTAATTGTGCAAAACAACATAGCGTGCAAACAAAATGTCTCTCTTCGTGAAGAATCATAGGTCATCACAACTTCACCCCAGAGTTTCTTTAAGTCATCAATCAGAGGTTTAAGATAAACATCGATATCATTTCCAGGTTGTTTTGGGCCTGATATCAACAACAACATCATAACGTACTTATTTTTCATACACAGCCAGGGAGGAAGATTGTATATAACAAGCATGATTGGCCAAGTGTTATGTAGGATGCTCAATGTTCCGTATGGATTCATCCCATTTGTACAAAACCCAAGTCTTAGATTACTGTCTTCTTCACCAAATTTGGGGTACAATAGATCAATCTTCTTCCACTGTGGGAAATCAGACGCATGTCGTAGGATCCCATCATTTTTTTCTTAACATCTACATGCCACTTCAAATTATTTGCATCTATCAGATTTGCAAACAAGCATTGAAACTGTGATATTATAGGTAGATACCACATCACCTTGGCAGGAGAACCAATTTTGGACTCCCCCGAAGTCGTCAATTTATAAGGTGACACACCACATTTTGGACAATCTTTCAAATCCACATAGTCTTTTTGAAATAATACACAATCATTCGGGCATGCATGTATCTTCTTGGCCGCCATTCCCATTGGGCACAACAATTTCTTTACCCGGTATGTTGAGATTGGCAACTCGTTTCCTTCAGGAAGAAATTCTTTCAACAAAGTCAACAATGAAGTGAATCTTTTGTCGCTCCATCTATTGTTAGCTTTCAACTTATATAATCTCAACACAGCACTAAGCTTTGTAAACTTAGTAGAACCTATGTATAATGGTATCTCAGCATCATGCACAATGTTTCTAAATATGGGAGGTGGATCGGTGTGCTCTACCCCACAACTATCCAGCATCACATCAATGATGTCTACTGGAACTAGTTCATTCACATCTACATCATCAGAGACAATTTCTTCTTCCACCCAAGCACTACTATCGACATCCACTGGTTTCGGGTTTGAAATATCTCCATGCCAGTGCCATTCTGTATAGCCTTATACAATCCCATTGCACATGACATGACTTTTGATTTTGTCACCAGTGCTGACTTTCAAGTTGTTACCTCAATGCCTACATGGACATTATAACCTATCTCTAGGTTGTTTCCTATGTTCCTCGGCAAATCTAATAAACTGATCAAGACCAGATACAAACTCTGGGGTGCAGCGATTGTGAATGGACATCCATGATCTATCCATTCTATGATCAAAGAGAAAACAAGTATATATTAGGACAAGATTAGGGTCTAGGGTTAACAAATACATGTGATGTCATTCTTATATATAATAAATGTAAATGTACCACCTATCCCATCCTTGGACACCTAATCTCACTAGAAAGTATATGATGTGTATTGGGTTTTCAAGAAAATTTCGGCTGCATTTCCCCGTTGTTCTCCAAGTACATATGTACTTAGAGAACAAACGGTGAAATGCTACTAAAATTTTATTGAAAACCCAATACACATTATACACTTACATCCTAAGTGAGATTAGGTGTTCAAGAACTGTCCCAAACTGGGGACTATCCAAGATTTACTCCTAATGAGTAAATCGTGGACGGTTTCTAGGCCAACAAATACATGTATGTTGTCATTCCAATAGCTACAATCCTAGTTTCATCATTCATATCCTAGGTTTCATGTAACATCATTTAATCTAGGTATCATATTCTATAACATTGATTTCAACATTTCAAGTGTCCATACATGTTCATCATCTTGGATAGATATGTAGATGTTAGGGTTTCATTACAATTGATGTTAGGGTTTCATCACAATTTTAGGTATCATATAGAGTATGTAGATGTTAGGGTTTCATCATGCAATAGGGATTTATGTAGATGTTAGGGTTTCATCACAATTGATTTTATCATAATTGATTTCATTACAAGATTTGAACATAATTGATTTCATCATATAATTGAACATAATTGATTTGAACATAATTGATTTCATCATATAATTGAACATAATTAATTTGAACATAATTTATTTCATCAAAAATTCATAATTGATTTCATTTGAATATATACCCTCTTTTCTTCCTTCTCCCTCCTTACCAATAGCAAGCACGGTCGTGTGGGATGGCCATAGGCATGGTTGTGTTGGCTGAGCATGGCTGTGCTGGGCAGCACGACCGTGGTCGGCCAATACAACCACTGCTATGGCCAGCCCACACGATGCTGGGCGGCACGGCCATGGTCGGCCAACACAGCCACAGTCATTGCTAGCCCACACGTCCGTGCTTGTTGTTGGTAAGGAGGAAGAAGGAAGAAGAAGAGGGGCATGTAGGAAGAAGAGGAGGGCCTAACCGTCGATCAACTAGCAACGTGGAGATGAGCTTCATCCCTATTGGCGGCAACTACAGTGTGAGGAGTAGTGGCACCAAGCAGAGAAGCAGCAGGAGAAGGAGGTGGCGGCGACGATGAGTAGAGAAGCAGCAACAACAACAGGCGGTGAGCAGAGAAGCAGCAGCAGCAACAGGCGGCGGCGGTGACGACACAACAGGAAGCAGGCGTAGTGGCGGCGTCGTCGGGAGGAGAAAGATAGAGTTTGTTTTCGTGATGAAACAGAAGATAGAGGAACAGTCTGCTTCTCATGGGTGCTATTAAGTTAATAAAAGGTGTTGGTTATCTTCACAACCGACACCTAAACAGAATACACATCGACTGAATATAACAACTGACGCCAATTGGACAATCCTTTACCCTAAAATTTTTGGCAGGCAGGGCGTGCAAACCATTATCAGTGTCGGTTATCCCACGATAAATGACGCCCATATGGTAAAAATTTCACGTAATTTTTATCTTCTTTAAGCGTCGGTTATTAGGTAAAATGCCGACGGTGTATGTTACACTTTGGGGGCAATTTTTTTCAGTCGGAAAATTGGATTTCAAGGGCTATTTTAGGCGTCAGTTTCTTTTCTTCATTCGACACTAAATAAAAAGTGATACCCGTGTCTGGTTGGTCTTCAAATATGGACGTCGGTTTTCTTTAATAGTCGATGTGTAATGTTTATCAGCGTTAGTTTCTTTAAAAAACCGACACCCCGAAAAGAGACATTGAACGTTGTTTTTGTAGCACTGCTTCCTTATTTCCATTGAACTAGTCCTTCTCAAGTACTTATCAAGTTCTTATAGTATTCCAATAACCCTTACTAGAACTAGACAAACATCTACTCATCATGTTACACATACGAGTTATCAGGATGAGCACATCATATTGTCACGTCCTACATACAAGATGATGAATGCATTTTATTCTTGCTATGTCCATACATGCAAGATAATGAGATAATTACATACATGATAGATCCTTATCTATTCTTAGTGTTTCCATTCTACATAAGAATTGGAAATTTGGCCTTGGGATACTAACTCCATGTAACATGGACAAGTTTTCTCCCACTGAATCTGTGCACACTGAATCCTTCAGTATATATTTCCAATGTATGCTCTCTCTTTTCAGATCAAGAGGTTTTCGAGAACTATCTCTATAGATCTGTATTCCTATCACATAGGAAATGTCTCTATCTTCCCTAAAGATAATTTCCACAAAGAATTCCATTCTTAGAACATCGCATTCCTCATCGACATGTGGAATACAAATACACTCCCACTAAATCACAGATCCCTTCTTTATCTTTGTCATATCAATCAAACCCTTTGACTATATCATCAAAGTAAAGATCCAGCTCTGAGTTTCTTGTACTTAATCAATGACATTGATTAGTCCATTGTAACTTATAGACTTCATTTGCATTAATGGATTCATAAACCTTATAGGTTGTGTCACGTACACATCCTTGTTTTATTCCTCATAGGAATGCGGTTTTAGTATTTGTATGCCAAATATTTGAGTCATTAAGTTGCAATCAATAAGCATCATCCTTATCAAAATATCATTCATGTGGCTTAACACTTAAGACTCATCCGCACTTATGGATTTCATCCCAATGGGTGCCACCATCAAGGGCATACCTTATGGTTCACATGGAAGTCATTTAGGATGTAATGGTCATAAACCATAACTCAAAATCGGGTTCCTCATATTCATCTAGATAGTTGAATCATCATATGACCAACTCATCACATAGATAATCGGGGTGTATCTGTCAAGGATATAAGAATTCACAACTCTTTGTGATTCTTAATGTCCTTTATTAGTGTAGGGTATTCTTTATTTAAGAAGAACTTAGTTATTTGATAATCATCTTCTAACTCCTTAGAGTATGACTCCTTTTGATTTAGACATCACCATGCCTTAATCACGAGCTCAATATGATACACTATCATAATCACTCATAAGGTTCTCAAGCATTTGGTGCAAGTATTTCATTCATTGATCTCATCAATAATTAACACTTTACCAAATTCATACTTCATGTATGATATTCTTGAACACTTCAAGATATTCATATTGGTATTTCTTTAAACACCACTTGAAGTATTAGAATTTTCTCCAATAGGTATGTAAATACATCACATGTATTATACCTAATAGGATAATCATTCTCCCACTATCACTAGTGAAGATTGATGTCTAAAATATTCAAGTCTCTTACTGGTTCTCTAACCAAAAGAGTCTAGATTTATCCATCATATGGAAATTAGAAATGAATTTCTCATGATTTATGCTAATTTGATTATTTGAGTTATCAATAACTTTTAAGTATCATTTTACCTTATGCATACCAAGTACCACAAGATAAACAAGGCATTCCCACAAACATCATATCTTTGAAACATGAACTATATCGATAGCCATCCTTGTCTCAACAAGATGCAACAATAAAGAGTTTCTATTGGCAAATTGAAATAACAGTTCACAACTCTATTTCATGCCCTTTAGGCTGAAATAAACTGAAAGGTACTCCTTTCTTTGTCCTTTCATAAAGGCCATCACTTCTTTGTAGATCGTACATATCATATATGACATATCCATATCATGGTATCATATACCTCAGATAAAGAAGTGATTGATTTCATGATACCTTAGGTGGAGATCTCCATCCCCTGCTTCTTCTTTTGTTCTTCCAGATATAGAGGGAAATTCCCTCATTCACCCTCCCATGTCCCTTGAGGCTGAAGATGACTTGGGCTACTGGCTAGCATGAGAACCCTTTTGAGCTTTGCCCTTGCCCTTGCCCTTGGACTTGCCTTTCTTTCTGTTGATCAACATCACATACTTAGTCTTGTCCTTCTTCATTTGTGCCTTAAGGCTGAAGACGGCTTGGATTTCTGGCTAGTATCAGAACACTTCTTCGCTTTGCCCTTGTTTTTTCCATTAAGACTTACCCCTCATCGATCAAAGATTAGGGTTTTTCTTTCTTCATATTTGCCTCTATTGTCCTCAATATGTCCAACAACTTTTCCAACGCTTGTCAAAGTTTTTCATGTCATAGTTCATCATGAACTATATGATTCTTGAAACATTTGCAGTATCATACCAAGAGCCAACTCTTGGCTCAGAGGAAATCCTTCTTAGTTAGGTTTATCCACATACCCAATCACATTGAGTGTGTGAATATCTTACTGGATCTCCTTCTATCATGACATACTAGGATAGTGTCTTGGAGCATCATATGTCTCATATTGTCTCTACAACTCATAGTTCCGAGAATACAACATTCAAGCACTCCACATCAATGGCATCCTCGATATGCTTCCATAAGCATACTTTCATCCATTTGTGTGGTGGGATCGAGTTCATATGTTTCTAGTATAACTTGGACTTAAAGCTTTCACTTTTCGATTGAGAACACTTCTCAATGTCCTAACCAATCATGAAATTATTCCCATTTAATTAGTTGGTCTTAAGGACCGATCGCAATTAAAGTGATTATTGTTGATTAACCATTTATTGTACAAAAGGAAATATATGCAATTCAGTCCAAAAAATCCTTTTTGACTTATTTGATTGATTTTGAAAAAGTTTTACGATATAATTAGGACTTTAATTAAATATCACTCCCACTATTTTGTTCAAATTGATAGCCCTCACCATCAATTTAGAAGATTGCAACGTACAATCTTCTAGTGGGTCAAGATCCATATTTCATCAAGTCATGAGTCAGCTTTGGCTGATCGCCCATAATCTTGACTATTTAGGTAGGCCATCATGCCAATTGCATCATATGCTAATCTTGATGAATGAACAAGTGCAACACCTTTCCATGAATATTTTGTGCCTCTGGGCTTAGACACTCTAAGAATCACAAGTTAAGTCTATCCCAAAAGCCGACACGGTAAACATGCACCCTGCTTTGGCAGAACCTACATGTTTACCATTCACACTTCCACAAGATGGATGACACACCACGCTTTGGCATAACCTATGCTTGGTCGATCGAGTTTTTCATGTATGCTACTAATGGAAGGCATATAAGACTTAATATTTAGATGATGGATTTGGTTTTATAGGTACATATACATATCCAATCACCACAATACATAGTACATATCATATACATGCTATATCCCCCAAAAACATGTGAAACGATAAAAGCAATGATTATGGCCATCCTAATGTGATTCCTCGAGCCAAGAGCAATCACGGTCATCTAGGTCCACATCACATGCAACATGTACAAGATGAACTATGTGCTTTTCCATTCTGGGTTTGATCATCTCATCTCCATGATTGATCAGCTCACCATCAGGCCAGTCGGTTGGGTGCCACCATCCGATCGATTGGCTCCTCTAAACGATCAGTTCGTCTGGTCATCGCGCATATCCTCAGGTCACCACCCGCTCATCTCGCTCCTAGAACCGTTCGTCTGGAACGCCAACCAATCGGATCATGCCTTGAAACGATCGTCTCAGTTTTCATCAGGTTGTCTGTCGTTCTTTGACATAATAGGAAATAAAATATCTATCCTATTTTACATTTTAATTGAGAAACCCTGAGTTACATTCGGGGGAGCAAAGGAAGGAAACAAATCTTGAGTTATCTCGAGTTACATCAGGAATAAGGAGGTAGGGAATCAATATGCAGATTGAGATGCAAGCAACCACATTCAACCAAATACACATATATAGGGTTTATTGGCCATAACCACGCTATACATCCACTACTAAACTTGTTTAAGGGCGACGTGTATCGAGTGCATTCATATTACATATCATATATATATTTGAATTTGTGGATCTAGGATTGGACATGCATGAAGCCAATTTTATTCGCATCGTATGCAATAAATAAAGGTGACAAACCAAAATCAATCATATCGATAATCCTAAAGTATAGAGCAGTTGACGTGGCTCTGATACCACTGTTGGGTTTTAGGGAAGACAGAGAAGGATGTGAAAACAAACAAAAAATTCTCCCCAAACCCAGTATAAAGGAAATGTGTCAACGTCTATACAATAGGAAGGATGGTTTGTAGAGGCATACCTTGTCCCAAGGCTTGCTCAGTAATGTTACATCACAGCTTGCATAGTCTTCACATATGGTCTTGGACGGTGTTTGTGCAGCTCCTGGTCTCACTGGGAATGTCGGGATTGATAGCTATCCTCCGAGCGGAAGAAGTCTCCCGCCTCTATAGTAGTCCACACAGACCACCTGGAACTCTGATCGCCTTGTCGCACAAGGCACCGGAAGGATTCATACCCTCCTATCGGCGTACTAGTCACCGACACACTCTCCTGCCACTAGTCATTTTTCTATAGTTGTCTTTCCCTTGTTGTGCCCCCCTTATCAGGTAGCACTTGCTCGGGCTCTCTTAATTACCACAACCAGAGAGAACGACAACTTTGTACAGCAAATGGTGTTTTGAGTTGTACTTTGAGAAGCCTCCAATACCCCTATATATATAGGAGGGTCATGGGATATGGTTCTCTACCCCGAGCAATGCGAGATTAAAGAAGGAGTAGAACGGTTTGAGATTTTCCACAAAACAACCAACTGCGCCAGCTGAACCGATCGTTTCAAGCATGAAACGGTCTGTTGGGGACCTGAGTCGATCGGTTCACACCTGAACTGATCGATTGGGGCACCTGAGCCGATCAGTTCAAGCATGAACTGATCGGTTTGGGTCCTGATCTGTTCCTGATTGACTTTTCCTCTTTTGTTTTGAATTGATTCAAATACCAATCCTTATTCCAATCAAATTAGACAAGTGAAACGAAGAGAAATATCTTGCCAACCTGACTTTCCCAACTTGCTCGTTTGGACGTGTTGAGCTGATTGGTTCAACCCTTGAACCAGTCGTCTCAACCTGTCCTGATCCAATCGGTTCATCACATGAGCCGATCGATTCACCAAGTTGATTCAATCAGTTCATCATATGAGCCAATCAGTTGGGAGTGCAGACTGTGCAAAATCAGTCAATTGCAGTTTCAGTCAATCCAATACACTAATCAATTGGTCCAACAACTTGAACACTATGATATTGAGCTATCAATTGATTGAGTGTTTAATTGAACTACTAAACTCCTTTAGTAATTAATCTAAACATCATTTGTGGATAAAATCCTCTTCCAGGTTAAATCCTATGTGTGTGACCCTGCAGGCCCATTTCACATTGGCAATGAAAGTCCATAACACTTATGACTTCACAAGCAAGGAGTGGTGCCTAGTCACACATCAATGCTACCTAAGTGAAATAGAAAGTTGTAGAACAACTTTCAATCCTACAATCCATTGATGGTGTTACAGTGAATGTATAATTCATTTGTCACTGATATGCTAAATGAGCTCAAGGCATGGAACAGTCATCCTATCAACATTCATTCACTTTCTTGATCTCAGAGTAGATTGGAGGAGATGTGTATGACATCAATATTACATATTGATTCACACATGTGTGTGCACGCTTATCTCTATCCTACTCATCAAGTGTCCACGGATATCAAACTCCCTCAGGATGGACAAATCCCATATCTATCACTCACCCCTCAAAAGCCCCATGTGTCAAAGACACCCAATCATCACCTTTATAACAACCTATGTTTCAGGACTGTGTTTGATGATGTCAAAGTGTACCCAACGACATGTGTTGAGTGTAGTGATTTCAGGTCAAAGAATCACACTTACCACCATCACTGTGAGAACTAACTGTGACTACCATGTCATGGTTCCATGTGTCAAACTCACGGTAGGTCTGTCAGGTACACTTGTTCTCTAACAAGTACATATGTGTTTTGGTTTGATATCTTATTATCATGACTAATGAGATTCTATCATCAACCAGCAACACAATCTAGTCTTGTGTGTCATTGTTGTCTATCTACCTTCAACAATGACATCTGACTAGGGACATAATAAAAATGTACAAACTCTTATCATCTGTATTATCTCATCATTCAGGTCCTGAACCTGAAAGCATACGTCATTGAGTAATGTCATTCTCTAGACATTAAATATGTTCTATCATTATCTCATATGATTGAACCTGAAAGAATTGGAAGCTTGCCTTTGATGCTTATCAAATCAATCTTAATGTATCCCACCAATCATCCCATGATTGGTTCTCAGGGCATACATACCAACAAACTCAACATCCTTTTTCTTGTAAGGACATGAGAAGGAATAATGTCCAAGACGCAAGCAATAGTGACAACCAATGGAATCAATTTCATTTCTCTTTCTAGGATTTTGAGTTGTATTCTTGGGTACAAAAATGATCTTGATCTTCAGTGCTTGAGTTCTCCTAGGTTTGGGTTGATAAGAGTTTTTGTTTGGAACATATCCTAAACCTCTTCTTCCACTATAACCAGAATAGTTCTTCAGGATCTTATCAAGAATACCATTATTTCTCAAGCTACTAACTTCTTTTTGTAACTTAGCAATCTCATCCATTATCTTTTTGATATCTAACTTTGCTTGATCTAGATCTGATGATAAAGCATCTCTTTCTTTAACAACATCATCATAATCTAGATGAGTACAATTGATAGGTTGAGTCTGAAAATTATATAGTTTTGCAAGCAATTCAACCTTTTCTTAAGAAAGAAGATCATAGTTTGTTTGTAAAGTAAGCAACTTAATATTGTAGTCATTTAAACATGATTTCAAAGTAAAGTTTTCAAAAATAATTTTGTCCTTTTCAAAAGAAAAATTATTTAATTTAGCTTATAAATCCTCATTAGTTCTAGTAACTTTCTTTAGTTTCTTTTTGCAATCAACATATTTGTCATGAGTATCTTGAAGGCTAGCAATTAGATCTTCTTTTGGCAAATCAAGAAGGATTACCTCTTGAGAATCATCACTATCATCTTATTTGGCCATGAGACACTCCACATTCTCTTCTCCACTCTCACTATTACTTGACTCATCCCATGCAACTTTGTATGCTTTTTCTCCCTTCTTCTGGGATGAGCTTTTCTTCCCTTTCTTTTCTTTTGGACATTCATTCTTAAGATGTCCCTTCTTTCCACATTCAAAAAACCTAGGAGAGGAAGAATAAGAAGAACCAATAACTTTGTTAGATTTAAATCTTCTATATTTCTTACCATTTACAACTAGAGCTTCTTCTCCCTCTTCTCCATCACTTGTCTCACAACTTTCTTGAGTGATGACCTTTGTAGCCTTCAAAGCCATGTCCTTCTTTCTTCCTTGTTGAAGTTCATGCTCTCGTCTTTCTTCCTCCTCCAAGGTTGCCTCATGTGCTTCTAAGTTGCCAATGAGTTGCTCCATTCTTAGTCGGGTGAGGTCATTGGCTTCTTCAATTGCGGTCACCTTAGGCTTGTACATAGGAGAAAGAGACCTAAGAATTTTCGACACTTGATCTTCTTCACAAATGGCTTTACCTAATGCATTCAAACCATTAACAATAGAAGAAAACTTTGCATACATTTCACTAATAGACTCATTTGGTTCCATATGAAACTGTTCAAACTTTTGTTTAAGCATTACCAATTTTGGAATTTTTTACTTGAACAGTTCCTTCATAAGTAATAGAGAGTCTATGCCATATCTCATATGCAATTTCACAATTTGAAATTGTATTGAACTCACCTACGGAAACTGAACAATAAAGGATACTTATAGCTTTTGCATTTAATTGAGCTCATCTCACCATGTTTGCATCCCATGTAGCATATTCAGTTTGAGGAAGATCATAAACATTTGACACCATTGTCCAGAGATCCCAACTGATTCCTTGAAAGTAGAATTGTATCCTCCTTTTCCAATAGGTGTAGTTGGTGCCATCAAATGGTGGAGGCTGAGCCACAAGTGTTCCTTCCAAGTTGAGGTTGTTTAGTACACCATCACCCATTTTGTACAAGACTTTATTAAAGTTCCTTGAAGCCTGCTCTGATACCAAATGAAAAACACTAGAGGGGGTGAATAGGGTTTTATAATAATTTTTAAAATAATTCAACCAACAAACAACCACAAGGATGTTGAAGAAGGAGATAAGGATTTTGAGTGGTTCCACCCTTAGTAAAAACTAAGGCAGTCAGTCCACTACCAAATTGTTTCCAATTGGGATTTCGAAAGTATTTGAATTTTATTACCTTCTCAAGGATGTTACAAAAAATTACAAATACCTTACCAAACCCTTTGGACATCCTTCACCTGAAGTCGTCTCACCAACCTTGAAGCCCCCTTCACTTGAAGTAACTTCAAGCTCCCCCTTGAAGTAGCATTCCTCCTTGAAGTAGCTTCCCATTGAGACCTTCTAGATGTAGTCCAAAATCCTCCTTCTCCACCTAAGAAGATTTCACCCTCTCCACTCTGTAGCCTCCAACCTGGGAGTAGCAAGGAGAGTACAATTTTAATAAGAAGGAACAAGAATGGAAAAAGGAAATGACAATTACCACTTAAGCACAAGGCTTGAATCCTATATCAAGCATTTTGATCTCCTATCGAATTTGTATGAAAGTGGAAGTATAGTGCATATGAGATTCTAGCCTATAGGACACAAAATTTTAGCAATGGAAATGATTAGCAAGTGTTGAAGTTGCTCAATTGCTCATAAGAATTGATTCTCAATTGCAAGTATGTGTACTCAAGTGAGTTTAGGTGTCCTAAGGCATGTCCACTTTATAGGAATGGACTACTAGTTCTTAGGGACGTTCTAGACACTTTCTAGGGGGTTCTTAGTGGTCAACTAGCCATTAGGTATCCACTAATTATGTTTGTAATGGCTAGTTAATTAACTCTGAAAAGTGCAGAAAAAACCTTTCTCATTTGAGAAGTTTGTCGACTGAGTGTCTCTCGGTTGAGAACTTCATCGACAGAGGGAAGGTCTGGGGAAAGTGTATTGCAACATTCAACTCAACTCCCAACCACTTTTTCCCACCAATTCAAACGGCTATAGAACATGTTGGAGACTTAATCTCGGTCGAAATTAAGTTCGGACGAATATGTGCTTGTATACGCTTATGTGCAGGTTGTTCATCAATGTACGTGCATTAGACTTAGTTGTTTCTCGGTTGAGAAATTATTCGACCAAGAGTATCTCGGTCGAGAAGTGTTTTGACCGAGGCAGACTCTGTTTCAACACTTTAAATCATATGCTAAGTGTAAAAATGAATGTGCAATTGTGATGCTCACTTAAGGGATATCCTATCTAAGTGTTGTGTGTGGATAGGAAGATCTAACCGCTTGATTTACATGATATCTAAGTACTTGTACATTATATATTTGTACAAGTTTACATTTGATTAAAATCATGAAAATAAAGTAATTTAAGCATGTAGATCTTCCAAAACTTTGTCATCCACCTTGTTCTTGAAATACTCAAGTAGCACATTAGATCCACAAGAATGAAATGTTTGTCATTTTCAAAACAAAAGGATTTTGATAATGTCCATTTAGCCAACATAAAGAGGATCATAATGACATAAATAATGAAAAGAAATCTATCATCAATTAGAAGGAACATAACTCAATTTTTAGAGTGTTAAACTCTGACCTGGATGGCATCACAGTGTCCATAGCCATAGTCAAATAAGTATTTGCAAGATCTAGATGAGGGAAAACTAATTTTTGTCACTTATGCACTCACTAAAGGAAAATAAAAAACATGTAGTCTAATGAGTCTAACAATAAAAATCTAGACATCATTTAGTCTTTTGTTATCATCATGGTACACAACTACTATATTTTATTCTCAATAAAGTTGTTGGTACACAAAATTTAGTTTGTGGTATAGGACATTCTAGATAGATGTTTTTAAAATTCCAAAGGAATAAATTTTTGTCACACTTGCGTGTATTACACACCCATCACGTGTTGTTGAAACCACTTCCCAAAATCACCTTCCTTTCTGATTGTCTCCCATCCTCCCACTACCCCTTCTGCTCCATTCAACAAGTGACGTGTGGTGGCCTGCAACAACTCTGCACTAAGCATGCTGATGCGACATGAGATGACCCACGGGATATCCTATAAACCCTATTTTCCCCACTCACCCTCTTCACACAATCTGTTTTTTGTCCAAAATTAAACCTCCCTCCGTCTTCCCCCCAAAATGAATAAAAACTTATGAGCTTTCATCTTCCTGGCACATGCTTCTTCCTTTTTGGCGCTTGCTTCCTCCTTTCTGGCGTAGCCTCCAACCACTAGATGAGCCACTCCTCCACACCTCATTCATCTAAAACTGCTCCTTATTTCTTCATCTACATGTCTCTTCTCTGTTAGCATATAAATGGCACCTAACTATTGGTAATTGACACTCAGAAGCATATAATTGGATCCCAAACCAATAGTGTACGCACTAAATCGCGACTAAGGGTAATTGACATCCAAAAAACAACGTAATGATGCCTAAATGGGATTGTTTGATGCCCAAACATATTGGGAACTTTTTCAAGCATGAAAATGGTGCCAAAGAATTTAAATGACAACCAAAAATTTTTAATGTACACCTAGAACTTGTAATTCACACTCAAAAACAACTTAGCGACGCGCAATAGGGGTTTGACACTTAGAAACAACTAAATAGTTATGTGTAATTGACACTCAAAAATAAATTCATGGCTCCTAAATATTGGTAATTGACACCCAAAAGCACATAAGTGGTACTCAAACAAATAGTGCACACACTAAATCACAACTAAAGGTAATTGAAACTAAAAAAACAACTTAATTGGCACCAAAATAGGGGTGTTTGACACCCAAATATTAGTAATTTACACCCAAAAGCATATAATTTTCGGCCAAACAAATAGCATACTCACAAAATCATGGCTAAGGGTAATTGACACTCAAAAACAACCGAATGGCACCCAAATAGGGCTGTTTGATGCTGAAATATTGATAATTGACACCCATAATCATATACACAACACTAAAACAAATAGTGCACACACTAAATCCTGGATAAGACGAATTGACACTCAAAAACAACTTATTGGCGCCCAAATAGGTGTGTTTGATGCCAAAATATTGGTAATAGACACCCATAAGCATGTAACGGGTGCCTAAAAAGTTATTGTACTCACTAAATCATGGTTAAGGGTAATTGACACTAAAATATAACTTAACAAAGCCCAAATAGGGGTGTTTGATGCCTAAATATTGGTAATTGACACCCATAAGCATATAAATGGCACCAAAACAAATATTGTATGCACTAACTCATGCCTAATGGTATTTTTTTTAGTAACCCATGAGACTCATAAGGCTTGGGTCAAGCCCAACCTGCAAAGCTCAACCCCATCTTGTAAGGATCATAGCCTATTTAATCGCGCAGAGGCCGGCTGAGCTACAAGAGAAACAATTCCGAACAACACCACTAGGGAAATTTGAACTCGAGACCCTTCATGAGGGGCCCCTTGCTGCGACCACTTGAGCTACTGCTCGCCGACTTGGCTAATGGTAATTGACACTCAAAAACAAGTTAATATCCCCCAAATAGGGGTGTTGGATGCCTAAATACTGGTAATTGACACCCATAAGCATGTAAGTGGTGCCTAAACAAATATTGTCTGCACTAAATCATGGTTAAGGGTAACTAAAACTCAAAAACAACTAAATGGATCTCAAATAGGGGTGTTTGACACCTAAATATTTGTAATTTACACCCAAAAGCATATAAGTGGTGCCCGAACAAATAATGTATGCACGAAATCACGACTAAGGGTAAATGATACTCAAAAATAACTTAATGGTGCCCAAGTAGGGATGTTTGATGCATGAATATTGGTAATTGACACCAGAAGCATATAAGTGATGTCCAAACAAATAGTGTATGTACTAAATCATTGCAAAGGGTAATTGGCACTCAAAAACAACTTAGTGACACCTAAATATTGGTAATTGACACCCGCAAGCATATAACTGGAACCCAAACAAATAGTGTACACACTGAATCATGGTTAAGGGTAATTGACACTCAAACACAGCTTTATGGTGCCCAAATAGGGGTGTTTTATGCCTAAATATTGGTAATTGACACCTATAAGCATATAAGTGGTGATCAAACAGATGGTGTATGTAGTATATCATAACTAAGGTAATTGACACTCAAAAATAACTTAATGGTGCCCAACTAAGGATGTTTGATGCCTAAATATTGGTAATTGACACCTTAAAGAATAAAAGTAGTGCCCAAACAAATAGTGTACACACAAAATAAAAGTTAAGGGTAACTTACAATAAAAACAACTTAATGGCACCTAAATAGTGGTGTTTGATGCCTAAATATTGGTAATTGACACCTTAAAAAATAAAAGTAGTACCCAAACAAATAGTGTACACACAAAATAAAAGTTAAGGGTAACTTACAATAAAAACAACTTAATGGCACCTAAATAGTGGTGTTTGATGCCTAAATATTGGTAATTGCACCCAACAATAACTTAATGACACCTCAAACTAGTTAATTGTGCACCCAATTAAATAGAGTAGAAGAAGAAAAGAGGAGAAGAGAAGGGTGATGATGAGGGAAGAGGAGGGTAATTGGAGGGAGGATGACGTCTAAATAGGTAAGTGCACCCACAAATGGTCGTTTGACACCCAAAGTTGCTTAATAGCGCTTAAAAGTGGATAACTGGCACCTAAAGAAACTTAATTGCAAACAAATTAACTTAATTAAATTCGAATTAAAGGCCATAAATGTAAAATACACACTTATTAATGTTAACACATGCCTATTTAGTTCTCTAACTTCTCTCCTCTTCCTATCATTTTTCTCCTCACTTTTGTATTCTTCCATCACCACTTACCTTGTCTCTTTCATTTTGTATTTATTTTTTATGTTACTGATAAAATTATTATTCATATCATTTTTACTCAAAAGTTTATAAAAAATTGTTTTGTTGTTGAGAAAATGAGTATTCGTATCATTTTTACTCAAAACTATATAATTTTTTTATTCTATTGGAGTCTATTTTTATAAAAAATCTAACAGCTTCATTTCGTTAAATTTTTTTTGTCATGACTTAAAAATTTATAAACAAAGAAAATTTCTCTCTCATCAATCACCTCCACCTACTACCTTCATATCATTTTTTCTCAAAAACATGTCAACATTGATCTTTTGGGATTGTATTTTTTGTAAGGATTCTAATGGTTTATTTTTTGTCAAAAAAATCATCATAGTTCAAAAGTTATCAGACATAATATCCACCTACCACCTAATAAATGTCGTGCCACATCATCCACTCCCCCATAGTTTTTTCCTTCTTAACAATTCTCCTCTCCAGCCACCATTAATTACACTCCTACACTACCCCAAAATTGCCCTATTGTGCCATCTCCACGCATGGCTCTAAAACAAGTTTTCTCTAGAAATACCACTTCCCCCCTCCCCCGCGTAAGATGGGTGTAATTCATATTGTGTGTGATAGGAAAATTTCTGAATGCCAAAGGTCTAACACAACCCATGGTTTGGCATTAATAATCAACTCGTAAGTTACAATCTACCCAGTGGTTGCAGTCAACCTAAGGATGAAGTGTACCTCAGAGAACAATAATCTTTCATTTCACTTACCCACATTTGGGCAGAAATAGTCACACAATGGGAGCATATTTATTCCCATGTTAGAAAGAGTAATTATCCTTCAAAAATAAATGGTATTGTAGTTTCTACTACACTAGTGGTTTTTCTCCCTTTGATACAAACACATATTATCCTTGCAAACTATTAAAGTTGGATTTAATATGTTCATCATATACCATAACATGTGTATTGCTCACAAGCTTTCATCATAATAATGGCTATCGTTAAGACACATTTTACTCAAAATTATTCCAATTTATGTATCTGGGTCACATGTTTTCTTAGGCTCATGTATCCAAAGGCAGGTCCAATGTAGTTGTGGATACAAATTTGACCATGCAATGTAACACATGGAAAGCACCATGTAATGACCATGGTTAAAAAAGAAATCTTATGCACATTTCCAAGTGTGGGACCTACCCCAAATTTCCCCCTCCTTCTTCCTTCAAACATAGTATCAGATCCCATCGAGAATATAATTTTTACAGTTAGTGAGGAGATGAAATTTTCTTGGTTTTCATATTAGATTTTTCACGACAACACATCCAAATATCAACTTATACCTTTTCCTTGCAAAATCCCTTTACGTAAGAATCTCAGTCTTGTATCAACCACTTCATTTTCGACAACTCACTCGACCTGCAAAGGAAAACTAAGGTGCATCTTCAATGATCTACGATCATGAGAAGGTATATTCTTTTTTTTAGAAAGTCAAATATATTGATAATGTTAATAAACAAGGACATTTGTAAACAATCACAGTGCAACATGAAGACATAGATTAAAAACACTACTAGTGTGTAGTCTATGCTAGAGTTGTAAATAGAAAATCTAACATACCATATGAAAAATGTAGAAAAGGATGAAAATAGAGATCGTTCAGAGGGAGGCACCCCTTTAAACAATAAGCCAGATAAGAGTCGGAAAGATAATGATGTCCAATAGTTGTTGGGTCTAGAATCTTGATTCATCTTCTAATATCTCCTATAGGGTGTAATGTCCTTCGACATTGTGGTCACGGAAGATCGTCATGTGAGTGTTTTCATGTGCCATCACTTATATTAATGTTGAAGTTAGTCCTTCAATGCAAAATAATAGATAGATTGTGTTTAGTGTCATTTTTTATCTATATAATAGGGCAAGCATTGTTGTTATGCTTCATGTAGTTTCTCTCTATCCATAAGCTCTAAAGTATAGAAATTATAAGATTGAGTGAGTAGTGGTTGGTGTTTTTTAGTTTGAATATATTTATTTGAGTGGGTGAGTGCAGAAATCCTTTGATGGAGTTAGATTGAAAAAAAAGTTTAGAAATTGAGTTGTGTATCAAAAAAGGTAGAAGAGATGTTCAATGGTTTCCACTTTAGCGAAGCAAAGTTAGAATCTTTTTGGTCCCAGGAATCCCCTCCTAGTAAGTTCTTAGAAATGATCCAAAAGAAGTTTTTGTTCTTACCAATGATCCAAAAGAAGATTTTCAATTTTTAAGTCCATTTCATATTCCATATGTGTTTCAGATCAGTTATATGCCCTCTATAAGTGAGATAATGATAAGTGTTTTTGGTGAACAAGTTTTTCCCCATTTCCAAGATATACAGTTTGTGGTGTTATGTTCTAGTTGATGGATGATATACTAAGTAATTTTGTTGTTCAATTTTTGTTAGTGAAATGTTTTAAGGGTGTTTTTTTTATTGTTGGTGAGTTGATGAAGGGATTTGGCAGTGTTAATGTTCTTCATACTTCGAGATATGATGAGGTAATTTGTGAGGTTTTGTATCATGATGTTGCGGTACCATGGATCGAACTAGAAGTTCATATTGGTGTAGGCATGTGAACATGTGTTGGTCATCTGGCCGATGATAATTAAGTTTTTATTTATGAATTTCCACATTACTGAAGACATATTCTTTTTGGTTTTGTTCTGTGGATGTATTTTTTTGTAGTATTTATGTAGTATGAAGGGTTTCCATATTTATGATGAGTTGGTAGTGAGAGCTTGTATGGTTTTGGTGATGAGACAAATTGCATGGGTATGGATATTAATGATGCCCCATCATATGATCTCAGTGGGAGTACATATGGTGTCCTAATTGACCAAGTGAAGACCCACTTTATCTGTGTTAGAGGTGTGTTGGTTCCATTGGAATTTTCTCTTGATCGAGTCTATTTGATGGCTAGTTTTTTTAGGTAAACGTATGCAACTAAGATAGTGGATGGTGATGGGAGTCATGGAATTGTTTAGGAGAGTAATGCACCCTACCAGACTCTGCAAGTTGTTTTTCTAGGATGAGAGTTATTGATGGATTTGGTCTATGATGGAGACCCATGAATGATGTTTTGTAGAATGTGTAGAAATCTATAATATGAGGGAAATGATTGGGATGGTTTGAGTTTTGCATTTGAGGAGAGATTGATATATATGGATGATCTCAGATGGTGTGTTGATAACTACTATGGATGATTGACCAAGATTTAATTTGAGGCTTGAAATGTATGAGAATTGTCCAATAATGTGAATGGTATTGATTATGTTGTTATCATCGAGTTTGACTAAGATCATAGTGTCATACACATATTGAATAATGTTTTCAAATCATGCAAGTGGTGAAGCAATGAGGCCCTATGAAGTGCCCATTTTGATTATGTTTGTGAGAAGTTGTAACGCCTGGGCCCACTGCCCAAGGCTCTAGTAGAGTTTCAGGAATGATGACTGGCCCCACAGACCACCACTAGCCTTAACTGCATGCTTTTTGTCCACTCACGCGCAAGCCAGGAGCAACTTCCCGACTGGTCACCCATCCTAGTACTACTCCAAGTTGAGCACGCTTAACTATGGAGTTCTTTAGAGATGGGACCACCACTAGCCTTAACTGCACGCTTTTTGTCCACTCACGCGCAAGCCAGGAGCAACTTCCCGACTGGTCACCCATCCTAGTACTACTCCAAGTTGAGCACGCTTAACTATGAAGTTCTTTAGAGATGGGCTCCCTGAAAAGGAGGTGCACCTTGGTGATATGGGTAGTCCAATTATTCCTTTTAAGATCAACTTATCCAAGGCCTCAAATCCTGGGATGTTACAATCTCCCCAACTTAGACTCTTGACGTCATCGTCAAGGCTCAACTATATGGCCTCATAATCTGACCCCATTTCAGTGCAGACCCACAATGGCCCATGGACACCCAGCTCCCGTCCACGGCTACCAGCGCAAGGGCGGCTCCATCTCGTCTCTACGGATAGCCCTTTCCAACTTTCCTGGACCACACGGCTCAAGACTGGCATGCCACATACCCAAGTGGGCCCCACCTACTGGAGGGGTTATGGCTCTGATACCATTTGTAACGCCTGGGCCCACTGCCCAAGGCTCTAGTAGAGTTTCAAGAATGATGACTGGCCCCACAGACCACCACTAGCCTTAACTGCACGCTTTTTGTCCACTCACGTGCAAGCCAGGAGCAACTTCCCGACTGATCACCCATCCTAGTACTACTCCAAGTTGAGCACGCTTAGCTATGGAGTTCTTTAGAGATGGGCTCCCTGAAAAGGAGGTGCACCTTGGTGATATGGGTAGTCCAATTATTCCTTTTAAGATCAACTTATCCAAGGCGTCAAATCCTGGGATGTTACAGAAGTGATGTGACCATAATCAAAAGGTAAGTTGATAAGGGGTCACCTTGTTTGTGTCTATTTAAATTATAGAAGTATCCAAAAGGTGACCCATTTATGGATCCATGTTATCCATTTTGTTGGGAAGCCATAACCCTTCACGATGTTGAGGAGACAGTCCCGATTAACTAAGTCAAAAGTCTTTTCAAAGTCTAGTTTGATGGCTAGTACTAGTGTTTTGTTTTTATAACATAGAATGTAAAGTTTTTTTACCATAATCTATGTGTCGTGGATATTTCTATGTTTCTGGAAAGCATTTTGGTTGTGATCAATGATGCACTCCAACTGTGTCTTGATGTGGTTGCTAAGAATTTTGTCCAGAATTTTGTAGGATGTGTTAATATTACGAATAGGTCCAAATTAGTTTATCAAGATAGGTTGTTCTAATTGTTATCATGTCTATGTTGGTGTGGTTGAACAATTTAATGTGTTTATGAAGCCATCATTATTTTGGATGGATAGAAGAAGATTCATGAAGTCTCCTTTGATATGTTTCCACATGGAAAGGTAGAATTCTATTTTCAGTCTGTGGTCCAGGAGATTTGTTTTTCCCTACTGATGCGGCTACATCTTGGAGATCTTCAAAAGTGAAATATCCAATATTATTGTTTGGTGAGAGTACACTTTTATTAAAGATACAGGCTAAATATATGGAGTTCATAATGATGGGATCACGACCTAAGTTGAAAATGTTTTAGGAGTGATTGAGAATATGTGTAATGACCCTGACCTGAGTTATGAGGTAACCCTATTGGTTTTAGCTAAGTAAGTTTCTTAGAAATTTAATATAATCCTCTAAGGTGTTTGGATATCATGTGACATACTTATGTTCTATGTTTGGTCCTGATTGAATGTTGTTTGAGCAATGTTCCTTTATTTTGGACCAAAGTGAAATTTACCCAAGTTAAGGGGTTATATTGCAAAATGTCACATATTGAATATACCCCATGTGTTTTATAATCACAAGAGAGATAATGATGCAAGGTGATGGCTTGTGAAAAGCCTAAATTCCAAGTTTGAACTTGTTTGAACAATGTTGGTGCGTTGTGCACCAATTTTTGTACAAATTGTAATTTACCCCAAATATGGGGTTCTTATGCAAATTACCACGTCTAGAGTGTCCCTACTCCCTCCTAGTATCATGTAGAGAAGATATAAAGAAGGATACACCATGTTTGAATCAATAATGAGTGATGGTAATCTTGGTGATGAAATGACCAAGATAAGGGTTCAATACGAAAGCTTAACTTGAGTTGTATCAAGTTGAAAAGCTTATATATGAGTTCCTGTCGGCCAAGGAGCCATAGGAGGAGTCTCATATCGTTTTGGGAACTCTTGGAAAAGTCCATTTCGTGAAAAGAATCTAAAGGATGCCATTTGTGTCGGGTTACAACTTCCTTAGTAATGTTGTGATGGGTTGTGAATAAAGTGGTGATTTTGTTGATATATCTTATTCAAAAGGATATCTAATGGATGAATCCTTATCCCTAAATGATCCTCAACTGTTTTTCATGTCAAGACAAATGTTGATGCATTCATGTACATGTGTCATCCATGCATGGGCACGTGGCACCTACTAGTTTAAATTGATGACACCTCATTTTCACTCTCCTTCATGAACAACAGGTATATATACCCCTAGTTTAACCCCTTAGTGAAACTTTTCGACCCTTACCACCCTCCTACCCTACGGTTTCGTGCATAGATCTCTTGTATCATGAAGGAGTGCAAATATAGCATGCATAGGTCCTTGTATATCACCCATAGCAAGAGCATATCGCCCAAGTAGGTTGATATCGGCCAAGAAGGGTGATATCGGCAATAGTGAAGTATTTTTGGCCCCATGTGAGAGGGATATCAGCCAAAAGGGGTGGCGTTTCATGCAAGATCACAAGGGTATCAAGCAGAGGTGCTAGAGTAAGAAGGATCTCAATACTTAACCCTAAGGTGAGGTCATGATCATCTTCAACCTTGGATTGAAGCATGATTTTAGGGTTTTGATCTTCCGTTCTTTTCTTCTTCACCAATTTCTTATCAATGGTGATTCTTTGTATATGGAAGAGTTGTGAATGAGCCTTGGACCTTTGATAAAGTCATCTTCAACCTTAGGGACTTTGATCTTTGGAGCTTGGAGCTTTGAAGTTTGTTCTTAAGGCGGGTTATATAACTTGAACTCAACCATGTTATTATTCATCACCTAAATTGTTATATTTAATGAACTACTTTTAATTCCAAAATTTCCTGAAATAGTTGATGAAATTCTGAGTTCTAGTAATTGCTTAGACCTTTTTCCAGGATTTATATCAGTTAGAATAAAGGTCTAGATCTTGAAGAAGATGGTGTCACTTTGTAAAAGTGATATCGGGTTCAAGTATATAAATAAGTAGCTCTAACCCGATATGGGTAAGATGTTGCACGATATTCTTGCATGATAGGAAGTCTAGAATAGACTCCATGCACGATACAAGGGTTCATTGTATACTTGTAAGTTGATAAGTAACCCTAGTTTGGATAACCTGATATAAGTGAAGAGTAACAAGTGCTATTGCACGATATGGTCACTTAATACATCCTTGGTACTTAGTATCATGAGGCATACACAACCTTGCACGACATGGTTTCACGACACATGACTTTGCACGATAGGGTTGCACGATACATGACCTTGCATGGTAGGGTTGCATGATACACAACCCTAGACGATATGGTATCCCAACATGGTGATGAGTTGATACCTCTTAAGCATCATGGGAGATACATATATGTGTCACATGCCCATCACAATAAACTCTAACCTGACATGGGTACTACAACATGACATTTGATTGTATAGCTCGATATGGTTTGGTGCCCTACACTCCTGTTGACTTGTATTTTGGGTTGAGCTTGATATGGAAAACCCTAATCTTTCATGGCCAACCCTAGATGGTGAGCCACCGGATATGGATGGTGTTCATACACCTTTAGCTCGATATGGATGGTGTTCATGTACCTCTAACCTGATATGGTGAGTGCTCATACACCTCCAACCCGATATGGTGGTGAATATACACCTACAACCCGATATGATGAACATATGCACACCTCTAACCCGAGAAACCTTGTAAAGGTGAGGGCAAGACACTCTTAGGAGTAATGAGTGTAACACCAAGTAATGGTGTGGCTAATACCTTGATAGGTGAAACACCTAGAGTGGTTGATAATAGACAACCTTATAGCCACAATGCCTTAACCCGAGATGAGTCCATATCATTGATGATGATTGGATAATTCAAATATGTGACTTATGACCAATACATTACATGATAAATGTGATGAGTTAGTGCATAAAGTGTTAGGATGGGAAATACCCTAATACAAGATAAGTTGATGAATTTAAGTAAGTTAAAAGTGATGAGGGAAGTGAGACATGAAGACATGATAGATATCACATCCAACACCTCAAGGTTGATACACCTTGATGTACCCTAAATGCAATATACTTGGATGAGTAACACATGAAGTGTGTTATGCAAATTGTTACATTAAGATGTAATGAGTTTAATACACTTTGATAAGTGTAGGCTAACATACCTTGAGAAAGGGTTAAGCCAAGTTAATAAAGTATGATGTAATCATACTCTGGTAAGGATGAGAGAGGAACTCATACCTTTTGTTGATGATGCATTTAATGATAAATGATGAGAATAAATAAGTATGATTGAATACTTATGATGTCAATGTATGTAGAAATGAACTAGGGTTTGGATTGATAATATGAACATGAAACCCTAATCGGTTAAAGAGAAACCCTAACCCTAATGATGAGTAGGCTGTAATTATCTTATTTCATAAGCCTTGTAAGGCATGATAAATACTTTTATACAAAGTAGGATGCTTACTAACCTTGTGAGAATTATGAATAAGTTGTTGCCTAGTGAGAGGTGATAAGATGTGCAATGGCCTTGTGAGCCATATGAATAAGTTGTTTCCTATTGAGAGGTGACAAGATGTGTAATGGCCTTGTGAGCCATGTGATAATTTGTTGCCTAGTGAGAGGTGGCATGACACTTAATGGGCCTTGTGAGCCATGTGAGATGCATGTGTAACTAGTATCATGTATGCCTTGGTTTGAGGACCTAGAGGTATTAACAATGTTCTGTGATGAACTCAGGGTTTGAATACCCAGATCTAATAATCATGATGTTGATAATATTGAGGGATGAGAATCCCCATTAATGAAATAAGGGATTGAGATCCTAAATGTTATATGTGTTCTAAAGAATTGAAAAGTATTTGATAGATGTATTATATTTTTCTTTGTAGCATTTTTCATAATAATTCATGTTTGAAAACTTGACTGATGCTAAAAGAATATGGTAATGCAAACAAGTAATCAAGTGGAATCTCATCATGTAGTGCCCTGGCCATAGATCCATCAACGTCACGATTTGTTGAATGGTGAAAAGGGTTGTTGTGCGGCATAACCCGGAGACCGCATATTTTTTAATATGCGGGGGTGATGGGCAAAAATATATGTATGCCCTAATGTGGGATTGATTTGAGATAAATGCGAGATCTCATAATCCTTCATTATATGTACCAGGATGGATGTATCACGAATATCCCGATGAAGATAAATGTCAGGATGATGTGAGATAAACATGAGATCTCTCGATGCCAAAGAGAGTGCAGCCGCCGCTGTAGCTATATAGCAAAGTTACCAGTATACTCTAGAAAGCTATTTTACAGTGACACAAGATGTCCTACCATGGTCTCGCACTGACCAATACAAGGGAGGTCTTGGAAGTCGGCTCTTTCATTGATCTTATATGGTACCGATTTTGACTTTGCAATGGTCGATTGCAGATGAGCGGTATACCTCATCTAATCAGGGCATATGTGTGATTGAAAAATGTAATCAGTTGTGTAGCATATCTGCTTAAGGATCGAATATGAGAAACATTGCTTGATGCATAATTCAGTTATGAATCTTAGTAGATAGATGTTATTTATGATTCTTTACATTCCTTGCAAAGAAGATAGATGATTTAAAAATCTACCATGGGTAGATGCAATGTTCTCCTAAAAAAAGGAGATTACTTCATTCTTTTCATACAATGATTTATCCAGCCTATTAATATATAAATAACCTCTTCTCAGTTTATAAATGCTTAATCTGGTATAATAATATGGTCGGTAAAGAGTTTTATCTCTCGCTGGGACAATTGTCTCACCCTGTGGGATCCACATTTTTTGTAGGTGGACATGCATGAGGTGGCGAAGATCTTTCTACAGAGGAGGAACAACAGCTGAGGTAGCAGTGATAGCTCAGGTTGAGTGTATTGTCTGTCATGTCTTGTAGATAGAAGTCCTATGTGTCATCTATGTAATCTCAGGTCCTTGGAGTTTGTTCATATTGGTTTCACGAATGATCTGAGATTTTGGCTTGAATGCCTCGAGGTCTTATGTTGCTCTAGTATGTGTTTTGATATAGCAACTTTTATATGCTGTCCTCGAGATGAGATGAAACTATGTTGTACAATGTAAATCATGATATGTATGAGTTTTAGGATCTTTCAGTAAAAGTTTTCTATATAAGGATTTCCTTGCAAAATGGTTTTAATTTTTAGTGATTTTTGTTAATTCACTATTTATGGTTATTCTGCTTAATTAGTAACGATTTGTTTGTCAGTTTGGCGATGGTCATCACAAGGTTTGGTATCAGATCTTAAGGTTCACTGAGTCTATAGAGACATTGGACTAAGGTGTTGAGTCTGTGTTAGTATCCTCCAGTATACCCTATAGTAACTTCTTCTTATCCAGAAGAAAAGGGTAAAGTTTATAAATAAGTGGTGAACACGAGGAACACATTGCTGAGAGCAATGTTGTAGCACCAAGAGAGGGTGCAAGGGATCAGGAAAGAGAAGAATGAATGCCTGAGAATTCCCATCATGACCTGATCAAAATAGAGAATCCTATGTTTATGTTGTTGCTAGGCAGGCTAGGACAACAGTGATACATATAGTAGACGGGTTACTAGCATTAAAACCTAGGTTACCAGTCCTTAATACATAAACTTTGTGCTTTGAAAGGGTTCCTGAATGACAGTCATGTTGGAATAGTGGAAAATGTGGGAAGGTTAACATATGGTGAGAAAATAGACTTTGTCATAAGTATAGACTGATAGTATATCTGTGATGGAAATCCCCAAGAAGGGGCAATAAGCTGAGAATTAAGGTAAGGTCTCTATAATTTTTTAGACATTTGCCTAGTTCTTCTAAAAAGCCAAAGTTTTTGGTTCCACTAGTGCAATAAATGCCTAGTGCACTAGGGCAGTAATCACTATGTAAAGGAAAAGGTCCTAACTTTCCACCTGTAAGAACCCATGGCTTAGTCTCTACATTGGTAATAAGACCGATAATACCATGCTACAAGGACAAGACATGTTATAAATGTGTACATGTTGAGCATACTAAACTCTTTTCTCTGAAAAGAAGGGAGCAAATGACTCAACAAATGAGGCAGACTCGGAAGGGCTTACAAAAGTTACAACCCAATAACGTAAAAAGGAAAGAGCAACAACATGAAACATCTAGACTCTATGGGTTGAGTCAACCTAAAGCGGTGGATGACCGCGAGGGGTAACAGTCGGATAGAGCTTTTTCATTTTGATATACCTTATCTTGATGCTATCTAATAATCCTAAAAAGTATTGGTGTTATGGACTTCCCTATTGATTGTCCTATGGGGACATAGGGAAGAAATGATGAGAACTAGAATTTATATTTTGTTCAGTATTCTTTTAAATGCTCTATAACTGCTCTTATCTGTGTGAAAAAGGATGAGATATAGAAGTGATGCCTAGAGAAAATCCAGGAATGTTAAATCTTGTGTATATAATGATATGAAAAGTAAGGAACATGATAGTAAATAAAGTTCATACTACCTAATCTTAGTATTTGTATACCCTGGTCAGGTATATAATTATTGGAGATTGGGAATGAATGGAACTCTTAGATTGTTATCTTTCTGATTTCTCTGATCAATTAGTCATTCTGAGACAATCTAGTGAGTATAATGAAACTGGAAAAATGATATGGACATTTGTATCATATCCTAAGTGCAATAAAATGGAATCTGAGATGATGAAAGGTCAATCTATGTGTATGAGGAAGTAAAAAGTATAATCTGCATGATAAGAGAATGAGAAAAAGGGAGATGATCCCTGTCTTATAAAGCCTATGTGTGTAGTAAAGATCTTTTCCATGATATGGAAATAAGAAATGTGATAAAATCATAAAATGTTCATGAATATGATTGAAAATAACAAAGAAAGGGATGATGATATGTAATCATCCTTATAATTTCTATGTTGATGGCAATGAACCTAGGATGAAACAAGAGTAAGTGACTCATGAACAATTGAAAGTTCATGCAATAATCAGAGGAGATGATAACCTCTTCTCTTTGATAAAAAACCATGGGTGATGATGGGGGATAAGAGGATTATGTTTCTTTGTGTTCTGTTCTTTTAGGGACATGGCAATCAAGTGAGTACTATGACACTTGATGTACATGGATTAGAAATAATCCATTGATGGATACTTAGAAAAGTATCAGTTTGTCTTGGATTTTGATTCCAAGATAAAGATATGTGTAATAAATAATGTCCCAAAGATTAAAGAAAGATCCTTTTACATGTGTGGCTTTGGTAATAACAATAGAAAGATGGAAATGATGAGGATGTAATGTGTTTTCGACACATGTGATGGATACCAAGGTAAGAAATTCTAGTATCTAAGAAGTATCAGGAGATATGGCAAAGTAAAAACATAACTCCTAATTAGATGATTTATGTTGGTTACCTAGAATGGTCAACTGTGAAATCAATCTAGTTACATAAAATAGTATGAACATCATATGTTAGGGGTTTATGCACTATATAAACATAACATCCATAAGGATGTACTAATTGAAGGAACAATTATAAATCATTGAGGAAAAGCTTATCAAGTTAAAAATAATTCCTTAGAATACCCCTATCTAGACCTATTAAGGCAACTTATATATAACATCTAGAGATACCTCTAAGATAAGTTCTTAATTTATAAGTAACCTCCCCTTATGACAAGAGAATGTACAACTAATGAGATAATTGGTACAAGTAGTAAGAAAGTTTAGTGTTATGTTAGCAGATTAGATGGCACAATAGATGTATGATAAGACTTGTAGTCCCAAGTGGGTGACAAAACATAACTCTGGTCTTTCCTTAAAAGTGAAATGCTCAACTAAATGAGGAGTATGGGAGACTCCCTAGAATCATATATCTTGTCACATAAAGTTGTAAGTTGTGAAAGGTGACAAATCAGTGAGGTTTGACACCTGAGTTAAATAAGGGATGAATAATGTTTCTCTGACAAAGAAAGTGTTATCTGACACGGAGTTGACTCTACAGTCAATAATGAAAAGGATAGTGGAGTATGTGTCCTATGTGACCGATTCTATGATAACCCTGTGTGGAAGAACTTTGAGTTGATCAAAGTTATATGGTGTCTCCATGACATTAAGATGTTATGTAGAGACTTAATAATATTATGAATGAATAATATATGTCTCCCTTTACCTGGGATTTCAGGGACGAAATCCTTGTTAGGGGTTTATAACTTGTAACGACCCTGACCTGGGTTATGAGGTAACCCTATTTGTTTTATCTAAGTAAGTTTCTTAGAAATTTAATATAATCATCTAAGGTTTTTCTTTATCATGTGACACACTTATGTTCCATGTTTGGTCATGATTGAATGATGTTTGTGCATGGTTTCATTATTTTGGACCAAAGTGCAATTTACCCAAGTTAAGTGGTTATATTGCGAATTGTCACATGTTGAATGTACCCCATGTGTTTTAGCATCATAAGAGAGAGAATGATGCAAGTTGGTGGCTTGGGAAAGACTAAATTCCAAGTTTGAACTTGTTTGAACAATGTTGGTGCATTCTGCACTAATTTTGGTATATATTGTAATTTACCCAAAATGTGGGGTTGATATGCAAATTACCACCTCTAGAGTTTCTATACACTCTCCTAGTATCATGTAGAGGAGAGACAAAGAAGGATACACCATGTTTGAATCAATAATGAGTGATGGTAATCTTGGTGATGAAATGACCAAGAAAAGGGTTGAATATGAAAGCTTAACTTGAGTTGTATCAAGTTGAAAAGCTTATATATGAGTGCCTATCGGCCAAGGAGCCATATGAGGAGTATCATATAGTTTTTTAACCCTTGGAAAAGGCCATATCATGCAAATCACCTCAAGGAGATGAAGTGTGTCGGGTTACAACTTCCTTAGTAAAGTTGTGTTGGGTTGTGAATAAAGTGGTGATTTTGTTGATATATCTTATTCAAAAGGATATGTAATGGACAAATCCTTATCCCTAAATGATCCTCAACCATTTTTCATGTCAAGTTAAATGTTTATGCATGTATGTACATGTGTCATCCATGCATGGACACGTGGCACCTACTAGCTCAAATTGATGACACCTCATTTTCACCCTCGTTCATGAACAACACGTATATATACCCCTAGTTTCACCGCTTAGTGAAATTTTCGACCCTTACCACCATCCTACCCTAAGGTATCATGCTTAGATCTCTTGTATCGTACACGAGTGTGAAGATATCGTGCATAGGTCCTTGGATATCACCCATAGCAAGAGCATATCGACCAAGTTGGTTGATATCGACCAAGAAGGTTGATATCGACCATAGTGATGTATTTTTGGCCCCAAATGAGAGGGATATCGGCCACAAGGGGTGTCATATCGTGCAAGAGCACAAGGGTATCATGCAAAGGTGATAGAGCAAGAAGTATCTCAATACTTAACCCTAAGGTGAGGTCATGATCATCTTCAACCTTGGATTGAAGCATGATTTTAGGGTATTGATCTTCCTTTCTTTTCTTCTTCACAAATTTCATATCCATGGTGATTCTTTGTATTTGTAGGAGATGTGAACGAGCCTTGGAACTTTGATAAAGTCATCTTCAACCTTAGGAATGTGGAGTGTTGGAGCTTGGAGCTTTGAAGTTGTTCTTAAGGTGGGTTATATAACTTGAACTCAACCATGTTATTATTCATCACCTAATTTATTATATTTAATGAACTACTTTTAATTCCAAAATTTCCTGAAATAATTGATGAAATTATGATTTCCAGTAATTGCTTAGACCTATTGCCATGATTTATATCAGTTAGAACAAAGGTCTAGATATTGAAGAAGATGGTGTCACTTTGTAAAAGTGATATCAGGTTCAAGTATATGAACAAGTAGCTCAAACCCGATATGGGTAAGATGTTGCACAATATGCTTGCACAAGATGTTGCATGATATGCTTGCACAAGATTTTGCACGATATGCTTTCACAAGATGCTTTCATGATAGGAAGTCTAGAATAGAATCCATGCATGATACACGGGTTAATTGTATACTAGTAAGTTGATAAGAAACCCTAGTTTGGGTAACCCGATATAAGTGAATAGTAACAAGTGTTATTGCACGATATGGTCACTTAATACATCCTTGGTACTTAGTATCATGAGGAATACACAACCTTGTACAACATGGTTGCACGTCACATGACTTTGCATGACATGGTTGCACGATACATGACCTTGCACGATATGGTCGTACAATACACAACCCTAGACAATATGGTAGCCCAACATGGTGATGAGTTGATACCTCTTAAGCATCATGGGTGATACATATAAGTGACATATGCCCTTCAAAACCAACTCTAACCTGACATGGATGTTGTAACATGACATTTGATTATATAGCCCGATATTGTTTGGTGCCCTACACTCCTATTAACTTGTATTTTGGGTTGAGCCCGATATGGAAAACCCTAATCCATCACGACCAACCCTAGATGGTGAGACACCCAATATGGATGGTGTTCATACACCTCTAGCCCAATATGGATGGTGTTCATGTATCTCTAACCTGATATGGTGAGTGCTCATACACCTCCAATCCGATATGGTGGTGTCTATACACCTACAACCCGATATGATGAACATATGCACACCTCTAACCCGAGAAACCTTGTAAAGGTGAGGGCAAGACACTCTTAGGAGTAATGAGTGTAACACCAAGTAATGGTGTGGCTAATATCTTGATAGATGAAACACTTAGAGTGGTTGATAATGGACAACCTTATATCCAAAATGCCTTAACTCGAGATGAGTCCATATCATTGATGATGTTTGGATAATTCAAATATGTGACTTATGACCAACACATTAAATGATAAATGTGATGAGTTAGTGCATAATGTATTAGGATGGGAAATACCCTAATACAAGATAATTTGATGAAATTAACTAAGTTAAAAGTGATGAGGGAAGTGATACATCAAGACATGATAGATATCACATCCAGCACGTCAAGGTTGATACACCTTGATGTACCCTAAATCCAATATACTTGGATGAGTAACACATGAAGTGTGTTATGAAAATTGTTACATTAAGATGTAATGAGTTTAATACACTTTGATAAGTGTAGGCTAACATACTTTGAGAAATGGTTAAGCCAAGTTAATAAAGTCTGATGTAATCAAACTCTGGTAAGGATGAGAGAGGAACTTATACCTTGTGTTGATGATTCATTTAATGTTAAATGATTAGAATAAATAAGTATGATTGAATACTTATGATATAAATGTATACTCCGAGATGTATGGAGAAATGAACTAGGGTTTGGATTGATAATATGAACATGAAACCCTAATCGGTTAAAGAGAAACCCTAACCCTAATGATGAGTAGGTTGTAATTCTCTAATCGCATAAGCCTTGTAAGACATGATAAATACTTGTATACAAAGTAGGATGCTTACTGGCCTTGTGAGCCATATGAATAAGTTGTTGCCTAGTGAGAGGTGACATGATGTGCAATGGCCTTGTCAGCCATATGAATAAGTTGTTTCCTAGTGAGAGGTGACAAGATGTGTAATGGCCTTGTGAGTGATGTGATTATTTGTTGCCTTGTGAGAGGTGAAATGATACTTAATGGGCCTTGTGAGCCATGTGAGATGCTTGTGTAACAAGTATCATGTATACCTTGGTCTGAGGACCTAGAGGTATTACTAGTGTTCTGTGATGAACTCAGGGTTTGAATACCCAGATCTAATAATCATGATGATTATAATATTGAGGGATGAGAATCCCCAGTAATGAGATAAGGGATTGAGATCCTAAATGTTATGTATTCTAAAGAATTGAAAAGTACTTGATAGATGTATTATGTTTTTCTTTCTAGCATGTGTCATAATAATTCATGTTTGAAAACTTGACTGATGCTAAAAGAATATGGTAACACATATAATTAATCAAGTGGAATCTCATCATGTAGTGCCCTGGCCTTAGATCCATTAGAATTAGGATTTGTTGAATGGTCAAACGGGTTGCTCTGTGGCATAACCTGGAGACCGCATATTTTTGAATATGTGGGGGTGATGGGAGAAAATATCCATACTCCCTAATGTGTGATTGACATGAGATAAACATGATATCTCTCAATCCTTAATAATATGTATCGGGATGGATGTATCATAAATCTCCCGATGATGATAAATGTCGGGTCGATGTGAGATAAACATGAGATCTCTTGATGTCGAAGAGAGTGTAGCCGCCACTGCAGCTCTATAGTGAAGTTGCCAGTATACCCTAGAAAGTTATTTTGCAGTGACACAAGATGTCCTGTCGTGGTCTCGTACTGACCGAGACAAGGGAGGTATTGGCAGCCGACTCTTTCATTGACCTTGTATGGTACCAATTTTGACTTCGCAGTGGTCAGTTGCAGATGAGTGGTATACCTCATCTCCATAGGGCATAAGTGTGATTGAAAAATGTAATCAGCTGTGTATCATATCTGCTTAAGGATCGAATACGAGAAACATTGCTTGATAGGCAATTCAGTTATACATCTTAGTAAATAGATGTTATTTATGATTCTTTACATTCCTTGCAAAGCAGATAGATGATTTAAAACTCTACCATGGGTAGATGCAATGTTCTCCTTAAGAAAGGAGATTCCTTCATTCTGTTCATATAGTGATTTATCCTGCCTCTAAATATATAAAGAACCTCTGCTCAGTTTATAAATGCTTAATCTAGGATAATAATATGGTCAGCAGAGAGTTATATCTCTCGCTGGGAGAATTGTCTCACCCCATGGTATCAACATTTTTTTCAGGTGGACATGCACGAGGTGGAAAAGATCCTTCTGCAGAGGAGGAACAATAGCTGAGGTAGTAGTGACAACTCAGGTTGAGTGTACTGTCTATCATGTCTTGTAAATAGAAGTCATGTGTGTCATCTCTGTACTCTGAGGTCCTTGTAGTTTGTTCGTATTGGTTTCATGAATGATATGAGATTTTGGCTTGAATGCCCAGAGGTCTTATGTTGCTCTAGTTTGTGGTTTGATAGAGCAACTGTTATATGTTTCCCTCAAGATGAGATGAAACAATGTTGTACAATGTAAATCATGATATGTATGATTTTGGGATCTTTCAGTAAAATTTTTCTGTATAAGGATCTCCTTGCCAAATGGTTTTAATTTTTAGTGATTTTTTTAATTCGCTATTTATGGTTATTCCTCTTAATTAGTAATGATTTGTTTGTCGGTTTGGCAATTGTCATTACAATATGATTTGTGATGATTTTTCTATTTGAAGTATTTGTACCATTTAAGTTTAGTCTGGTTATGACGGTTGTACGTGTGTTGTTGCTACACTTGTGTAAGTATATTGTGTTTTTGTCACCCTATGTTGACCATTTAGTCTTAGCTCTTTGTTTCTGGATGGTATCAATATAGTTTTGTATGTAATACAAATCTTCTTTGATAGATAGAGTGGTTGTAGGGTCAACATTTGGGTCGTAGTTCATGAAGAGATGTTGTTGTTCTAGATCGGCCAATTTGTGTATAATGTTTCCATATTTTTTTACCATGATTTGAGGGTCATTCTAATCCTTTTGTTGTTGTTGAGAATATGATAACATGGCTCCAATGAAGTATGTTGTATAGTAGACCAATTTTGTTTGCATGTCTCTAAGCAAGAAGGGTCCAATAACCAAAAAAATTCTATTCAGAAATGTTTTCATACCCATCTCAAGTATGTGATATTGATGATGATAGGGAAGTGGTCAGAAATAGCTTTGTGAGCCACGTACATGAAAGCATGAGGGAAGAGGTCTTCCCAAGAAGGTGAGTAGATGAAATGATCTATGCTTGCCCAATATTGATTTTCATTCCAGGTTTAGATAGCATTGGAAGGGAAGATGTTGATCATGTTATGTCTTGTGGTGAGGTCTCTAAAAATTTATATGTCACTATCAGAGATCTTATAAGGTTGTGCAAGTTTTGTCTTTTTTCTACTCGGGTGATGAGGTGGAAGTCACTGCCCCTGAGCCAAGCTTTGTTAGAGGATTTTCTGAGTAAATGATCTCACTTATATAATGAGTTTTATCTGAACTCAACTCACCATATATTCCATTAAGATCAATTTATGAGTGTCTGTTGTGTTTGTGATGTGCAAGGTGATACTATAGTCATAGTGTCCGGTATCTAAAATATTGAACATGTTATTGTTGATTCCTATAAAAATGCCTCCTTCAAATCCACCAGGTGGTATTTGGAACTAAGTATTGATGTGTTTTCCTTGTATGGTGTAGTAATTCAAAGGGGTTCAAATAAGTTTCAATTTCTTGAATGGTAATGATGTTAATGTTGTTTTTGTATATATGGCATCAGATGTGTTTTCTTCTCTTGAGGTTGGATTCTCAATACACGTTCCAAGATGAGGCCTTCATTGATTTGTTGTTCAGTCTAACAAAATGATATGGGATAGAAGATTTATGAGCAGACGTGGAGGTGGTCTAGACTGACATAGGTGTTGTGGATCTGTCTATGGTTTCACCATTTCATAAATTTGTCTATGTCATCTCAAGTTGTATGAGATACCTTATCAGATTTGAAAGTAATACCTAGTTTTTCTACAAAGAGTGAGAAGGTATGGATATCAGGCCAAGAATCAATGTATTCTATGCAATTTAGTGGATAGTCATTCTCATATTCAATTGATGTATCAGGAAAAAAAGGTAGTTTGCAAAGATGTGCAATGTTTTTAAAATGAAGATGGTTACCTACTTGTTTTGAAGCAAAGTAGTTTTTCTTAGTGAGTCATTCATGTGTGTTTAAAAGGGAGTTGATAGAAGGGATCATGACATGAGGCTTACCTTTGTTCTTCTATTTTGGACTCTAAGATGATCTAATATCCTACACAATCACTATTTTGAGCTTTTTAATAGTATATAGGTTTATATTTGTGGTGGTGGCTGAGTTGTTATGGAAAGGGAAGGGTTTAATGGAGTCTAGTATAGTGTTATTGTTACTTACCACAAATGGCAAGGATTTGTTGGCTCTTTTATTTGGGTTGTTAGGGTTGGAGTTGATCTTTGAAATGTGGTGGTATTCTTTCTTTCCCAGACAATTTTCTATCGTTTGGTTTTCTGATGGTGGCAAAGACTTTTTTGATAATGATGGGGCAGTACCACAATGGGGATGATGGGTGATAACATAGAAGGTGGTGGTAGCATTTTAGTGTGTTTCTCAAACACCGACATGCAAATTGGCAAAAGATGGTGGCAAAGGGGAGAGTCAACACCACAACTACTAGGTATCTATGGCACTTTTTGTCCCGGGCAACAACGCCAGAAAGATTGTTGTGTTTCTCAAACACTGAGAAGTAATCTGGCAAAATATGGTGCCAAATGGGAGAGTCAACACCACAACTACTAGGTAGCTATGGCATTTTCTATACCCAAAAATGGTGTTAGAAAGCTTGGTGTGTTTTCAAGCACTTGGGATCTTTCAATATTTATAAGGGGCCCATAAAGTAACATGATCACGTAAACAAAAATATATCACCCGCAAGCCCATGGGATCGTTGTAGTGTAGGTGAGAGGCAAGTGAAGGGGTCCTTCCACAAGGAGAGAGGGGGCACTAGAGCTAGGTTAGAGCGGGATATGTGACTAATGCATAATGTAGGTTTTTAGGGTTTGTTGATGGTTTATTTGATTAAACTAAGAAGGCAATCAATTAAAGGAAAGAAGGAAACTAGATTATCAAAAACCCTAAATTACCCTAAACAAGTTAAGTATAATGAAATAGGCAAGACAATTAACTAAGAAATAGCAAGGAAATACAACTATGCTACACTAGTAAAGAAATTCAACACTTAAAAAGATAAGTTAAGCACTAAAGCAATTAAGAGCTAGATTACCCCTAACTAGAAAGACTAGAACTAGCAAGCTCAAAAGAGCACTAACTACTCAAACAAGACCCAACAAGAAAAGAACTAGGCAATTGACTAGGAAACAATTAAAAGCAAACAACTAATTAACATGAAGAAGCTAAATTAAAAATCAGTTTTAGCAATGATAAAGATAGGTGGGTCATTTGGGGATGATACTAGAATCAAATTGGGGGAAAGATAGAACAAGAATGTTTGATCATTTATGTAAGTAACCTGACCTCTATTTTGGGCTTATCTTGTTTGCTTTGCCTAACCCTGGTGTTTAGTTGCTTGCTAATCACCTCAAGTGGTGATTAGGGTTTGTTTGTGCTTTGTTGAGAGTTGGAGGTGCAACTTGCAAATAACCCAAGTTTAGGGTTGATGAGAAAGTTTGTCACCTTGAGAGATGTCTCTCTCTCTCCTTGCATCCTCTAGAGTGGGGAGGATGGGTTGGGCTCATTGCTTGAGTTTGCTTGGGCTTGGTTGAGCCTTGTTGGGTCTTGCCTTGCCTTGATGGACCATGTATCGGGCAAGGGTGTGTTTGGGAGCCTTGTGTCCTCCATGGTTGTGTCGACCATGAGGTTTTGTCGGGCAAGAGAGTGTATCGCCCATGTGGTGTTTTGGCCTTAGACTATCCTTGACCTTTGGCTTCGTTTGTGTCACCACCCTTGTGGACACTTGGTGCATGATGCTTGCATGTGACAATTGCCTTGGACATGTGTATGAGGTGAGATAAGGAGGTGGCATTGCCCATGGAAAAGTGTCCCTAGGTGGGTGAGCCTTGTTTTCTCCTTCACCCTCTTCTATATATACCTTCCCTTTCACTTTCTTAGGATCCCTTTAGTTCTTTGTTGCCTCCATCTTCCTAGGTTCATGTTACACCTTCCCTTGGTGTGCTTGGTGGCCGATCCCTTTGAAGGAGTTCTCTTCTTCTTCCTCTAGCTTGGTGGTCGAACCATAGGTGAGTCTTTCTTCCTTGGTAAGCATCTTCCCTCTCCCCTTAGAATCTCCTTCTCTTTCTTGCTTTCTCTTCGGCCATGGTGGTTATGAGCTTTGTTCCTTTCCTTGAGGTAGCCAAAGGTGGTGTGCCTTACAGATAGGAGCTTAAAGCTGGGAGCTTTGGAGCTTGAGGAGCTTTCTTAAGATGGGTTACATAACTTCTAACCCTAACTATACTACCTTATTTTATGTTTCATGTTTATATATGATCATGATCGTCCATGCATGTTGTTAGATATGTTTCTTGCTCTAGAATGTACCTTTAATCGTATGGATATAGTGATCATGTTGCTGATGATGTTGTTGTTTATTGAGTACTCTTGGACCTAGTTGGCTGAACCCATAGATTAGGGTTTCATTTGGGGCAATACCCCTTTCTCTCCTTGGTTTTGAGAAGTGAGTTTGAGCTCTAGTGGTGTAGGAAAAAACCCTCACTTCCTTAGTCGTTGAGAGGTGAGTCTATGCTCTAGTTGCATGGGCAACACCATCCTCTCACCATCGATTTGAGAGGTGAGCCCTTGGATGAGTGATGACCTAAGTTGGAAATGATCCATCATGTTGCCCAATTTGTGATGGAGGTTGTGCAAAACCCCTCTCACTTGGTTGTTGAGAGGTGAGCCAACAATCTTGATCAATTAGGGTTTGTTGCTAAAGAGTTTGAGGTTGAAGATGACCATCTCTGTGAGGTTCTTGTGCCCTTGAACGATACACCCTTTTGTGGGTCTTAGCTTGGCCGATATGTTCAGTTGAGCCATGTTGGCTTTGTGCCCGATATGACCACTTTCACCTTGTTAGTATCCTTGGATGATATGCTTTGGCCAAGATGATCCCTTGCTTTGGATGTCCCCTTGGTCGACATGGTGGTTGGTAAGTTATCTCTATTTTAAGTGACATGGTTTGGTCTTGAGTTTCCCGATATGGTTTTTGCATGGTGAAACCCTAATAGGTTCCTTGGTGGTGGCCGATATAAGGTGCTTGACCTAGTTGGATGATAAGCCTTCTTGTGGTGCCTTAGTATTGTTTGTTATAGGTGGGCGACACCCTAGCCTCTTCCTTGAACAATATGAGTAAGATGGGTAAACCTTGTGTCGGGCTTGTGGTTTGTGTTTGCACGACACACCCTAAGTTGAGTGAGCCGATATGATTCCTTAGTGGCCACCTTGCCCATAGACGACATGATAATTTGGGTGATAGAGTGCCTTGGTCGACATGAGGGTCCCTTATATGACATGCTTTATTGGTTTGGTGATATGGTGTCTTGGGTGCCATGATCCTAGTCGATATGATACTTGTTGCGAGGGTTGGCCGATAGAAACCCTAACCCTAATAAACGATAGGGTTCTTGGTCGATAGGATAAGTTATGATACCCTAGTTGCTTATGCACGATACACACCTCTAGTTCAAGCTGCATGACACAACTCAGTGCTGGTTGCTCTCTAGTGCACGTTAGGGTGAAGTGTTGATGGCCGATATGGTGACATAAGTGCTTTAGGGTTTGAAAACCCTAGATGATAGGCTATAATGAGGGATAAGATCTTGCCCACTATTCTTTTGGTGAGGGTGGCGCTACCCACCACACTTATAGTGGGGGAACACTACAAAAAAATGGTCTTTAACTATAAATAAAAATTGTAGCGAAAACCCCATATTTTGTAGTTAAAGGATTTAACTACATATTTCTTTACATATACAAATTGTAGTATATGCTCGTATAGATAAAGCCTTTAACTATATTTTAAAAATATGTAGTTAGATAATCCATTTCTACAAATTCATATGTAATCAGAATCGTAGCTAGATATTGTCCTTACATGTTTAAATGTAAGTGTAATTATAGCTAAATGTATGACTATGATTGCATTTGCAGTAAGTATGTAGCAAAAACATGAAATTAATACATTTTATATGTACTTAATGTGTAGGGAAAGATAGCAGTTACTATATACATATATATATATATATATATATATAGTTTATTATGCATCTAGCTACATATGTAGTGCCATTTAATACAAATACATATATTCTTAATTCGATTATTCATATATATATATATATATATAGTGTAATTTGTTAGTATACAAGATCTTTTAGTAGCAAAATTGTAGTATTTAGAACATGTTATGCTCATTATTCCAATAATCTTACTTTCATTTATAATGAAGCATCAAATTTACATGGGGAGGACGTATACCTTGCCCCTATTACACAATGTGTACAAAAAAAAGTATATACATATATCAATGATTCAGTGGTCTACTAAAGAGTTGTCTCTTTCTCGGCCAGTTTTAGCATCCTTATTGTCTTCTTCATTTATTCGAGCACTTGTTGTTGTTGCTCCATCATGAAGAAGAACATGTATTGGATTAAAAAGTATAAAAAAGACAATCTTGACTTGGTTGAGCAGGGTTGCCCTCTTGCGAAGATGTTCTTTCTCTTAGCTTAGAATCAATTATTTTAGCTTCTCATCACAGTTGAGTAGGGTTAGCAGCATATTGGAAAGTCATTTCTTATACAAATGCGCAAACCAAGCTCTCAACTCCTCATCTTTATAAGCTATTGTTTCTTGTGCTACTCTTTGCTGAGATATAGATTATTATCAAGTTAGCTGCTAAGGAACTGTTAATATACAAAAAATAGGAGTATCAAACTAGTCATCTAGGAGTATCAAACTATTAATGTATCAAACTACATTGGACATTATAAATTGATAATTGGGAAAGTGGTACAGCTTAATGTGGAACTAGGAAACCAACCTTTTAAGCACATTTCAAATCTTAACGCAGAAAGGCCAACATACAGATCTCCAATAGAAATAACAAAAAGTATGCATAATACTAATGTATACTCTTTCCAAAGAAGACCTGATGCAAGGAAGAAGTTCACATTCAAATCAATAAATGCAATTTGAGGCATTTTTGAACAGGGAAACATCCATTTTTCTACGTGAAGAGTGAACTTAGCAGAGGGCATAATCTATTATTTTGTTTGAACGTTGAACTTTGGTTGTGGTGAGAAAACTGTTCCACAACGAAGCATGTAGAGTTTAGTGTCCTACCTTCTTTATCCCTTCTGGATTAGTAAGATTTCCACTTGGATCATAACTTATAAGGACGTTGGGTTTCATGCACGAACACGTTAAGATCTCTCACGTCCAGCCTTGAATCATGTAACTAATGCCTCCCTATATTAAAACACATCATATCATGGAAAATAGTAGGTGATGATGAAAAATATACCATAGATTGTGAGCTCAGATGAGTAAAGATGCTAGAGAGTATTGCTTTCATTTAGAAAATACATAACGATTTTGGAGTTGTAGTATTCACTGATAGATAATTACTTAGCAGGACTAACACCTAGCTTCCATTCAACATGTTAAGCTTCTACTAATTTTTTGCTTTGTAGGCTAGATAGGATGCCTACCTGGATAATGGATAACTTTTAGTCGGCTACTTTATTCTCTAGACATCCTCCATGCACTTAGAGAAGCACTCCTAAAAGACAAATCTATATTGGAGGCCCTGGAGAACATTTGATTATATTCGAGGCCTTGTAGATGGAAAAAGAAAGGAATATGCGGCAATCAATAGTAAACAAGTTACAATGTCTTTTAGCAATTATTGAACATTTGTAAACTGAGATTGTGTAAGCATAAATAACACCAATACACCTGATGCATTCCAACCTATGGAGCATCTTCTTTTTCTTTGGCTTGCCTCTCTAACTGGATAAGAAGACAGACACACACATAGGGAACATCAAGATGGATCAGAAGATGGGGTACAGTTTCATAGATGGATCAGCAGGGGTCTGATTGATGCAAGTTCATGATGATTACTAACATTTACTTCTAAGAAGAGTGCCAATATTGAAAACACCCAATTTCATTTCCAGTAGATGCTAATTCATGCAAGTTCTACATTATTTTCACATTAATGTTGAAAATATTGTGGTCCAGATTCTATTATGTATGGATGATGGCATGATCAATCGAGAAGGTTACAACCCATGGAGTATTGCTACAAAATATTGTAGATGCTTGGAAAAAGGAGGGGATGAATCTAATGAACTCACAAGAAACGTAAAATCAAGCATAGCAGCCTCCATAGGAAGGTTGGGAGAAATTTAACACAGATGATGACTTCAAAAATGTAAAGGTGCTATTGCAGTTGTGGGGAAAAGAAAAAACAACAGCTGCATAACTGTAAAAGCACGTAAAATAGTAGCACACTCCACCCCAAAAGCTAAGGCAGTCTTCCTTCTTCCATGGAAAAAGTATGAAATATTAATTCAAGAGGCTTTTATAGAAATTTCATCACTTCATACAGGTAATTAAATGATGGAGTATATTACATACATGCAGCAGTAGTAGTTGACCTGAATATAAGCTACTAAAAGATTTACCTTGCCTGCAAGTGAAGAAAATAAGAAATGATGTAACTGATTCTCTATTTCCTACATTTAATGTTGGTGAAGGACTGTATTCTTGTATAAAATGGAAGTATTTTCCATATAAACTAAGGAGGATTGATTTTTTTATCAGGATATAACTACATCACAAGGAAGCATAGACAATAACAGGGGGTCGACAAGGGTAGTAAAGGGGGGAGGGGGTTTTGTGGTAGTGGTTTTCCACTATGTTACTGAAATTGTAGCATTGTGTCTAAAGGTACGACATCTACAATAGCACATGGTAGTCACAACAATAATAAAGACAGTGAGAATGGGAAGAAGATGAACACGAAAAAAAGGAAAAATATCATAGATACCTTCTTGTATATGATAAGAGAATTTACATTTTCTAAAAATACCAGCTCAACTTCATGAAGAGACATCTTATATTTCATATTTAACTTCCCAACTCAGATTCATATTAGGATATAAGTTTTTGTCTCTTCGAGTACCAACATAACTAATACTTAATAACTAGTATAGGTGAACAACTAACACAAAAAAGTAGTATTATGTACATAATCCAAAAACCAAATCATTGTGAATGTGAGATGATGAGTCCTTCTCTATGCTTATCCTCAGTAGTTTATTCTGAAGTGGATATGCATGAAGCCATTTGTTAGGCAAATGAGCATAGAACTGAGTATGTTGAAGAAATCTAGAACATAGAGATATAGCTAATGAAAGACTATAAATCTTCTCAAGTATGCTAGTACCTTTAGTAGTAGGATGTGTGGTAACTTTTTCAAAAGTGCTCCTAGCTTTGTTTAAACAGATTCTGCTTGATCATCTTTATAATCATAGTTCAAATGTTTTCGATCCAGCACTAATGATTCCTTAGGATCAATTTTGCATTTCAACTATAATGCATCCCTGCAACACTAAAATTTGAATCAAATTTCAGGATCCAATTGAGAGCTGACTATAGCAAGAAAAGACTTTAGTGAAATAATTTTGACATCATGATACAATACTATCAAAAATGCAAAGTTGAGTGCATGGCCTAAATGTGTCTTACCAGATTAATATAGATGGAATATAGAATATGTCAGCAAGTACATGGAAAACGTCCATCATTGATATCAAAGAGGTCAAGAATGAGAGACTCACACCAAGGCTGAATATGATATCAAGTTCCATATGATTGGGGCCTGGTAGAACATCAAGAGCTATTATAAACCTGATTTAGTCTCATGAAACCAGTAGCCAACCATAGGATGTTCCTCAGAAACTACTATCAAGTTACACTAAGAATGTGTACAATCATGACTCTTCCATGGTGGTTCCTGGTAAGTAACAGAAACAATCATGATTGTGTAAACAACATGAAGTTACACTTGTTTGTTCCTGATAATAATGTACATAACTTCATGTACTTACGTATAGGAATATCTGTCTCCACCACCTGCAATGTAGCTAGCAAGCTCCATAACCCTCACTCAAATTTCAATAGTCAAGCAGTCACTATCATCAACCAAAAGAAGCAATAAACTAAAACATGAGATAGAACACTTTATGTTCGTTCAATGCAAGTTGTTCCTACCTCATAGGCTTTTAAGGTGTTATATTGGACCTACCACTTTTTGGGCCATCTTCATATTAGCTGCATAGTTCAATAACATATGATTATATATGGATGTAGTGAGTTGTAATGTCATAGAAAAATAATTAAATTATATTTTGTGTGATCTATGAAACTGGTGTATTGTTTCTGTATCACTACCCTAACAGACCAAAGAAAGCAAACATGCTCTGGATGACAAATTCTGAATTTGAATGAATTTCGTAGTTTGACCCAGTGGTCTCCCTTAAAGACAAATGAAAAGCATTTATAGATAAACTTCTTGATGGCAAAATCTTGAATCGCCACTAGTAGTAGTGTTACAAAACCATAGTTATTGAGATGATTTATGTTAGAGAGTCCATATTAGTATATTAGTTAATAGGATAATTAGTTTAGTGGGCCTTTATATTCCAACCTGTATAGTTTACTTGGGTCCTAAGTAATAGGGCGTCTCTCCTCGCCTATATAAAGGAGAGGTTGTCAGTCTTTGTAAATATCACAATTACATTAGTTCAATTCTTATATTTCACATGGTATCAGAGTGTGTTCCGTCCAGAGAGAACCCTAGCACCACCACTTCCCTCTCTCTCCCTCCAAGCAGCTGACTTCTCCCTTGCAGTCGTCGCTGCTCCTCTCTCCGAAGAGAGCAACCACAGGCTCTCTCCGCCAGCGGGCGGCCGTTGCCATGGCCTAGGTCAGCTTCACACTAGGAAAATCTGGCCTACATGGATCTTTCATCCCTTTCTCTCTAGACGCCATATCTGGTGGTAATCTCCATCCGCCATCTGAAACAAACAGTCGAAAAAACCACTGCTACCACTATTGCCGCCATCACTCATCACTCCTTCTGATGCGTCCATCACAACAGCGTCGACCTGACACCATTGCCACCACCATCTTCCGCAGCAGCCGCCACCGCTGCCCAAGCTAGACACAACAGCCGCCATTGTGGGTAGGTGTCGCAGCCATTTTCCGCCACCTATCAATAAGCAGCAATAGCTGTCGCTGCTGCTACTATCATCAATAGGAAGCCGATGGTGTCCATGAGTGTCCATCATCCATCGCCGACCATCCGTGAAGCAACCTGAATCCCCGTCGATGCTATCGACAGAAGTCGATGGTATCGAGTTTATCACAGCGACAGAAGAGTGTCTATCAATACCATCGATAGTCCTGTCGATGGTATCGAGAGTTGATCAGCGGCGATGTGCAAAGGATATACCTATCCCGCAAGCTATTGGCTCTCGTCGTTGTATTTGTTCTCGTACGCTGTAGTGTTGCTTTATCCAAGCAACCATATCCCAAACCTTGATCGCACTTTTTCATTGCATCATGTTGTGTTTTTGTTTTAAAACAATGATAGTTATTTTCACCATGATGTATGGCAAAAAATAGAGTTTCCTACCTGAGAAAATAGTGAGAAAAGAAAAAAAAGTGATGCAAAAGAATATACTATTTAGGAATATGGAAAAGAATATATTGTTTAGAAGCTTTATACCTTGCTTACTTAATGTTATTTGACTTATTACCTTACCGAATTTTCTTATTGATTCAATAAAACTTTGCTTTTACTTATTTTATTCTTAAATGATACAAAGTGCATTAATCATATATTTTAGATAAAATGTGTTATTCTATATTTGAAATGAGGCACGTTCCTTGCTTTGGTATGATGACTTCTCTTCAATATAGTGCATTTTGTAACTTGAAAGTATAAGCATAATTATTGAAAAATTGCATATGCTTATATTTGTGGTGTGTAGCAGATGGAATTTGTAATAACTGAGATTTCCTTCACTACTTTTGAATGATAACTTTGTAACTGATCCATGTAATATATCCAATTTATAGTAGACCTACCTTATAACAACAATACCTTGGGAGTCAGCATCATTGTCACGACCACCCATATGAACAATCAGAACCTAACCTGGAGGACTGAAATTTGCAGGAAATGTGTAGAAAAACTTGATTGGTGTGTAAGGCATACAAATCAGCTTCAATAGAATGGATCAAAAATCAAATTTAAACTTCAAAGGGTAAAGTTTGTGGATATCCTATAGAAAGGCCTCATTTTTTGTAGTGTTGTATCGTCAATGAATATGATAACATTGATAAACATTGTATCGTCAAGGAGAGTATAGTACCAGACTGCACAGAAATGGACTGATCAAAGACTATCATTCCTCCAGCTTCTTGATCAGAGCGACCACTAGACTAAGAGCACAATGAATCTTGATCTTGCAACTGACAGGATAATGAATTTGTGTTTTGAGGTAGTGGCACAGAAGATTCAACATTCAGGCTCAAAGTCTTTGGAATTGAAGATTCTAGAATGTGAACCCCATTAGAATTACACCACGATGGTATGTAATAGTAATGTCATTGATAAATGCTAATACAGCCTTTCAGTTACCTTAAAAGAAGTTCCCAATAGTGAGATTTTATCACCTCCATGTAAATTGACATCTTACCAAGAATCAACATAGATGATATAACCCTCATTGTACAAGATAGTGTTCTATTACTAGTTGTAGTTGGATCATCAGAACAAGAACATCTTGATGCAATCAATGGGAGTTCTAGGGCATCATCATTATTGATTTGAACTTCACTGAGACCTGCAAATATTCACGGTTGCGCATACAAGTGACATAAGAAGAAAAGCAAGATAAATAAGAAGAAAGCATAATGCGAACAAATTTTAGTTAATATATGAGCAATAACATCAACAATGTATGAAGCTATACTACTTCAAGTGGTGGAAACTAAGCCTGAATAATGATGAGCTTTTGCATCTTTGTTGCAGATGATGGACCAGCTAGATAGGGAGTAATGATTTTCATCTTCAATAACAAGCAACCACACTTTCCCTCCTTAGTTGTTGGTACTAAATCTCTTGTGGTCGATTACAATCTGGGTACACCAACATAGTCTCATTCTTCCCTCCACCTACCAACTTCCTTGGGTGTTGTTACCCTCTACACCTGACTTCCTAAAGATCAACCCAAATTGATGGATGGACTAATATGAATGGTGCATTTATCAGAGATGATAAAGTAAAAACCTTGTTGTAGTTTAGCAGAAGATCAATGGTCTATGTGATGATGCTACTATTGAAGTGGAGGCCACCCTATTGGGTATTTGAGCTGTTGTGGCACAGAGATCTAGAAAAATGATTCTAGAATGTGATGCAATCAATCTTAAAGCACTGATCATTTTCAATAGGAAGTTGAACCAGGAATGGGCATGCAATACCTACTGATTATTCAAAGCTAGATGACAAGACAATTGAAATTAGTCCCATAGCTCTTGATATTCCAATCAGTATCTAGATTCAACATAGCACAATGAATTATACGAGAAAGCATATGGAAACTTAGTATTTGAACCACTATACTACAAAAATTGCATTAGCAATACAATCAGTGGATGAAATCAAGAAAATCTTCATGGAGGACTAGTTCATGTTGTCAATCCTGATCCAGACTAAACAAGAGCATTTTGAATCATCAACCAGCCAACAACCATATTATTCATCCATCTTCACCACTTGCAACAACCACAGTAATAGAATATCACTACACCAGAGGAGAACAAGGAACAATAAGAAGTAAAGACCACACCCTAATTGCTTCACAAAACAATAGCACAAAAACTGCATAGTAGGAACGAAAAGATGCTCCAACAATCACAAACAGTAGAAATTGCAATAAAAATGAAAATCAATTGATCAAGTGTATCAGTCAAGAAATGAAAAGTTTATGTTTTAGTTTAACTGGTAATTTTGGTAGAAGTGACTACAGCCATAAGAAATAACGTTTAAAACATTATATTTGAAGGTGTCTTACAAAAAAAATGAAAATAAAGCACCATGTGTTTGTTTGAATGTCAATCCTACAAGTATACATAAAAATATGTTTTCTCTACCTCCCACTGTAGGAAAAGTGATTAAGCAATGGAAACAAGATGAGTGTTTGGAAATACATGTGGTTTCCAAACATCAAAGTTTATGCACCACATTTGACAACATGTGTAAGATCAACATTCTGAATGTGAAGGTTTTGTTGGTTCATGTACATCACAACAAGAATCTGGAAAAGCTCAATGAACTCTTTAACGATGTGGATAAAGGTATCATATTGAATATACCCATCTGTAACCACAACATTAATGAATTATATAGTCTCCCTACATTCAATGGGAACTACACCATTCGCTTAGCCTATTTTCTTGGTTACAAAAGGAAATACCCAAATTGGTTTGGACGTCAAGAACAAATCATAGAAACTCAAAACCTCATAGAATCCAAAATCCCCTCCTAATATATGTCATTTACTATGACACATTAGTTCTAAGAATATCCCAACTATCATCTAGGTAGCATCAAGACATATTACAAAATTTGGGGCATGCAGTCTTTGTGGAGATGCCATTGAAAACACTCACCACATTTTTTTATTGCAAGCTTGCTACTAAAGTATGAAAATAGATCTATTTATACAGATTTAGATTTGCCTTGGGACTCTGTTTTTTATTTCATATGGCCATTCAACAGATGGGAGTTAATGATTTCTAGCAACTGAGTTAGATTTGACCAAAATTCTTGTCTGGACCAACTATAGTGCTCCTATGTAGTGACCAAAATTCTTGTTTGGATCAACTCTTGAAATAATGAGGAACAATGAATATGTGATACAAGGGTACCCTATGTATCTTATTTTGCCTTCATGTGGATACAGAACAAGCTAGAACTAGCACAAAAATCATGTCACTACAGAATAACTTAGTTTCCAATAGATATATGAAGTATAAAATTAAAACAATTTAGTTGGCCAAAATGGAATCATATTCTAGTGAGACGGGTAGCCTAATTTAGAGGCAATATTAAACCCCAAACTTTACTACATCTTTTCTGAGACATATTATTGGGAAAAAAAAGGAAACTTCACAAAGTGGAAATATACCAAATTTGAGGCATAAAACAACATTCAAATGATTACTATGATTTGATATTCATATGAAGTTACAAATATTATTAAACACTTAGTATTTAGCATAATATCCATCCAATGAATTCCTGCTAAAATTCAGTTGTGAACTGTAAAATGCCATTGCAGCATATACACATTTTTGTTTAGGATCTTTAAAAATATCAAGAAAAGAACATGTTGTCTTACATTCTCAAATTCAGATAGCAATACAAATGTCTAAGGATGGTCTTTACAAGTAGCTAAGTAGAAAGCTGTATAGAAAATAGTGGACAGAAAGATAAGAGTTTCATGCACTTGAAAAAGAGGTACCAACCTGCATAGATGAAAATCAATGTGCCAAGAAAAGGAGATCATAATATAACTAAAAATCATTATGCCTATCAAATTATTTTATAGCATTAAAAAACACTTACTTGTTGCTGGAGTCATCCACTCTCCATCTAGCATCACAAAGATGGTGGACTTGTAACAACCATCAGAACATTCCCCTAAATGGAAAGCCACATCATGAATAAACATAAAGTGGCGAGGCTTTAACCAACAATAGACAACAACCCTTTGCAGGTGATTTCAGATCATCAAAGAAAAGCTCCACAAGATCATATATCAAAAGGATAGGTTATATCAGGCCCTTGAGAATATGAGAATAGGGAGAAACCAACAAACCCAGCAGTATAGTCCCATCATTGCTATAAACATCTTAGATAGAAGTCCTTTGCAAATGCAACATCAAAGCCATCAGAAAGAAAAAAGTGTCATAGAGATCAGTAGGACTGCTAAATCATAGGCATCAAATAGATAAATAATTCAACACACAAAACAAACCACATGAGTCTTCCTCAACTGCATCAGTTAGTAGTTCTTATCATATATATGACCAAGCAATAAATTAAATGATTCCCATCAAAATGTTGAACCTGATGTTGATATCTACCGCACATAACAATCACAACAAATTCAAGTATACACATAAATATCAATCAGTGCACTAGTACCCTACAACCAATATAATATTATTAATAGGCTTTCCAATAAGAATGAGTATGATGCATGTTTATAATACATGGATGTACCAAATGCCTACGTGGTTGTATGTTAAATGCATACTGTTAGGTAGAGATCATAAAAAATTGAAAATGAACTGAAGTATGTTTCAATACTTCAAATAGAATTTGGTAGCAATTTTTCCGTACTCTATTACAATCACTCAAAAACGAGTATGTTCTAGTCCAATTAGCATGTACTTTTTTACAAAGTTTAATAAACAATAAGAAAACAGAGAATATGGGTGATACATTAACATAATAAAAAATAGAAAAATTATAATGTATAGTACCTCTAAAGTGAAGTAATATAATGCATGTAGATATCTTATAATTTAATGTGGACTTCCATATTTTGACATCTAGCAAAAAGAACATGACTGAAATGTCATGTAACCTCAACAACTTGATTCATACCAATTTGAACAACAAGACAACTGATATCTACATACATGTTGTCATACTAGCCCATACAACTGCAGGGTACAAGATTCAACATTCATTGTGCCATTGGTTGTTATTCCACACTAAAAATTTGATAGGTAAATAAATAATTTCAATTGGATAAACTTGATAGTTTTGAATCATGGTATAGTTAAAAAATATAGACATAGAAATAATTCCGGTCTACTTACTACTACACTTTCCACCCACTCATCTTCCCCTCACCCATCACCCACCCACCCACCCACCTATCCTCCATTATTCTTCCTCTATATGTATCTTATATCCCTACTACTGTTATGACCATCCTTCTCTATTGTTGGTGCTTGCAACAGTAAGAAGGTAGGAAACAGATGGAAGAGGAGGTAGTGGAGAGAGAAGGCATGCATAAGAGTGGAGATAGTGGAGGATGGAATCAAAGAAAGTAGGGTAGATAAAAATGTATAGAGGAGTAGGTACCCAGGTAGAACTGAGATATAGGTATGCATCAAGTTTATTTTAGGGGAACGTGTGAGAGTGGTTGTAGAAGAAGTTGGGATTGGAGATTAGTTGTCTAAGGAAAAGTATATTACCTCAGGTTCCTATGACAATGATGAAGATAGGAAAGTTGAAAGGCTTATGCTCTAAGCATTGAAAAGGTTTCCTATCCTCATAGCAGGTATCTTAAAGACCACATTATGTTCATTTGAGACCTAAATGCTCATCTATAGGTTTCCTATCCTCATTGGATAAATAGACAACAATAGATGGGACTCTGACAAGTGTCCCAATAGCACCAGGTTGAAAAATGATTGCATGTTGCACATGAATTTCCCTTTTGATGTGATCTCGAAAATTATGATTTTCACTTTCATATATACCAAAACAAGGTCTAAGATGGTGCTACTCATAAATTATAAAAGGTCAAGACAAAGCCTTCTTATGGAACAAGGAGTCCTAGACTATCTCAAGAAGACAATAGAGGGAAAGTGGGCCAAAGAAAGAAAACGAGGTGCTGACCCACATTTTGTAAAGCAACTCCATTAGGTCAGTACCTCACTAGTCCATCAATGATTGGTCTTATTTTTAGTAATGTCATGGGTGGTCAGTTCCATCTGCTCCATGAGTGTTCCTAACATATTTTTAGGTTGCTTCACATAGTGGGTAAAACTTATGGGTAATCAAAATTTTCCAAATAAAAAAATGATTAGTTTTTTCGTTGGAAAACAAACTGTACTAAAAAATAGCATAAAATTATATAGAACACTAGTGAATTCACATGATTAGGCAGCAATACTTACCATGGATTTAGTCTTTGAATAAAAGGAACCAATGAAATTAGGCTTGTTTTCCTCCTTGTATCCACTACCTGATCCTTCTGGGTGTTAACAATCGTACTCAAATATACAACCAGTTGCATAATTCATGAGCAGCAAACTGCGGGCCCTGGAAATGTCATCTAACATTCTGACCTCTCCTGTAGCCGACCTTTTCTATACACATATGGTATTAACTACTTCTCAGAAATCTTTTCTAAAACTTTTTCATAAAGAAACCATCAAGAGAAACTCAGTCTTGTGGTTCTTTTGAAATCAAATTATCAAATCAACAATTTCTAAACTATATAGAAGTCCTGAAGCAGCAGTTACTATGATGTCCCAGAAATGTCTCTACGCTACATTAAATGAACTCCATACAATCAACTAAAAGCTCATCTTATCAACTTGTAACATCATGTGTGAAATTGGTGGTTGTAGGGAAGATCGGTTAGCTCCATTTCAATATGAATACTTGTTGGGAAGGCAACATGTTTTTTTTCTCCTTTCAGTTTGGTTTTGTGCCCCGCATCACATACACACATTTGGCTATGACATCTATATATAATGGATAAATAATGCACGTATGGTCATGAGAAATTAGGCATTAATGAAATCCATAATTGAAAGTATATCAAAGAAAACAAGGACCACCTATGTAAGTGATCAACCTATGTTAGTGTTCAACTAATCATGCATGTAGTGGAGAAAACATAAAGACAGAGCACCATGTTAATGTTTTTTCTAGGCGTCTAGTTTCTTCCACGTCTTCACTCATCCTGGTGTTTGTACTAATGCCCGCACCTGCAATAGCATAGACAGTGAGGAAAAGAAAAAAAAACATAAGCATATGAGATAGGCACAACGAGAATTGAAAGAAGAAGGAAAAGAAATAACAAAAATTTTGAATATGCAGCAGAAACTAAGCAACATTCAAGACAATTGGTGAAGGAAAACAATTTTAGTCAGATGAATATCAATGGCAAAGACACCTCATCATAGCCCTAGTGTTTCTCTAATTATGGCTATACATTCATCATTCATCATACAGTAACATACAGAAGATCATAAGACTATGCTTCACAATATTACAACAGTCACTACAACAAATTTCTCTTATTAGATACTCTTCATAGCATAAGATGAGACAAGGATAAATAAAGAAGCCTTTTGTCAACTTTTTGAATCACTAGAGAATAAAATGAGGCCATCATCCAGATAGTATCAAGAATTTATAACTTGTACACATAATCAAGAAAACTCCTTTCAAGAAAGAATAAAATGCAAAGGCATATTCACTTAGTCATTGTGAATAATGCAAAATATAACATATCTATTAGCATTCAAGCTGCATCTATCAGTAATATGGACTAGTTTTTAGCAAATAAAAAACTCCATGATAGACAAAGAATGATCATGTAATAGAGATGATTCAGAGAGAAGACCATCTAGAGAAATAAGGTAGCCTTGAAATCAAGCAACAAAATGCATACTACATCAATAAGAAAAGGAAGTATCAACAAATATTTCCACCAATAAGATTTAGAAGCCATTTTCATTAGTCATTCTCTTAGTGAATGTATAGTTGATAAGGGAATGACTAATAGAGAAAAATCATCAAGATTATATAAAATATATCATTAACTCATTTCCCTGTTATGATAAAACATACCTACTATAAGTTATTATAAAAATTCATGTAAAATGTTATATCCCCCACTATCATATAAAAAATACCAATCTCACTTGGAGAAATTGGATGCTTCCTCTATTGTAAAAAATGTGGAGAAAGTTTGATGCTTCTTACCTTCCCTCTGAAATGTAGGGGATCAATTTCCAATTCCAAAACTACTACAGGAAGCCTTTCTCTCTAGATCCATGTATCTAGATTGAGATAAAACTTGATTGGTTATAATTGACAAAAATCTTTATCATCCCAGACTATTGCTTCATTTTACATCTAACCAAAAAGAAACACATTAGCATGTAAGTTGCATGTAGTTAGAATACCATTACAAAGTAAAGAACCATGATGACAGTACATTGAAACTATAGGAGGCACATGTGAAAAATTCTCGATTAGGCATGTTGTGGATACTCTTTCATAGACCTTGAGTCCTTCTGCTCAAGTTGTAGAAGACCTCTTAATTTTTAATGCTCTGGAGGATGCTTGGTTGCTCGATGAAAACCTACAAGATTATGTTTTTACCCCATCTACAGTGGAACGACCTATGGTGGATGCCTAGTGTTGATCCTTGGATTCTTTCTGGACTGAAGTGCCTTCACCTAAAGGTTCCTTAACAGGCAGCTAGAATTTTCATATGCTCCATAACTGAGGTCATATACCACATTTTTAATTTATAACAATAGCCAAAAGCCACAATCATAACCATCAGGTTGAAGAATCTATAAATCCAAATATTTAGAAATGAGTCCATCAATTCAGCACAGCATGGCCCTGCATTTAAGAACTAGAATATCAAGAAATTGATTTAGAATCAAAACCATTAATTTTACAATCTAAGGCTAATGACTTAAATGAGTTTTATCTTTAGTGCTAAAGGATCAGGCATGCCTACCTTGCATATGACTCGTGAACTCTTTGTTGGCTAAATGGACATCATCAAAATCCCTTTGTTTTGGAAATGACAAACATTTCATTCTTGTGCATCTAACATGCTATTTGAGTGTTGTAGGAACTAGTGGATGACACAAACTTAGGAGATCTAAATGCTCACAATTTGTAAATTTCATGATTGCAATCAAATGTAAAAACTTGTACAAGTATATAATGTACAAGTACTTAGATATCATGTAAATCAAGCGTTTAGATCTTCCCTAGCCACCCACAACACTTAGATATGTCTTTCCCTACAATAGTGTCACAACTGCACACTGATACATACATTTAGTACATAATTCAAAACATTAAAATAGAGTCATTCTCGGTCGACAAACTCCTCGATCGAGAATTGACCCAAATAGCCGTTAGACACAGCAGACAAGGTAGTTGGGAGTTGGAATCAAACATTATATACACTTTCTCTAGACTGTCCCTCAGTTGACAATGACTTCGACTGATAAGACTCTCGGTCGACAATTTCTCGACCGAGATTGTCTTTGTCTGCACATTTTAGAATTAATTAACTAGTCGTTGCTAAAGCAATTAGTGGACAACTAATGGCTAGTTAAGCACTAAGAACCCCCTCGAAAGTGTCTAGAACATCCTTAAGCACTCATAGGCCATTCCTATAAATAGGACATGCCTTAGGACACCCAACACACACTTGTGCCACACTTGAGCATACATACTTGCAATTGGCAATCTGTTCTTATGAGCAATTGAGCAACTCTAGCATTTTCTAATCCTTTCCATTACTACAAATTTGTGTCCTACATGCTAGCATCTCCTACCCACTGCACTTCCACTTCCATACACATTGGTTAGGAGATTAAAACGCTTGATATAGGAAATCAAGCCTTATGCTACAACAGTAATTGTAATTTCCATTTTCCCTTGTTGTTCTTTCTTATTGCTTGTACTCTCCTTGCTACTCCTAGGGTTGGAGGCTGAGGATTGAAGAGGGTTTGATCTTCTCAGTGGAGAAGGAGGACTTTGGACTACTTCAAGAAGGTTGTCTCAATGGGAAGCTACTTCAAGAGGAAGGCTACTTCAAGGGGGAGCTTGAAGTTACTTCAAGGAAGGTTGCTTCAAGGTTGGTGGGACTACTTCTAGGTGAAGGTTGTCCAATGGGTGGTGAAAGTATTTGTAATTTTATATAACATCCTTGCGAGGTAATAAAATTTAAATACTTTAAAAATCCCAATTGGAAACAATTGGGTAGTGGACTGACTCCCTTAGTTTTTCTAAGGGTGGAACCACTCTAAAGACCTTGCCTCCTTCTTCAAGTTTCAATTGTGGTTGCTTGAGTTGAATTATTGTTAAAATATTTATAAAACCCTATTCACCCCCCTCTAGTGGTTTTTCACTCTCTTCCCAAATAGGAATCATAGGAGGTTCCATGTCATATTGTGAATGTGAATCTTCATTGGAATAGAGATCCTTTTGAAAATGACACTATGAATGAAAATGACAATTCACGTCAATGCTAGTCCTCTCATGAAGTAATGATCTACTAGAAATGAAGGTAATTGCCCCATTGTCACCAATTCATAGGTATAGTGTTAACATACTATGTAAAATACATTCTAAAATACTACATAAAATACATAGAGACAAGAAATTTTAATATAATTCAAATACATTCTTGTCCCAAAATCACTAATAGGAAACAAGATAGTTTCTGGAAGCAAAGTTAATGTGGATGCGGCATTCCGGAAGCAAGGAAGCAGTTGTGCCCTTGTTGTGAGGGATTGGAGAGGGAGGCGGTTGATAGGGAAGGGAACCAAAATTACTGCCAAGGATGCTCTGGAAGCTGAAGTGAAAGCTATAATCATTGCGATGGAGGAGGCAGAGAAGATAGGGTGGGATAAGGTGATCGTGGAATCGGACTGCAAGCCTGCTGTTCAACTACTCCAAGGAGAACAGGCTGAAGCTCCATGTTTCATAGGAGTTTAGGAGGATTGCAAGAGGATGTTGAGGCCAAATTGGATGCTTGTCCATGTGAGGAGAGATCGAAACCAGCTGGCTGATTAGCTTGCCAGCAACCATCAAAAACAAAATCTAGGATGGAGGTATTACACCCATCCACCTGAATGCCTGTATGACAGGCTGATTAGAGACTGTACTGGCAGTAGTACTGCCAAGTTTAATACAGTTCATAACCTAATATGTTGTAGTTCTTTTGAATCACTTGTAAGAGGAGGACGAGATGAATAAAATCACCTCCTGACTTATCCTAAAAAAAGGAAACAAGATAGTTTCTCACTCAATTTTGATTTTCATGAGTAGGCAAACTATGTACCCACCTTATTTTTAATATTTCAAATTGACTGGACCAGCAGAAAGGTATCAATCTGGAGCAACTCAGGGAAACTTTTTACCATAAAGAACATATATCAAGTCATTTAATGGATTTGGATGTGGAGCTTATAGCTTAATTTAAAAAAAAACATGTATACCTTAAGATATATGTTGATAGCATGATAAACTACATATTCTATTGTCCTTGCATAATCAACTACTAAAGGTTGTTCCATTGTCAGAAAGAGGTATCATCTGCTTCTTCAATCATTTCCTCTAGATTTCCAGCTTGAAAATTGTTTTCTAGTGAAGACACATTTAGTTGGCAGCATGTTTATACCTAGCAGCAAAAGCAAAGGAGATCATAATGCAGGTCAGACTTCTTGCCTTCTACATAAAGAAAATTGAGGATGAGTAGATGGTCAATTCTACTTCATCCAAACTGACATTTAGGCAATAAAACATTGCTACCATCTATTAAGAAGATATGCAACAAATGAAACTATTGCAACACAACATGTGGTAATACTTTAGACTGTAGAGTCAATCTAAAGCATTGACTTGAGGATAATGTGTTGTCGGCATCTGGTGTGTAGGATGAGGGATAGTGGACTTAAAACTAATCATGTTACATTGAGTTGTCATAATCCCTTATAGACTTATAGCATATTTCTCTAGTATCTATAGAAGAAATAGACTAAATTTTTGTCAGATCTGTTGAAGAAATAGCTAAATTTCCCCCCATTTCTAATACATATGAGGACACTCTAAGACTAGAACATGCACTTTACATCAACAAGAGACCATATCCAGAGAACTAAAATCAAAATCCTAGCTCACTGAACTACAAGCCTTAAATATAAAATAGGTTCAGGAGCAAAGCACACTTTAAGAAGGTATCATAAAATAAAAGACAGAGAAATAGATTGTAAAAATAATAGACAGGATTATGTTTCAACTGTTCTGAGTGCTTGGGTTAATACACAACCTGGGAGATACATAATAATAAGCCAAATCAAAGAATAGACTGACGTTGAGGACATCCTCTAGGATTGATGGAAACCTACAACTTACATGAAAGTTGATTGAAGGTATCCCCATTAACAATAGATATTTTTACTTCCCACACCTATATTGATGTTAAGCTTCTTCCAAATAACCCACATAAATGTGGCTAACCTTCGAATTTGCCAAAATGAACCAGTACATTACCGACACATCAATTTTAAAACTAATGATCTTTAGAATAATCTCCATCTATGGAAAGAACCTTTAACATTCACCTAAAAGGGGTCACCCCCTTTTGTTACTCCTTTTGTTGAAAGACAATATATTGCAACTAATACACCTAAAAGAAATGGGATTACTAGAAATAATGAAATATTCATTGTGCATGACAACCATTTTATTGTCAGTAACTTTGTATCTGGAATACCTTAACATATTCTTGATACATGTTTATAGAAAGATATAATATCAAAATGCTTAATTTCTTTTGTACCAAGGATTTTACCTGAAGAGGAAATAGAGATGACTTGGACAGTGAGCAACGGAGGCACTAGCTAGAGCAGTAGCAGTGGATGGAAATAGGGTAGTGGTCGTCATAGCTTGAGCGGCAACAATATTGGAAGGGAAGAGATCTTGGAGGAGGGATGATGCCAGAATGACAACGATAAGATATAGAACTGGCTTTCCCAGAGATCACCTTCACGATACTGGCAAGGGCGAAGGGGAACAACGACGAGATAGGATGATGGAAGACCGCAATTGGAGTCTCTTGGTGGTAGCGGCCTGGTGAAGGATTGGAAATGATGGCTTGAGGAGAGGATCGAAGGGGGAAATGTCGATCCAACTTGAGTTCTCGTAGGGACAGTTCATAAGGGAGGATGCCCGCAATAGTTGTTGGACGGAAATTGGGAGAGGATGCAGTGATTCTGCGATTTATGGGGGCGCGCGGGGGTGCATGGGGGATATGGAATTTAGTAAAATTTTCCCTCGAATTGGCTCATCATTTAGTTTGAAAAATGAATCTTTGGCTATATTTATCGTACTTACATCTAATAAGACAGAGAATGTGTAGCTATTTGTAATCCATAGGATTAATTACACTTACTTTAGTTACAATTACATATTTTATAGCCAAAAATAGCTTTAGTTACATGTAATAGAATTGTAATTAAAATAAATATAGCCTAATCATAGTTTTTTTGTAGTGGAAGTTGGAATCTTTGGTGAAGGTTAAGTTTAACCTGAAAATCCTAATAAATGGATTAATCACCTTGAACCCGCATCTATGTTAGTAATGGGATATGATGGTAGGTTGTGAACCGGGGTATGTTGGGAATCTAAGATGCTTCTACATAAGATGATAAGATACATGGTTATGTTCACAAGAATAGGACATAGTATATGCTCATGGTTTTATAACAATAATATGATTGATACAACTTATGCTTCATATAATCATGGATGTTGTTCCAAACATGATAGCATGATAATCATAAAGATCTGTGTTTGGTGATTTAAGTTGTCTCTCTTGATATGCATACTAACCATGCAGGTGTATCAGATGGATTCATAGCCAGGTAAGAGCGATGAGGATCGTGTGTTTGAATAACACTGAATGATGATAATCCTCGTTGATGATATAACATGTATCACCCGTATGATGTGAATAGGTTTGTTGACCCAGTAAAGCCTGAGTGCCTAGTTGAGGTGTTATCCTCTGATGTTGAGATAAGGGATTCCTATCCCATGGTGATGATGTAAGCCTTAAGAGGCAGTGGCATTTTGTGATAAGGGATTGAGATACCATGATAATGTGATACAGATAGTAATAATGTAACTCAATACTATTTATGTTTTACAACATGGTTGCCTCAACAATCCACTTAAAATATACTAATTAATTACAGTGGAACATATCATGTAGTTTGCCCTGGCCATAGATCCATCATCGTCAATAGTTGGTAATGGTGAAACAGGTTTATCCTGCAGGATTACCTGGAGCGCATATTGTTGAATATGTGGGGTTTCTCCTAGCCAAAAGTAGGAGGATTTGAGTACAAGTAGGTTGTGTATAGAGCATGCTGAACAGGCCCATGGCTCAGTGATTGTAGAGCATGGTGAATAGGCCCATGGCTCAGTATTATAGAAGGGTAGCCTACGGAGCTGACCTTGTGGCCGAGGCCACTCAAGTAAGAGATTGTGTTCCTTCTTTGGTTTTCGTACTCTAATCATGAAGAGGTGAGGTCATGGAGTCTAGCTCTCCCGATGACCTTGTATGGCACAAGTTTTGGGCTTCGCAGCCAAAGGTTGGAGTTGAGCAGGACGGAAAACTTCCTCAGGGCATAATAAATCATAATCCAGCCGTATAGAATATATTGCTTACAGCAAAACATAGAACATTGGTTGAGGCCTTGCTTATGTATATGATCCAGTTATCTCTTACAATTACTTGTACGATCTTAATATTTTGTGATAAGTTCTTATAAAGCTTATCTTGTCAATCATGTTCCATAAAGGAAATATGGATGTAGGCATCATGAATATCTTGGTAAGATTGATGGTCATAATAGTCTTGCTCAGTATGCTGCTCTTATTATATGTCTTTACCATCTATCTGCTTTATCTGCTTTAAACCTTCTGAGGTTTTATAGTTCCGATGGAGAGTTATGTTTCTCATTGGGACTATGTGTCTCACCCTTCTGGTTGACAACCTTTTTACGTGATCGCATTAGACATGGTGGTGGTCGTGAGGTTGCGGTCGAGTAGCAGGAGGAAGAGCAGTAGAAGGCAAGAGATGGACATGCTACTATTTTGGTGGTTCTGGTAGTAGAGTACTAGAGTCATCCATGTACTCTTAGGTCCTTAGAGGTGTTTTGATGATGTTTTACGATGTATAGTTGTTGTACCTTTGTTATATCCTACTGCTGGCCTGATGTGGCTCGTTATGTATGTATGAACAGGTGATGAACTCATATGTTGGCAAAATAGTTGGTTTCCCTAAGTTGTGGACATATATCAGGCTTTTAATAGCTATATAACATGTTTCTTTACAGGATCTAGATGTAATAGTTCTCTTCTATCTACTTTCTGCAAACGGTTTTAATTAACTTGTGTTTTCGGTAATATGTGGTTTATGGTGTTTCCGCACATTTTTGTGTGGAATCTCGTTGTATGTGTGATAGCGGGATGTGGTGCCACAATTTATTCTAGATTGCTAAACCAACCAACTAGTCAAATGGTAAGAAATTACCCTTCACTATTAGTTATCCTAATGTATAGGTGAGATTTTAGTAGGATTTGACTAATTTAGGTTTCCAATAGAGGATTGCTTAGTGTAATTGGGAGCTAAAGGTATAATTGGGGAGTAAAGGTGTGGGTATTTCAACCCACATTACTCACCACCTAGATCCTAGCAAACTCATAGAATAAAATCATAGATTTTATAAATTATCTTCCACCAACATGGTATCAAAGTATCATTTTTCCCCAAACAAGCCACCACAAGGGGCTTAGCTAATCATAACAAAAAAAAGAGTAGAAAGGAGAGAAGAAATAGGTAGAAGGCCATGGATCTCATAGAATACTATTTTGCTTCACCTCATAGCTAGTGTAGAACAAAGAACCTCCCTCCAAAGATGGGAATGGCGTAAGAAGGTAGTGGATTATGGTGTAAAACCCTATAGAACAAAGGTTCTGTGTGGAAATAAGGTGGAAATGGAAGGTGGGAGGTATGTGAAGATCTTGAATGCAAGGAAGGTGGCAATGAATGCCAGAGAGTAGATAGGGAGTGGGTAAACTCATGATGTGACCACCACCTATGTATATATTGGTGGTGAGGAAGCACTAGGTTAAGTGTGGGTAGAAATGGAAATGTAGTGGAAAAGTTGGGTAGGGTTAGGTGGCCACCACGATCATGGTTATGAGCCACAACCATGATGGTGGTTGAGTGACATGATCATGGGGGATGATATGGGTGTGGTGTAGGTATGTTGTGTGGTAGAGGGAAATATATGGAGTGGCTACGTCCATGGAGGGCGCCACACTCATGATAGGTAGAGGGTACCACGGTCAAGCTGGGTGGCACACCACATTGGAGGAAGGCGCCACAGTCATTTGATCATTTTGCTCGTCATTTCTTCAACTTGCCATGGCAGTGCCATGGTGTCTTTCATGGGCCACAATCGTGCTGATGGCCATGATTGTGGCCATTCATGTGTATTCTACAGTGAGTCACTTTTGATTTTTTGGGCTGTTTCACCACGGCCGTGGTGTGAGTCACGAGGGTGATGGAGAGCTTCATCCATGACTGTGTTGTCTTTCGTGGCCACAACCATTTTGGGTGACCATGGTCGTGGGCATTCATGTACAAATCATGTGACTTCACTATGACTTTTTGGGCCATTTCACCACAACCGTGGCGATGTAGCACGCACAAGGTAGGGACCCAAGCTGCTGATCTTGGCTCCAAACTTCTTCAAATGACTTCTTTGTTCTCCAAATTATTTTTATACATCCAAGGAGTGTTCGGGGAAGATTTAGACCCATCTCTATCCTTTTCATGCAATGCATGAACAAGTGCCCTAAAAAAATGCAAAAAGTAGTCGTAAGTGCATTTGATATAATAGTTCAGATTGGGGGAATGACTTGCAATCTAGGATGTTTTGATGTGATTATCATGCAAAAAGATACAAGATGAAGCCCTAAAATAGGGTTGCATCACATTTGTAGGGTTTTCAGCAATCAATTTGATTTTATAAATCTTCTCACCAAGTCTAACTTGATAGAAGTTGGTAGAGGGATAGCTTATTTAACATAAAAGACACAGAAAGCTTTGATGTAGCTAGAAATATGAAGGGTTTCATGACTCATGAATTGAAGGGTAGAATGAATGCAATGTGCAATATCCCAAAAGAATTTCAACTTCCCATAGGTTTAGGGGGAGAACTAAAATGGACACCCACCTCAATCCTCTAAGAATAGCTAGGGAAGATCCTTGTTCAGGTGACCATTTCATGATGTTGGCTTGGACAAAACGGGTGCCACAAGGGATACTCATGACTTGACCAGAGAGGTGATCGATTTTTGTACCTTCAGGTAAAGAGTAAAAGAGATGGGATGGAGAAAGAATATTAGGTTTTAGGATCGTGTGTCAATGGAGAAGAAGAGTGACAGCTCTGGTAACATCTAGAATGGTGACAATGTTGTTTTCAATGTTATTACTGATGGAAACTAGGATGCTTCAACTAGCAAAGACTCAAAGAAGTCTCATGGAGTTAACAGGTAGGTCAGTCGGTAATTCCTTCTCAAGCTTAATCACATGATCAATGGTAAAAGGGTCTGAGATGAATAAAGAGGCGATTAAATTGGAGCTAATTTTGTAAGGTGCAAGCAGTTCTAGTCGAGATGCATCATTATGTAGGGTTTGATGGGGTGTCCTCTAAGGGGAGGTTTACATGAGGGATGTTTTTGAGTAGGATCAGAGACATCCTGAGGAGAGGTTAAGTCTATATCATGGATGTTCAAAAATGGAAAAGGGTTGTCATATGCAAGTGTTTTTGTGTTGATTTATGGTTTCATGGTTGATATGACAACTCTCTCATTATGTCAATATCTATCGGTAATCACATGTTTTGTATGAGCAATGTTATTATGTGAGGTTTTAGACCTAAAGTGTCCTTGGGAAAGACATCATTTAATTGGGGAATGTTACGAATGGTGTCCATATATGTCGCAGATGAAGAATCAGGATAGGGCTCTCCATTAGAACTTTGAGTGACCTCATATGTTGCATATGAAGCAACATAGAGTAGTGTTAGGTGATTTTTGTTTGTGAGTGATGAGAGTCCGTCAATTTGGATTTGTATCATGGATGAAGGTATCGATGGATAAGTCAGTAGCTAAAGCTGATTGAGGTGGTGGGAAATTTTTATCATAAGACATGGATTTAGCAATAAGGTTGTATGATATAGTTTTATCATGTATGGGCACAAAAAATTGAACAATGATCTAGGTTAGGTGTGTTAGAAGAGACACACCTATCTTCCTGAAGGTTGTAATCTGGAGCTGATGTTGTTGTATCTTCTTCCTCAGAAGGAGAGGATGGTTCATATGAGGTGGTGATATCTATTAGATTTGCAAAAGTACATGGTTTTGGTTGATGTTTCTTTAGAACAAGGATTTGATCTGTAGAATTGGGTTCTCCTAAGTCTGAATCTCCAGACATTCTGAATAAGGGTCATAGTTCTAAATGTGTTTCACTATAGAGATCTCTTACACATGCAAGTAGTGTGCAATCATCAAAAGAGTGGAGATATATTGTCCATTCTCTTCTGAGTTTGAGCTCTTCGTTCATCTCAGCACACCGTTCAACAATGTGTATGTTGGATTTTTTGACATTGATGATTGTGATCTCAAACTCCTTGTTGCCGATCTATATCGTATTTTTCTTGGTAGGATATCAAACTGATGGTATCTCCATTCTCTAGGTAGCATCATTAATAATCTGTTATCTAATTAGTTAAGGTGGTAGTTCATGAAAGGGAATCTCGGGGCCATATCCAGAGTGTCACCTTTGTGGGCGATGCATTTTTTATTATGAGGTTTTCATGTGTTGAGTTTTATCTTATAATCTTTACTGATGTAGAGTGGCATGTCTACTCTATGCATTTTTGTAAAGATTGAGACCCGAAAGGGGATCCACTCTTCAAAGAATTAAAGAATAAGTCCATCCAATTCCAAATAAGAAGGGAAGGAAGGATGTATTTATTTCTCAAATGGTACATATATAAGAGCATTAAGTTTATAAGCTGACGAAACAAAACTATTACAAAATTAAAGTGTGTATCAGTATACAATTGTTCTTCACCCTAAAAGGTGATTTTAAAAAAACTTGAACTAAGTGCAATGAAAGCCAGCAACAGAGGGTAACCAAACCATTCCAAGCTTCCTTGAGTCCATGTCATGTAGATGATCTTCTTGAGTCATTTTCCTCTAATGTACCTACACCTCAGTGAAAGGGAACATCACTCAGAACATAGGAAATAAGTTATAGATCATAAAATACTAAGTATGTAAATATATTAAAGACTTTGAGCACTATATTGGATAATAGTATAAACAGATGTGTTCCCAAAAGAAGGGGGCTAATTGAAATTATGTAAGTCCAAAAGAAATGAGGCATATTAAATATAGAGATTAAGCATGAAGAATAAAGTGTCTTTCCATATCAATTAACCAAAATATCCACTTAAAGCAATAAACAATTTCATGCATAACAATATACACTAAATATACCTTAAATAGGGCCATAACACCATAGGATCATGACCTAAAAGAAATAAGGGTGGAAACGCACACCCTTGGTGGAAACATACACCCTATATATATAATGACCCTGACCTAGGTTATGAGGTAACCCTATTTTTTTTTGATAATAAAGTTTCTTAGAACTTTAATTTAATCCTCTAAGGTGTTTTGTTATCACGTGACACACTTATGTCCCAAGTTTGGTCCTGATTGAATGTTGTTTGAGCAATGTTCCTTTATTTTGGACCAAAGTGCAATTTACCCAAGTTGAGGGGTTATATTGCAATATTTCATATTTTGAACATGCCTCGTGTGTTTTATCATCATTATAGAGATAATGATTAAAGTTGGTGGCTTGTGAAAATCCCAAATTCCAAGTTTGAACTTGTTTGAACAATGTTGGTACCTTGTGCACCAATTTTGGTACAAATTGTAATTTACCCAAAATGTGGGGCTGATATGCAAATTACCACCTCTAGAGTGTCCCTACTCCCTCCTAGTATCATGTAGAGGATAGATAAAGAAGGATACACCCAGTTTGATTCCATTATGAATGATGGTTATCTTGGTGATGAAATGACCAAGAAAAGGGTTGAATATGAAAGCTTAACTTGAGTTGTATCAAGTTGAAAAACTTATATATGAGTGCCTATCGGCCAAGGAGCCATAGGATGATCCTCATATAGTTTTGTGAAATTTTTGAAAATTCAATGTCGTGCAAATCACCTCAAGGAGGTTAGTTGTGTCGGGTTACAACTTCCTTAGTAAAGTTGTGACGAGCTGTGCATAAAGTGATGAATTAATTGATATATCTTAATCAAAGGGATATGTAATATATGGACGAATCTTTATCCCTATATCACCCTCAAATATTTTACATGTCAAGATAAATTTTTATGCATGCATGTACACATGTCATCCATGCATGGACACGTGGCACCGACTAGCTCAAATTGATGACACTTCATTTTTACCTTCCTTCATGAACAACAAGTATATATACCCCTAGTTTCACCTCTTAGTGAAATGTTGCGACCCTTACCACCCTCCTACCCTAAGGTATTGTGCATAGGATCCCTATATCGTGTAGGAGTGATGTGGTATCGTGCATGGGCCTTGGGTATCACCCATAGCAAGATCATATCGCCCAAGTAGGGTGATATCGGCCAAGAAGGGTGATATCGGCCATAGTGAAGTGTTGTTGGCCCCAAGTGAGGAGGATATCGGCCAGAAATGGTGGAATACTGTACAAGGGATGTGAGATATCATTAAAAGGTGCTAGGGAAAGAAGGAGCTCAATACTTAACCCTAAGGTGAGGCCATGATCATCTTCAACCTTGGATTGAAGTATGATTTTAGGGTTTTGATCTTCCTTTCTTTTCTTCTTCACAAATTTCTTATCCATGTTGATTCCTTGTATATGAAGGAGTTTTGAACGAGCCTTGGACTTTTTATAAGTCATCTTCAACCTGAGGAACGTGGAGCTTTGGAGCTTGGAGCTTTGAAGTTGTTCTTAAGGCGGGTTATATAACTTGAACTCAACCATGTTATTATTCATCACCTAAATTGCTATATTTAATGAATTACTTTTTAATTCCGAAATTTCCTGAAATAGTTGATGAGATTATGAGTTCTAGTAATTTCTTAGACCTGTTTCCATGAACCATAATAGTTAGAACTAAGGTCTAGAGCTTGAATATGATGGTATCACTTTATAAAAGTGATATCGGGTGCAAGCACACAAGCAAGCACCTCTAACCCGATATGATGATGCATCTACTTCACTAAAATGATATGTATATGATTGTATACCTTCTTACACAATATGGGGGTGAAGTATACACCTATTTCATGATAGGGAGTCAATTATAGACTCCATGCACGATACTAGGTTAAATGAATACTTATAAGTTGACATGAAACCCTAATTTGGGTAACCCGTTATGAGTAAAGAATAACAAATGCTATTGCATGATATGATCATATAATATATCATTGGTACTTGGTATCAAGAAGCACACATATCTGGTGAACGATATGAACATTTAAGTGAATCCTATTGCACGATATGGTAGATGATACACAACCCTAGTTGATGTCTAGCCCGACATGGTGATGAGTTTATACCTCTTAAACACCATGGGCGATACATACATGTATCATCTGTTCGTCACAACCAACCCTAACCCGACATGGGTGTTACAACCCAACATTGGATGGTCTAGCCTGACATGTCATGGTTCCTTTCACTCCTATTGACTTGTATATTGGGTTGAGCCCGATATGGCAAACCCTAACCCGTCATGGCCAACCTTAGATGGTGAGTCACCTGATATGGTGATGGAATGCATCTCTAGCCCGACATGGTGATGGCTTAATACCTAATGCACGACATGGGTAACACATACAAACACCTCTAGCTCGATATGAATAGTGTGTATATACTTCTAGCCCAATATGGTGAGTGCTCATATACTTACAACCCGATATGGTGAACATATGCACACTTCTAACCCGAGATACCTTGTAAAGGTGAGGTCAAGGCACTCTTAGGAGTGATGTGTGTAACACCAAGTAATGGTGTCACTACTACAGAAGTGCCTTTTAGTGTCGGTTGTTTAACCCCCTTTGGCGTCGGTTTCTGAACGACGCCTATGTGGGCGCCGCTAAAAGGTTGGACACTTCAGCGTCGGTTAAAAAACCGACGCCTATTTAACATCAAGGCGTCGGTTTATTATAAAACTCCGACGCGAAAAGGGTTCGCGCCACAGAAAAAAGCATCATCTAGGACGCTTTCTGCGTCGGTTATATACTAAACAACCGACGCGGAAAAGTGTCCTAGATGACTCCCATTTCCTGTAGCGCGAACACTTTTGGCGTCGGTGTTCAACAAAAAACCGACGATGTAAGTCTGTGCTGACGGTTATCGGTAAATAACCGACGCCTATATCTATTTTTTTTTTATAAATCTGTTTGCAGGCCTGCTGTGGCTGGTCAGCAGGATGAGAACCTGCAGTTCAGTTTTTTGAACTGTAGGTTTACGACATCCATTGATATCAGCCTACAAACAGGCCACAAACCTGCAAAATTAACATAAAAAGATTCACACAAGTAGATACATTCAGACATCAATTCAATTGTCACGTTCACACATATAGAATCATTCAAATACATGTTTAACATTCAGAAACATTCATTTACAAAGTATCATTCATCATCACTATCAACATCCCAATTATATCTTACAGTTGCCACTGTTTGTACAGCTATTGCCCATTCTTCTCTTACTTCATTTAATGATTCCCTCGTATATGGAGCATGTACATTTTTTAAGCGTTTGCCTATAGTGTGGTCAGTTTTAAACACCTGCAAAGAGAATGATGTATATATATAAGTAATAATATAAAAATAAGATTGATATATTTCATACTAACTAATGAGACTATATATAATACCTCATGTATGGTATCGATGTCCAATGCGGCATGTTTGATAATCATCTGCATAAATCGCATCACATAGTATGTGCATGCCCAACCATTGTCTTGTGTAGCGCACTATAAATTGAAACATACAAATTAATACAACTAAGCACAATTCACATCAATAATATATACATTGGAGTCGGGGAGTCGGGAACTTACTTTTACGTTCTCCCAAGACAATGGCTGGTTCTTTTTCCTTGGGACCTTTCCTCCAGCATTTTTGAATGCATCTAAACCCCTACATGTTAATATAACACACTAAGTTGCATAAGTAAATAGTAATGTAATAAAAGATGTTAACGGATATAAAAAATGAAATATTTCTCACCAGAATAATGCCATTCTCATTACGTGTCCAATTTTAGTGTTTAATGTACTTCCTGCGGGATCTAGATAATAAACAGTGAACGTCCCGGGGACAATAACTAGTAACTCCCAATGTCTACCACTAGAGGTAAAAAGTTAACAATTAATAACTCAAAATGCAAAATAATAATGGAATTTTCTTAAGTCCAAATTATAAATAAAGCAAACTTACTTGACATTGAATGGAGCTATTATTATCGTCTTCATTTGATGACCAAAAATTGTAAAAGCATCTATACAGTATTGTTGAACACTATCAGGGTCTTTAGCTACCATACTAATCAATGATGGAATCAAAAATCCCACATGATCATATGCAAATTGTTTGCAATGATCTTCGATTAAGTAGCTGCAAAACATATAGACGTATGCATTAATATATAAGAAACTAGATCACCGGATTTTACACAAGGTATATGGGTGTATAAACAAGATCTCACCTTATCCATGTCTCTATCATTGATGTATTCAACCAATCATACATAAACAGCTCAATAATATCTTGTATAAATAAAGAGCTGTCGTATGATTGACCTGCATAATCTGCATCTAAAGAAACAATTATAGGGCAAAGTATATTATGTGCCCGTAGCCAACATGCCATTCCCCTACAAGTAGGACCTAACGGGTATTGTAGGTCAGTTGGAACCCAAGTTGGTAATGCGGGAATTGGAGGTGGAGGCCTAGGTGCTCCTGGTGTCTTCTGTTTAACCTGTATATATAATTTCAGATCAGTTGACATCATATATACACATTAACAGTCTAAATCAATGTAAATTTATCTTACAATTTCAGTCGTGTAGAGGACATCTGCTTTGGGCCACAATATGACCCCGCTTTCTGCCTCACCAAGTGTATCAATATCTGGGTGGGCATATGGCAACTCAACTTCCCTCCAATCGGGTAATACATGTATCGGGCTCACACGAATGTAGCCCTGCGGCATTGGAGTCCCATGAAACGTTGCCCCAGGAAGGGACTGGTAAGCTTGCGCCTCTGCAACAACATAGTTTTCCATTCTTAAGCGGCATGGCTTCAATGCCTACAAATTTACGTAAAGAATGTTATACATATATACATATCATCTTGAAAACATATCATCTTGAAAAGACTAGCTACAATGTCATAAACAATACTTACAGCAGACGTGTTAGGCGATGGGTCTCCAGGATTACTTGCAGTCTGTGCACCAGGAGAAGAGTGGGTCGGCATAGGCTGATTGGAAGCCTGAGATGCCTGCCACCGCAGCAATTCTTCCTTGACCTTCTCAGCAACCACATCGTTGAGCTTCTTAGCAACTATATCCTCGACTCTCTTATTCTCCTATACATGGATAAAACAAATATTAGCTTTTTATTAATGAATTTCCTTTTGCAGTAACATTATAAAAATAGAATATGTTACCTCTTCTTGAGAAAGTCCCGCTCTGGGTTTGCGCTGGGATGGCCCAAAGAATGCTTTGATGCCCACACCAGCGCCGGCACCTCTAACACGTCCAGGATGCTCTGGGTTACCCAGAGCAACTGTCAATTCATCCCTTGTGCCCTGAGGGATGAACGTGCCTTGTTTTCTCTGCTCGTGCAACTCCCGCTAATCACCATAAACAAAAATTGGTAAGTTAACACCACAAATAATCAATATTCAAATGATTGCTCTAAGAGTTGTATTTTACCATTTTTGCAGCCGCCTCAGCAGTTTCGGGCTTCTTTATTTCACCCTTCTTGTTTTTCCTGCCAGCTATCCAGATATCATGGCGAGGGAAGGGTGTGGCCGCAGACTCCTGAGTAGTCGCAGACTCCTGAGTAGCCGCAGACTCCGCCTGTAGTCTTTGGCGAACGCTTGCATAGCCTTTTGGACCCATAGTATGGTCATGTACATTCAGTGCACCCCTTGCTTTTTGTACGTCACTGAGGGCCTAGTTAGTATGCACATTTATAATTAGGTTAGTAGCACTAAATGTTAATCTTGAATAGGTGAATACAATGTATATTAATTAAAATGGGAGTGACGCCTAATACCTTGAATTCTTCAGATTTTCTTGAAGCAACAAAATTGTCCCAATCTTCTTTGTCCAAGAAGTTCCATTGTTCAAGGGCTGACTTCTTCTTCTTATCACCCTGTCTTATGTATTCTCTGTTCAGATTTGTCCTGTAATTCCTAAGCATCTTTCCAGCGCGTTGCATCACACTTTTACGATGCAACATCTCATCCAATGCAAACAGATTCTGTAAAATAGAAATGTTATTAACTAGTACCAAAAATATAATTGCAAATAATAGAATTTGTAATCTACAAAATAGAATTGCAAATAATAATAACTCACGCATAAATCTTTCCATATCAAGTCTTTCTTCGCCTGAGGAACTTTATGCCAATTATCATATTTAACACCACAATGGCTTCGAGTGACAACCCCAAGATAGTTTATAAAATTATTGCGGTTCACTCCAATTGCATTCCCTCCATTATCAAACTCCACAACCAATTTGGATCCACTGCCACTCAGCGCAAGTAACTTTTTCAACAGAGTGATACCCCTTTTCTTGTTAAGTTTTTGTTGCTGCGCATCAAGTTGCTCAATTGCTTCAGTGGGTAGCTGTGCATCATCAACCTAAAATTTGACAAAAATAAACACACCGAATTAAGCCAATATAGAAATATAGGATATATGACATAACTAGAAGATAATGAATTTTATAGAAATACGGGATATGTTTTTAGAACTTACGTTGGTATCCTCGCCATGCTCGTCATGGACAGCATGCTCATCATGGACTTCATGCTCATCATGGACATCATTCTCATCATGGTGAGCCATCTGAAAATTTCATTAAAAAGGAAAACATTTAGCATTTGTATCAACTAGAATAAGGAAAACATTTAGCATTTGTATAAACATACATGTCTATAAAATTGTGATCTTTTATCAATTAGCAATCCTTCAATGTACAAGTAATATAAAAAACAATGATTGTTCACATTCTAGGCCAACAAACACATGTGATGTCATTCTTATATATAATAAATGTGTACCACCTATCCCATCCTTGAACACCTAATCTCACTAGTAAGTGTATAATGTGTATTGGGTTTTCAAGAAAATTTCGGCAGCATTTCCCCGTTGTTCTCTAAGTACATATGTACTTAGAGAACAAACGGGGAAATGCTACCAAAATTTTCTCGAAAACTCAATACACATTATACACTTACATCCTAAGTGAGATTAGGTGTTCAAGAACAATCCCAAACCGGGGACTATCCAAGATTTACTCCTAATGAGTAAATCTTGGACGGGTTTCTAGGCCAACAAACACAATAATAGATATCTACAATGAAGCCGGACTCCATACAAACAGTATATAATTTAGTGATTGTTCATTCTAATTTATATCAATGTACAAGTAATATAAAAAACAATGATTGTTCACATTCTAGGCCAACAAACACATGTGATGTCATTCTTATATATAATAAATGTGTACCACCTATCCCATCCTTGAACACCTAATCTCACTAGTAAGTGTATAATGTGTATTGGGTTTTCAAGAAAATTTCGGCAGCATTTCCCCGCTGTTCTCTAAGTAAATATGTACTTAGAGAACAAACGGGGAAATGCTACCAAAATTTTCTCGAAAACTCAATACACATTATACACTTACATCCTAAGTGAGATTAGGTGTTCAAGAACAGTCCCAAATCGGGGACTATCCAAGATTTACTCCTAATGAGTAAATCTTGGACGGGTTTCTAGGCCAACAAATAATGTGTTGTCATTCTTATACCTAAAATCCTAGTTCTTCAAATTAGGGTGATTATTGATGTCTTTAAAAGCATGATTGGCAATTTAGGGAAAAGTTCATCATTTAAATTCCAAGCATTCACATGTGTGCATTACAGTTCATCATTAAGCAAGAAGGGTGATTAGGATTCTCAATATACTCAACAATAAAATAAGTTAAACATGTGTGCATTACAGTTCATCATTTACATTCCAAACATGTCACATGTGTGCATTACAGTTCATCATCAAGATATCTATAACTTACTTAAACATTCAATTATGAAGTAAATATACACTTAATTAAGAATAGCATGACACACAAAGTTGCAGTCAACATCATTATGTTTTGTTCTATCATGGACTATCAGATTGGTATATCACATATGTATCAGTACATTATTAAATAAACACAATCAGTAAATAACTTTTAGCAAAAAATCCACTAGACGTGCAGCCTAGACGTGCCCTGGTGCCGCCCAAGCATCTGCCCAGAGGCCTATCTAGGCAGGGCACCTGGGCTTGGGACCCTAGGCGTGCCCTGGCACCTACTTAGGTGCTGCCTGCGTGAGTTCTAGGTTGGCGGCGGCAGAGAAAAGCAAGGCAGAGGACAAAAAAGGTGGTGAGGGTTTGTGGGTTACCTTGCACGAGGACAGCACGAGTAAAGCTGCTTCTACCGGCGGGGGCGGAGGTGACGACGAAAGCACCGGAGCTGCTTCTACTGGCGGCGACGACTAGAGGAGAGCAGGGGCGGTGGGCAACGACCGGCGGCGACGAGCGGACAGTAGCAGTAGCAGGGGAGGCGGAGAAGAAGGGTGCCGGAGAAGAAGGACGCCGGAGATGGGGCGCCGGAGAGAAGCGCCGGAGAGCAGCAGCAGCAGAGAAGCGCCGGAAAGTCGCCGCAACAGGGAAAATCGCCGCAATAGGGTAGCAATGAAACAGAAGAAAGGGGAAGAGTCGGGCGATCGCGGGGGGTTATAAGTTCCCAAATAGCGTCGGTTGTTTACAACCACCGACGCCTAAACAGCTTTAGCATCGGTTGGTTGAAACAACCGACGTCCAATTGGACGATATTTTCATGGAAATTTTTGGCGGGAACCACCTTCAGCGTCGGTTAGAGAGGGATAACTGACGCTGAAAATGACACTATTTTTTTTATCGAAAAATGGATTTCGCGGGCGACTTTAAGCGTCGGTTGTTTATAAAAAACCGACGCTTAATACAAAGCGGTACCCGTGTCTGGCTGGTCATCGAATATAGACGTCGGTTTTATTAAACAACCGACGCCTTATATGTTAGGCGTCGGTTTTCCTTAATAACCGACGCCCAGAAAAGCGACACTGAATGTTATTTCTGTAGTAGTTTGTGGCTAATACCTTGATAGGTGAAACACCTAAAGTGGTTGATAATGGACAACCTTATATCAACAATTCCTTAACCCGAGATGAGTCCATATCATTGATGATAGTTGGGTAATTCAAGTGTGTGACTTATGGCCAACACTTTACAAGATTAAGATGATGGGATAGTGGATAAAGTATTAGGATGGGAAATACCCTAATACAAGATAAGTTGATGAACTTAATTAAGTTAAAAGTGATGAGGGAAGTGATACACTAAGGCATGGTAAATATCACATCCACCACTTTAAAGTTGCTACACCTTGATGCACCTTAAATCCAATATGTATGGATGAGTAACACATGAAGTGTGTCATGCCAATTGTTACATTGAGATGTAATGAGCTTAATGCACTTTGATAAGTGTAGGCTAACATACCTTGAGAAAGGGTTAAGCCAAGTTAATAAAGTATGATGTATTCATACTCTGGGTAAGTATGAAAGAGAAATTCATACCTTGTCTTGATAATCATTTAATGATAAATGATAAGAATAAATAAGTATGACTGAATACTTATGATATCAAAGTTTGCTCCTAGATGTGTGGAGCAATGAATTAGGGTTTGATCATTGATAATATAATCATGAAAACCTAAATGGTTAATAATGGAAAACCCTAACCCTAATGATGGGAAGGTTGCACTTCTGTTATTACATAAGCCTTATAAGGCATGTTAAATACTTGTATAACAAATATAATGATTAATGGTTTTGTGAGCCACGTGAATAAGTTGTTGCCTAATGAGAGGTGACAAGATGTGTAATGGCCTTGTGAGCCATGTGAATAAGTCATTGCCCAATGAGAGGTGACAAGATATGTAATGGCCTTGTGAGTCATGTGAATAAGTTGTTGCCTAATAAGAGGTGACAAGATGTGCGATGGCCTTGTGAGCCATGAGAATACTTGTACAACAAGTAAAATGAATACCTTGGTCTGAGGACCCAGAGGTAATGATTATTTGTTAGAGAGGTAACAATGCCATGTGATGATCTAAGGGTTTGAATACCCAGATCCAGTAATCATGATATTGATGATGTGAAGGGATGAGAATTCCCAGTAATGTGATAAGGGACTGAGATCCCAAGTATCATGTGTTTTAAATATTTTAAAAGTACATGATAGATATATTACACCTTTCTTTGTAGCATTTGTTGTGATTACTAATTATAACTTGTTTGATGCAAAAATAATGATGTAATGCACGTAATATATCACTAGAAACTATAAAATGTTGCCCTGACCATAGATCCATCAGCGTTAGGATTTGTTGAATGGTGAAATGGGTTGCTACGTGGCATAACCCAAAATGCATACTTTTGAGTATGTGTGGGGGGGTAAGTACGGACTGCCATGTGTGAGATGATTCCCTTACGAGCCTGAGATGAATGGGTATTTGGCTATATGCCATATCCTGGCTTGAGTGTGACTTCGGTTGTAGACTCTGTGTTGAGCATGATGAACATGGCCCGTGGCTCAGAGTATGGTGCTTGTGTCACCATGACTCAGTAATTTCATAACTGGGGACGGTTGTTAGTAGATGTTTCCCTAAGAGAGTGTAGTTGACGATGTAGCTCTAAAAGCATGGATGCCTATGTACCCTGGCACAACTATTTTGTAGCTGACACTAGATGTCCTGCCAGCATATGACATGAGATGTCCTACTAAATTATGTGTGGTCTCGTACTGACCGAGACAAGAAGAGGTCATGGCATCCGGCTCTTCCATTGACCTTGTATGGTACCGACTTGTGAGAAGTTTGTGGTCGGTTGGAGATGACCGGGGTATGCTTCATCTCCTCAGGGAAAAAGCGTGATTGTAAAATATGTTCAGCCGTGTAGCATATCGGCTTAAGGAATGAATACGGAAAACATTAGTTGATGCACAATACAGTTATACATCTTAGTAGATAGATGTTATTTATGTTCTTTACAATCCTTGCAAAGCATATAGATTATTTATAATTCTACCATGGTTAGATGAAATATTCTCCTTAAGAAAGGAGATTATCTTATTATGTTCATACAATGATTATCATGCATGCTCATATAAAAAGAACGTCTGCTCAGTTTATAAATGCTTAATTTGTGATAATAATATGGTCGGCAAAGAGTTATATCTCTCTCTAGGACAATTGTCTCATCCCGTGGAATCCACATTTTTTTTAGGTAGACATGCACGAGGTGGAGAAGAATCTTTCTACAAAGGAGGAACAACAGTTGAGGAAGCAGTGACAGCTCATGTTGAGTGTACTGTCTGTCGTGTCTTGTAGATAGAAGTCTTATGTGTCATCTCTATACTCTCAGGTCCTTGGAGTTGGTTCATACTGGTTTCATGAATGATCTGAAATTTTGGCTTGAATGTCTTTAGGTCTTATGTTGCTCCAGTATGTGTTTGGATAGAGCAAATGTTATATATTATCCTCAAGAAGAGATGGTATAGTGTATGTACAATGTGAACAATGATGTATATAAAGTTTTGGTTCTGCCTTAAAAAAATTTCCTAGAAATGGATCTCTTTGCAAAGTGGTTTTAATTTTTAGTGATTTTTATTAATCCGTTGTTTATGTTTATTCTGCTTAATTAATGACGATTTGTTAGTCAATTTGGTGATTGTCATTTCAAAGTTTGGTATCAGAGCTTAAGGTTTGCTGAGTCTACAGAGACATAGGACTAAGGTGTTGAGTTTGTGTTAGTGTCCTCCAGTATACCCCATAGTGACTTCCGCTTATGCAAAAGAAAGAGTAAATTTTATAAATGACTGGAGAATACAAGGAACACATTACTGACTGCATTGTTGTTGCACCAGGAAAGGGTGTAAGGGATCAGGAAAGAGAAGAATGAGTGCCTGAGAATTCCCATCATGACCTGATCAAGATAGAGAATCCTATGTTTATGCTCTTGTTGGGTAGGTTAGAACAACATTGATACATATAGTAGACTGGATACTAGCATTACAACCTAGGTTACCAGTCCATAATGTAGAAACTTTGGGCTTTGAAATAGTTCCTGAATGACATTGTCATGTTGGAACAGTGGAAAATGTGGGAAGGATTAACATATGGTGAGAAAGTCGACTCTGCCATAAGTTTAGATAGATAACATATCTGTGATGGCTATGCCCAAGAAGGGGAAATAAGCCAAGAATTAAGGAAAGGTCTCTGCAATTCTAGAGACATTTTCTTAGTTGTTCTAAAAAGACAATTTTTGGTGACACCAGTGCAATAAATGCCTGGAGCACCAGGGCAGTTTCACTATGTAAATGAAAAATTCCTAGCTTTCCACCTATAAGAACCCATGGCTGAGCTTATACATCGGTAATAAGACTGATAAGACCATGGTACCAGGACAAGACATGTTATAGATGTGTACATGTTGAGCATACTAAACTCTTTTCTTTGAAAAGAAGGGAGGAAATGACTCAACAACCAAGGTAGGCTCGGTAGGGCTTACAAAAGTTATAGCCCAATAGTGTAAAAAGGCAAGAGCAACAACATGAAATAACTAGACTCTATGTGTTGAGTCAACCTGAAGCGGTAAATGACCGCGAGGGGTAACAGTCAGATAGAGCTTTTTCATTTTGATATGCCTTATCTTGATGCTATTTGATAATCCTAAAAAGGATTGTTGTTATGAACTTCCGTATTGATTGTCCTATGGGGACATAGGAAAGAAATGATGAGAACTAGAATTTATATTATGTTCAATATTCTTTTAAATGCTCTATACACTACTACAGAAGTGGCCTTTGGCGTCGGTCGTTTAATCCCATTTGGCGTCGGTTTTCGACCGACGCCTATGTGGGCGCCGCTAAAGGTCGAACACTTCGGCGTCGGTTGTTTACCCGACGCCTATTTAAACTATCGGCGTCGGTTGTTTAGTCGATAACCGACGCCAAAGGGGTTCGCGCCACATAAAACGGCGTCAGCTAGGGCACTTTCTGCGTCGGTTATTTACTAACGGACCGACGCCTATACTACTTATAGCGTCGGTCTTTTAGTAGATAACCGACGCATAAAGTGTCCTAAATGACGCCATTTTTTGTGGCGCGAACACTTTTGGCGTCGGTTATATACCAAAAGACCGACGCCTCTAATTTAAATAGGCGTCGGTTTGATACGTATATCCGACGCCATTTAGAGGATTGCTTTGGCCACATAAGGCGTCGGTTATCTATAAATAACCGACGCTGTAGATCTTTGCTGACGGTTTTTATAAATAACCGACGCCTATTTTTTTTTTTTTCATATCAGTTTGCAGGCCTGCTGTGGCTGGTCAGCAGGATGAGAACCTGCAGTTCAGTAACTGAACTGCAGGTTTACGACATCCATTGATATCAGCCTACAAACAAGCCGCAAACCTGCAAAAGTCACAAGCAAAATTCTACACAAGTACATACATTCAGACATCAATTCAATTCTCACATTCACACATATAGAAACATTCAAATACATGTATTAACATTCAGAAATATTCATTTACATAGTATCATTCATTATCGCTATCAACATCCCAATTATATCTTACAGTTGCCACTGCTTGTATGGCTTTTTCCCATTCTTCTCTTACTTCATTTAATGCTTCCATCGTATATGGAGCATGTATATTTTTTAAGCGTTTACCTGTAGTGTTGTCAGTTTTAAACACCTGCAAAGAGAATGATGTATATATATAAGTAATAATATAAAAATAAGATAAGATTGATATATTGCATACTAACTAATGAGAGTATATATAATACCTCATGTATGGTATCGATGTCCAATGCGGCATATTTGATAATCATCTGCATAAATCGCATCACATAGTATGCGCATGCCCAGCCATTGTCTTGTGTAGCACACTATAAATTGAAACATACAAAATAATACAACTAAGCACAATTCACATCAATAATATATATATTCGAGTCGGGAACTTACTTGTACGTTCTGCCAATTTATTGGCTGGTTCTTTTTCCTTGGGACCGTTCCTCCAGCCTTTTTGAATGCATCTAAACCCCTACATGTTAATATAACACAATAAATTGCATAAGTAAATAGTAATGTAATAAAAGATGTTAACGGATATAAAAATGAAATATTTCTCACCAGAATAATGGCATTCTCATTACGTGTCCAATTTTAGTGTTCAATGTACTCCCCGTAGGATCTAGATAATAAATAGTGAATGTCCCGGGGACAATAACTAGTAACTCCCAATGTCTACCGCTAGAAGTAAGAAGTTAACAATTAATAACTCAAAATGCAAAATAAAAATGGAATTTTCTTAAGTCCAAATTATAAATAAAGTAAACTTACTTGACATTGAATGGAGCTATTATTATCGTCTTCTTTTGCTGACCAAAAATTGTAAAAGCATCTATACAGTATTGTTGAACATTATCAGGGTCTTTAGCTACCAAACTAATCAATGATGGAATCAAAAATCCCACATGATCAAATGCAAATTGTTTGCAATGATCTTCGACTAGGTAGCTGCAAAACATATAGGTGTATGCATTAATATATAAGAAACCAGATCACCGGATCTTACACAAGGTATATGGATCTATAAACAAGATCTCACCTTATCCATGTCTCTATCATTGATGTATTCAGCCAATCATACATAAACAGCTCAATAATATCTTGTATAAATAAAGAGCTATCGTATGATTGACCTGCATAATCTGCATCTAAAGAAATAATTATAGGGCAATGTACATTATGTGCCCGTAGCCAACATGCCATTCCCCTACAAGCAGGACCTAACGGGTATGTTAGGTCAGTTGGAACCCAATCGGGTAATGCGGGAAGTGGAAGTGGAGGCCTAGGTGCTCCTGGTGTCTTCTTTTTAACCTATACATATAATTTCAGATCAGTTGACATCATATATACACATTAACAGTCTAAATCAATGTAAATTTATCTTACAATTTCAGTCGTGTAGACGACATCTGCTTTGGGCCACAATATCACCCCGCCTTCTGCCTCACCAAGTGTATCAATATATGGGTGGGCATATGGCAACGCAACTTCCCTCCAATCGGGTAACACACGTAATGGGCCCACACGAACATAGCCTTGTGGCATTGGAGTCCCGTGAAACCTTTCCCCAGGAAGGGACGGGTAAGCTTGCGCCTCTGCAACAACGTAGTCTTGCATTCTTAAGCGGCATGGCTTCAATGCCTACAAATTTACGTAAAGAATATTATACATATATACATATCATCTTGAAAACATAACAACTTGAAAAGACTAACTACAATGCCATAAACAATACTTACAGCAGACGTGCTAGGCGATGGGTCTCCAGGATTACTCGCAGTCTGTGCATCAGGAGAAGAGTGGGTCGCCATAGGCGTATTGGAAGCCTGAGATGCCTGCCACCGCAGCAATTCTTCCTTGACCTTCTCAGCAACTACATCGTTGATCTTCCTAGCAACTAAATCCTCAACTCTCTTATTCTCCTATACATGGATAAAAGAAACATTAGCTTCTTATTAATGAATTTCCTTTTGCAGTAACATTCTAAAAAAAGAATAGGTTACCTCTTCTTTAGAAAGTCCCACTCTGGGTTTGCGCTGGGATGGCCCAAAGAATGCTTTGATGCCAACACCAGCGCCGGCACCTCTAACACGTCCAGGATGCTCTAGGTTACCCAGAGCAACTGTCAATTCATCCCTTGTGCCCTGAGGGATGAACGTGCCTTGTTTCCTCTGCTCGTGCAGCTCCCGCTAATCACCATAAACAGAAATTGGTAAGTTAACACCACAAATAATCAATATTCAAACGATTTCTCTAAGAGTTGTATTTTACCATTTTTGCAGCCGCCTCAGCAGTTACAGGCTTCTTTATTTCACCCTTCTTGTTTTGCCTGCCAGCTATCCAGATATCATGGTGAGGCATGTGTGTGGCAGACTCCTGAGTAGGAGCAGACTCCTGAGTAGCCGCAGACTCCGCCTGTAGTCTTTGGCGAACGCTTGCATAGCCTTTTGGACCCATAGTGTGGTCATGCACATTCAGTGCACGCCTTGCTTTTTGTGCGTCACTGAGGGCCTAGTTAGTATGCACATTAATGATTTGGTTAGTAGCACTAAATTCTAATCTTGAATAGGTGAATACAATGTATATTAATTAAATTAGGAGTGACGCCTAATACCTTGAATTCTTCAGATTTTATTGAAGAAACAAAATTGTCCCAATCTTCTTTGTCCAAGAAGTTCCATTGTTCAAGGGATGACTTCTTCTTCTTATCACCCTCTTTTATGTATTCTCTGTTCAGATTTGTCCTATAATTCCTAAGCATCTTTCCAGCGCGTTGCATCACATTTTTACGATGCAACTTCTCATCCAATGCAAACAGATTCTGTAAAATAGAAATGTTATTAACTAGTATCCAAAATAGAATTGCAAATAATAGAATTTGTAATCTACAAAATAGAATTGCAAATAATAATAACTCACGCATAAATCCTTCCATATCAAGTCTTTTTTCCCTTGAGGAACTTTATGTCAATTGTCATACTTAACACCACAATGGCTCCGAGTGGTACACCCAAGATAGTTCACAAAATTATTGCGGTTCACTCCAATTGGATTTCCTCCATTATCAAACTCCACCACCAATTTGGATCCACTACCACTTAGCGCTAATAACTTCTTCAACAGAGTGATTCCCCTTTTCTTGTTAAGTGTCTGGTGTTGCGCATCAAGTTGCTCCAGTGCTTCAGTGGGTACAGGTGCATCAAGTTGCTCCAGTGCTTCACGTAATTCTATTAATTCTGACCTTATTCCCATTTCACGTAGGTCCAGTCTGGATTTTATCCCATCTTTAGTCTTACCTGGTATAGTTAATAGAGTACCAATGATGCTATCACAGACATTTTTCTCAACGTGCATTACATCGATACACTGCCTGACTGTCAAAGAACTCCAATAAGGAAGATCCCAAAATATTGACTTCTTCTTGAATGAAGAATTGTCACTCCGTGTGGCCATACTACATTGTGATTTCTTACCAAATTCATTGACAATGTCTTTTACTCTTTCATAAACAACATCCCCTGGTATAGGTTTAGGTGCACTTTGTTCATCATTCCATCCATTGAATGCTTTGCGCTTCCTACGATATGGATGGAATTTTGAAAGAAACCTTCGATGACCAAGATATACAGTCTTGCCGCCATGTTTTAGTCTTACTGAATCAGTGTTTTCTTCACATATAGGACACGCTTTAGCTCCTTTGACACTATATCCAGACAAATTCCCATATGCTGGAAAGTCATTAATAGTGCAAAACAACATAGCGTGCAAACAAAATGTCTCTCTTGCTGAAGCATCATAGGTCATCACACCTTCAGCCCAAAGTTTCTTTAAGTCATCAATCAAAGGTTCAAGATAAACATCGATATCATTTCCGGGTTGTTTAGGGCCCGATATCAACAATGACAACATAACGTACTTATTTTTCATACACATCCAGGGAGGAAGATTGTATATAACAAGCATGACTGGCCAAGTGCTATGTTGGCTGCTCAATGTCTCGTACAGATTCATCCCATCTGTACAAAGCCCAAGTCTTAGATTCCTATCTTCTTCACCAAATTTAGGGTACAATAGATCAATCTTCTTCCAATGTGGGGAATCAGACGCATGTCGTAGGATCCCATCATTATTTTTCTTAACATCTGCATGCCACCTCAAATTCTTCGCATCTTTCGGATTTGCAAACAAGCGTTGAAACCGTGATATTATAGGTAGATACCACAACACCTTGGCAGGAGAACCAGTTTTGGACTCCCCCGAAGTCGTCAATTTATACCGTGACGCACCACATTTTGGACAATCTTTCAAATCTACATAGTCCTTTTGAAATAATACACAATCATTTGGGCATGCGTGTATCTTCTTGGCCTCCATTCCCATTGGGCACAACATTTTCTTTACCTGGTATGTTGAGATTGGAAGCTCGTTTCCTTCAGGAAGCATTTCTTTCAACAAAGTCAACAATGAGGTGAAGCTTTTGTCGCTCCATCTATTGTTAGCTTTCAACTTATACAATCTCAAGACAGCGCTAAGCTTCGTAAACTTAGCACAACCTGTGTACAACGGTATCTCAGCATCATGCACAATGTTTGTAAAGATAGGAGGTGGATCGGTGTGCTCTACCCTACAACTATTTAGCATCGCATCAACGATGTCTGCTGGAACTGGTTCGTTCACATTTACGTCATCAGAGGCAATTTCTTCTTCCACCCAAGCACTGCTATCGACATCTACTGGTTTCGATTTTGAAATCTCTCCATGCCAGTGCCATTCTGTATAGCCTTGTACAATCCCGTTGCACATGACATGACTTTTGATTTCCTCACCAGTGTTGACTTTCAAGTTGTTACCGCAATGCCTACATGGACAGTAGAACCTATCTGTAGGTTTTTTCCTATGTTCCTCGGCAAATCTAATAAACTGATCAAGACTAGATATAAACTCTGGGGTGCAACGATTACGAATGGACATCCATGATCTATCCATTCTATGATCAGAGAAAACAAGTATATATTAGGAAACAAGTATATATTAGGAAAAGATTAGGGTATACACTTACATCCTAAGCGTATAATGTGATGTCATTCTTATATATAATAAATGTGTACCACCTATCCCATCCTTGAACACCTAATCTCACTAGTAAGTGTATAATGTATATTTGGTTTTCAAGAAAATTTCGGCAGCATTTCCCCGCTGTTCTCTAAGTACATATGTACTTAGAGAACAAACGGGGAAATGCTACCGAAATTTTCTCGAAAACCCAATACACATTATACACTTACATCCTAAGTGAGATTAGGTGTTCAAGAACAGTCCCAAACCGGGGACTATCCAAGATTTACTCCTAATGAGTCAATCTTGGATGGGTTTCTAGGCCAACAAATACATTTGATGTCATTCTTATATATAATAAATGTGTACCACCTATCCCATCCTTGAACACCTAATCTCACTAGTAAGTGTATAATGTGTATTTGGTTTTCAAGAAAATTTCGGCAGCATTTCCCCGCTGTTCTCTAAGTACATATGTACTTAGAGAACAAACGGGGAAATGCTACCGAAATTTTCTCGAAAACCCAATACACATTATACACTTACATCCTAAGTGAGATTAGGAGTTCAAGAACAGTCCCAAACCGGGGACTATCCAAGATTTACTCCTAATGAGTCAATCTTGGATGGGTTTCTAGGCCAACAAATACATTTGATGTCATTCTTATATATAATAAATGTGTACCACCTATCCCATCCTTGAACACCTAATCTCACTAGTAAGTGTATAATGTGTATTTGGTTTTCAAGAAAATTTCGGCAGCATTTCCCTGATGTTCTCTAAGTACATATGTACTTAGAGAACAAATGGGGAAATGCTACCGAAATCTTCTCGAAAACCCAATACACATTATACACTTACATCCTAAGTGAGATTAGGTGTTCAAGAACAGTCCCAAACCGGGGACTATCCAAGATTTACTCCTAATGAGTATATCTTGGACGGGTTTCTAGGCCAACAAACACAATAATAGATATGACAAATATATGCAAGCAAAAGATTTGTTCATATATGCAAGCACAAATGTATGACAAATATATGCACAAATTAGAAGTTCATAACCCTCATAACCCCCCATCTTAGGATGATGAAGGTCCATCTTTGCAGTCCTTGGCTACCATATGAGCCAATGAACAAGGAAGTTGGTCGTTTGTCCCAGGATTAACATTGTGAAATTTGAGTTGAAGAACATGAACAAATTTGAGTTGAAGGTCCATCTTTGAGGTCGGTCATCTAGGTTCACCCACAATACAACTTATCAGAAGAACATGAACAACTTTCAGGGCAAGGTCAAAGCAAAAATCAGAATGATGATGACATTGATGAATTTTTTGTTGGTTGAGATTGAGAAATTCATGCCCAACTATAATATATTTCACTCATATTTTAAGCCCTTTTTAGTTAGAGGGACCATAGGGCTGAACGTATATGACCACATTATGACTTTATAGAGGTTCAAGTAAAATTAAGTATTGATTGAGATCTTGATAATATTGTTCTATCTGATCTTGAAGATTTTTGGATGGATAAAAAAGATATTATATATGAGGGTATGAAATTTCCATCCTTGAGGTGCTTATATAGGTGAATAAGTGGATTTTAATGTTGATACTTTGTGACATAATAGTTATGTCTTGATTTGGTGAAATTCGGAGTAGTAATACTAATTTAGTTTGATTATTTACGAAATTAGACATATATGATTGTGTTCAATACATTATGCACGTCTTGCATCTTAAAAAATATATTTAATAATGTTGTAGGGATGATTCTACGTTGAGGCAACTTTCAGGACTTGTAAAATCTAATTACAAACAGATTAAACGGTGTTTTCCTTTTTGTTTGGGAGAACAAATAGATAGGTACTCGTAGAGAGAGTGTTTATTTATGTTTAGGATATGTTTCTTGGGTTTCCTTTTTGGTATAGGAAAGTGACCCATCAGTTGCTAATAGTTAATGTTTTAATTAGATTTGCGTTTTGAGCATCCTTGTATCTCACAATCCGACATAGGAAAAGACGACCTGGCAGTTTGGTAGGGGAGGGGGTTCTCTCAATCACAATCAAATATGATTGAAAAATTAAACTGTTCTCCTTTGAAAAATTACAAGCAAATATAAATAACAAAATGAACCAAATTGCAATAAAAAACAACAACATGTTGAATATGATTGAAGCAAAAATGAGCTGTGTAACTAGGTATAAAAACTCATAACCAAATGATTGACCAACAACTCAGAAACCAATCTGACCTTATAAAGAACACACATTGAAGGATTCTATAACAGAGTAAAATCGAACCTGTAAGTAGCAAGCTCGTGGAGGAAGAAGAGGAGTAGCTCTGTCGGTAGCGAGCTCCGTTAAGGAAGAAGAGCAGTGGAGGCGGCGACGTTGAGCAGTGGAGGCGGCGGTGTAGGCAGTGGAGGCGGCAGCGGCGTAGGGCAGTGGCAGCAGCAGCGGAGACGCGGGGGTCGTCAGGCGGAGATGCGGCGGCGGAGAGGCAGTGGCAGTAGTGGCAGAGACGTCGGCGGAGAGCAGCGGCGGAGAGCGAGCGGCGGAGAGCAGCAGCGGAGAGCGAGCGGTAGAGAGCAGCAGCTGGAGTCGTCGGGCAGAGAGCGAGCGGCGAGCAGCAGGATGAAATAGGAAGAAAGGGGGAAGAGCTGGGTGATCGGGTCTATAAATTTGGTAATCAGCATCGGTTATTTAGAAAATCGACGCCTCTAACGCTTTAGCGTCGGCTGTCTGTAAAAAACCGACGCCCGTTTAGAAAACCTGTACCCTAATTTTTTGGCGGGAACCATAATCAGCATCGGTTATCTGGCACAACCGACGCTAAAAGTGGGACATTTTCGCGCAAATTTTCATTTTAAATAGGCGTCGGTGAATACCTATAAAACCGACGCTAAAGATGACCTAAAATGTTTTTGCTCGAAATTTGGATTTCGCGGGTGATTTTAGGCGTCGGTTTTTTATAAACAGCCGACGCTGAATATAAAGCGGTACCCGTGTCTGGCTGGTCTTCAAATATAGACGTCGGTTTGTATAAATAACCGACGTCTAATAGTATCGGCGTCGGTTTCCGTAAACAACCGACGCCCAGAAAAGCGACACTGAATGCTATTTCTGTAGTAGTGATAATTTCTCTTATCTTTGTGAAAAAAGGATGAGATATAGAAGTGATGCCTGGAGAAGATCCAAGAATGTTAAATCATGTGTTGGTAATGATACGAAAAGTAAGGAATATGATAGTACACAAAGTGCATACTACCTAATCTCAGTACCTATATACCCTAGCTAGGTATATAATTATTGGATATAGGGTAAGTATGTAACTCTTAGATTGTTATCTTTCTGATTACTCTGATCAAGTAGTCATTCTGAGACAATCTAGTGAGCATAATGAAACCAGAAATATGGTATGGACATTTGTATCACATCGTAAGTGCAATAAATGGAATCTAAGATGATCTCGGATCAATTTGTGTGTATGAGGAAGTAAAAAGTATAATCCTCACAATAAAGAGAATGAGAACAAGGGAGATGATCCCTGTCTGATAAATCCTATGTGATTAGTAAAGATATTTTCCCATGATGTAGAAATGGGAAATGTGATAAAATCACAAAATGTTCATGAACATGTTAGACAATAACAAAGGTAGGAGTGATGACATGTAATCATCATTATAATTCCTATGCCGATGGCAAGAAACTTAGGATGAAACAAGAGTAAATGACTCATGAACAGTTGAAAGTTCATGCGATAATTAGAGGAGATGATAATCTCTTCTCTTTGATAAACAACCCTGGGTAATGATAGGGTGATAAGAGGAATATGTTTCTTTGTGTTCTTTCCTTCAGGGACATGGAAATCAAGTGGGTCTTATGACACTTGATGTGCATAAGTTAAAAATGTTCAATTGATGGATACTTAGAAAAGTATTAGTTTGTCTTGGACTTTGGTTCTAAGATAAAGATATGTATAACTAGTAATATCCCAAGATGAAAGAAAGATGAGGATGTGATGTGTTTTTGACACATGTGAAGGATTCAAAAGTAAGGAATTCTAGTATCTAAGAAATATTAGGTGGTATGGGAAAGTAAAAACATAACTCTTAATCAGCTGATTTATGTTGGATACCTGGAATGGCCAACTGTGAAATCAGTCTTGTTACATAAAATAGTATGGACATCACATGTTAGGGATTTATACTCCGCATAAACATAACATCGATAAGGATGTACTAAATGAAGGAACAATTGTAAAATCATTGTGGGAAAAGCTTATCAAGATAAAAATAATTCCTTAGAACACCCCTATCTAGATCTGTTAAGGCAACTTATACATAGCGTCTAAAGATACCTCTAAGATAAGTTTTAAATTGATAAGTAACTTCTCCTTATGAAAAGAGTATGTACAATTAACGAGATAGTTGGTACAAGTAGTACGAAAGTTTGGTGTTGCGTCAACAGATTAGATGGCACAGAAAATGTATAATAAGACTTGTAGTCACAAGTGGGTGACAAAACGTAACTCTGGTCTTTCCTTGGAAGTGAAATGCTAAACTGAATAAGGAATATGGAAGACTCCCCAGTATCAAGAATCATGTCACATAAAGTGATAAGTTGAGAAAGGTGACAAGTCAGTGAGGTTTGACACCTGAATTAAATGAGGTATGTATAATGTTTCTCTGACTCAAAAAAGTATTACCTGACATAGAGTTGACTCTACAGTCAATAAAGAAAGGACAATGGAGTATGTGTCCTATATGACAAATTCTATGATAATCATGTGTGAAAGAACTTTGTGTTGATCAAAGTTATATGACATCTCAATAACATTAAGATGTTATGTGGAGACTTGATGATATGATGAATGAATAATATATGTCTCCCTTTACTTGGGATTTTGGGGACGAAATCCTCGTTGGGGGTTTATAACGTGGAACGACCCTGACCTGGGTTATGAGGTAACCCTATTTGTTTTGGCAAATAAAGTTGCTTATAAATTTAATATAATCCTCTAAGGTGTTTTGTTATCATGTGACACACTTATGTCCCATGTTTAGTCCTCATTGAATGTTGTTTGAGAAATGTTCCTTTGTTTTGGACCAAAGTGTAATTTACCCAAGTTGATGGGTTATATTGCAATATGTCATATGTTGAACATGCCTCATGTGTTTTAGCATCATTATAGAGATAATGATCCAAGCCGGTGGCTTGTAGAAATCCCAAATTCCAAGTTTGAACTTGTTTGAACAATGTTGGTACCTTGTGCACCAATTTTGGTACAAATTGTAATTTACCCAAAATATGGGGTTGATATGCAAATTACCACCTCTAGAGTGTCCCTACTCCATCCAAGTATCATTTAAAGGAGAGAGAAAGAAGGAGACACCATGTTTGATTCCATTATGAATGATGGTTATCTTGGTGATGAAATGACCAAGAAAAGGGTTGAATATGAAAGCTTAACTTTAGTTGTATCAAGTTGAAAAGCTTATATATGAGTGCCTATCGACCAAGGAGCCATAGGAGTAGCCTCATATAGTTTTTGTAACTCTTGGAAAAGGCCATGTCGTGCAAAGAACCTCAAGGAGGTGAGTTGTGTCGGGTTACAACTTCCTTAGTAAAGTTGTGACGAATTGTGCATAAAGTGATGAATTAATTGATATACCTTAGTCAAAGGGATAAGTAATGGACAAATCTTTATCCCTAGATCACTCTCAACTGTTTTTCATGTCAAGATAAATGTTGATGCATGCATTTACATGTGTCATCCATGCATGGACACTTGGCACCTACTAGCTCAAATTGATGACACCTCATTTTTACCTTCCTTCATGAACAACAAGTATATATACCCCTAGTTTCACCTCTTAGTGAAATTTTGTGACCCTTACCACCCTCCTACCCTAAGGTATCATGCATAGGATCCATGTATCGTGAAGGAGTTATGTTGTATCATGCATGGGCCTTGGGTATCGCCCATAGCAAGATCATATCGCCCAAGTCAGGTGATATCGGCCAAGAAGGGTGATATCGTCCATAGTGAAGTGTTTTTGGCCCCAAGTGAGGAGGATATCAGCCACAAGTGGTGTAATACCGTGCACAGGATGTGAGGTATCGTGAAAAGGTTCTATATCAAGAAGGATCTCAATACTTAACCCTAAGGTGATGTCATGATCATCTTCAAACTTGGATTGAAGTATGATTTTAGGGTTTTGATCTTCCTTTCTTTTCTTCTTCACCAATTGCTTATCCATGGTGATTCCTTGAGTATGAAGGAGTTTTGAACGAGCCTTGTAATTTTTATAAGTCATCTTGAACCTTATGAATGTGGATCCTTGGAGATTGGATCTTTGTAGTTGTTCTTAAGGTGGGTTATATAACTTGAACTCAACCATGTTATTATTCATCACCTAAATTGCTATTTTAATGAATTACTTTTTAATTCCAAAATTTCCTGAAATAGTTGATGAGATTATGAGTTCAATTAGTTTGTTATACCTTTTTCCATGAAGTATAATAGTTAGAACTAAGGTCTAGCGCTTGAAGACGATGGTATCACTTTATAAAAGTGATATCAGGTGCAAGCACACAAGCCAGCACCTCTAACCCGATATCATGATGCACCTACTTCACTAAAATGATATGGATATGATTGTATACATTCCTGCACGATATGGGGGTTTAGTATACACCTATTGCACAATAGGGAGTCAAGTATAGACTCCATGCACGATACAAGGTTAAATGAATACTTATAAGTTGACATGAAACCCTAATTTGGGTAACCCATTATGTGTAAGGAATAACAAATGCTATTGCATGATATGATCATATAATATATCATTGGTACTTGGTATCATGAAGCACACATATCTGGTGAACGATATGACCATTTAAGTAAACCCTATTACATGATATGGTAGCTGATACACAACCCTAGTTGATGTCTAGCCCGACATGGCGATTTGTTGATACCTCTTAAACACCATGGGTGATACATAATATCATCTGCCCGTCACAACCAACCCTAACCTAACATGGGTTTTACAACCCAACATTGGATGGTCTATCCCGACATGGCATGGTTCCCTTCACTCCTATCGACTTGTATATTGGGTTGAGCACGATATGGCAAACACTAACCCATCATGGCCAACCCTAGATGGTGAGCCACCAGATATGGTGATTGAATGCATCTCTATCCTGACAAGGTGATGGATTAATACCTCATGCACGACATGGGTAACACATAAAAAAACCTCTAGCCTGATATGAATAGTGTGTATATACTTCTAGCCCGATATGGTGAGTGCTCATATACTTACAACCCAATATGGTGAACATATGCACACTTCTAACCTGAGATACCATGTAAAGGTGAGGGCAAGGCACTCTTAGGAGTGATGAGTGTAACACCAAGTAATGGTGTGGCTAATACCTTGATAGGTTAAACACCTAAAGTGGTTGATAATGGACAACCTTATATCAATAATGCCTTAACCTAAGATGAGTCCATATCATTGATGATAGTTGGGTAATTCAAGTGTGTGACTTATGGCAAATAATTTACAAGATTAATATGATGGGATAGTGGATAAAGTATTAGGATTGGAAATACCCTAATACAAGATAAGTTTATGAACTTAAGTAAGTTAAAAGTGATGAGGGAAGTGATACACCAAGGCATGGTATATATCACATCCAACACTTTAAGGTTGCTACACCTTGATGCACCTTAAATCCAATATGTATGGATGAGTAACACATGAAGTGTGTCATGCCAATTGTTACATTAAGATGTAATGAGCTTAATGCACTTTGAGAAAGGGTTAATCTAAGTTAATAAAGTATGATGTATTCATACTCTGGTAAGTATGAGAGAGAAACTTGTACCTTGTGTTGATAATCATTTCATGATAAATGATGAGAATAAATAATTAGATTGAATACGTATGATATTAAAGTTTTCTCCTAGATGTGTGGACAAATGAATTAGGGTTTGATCATTGATAATATGATCTTTAAAACCTAAATGGTTAATAATGGAAAGCCCTAACCCTAATTATGGGAAGGTTGCACTTCTCTTATTGCATAAGCCTTGTAAGGCATGTTAAATACTTTTATAACAAGTATAATGATTAATGGCCTTGTGAGACATGTGAATAAGTTGTTGTCTAATGAGAGGTGACAAGATGTGTAATGGCCTTCTGATCCATGTGAATAAGTTGTTGCCTAATGAGAGGTGACAAGATGTGTAATGGCCTTGTGATCCATGTGAATAAGTTGTTGGCTAATGAGAGGTGACAAGATGTGTGATGGCCTTGTGAGCCGTGAGAATACTTGTACAACAAGTGAAATGAATACCTTGGTCTGAGGACCTAGAGGTAATGATTACATCTTTGAGAGGTAACAATGTCATGTGATGATCTAAGGGTTTGAATATCCAGATCCAGTAATCATGATAATGATGATGTGAAGGGATGAGAATTCCCAATAATGTGATAAGGGACTGAGATCCCAAGTATCATGTCTTTTAATGATTTGAAAACTACGTGATAGATATATTACACCTTTCTTTGTAGCATTTGTTGTGCTTAATAATGATAACTTGTTTGATGCTAAAACAATGTTGTAATGCACGTAATATATCACTAGAAACTATAAAACATTGTCCTGACCATAGATCGATCAGCGTCAGGATTTGCTGAATGGTGAAACGGGTTGCTCCATGGCATAACCCAGAATGCATACTTTTCAGTATGTGGGGGCATAAGTACGGACGGCCATGTGTGAGCCGATCCCCTTACGAGCCCGAGATGAATGGGGATTTGGCTATATGCCATATCCTGGCTCGACTGCGACTTCAGTCGTAGACTATGTGTTGAGCATGGTGAACTGGCCCGTGGCTTGGAGTATGGTGCTTGTGTCACCATGAATCAGTAATTTCATAACTGGGGACAGTTGTTAGTAGATGTTCCCCTAAGAGAGTGCAGTTGATGTTGTAGCTCTAAAAGTGTGGATACCTACGTACCCTGGCACAACCATTTTGCAACTGATACTAGATGTCCTACCAGCAGATGACACGATATGTCATGTTGAATTATGTGTGGTCTTGTACTGACCGATATAAGATGAGGTCATGGCATCCAGCTCTTCCATTGACCTTGTATGGTACCGACTTGTGAGAAGTTTGTGGTCGGTCGGAGATGACCGTGGTATGCTTCATCTCCTCAGGGCATAAGTGTGATTGTAAAATATTTTCAACCGTGTAGCATATCTGCTTAAGGATCGAATACGGAAATCATTGGTTGATGCCCAATATAGTTATACATCTTAGTAGATAGATGTTATTTATGTTCTTTACATTCCTTGTAAAGCAGATAGTTGGTTTATAATTCTACCATGGGTAGATGCAATGTTATCCTTGAGAAAGGAGATTATCTTATTCTGTTCATACAATGATTATCCCGCCTGTTCATATAAAAAGAACCTTTGCTCAGTTTATAATTGCTTAATTTGTGATAATAATATGGTCGGCAGAGATTTATATCTCTCACTGGGACAATTGGCTCACCCCATGGGATCCACATTTTTTTTTAGGTAGACATGCACGAGATGGAGAAGAATCTTTCTGCAGAGGAGGAACAACAGCTGAGGCAGCAGTGACAACTCAGGTTGAGTGTATTATCTATCGTGTCTTGTAGATAGAAGTCCTATGTGTCATCTCTGTACTCTCAAGTCCTTGGAGTTGGTTCATACTGGTTTCATGAATGATCTTAGATTTTGGCTTGAATGTCTCGAGGTCTTATGTTGCTCCAGTATGTGTTTTGATAGAGCAATTGTTATATATTATCCTCGAGAAGAGATGGTACAGTGTATGTACAATGTGAACAATGATGTATATAAAGTTTTGGTTCTGCCTTAAAGAGTTTTCCTAGAAATGGATCTCTTTGCAAAATGGTTTTAATTTTTAGTGATTTTTGTTAATCCGTTGTTTATGTTTATTGCGCTTAATTAATGATGATTTGTCGGTAGATTTGGTGACTGTCATTTCAATATAAGTATGGTTGTACATAAGTACAACTATTCTAGATATTCTAGTCAAACATGTAGCATGCATAAAATAGAGAGGCAAGATTTGTATTTCAATAAATTTTTTATGAAAAGAAAATCATAGTAAGTGGGGTACAATTACCCATATAAACATGGTAGTATAAAAACCACATGGATATAATGAGTCAACATCAGGAAATATAGATGTTCAAGAATTTAGATTTCATAAGGAATAACAGTTCAAAACAAGCCTCATTAAAAGAAAGTAGGTTTTACTCAAATAATGCCCAAAATAAAATAGAGGATCTACATACCTGATCATCATAAGTAATTCTATCTCTAGGGTTTTGATTCACATTCTATCCTTGTCAACCTAAAAGTGTTTTATACACCCATTAGTGCACAAATGCCAAACTATAAATGAGAGTATATGTAACACATTACTGATTACCTTATATGGAGTTATGATTTTTGTTTAAACCCTATAATTACCCATATATTGGGAGAGGGATGGGATTAGTCATTATTCATTTTTCATCAAATTTCCTTACAAAGAATTTCTAAGGAAAAGTAGACATACCTTTATATATAGTGGCCATTTACCATACTTCACTATTAATATGTATATGAGTACAAGTATGTACCATTGGGTTGTATAAAAGTAAATTCTTATTTAGTGTGGAGTCTCTAGACTAGCAATTGTCCTACCCTCATCCACGTATATGCATATGTTTATCAGAGTATTTTCTTTTATATGTTCTCTTCTTATACCATTGAATTCAATGTGTGGGACATTACTAGGTAGATACAACCTTACTTTTTATTATTTTCCAACTCATCATTAATATATGTATACATATAACTAGGGTTTTGATACATAACAAGGATGACGTTGGCACCTAAGACAATTTCAATGACAATTATTGTATTTTCTATATTGCTATTCACTATGATACATATTAGCGTGATTAATTGACTAGGTTATATAACCAAATATAATCATGCATAATAGTTTAAAAAATATAGTATCTTTTATAATACTAAATAATGAGTCTCATGCATCTATATAGTAACACATTTCTATTAACCAATGTTTCATCTTCAATCTTTGTGAGAATTATACAAGCTTCTAAATGAGGCTCATACATGAATGGAGCAAAGCTAGGCTAATAGATCAAGTATTTTAGTTTGTTATAGTTCATGGGTTTTATAATTCACCCTACTAAGTAATTATCGAAAGTTTAATTTTTACAACCTATTATACTAACTCTTATAATCAACATTGCAAGGATGAATGACTTACCAGTACTGGTTGCATGAGCTTGATCTGTATTGGTTAGCTCATGTAGATTGTGGTGATCCCACACCTGGATTGAGGAATTACGAGCATCTGTATCTACCACTACATGTCCATGAAGCTCCATTGTCAAGCTTTACGAAATGAACCTTAGTATATAAAAGTCATAAGAGAGGAGAGCAGGATTATAGCCCCTATAGGCCACTATTCTAAGTAATCAAGAGAACTGACGATGTTGAGAGGAAGACTTATTCTACCTTAGTTTCTACAAGGCCATGGTGATGGTATGCAGGGGTGGTGGAAAAGCCTTGCATCCGTGTGGTGCAGGGTGAGAGAAGATGACTGGGTAGCTGGCATTCTATTGGTTGAGGAGAGATCAAGAAGAAGGAGGAACACCTTGCAGAAAGGGACAATGATGGCTGGTGATGCGAGTGGGTATCCATAGATTTGACGTGCAGGTCAGAGGTGTGAAGGAGGGGTATTATCGTGAGGAGCAAATGTGGGCGACAGTAGATCTATTGGTATGGGTGATGGAAGGAAGGCAGATGTGTAGCGGGGGCTTGCAGTGGTGTTGGCAATGTATGGGTAGACGTTCCTGGTCACTGATGGTGTTGAACACATGTTTAAACCATGGTGGTCGGCTATGTTGATTACTATTTGGATGAGGAAGAGGATGTTGCAGCACTCATGGTGGAGTTAAGTCTGGTGCCAGAAGTGGTGAAGGTAACACTTGCTCACACCCTGAGGTTGGAACATGGACTCTCGTTGGTGATCACGATAGGCGGCAATAATCTTTTATCTATTTGTCTATTGGATGCCATGGAAAGATGAGATTGAGACAAAGAAGAAAGAGACTAAGAGGAGGAGGAAGAGAACCGGTGTCAGTCGACTATGCTTCCTGGAGATGCTCCCACTGTCTGACAGCACTCGGTGTTTCCGGTCATCGTTTGGCACTACTGGGTGTAGGTGGAGGACGATCAAATGGAGGAAGGGCGAGGGAGAAGAGGAAGATGCAGAAGAGGCATCAGGTTTCTTTGGGGTTGCAAAACCCATTGACACTTTCTAGATTTGTAGCAGCTAACTCCGTCCATCGGGGAAAAGTATGATGATAGGTGTGCCTTCAATGGTGAATGTGCAAGGCGGAAGAAGGAAATCACTGCATGTGATGGTGTTTGGGTTGTCATGACCATTGTGTCTGGTACCCTATTGTAGGTCAGGCGGTATCGAGATTGAAATTGGTTCAGGCTATTGTCCACTGTGACATTAAAGGTATGCAATAGAGTGGAGTGAGGTTTCGGGTGAAGGGTAAAGGTGGTAGTTTGTGGCTTTCCTATTTGGGGTCGCACATGAGTTATCGATGCGTTGAAGAAGGATCACCCGCCTATGGTGCTACTTTACTAGTGGTGACACCCTGTTGCAGTCGTAGAAGCAAGCACAAGGGGATAGAGGAGCACAGACATATAGGGTTTTGTGGGAAAAGGAGAATATAGGGAGGACGAAGAGGAAGAGGTTAATGGAGAGAAGGAGAGGGAGAATTATGTGCTCATAGTCTGCGACCCTACCCTCGGTGCAAGACTTGTGACAAGGAGGAGGTCATGCGGAGGGAAGAGATCAACTGGAGGATCAGGTAGACACAGTCAAGCTAGGATTACAAGTGACCATGAGGAAAAATAAATAGGTGGCACAAAAATGTAAATATAGATTTCATCCAACAAACTTAGTTCACTAGTATCTTTGTCTTTCTAATTTAATTAGGGGTACAAACATGACTCGATTGACTTTAAACTTTGCACATAGACTAATGAAATTCTATGGAATCTAAGTGTATCATTATTTTTTCCTTCTGAGAATGTTTAATATTTTATTTCTTTATTTTGATCGTAAAGTATAGATTTTATGTATTTATTTGCCCTTTTATCCAATTGACACCTTTAACTGCAACTACCTATTTATTTTCCTCTAATAATCTTAGTAAGATTTTGGAGTATCAATTTATGGTCAACACTTGTTTATTGGTAAAATTTTCATACGGAATCCAAGTTTTGAATTTATTTGACTATTTCATCATAACAAAATTTGATTTTAGGAAAGAAATTCCTGATATTCATATGGTTGAGAAGGGCCTAGAATAACATACAGACAGGTTATGATCCTAGATTTGGGTATGTTTCAACACTCCACTCCTTAAAGAGGATTTTGTCCCGGAAATCCATTCATCACTAGCTATGTGTACTAAGTCTTACTTTGAATTAATATAGAGTTTTTAATACAATTATTGTAGTGGATAATTGTACAATACCATATATCATGCTTATTTCAAAAATCCAATGATGAACCTACAATATTTCATGCATCAATTCTTCATTGGTCTTCTTATATAATATTTTGATTTCAGGTGACACCAAAAACTAGTATTACTTAGTGGTGTTGTATTCATTATTAAGTGATTCCACCTTCCACTTATCATGCTTTTTTTATAACCTACCTTACTTATGTTCAACATTTAGATTAGGGGGGATAAATTTTAAAATTTATTTCAATTATGTAAATAATTTTCATGGTGGTAAATTTACAAGGCTTACCCATCTTCTTAGTTACGTGGTATATACTTACCTATGACCTTAATATTATATTTCACATAATATTACTTGTTACAATCACTTATATCTTCAGATAGCCCTATGTTAAGTGACATTCCTAAAGGGTAAAGTGTTAGTACTCCCCCCCCCCTTAAAAGGATTAATCTATAGATTATCTAAACCTCCAGAGGGATAACGAGGGAGGGTCACCTATTTTTTTTATATCCAATAGTTCTTACTTCTTCCTAGTATTTATGGCATCACACTTAGTGTCACACCCCGATCTCACACTAACCACTAATCACGAGATTAGGGCGCAACAGAGGGATTATCACATAAGCAAATCACTGAGAACTTTTTCTTTTTAAAACCTCATAATGATATCTGGATTATTGTTGTAAACTAAAACATAATAAACTATTGCGGAAGCATTTCAATTAAACTGGCTAGAGAACATAAACAGAGTTTACAACATGTAGCATTGTTTAACAGAAAGTAAAACATGACAGTTAATTTACATCTTTTACACATTCTCCATACATACTCTCTCGCACCCACACCATGTCCCAAGGACCGAGGGGAAAAGACTAAGAGACCTCTAACTAAACTAACTACAGATTAAGCGTTAGGATGAAAAGATCCTTCTGATTCCTGGAACTGTTGCTGACCTGAAAAATGTTTGAGTAGAGGGATGAGCCTACTCGCTCAGTGAATAGCATTTCATTTAGCTATCACTAAACAACTCGTCAGATATATAAAATTGAATTAAAGCATAAGTGCAATACTAAGCAGGGCAGTTCTAATGACATAGCAGATTTACAGATAATAATCACATTTCTATTTAACAACAGATAATTTAAACAAATAAACAGTTATAGAGAATTGGCGCAAAAGTTCAAATCTCTTGACATATTAAATTTACTGTGATCCTATATGATTACACTTTTATATTATTATGCCCCAAACATATGCAGCGCACTCTGCATATGAAGATCTGTAGCGAACTACGATCCCATCGTACAAGACTTAGCGACACACCCGGGAAATGCTAAGTCTGACTGCTCGTCCTGGTCTGCACAGGACTCTCAGGCGCTCAAGGGCCTCAGGCTCACAAGGGCCTCACTGCACTAACTCTGAGTGCTCTGGACTCCTCCCGCAACCTATAGTGCACAGTCGGAGGGTCTGGGTTACCACCGTGACACACACACATATTATTGTTGAATAACCCTTATTTACTCCAGTGCCACCGTGACACACGCACGGATTATTGTTGAACATTGCCTCTCTGACCTCGTGCCACCATGACACACGCACGGATTATTGTTGAACACGAGTCACCGACCATCTAGACACACGCTAGGTAGGTCGTTTCACCCCAAAGGTACAGACCGCGCAATGGGGTTCTACGGTGTTGGGGCACCTAAGTCTATTATTTTATTATTATAGAACATATTAATCTGAAGTGGTTAGTGTGAGATCGGGGTGTGACACTTAGACTTAGGGTCTCATGGTTGATCATGCCAATCTAGGATTTCTTCAATAAAGGGTTCCTTATTATCAAAATTTCTTGTAGTGGTGACTTGGTTCCAAAAATCATCAATAAAACCTAAAAAAAAATGTGTACATATAATTTAATAATGAAAATAAGTTGACAAAGAAAACTAGCGACAAAAATTTGAGAATGGCGCCAAAATCGATCGGAGAACCAAGTCCACCACATGATACCTATAGTATAATTATATCATCTCTACATTCTACCAACATATTCTAATTCCTCAATCATACAAAGTTATGAGGAAAAAATGCATCTTTAGTCTCAAGGTGTAGGAGGGTGAGGGGTTTCCTATTACATGATATCTATCAAACCCTAATAAAGCGCAACATCCACCATTTCCCATGTCACTCTTGAACATAATTTACACTACCTCATCGTAAGACCTACGGGAGTCATAAGATTATTCAAGTTATAGGAAGAAGTCTAGGATTTTCCCATCACTAGCTAGTTTAAGAAAGAAAACATAGTGCCTCTACAATTAAGGTAATCTATATAGTCATTGTTATGACCCGTTTCAAAGCTTATTGGTAAGAATTATGATTTGAGCCAACTTATGTGCTCATGTGATGGTTAGTGCATCATTAACTTGATTTAGTTGAATTAAGCACATAAGATCAATTAGTGCATAATTCGGATGATTAATTTGAGTAAAGTAATAACTGGATGCAATTGGAATGTTGAATCAGTAAAATAGTGTAATTAGCTTGTTTTCATGCCTTGGGTTTGTAGTGGGCCTCATTCTTGAAAAGATGCAAAAGAAATCTTGTTATTTGGACGTCTGAATCAATAGTTATGACCTTTTCCGTTTTTAGGGTCCAATTATGCAATTTTCCCATTTAAAGGCTATTTATTCTTTCCCTTTCCTTTCCGATTTCTTATGATCTTCTTTGTGCAACCTGTAAGCGGTGCACAGTACCCACGATGAAGCAGCAGGCGGCAAATTGAAGGGGCGACTCCATGGGTGCCCTCAGCTCCGATTCAATGATGCTTGCATCTTCGTCTTCTTCCCTTCCTATTCTTCCCTTCCTCTTACTCTAGCCATCAACACCTCGCCCTAGCTGATTGGGCGGTCGACTCCCTACGGAAGCCATAGCTGCGTTCAGCAGCAATAGGGCGTCGTTTGGGGCACCTAGCAGCTGAGGAGCTACCTTGAGCTCCGATTCAGAGATTCGAGCTTGAAGCTGCAGCTCCTAGCCAATTTTCAGCCAGCCGCCTAGCAGCTTGGCCAGCGGCAAGCAGCAGCTAATAGCAGCTGCCGTGCGTGGCTTGGAGGTGGGTTAATTTGGGGCGGCCAAAGCTTCAAATCAAGGTCATGGACCTCGGCTAGGAGGTCTAAACAAGAAACCGCCGTCAATTAAGTCTGGATCAACACATAGCTACGGAATCTGGAGTTACACACACAACGAGGGCGATTTAGGGCTTCGGAAGCGGCGTCCGCGTCGGGCTTGGGGGAGGGGCTGGGCGCCGGTGAGCACCGCCTACTCCCCCTGGGCCTCTTCCTCGATCGCTTCCTGCTGGTGCTGTGTCTGGCGGAGATTCGCCTCCGTTCCAGTCTACGTCTCTTCTCCGATCTGGGTTTTTGGGCGTCTGGGTCCTTGGGCTTCAGTTCGTCAGGAATCTAGACCAGAGGCCGTCTTCGTCCACGAGGGTGTTGGTGGTCTGTTTGCAGGGGGACGTCGTTACTGGAGGTGGGCGGACCTTGGCCGATCGTGGTGCTTGGCGGCGGATCGAGGTTTTTTTCATCTGGTTCTGCATTTCAGTAGTCTTTTTTTGTTCTTGTCCGTCAGTGGCAGGTAGCTGCCTTTTCAGTCGCCGTTTATCGGCGTGTTTTCGTTTTTTAGTCATCGTTTATCGGCGTGTATCAGTCTTTTGGTTGGTTGTTTGTCCTCCTTCTTTGGCAGTCGGTGAGCTCGGGCACCCCTCGGTGCTTTAGGCAGAGGAGGAGGAAGCTGGGTTTTGGGCTTCGTGCGGGTCCTCCAACCCCCTGTTCGCAGTGGTGGTCGGGAGTGGTGGTGGAGTTCCCGGCACCCTCTACTCCCCACCTTTGTACCTGCATGAGCCGTCCTTCCTCTGTATCTGCACCACTGGGGTTTGGCCTCCTTTCCGGGTTTGCTGGTTGGCAACCTTAGCGCGTCGCTAGTAGTTGAGTTTCTCGTCCTGGTTGGTGGGGCGTTGGGTCTGTGTTGTTAGCTTTGTGTCGTGGGGTTTGTGTCCTCGTTTCTTGTTAGGTCTTTTTTGCTTCTTTGTTATATGGCAGCAAGTGCGAAGGTGACCACTTTTTCGGTCACTGGTTTGGAGCATATACCTTATATCAGGTTTAATCTCAGGTTGAAGGAATCTCTCATAAAAAGCTGTTGTGGTCAGCGATATAGAAGAGAGATCAATACATCATTGTTCTTATCACGTTCCGATATGAGTTTCTGGTTATTGTATCTGCTCTTTACTTTATGTGTTCGGTTGGTGTATCTCCCTTTACATGTAGATGTCATATGGCTTTAATATAATGAATGTTGTGGTTTCAAAAAAAAAAAAAAAGCTACGGAATCTGGTTGAGCGTGGAGTTCATCCAGTTCGTGAACAGGAACAGTAGGAAGCTAATCCAAGGAAGAAGACAACATAAATTCGCCCACAATCAGACCCTGAACGCATCTCCGGACGAATCCGGATAGACCAAATCACTATGAGTAGGGTTTCGTTCATTTATCATTAATAAACTCAGGCGTTTGAATATTTTCTGTTTTGTGCGCATTTTACACTGATAACAATCGTTATCAGGCGTTGGGCAGCATTTGGTGTCGCCCAACTTTTATTTTATAAATTGTTTAGTTACCCTTTTATATGACTTAATTTAGAATCTGATCAGTGTGAATTGAATCAGTGAATTTATATGGTTCATCGGAACCTATATTGTTCAGTGTGAACGTTGAAATTAGAAATACACGCCTAAAAATGGTACGGGTTGGGTATAAAGTCAGACATTACATATTTTAGTAAATTAGCAGATGCATGATATAAGGATAGGGTGTTGCCATGTGATCAGTGAATGAGGTAACTGAAACCCTAAGGATAGGGTGTATAATGAATCAAGTATTTTGATATCAAAATTCTCAGTATGAGATGTGGTGATGCTTAACTGTTGAATTGTATGTTTCTTGTGCATTTAACTTTACATGCTTATTCTCTTTGAGTTGGTATATATATACTACAAGGTTTCTTATTTTCACAATACATATCTTGTGAATTGCAGGTGATGAGATATGGCATGCCCTAGAAAGGGATGTTACTGAGATCATGCATATATGTATGAAATGTTAGAATGAGAATACTTGTTGGTCAGACATGATATATGTTTGAATACATGCGCTATGATGTTTTATATGATATGATATGGCAGGCCATGTGAGCCTTGTGAGAAATGTAAAACGAGTTATGATTTCTATTTTAAATGTATCTATAATGTTAATGTTAGACTTAGGTGCCCTGAACACCGTAGGATCCCCTTTGTGCGGTCTACGATCTTAAGGGGATGAAACGACCTAACTGGAGGACAGTCCAGATGGTCGGCAACCTACTGGAGGACAGTCCAGATGGTTGGAGAGAGAGTGACCTACTGGAGGACAGTCCAGATGGTCGAGTAGTCGTGTGACCTACCTGGAGGACAGTCCAGACGGGCACGACTCGACACTCCTCCTGTGTGCTCAGGTTAGGAGGGGTCCAGTTTACACTCTTTTGAGAGTGCAGTGAGGTCATGTAGTAGACCAGGATGAGCGGTCAGACGTAGCATTTCCTGGGGTGTCGCTAAGTCTTGTACGGTGTGGTCGTAGTGCACTGCGAGTCTCATATGCAGAGTACACTGCATAAGATCAGGGCATAAGATAAAATATGTTTATATAGGTTCACAAAGTTTCTGATCAGTTAAAGAGTTAGAAAGGATTTTGAGTTCAGATTTGCATTAATCGTTCTTTAAATAGAATATTGATATTCCCTGTTATTTAATTGTTTCAATAGCTTTGCAGTAATTGTTACTTGATGAAACATTGCTATTTCCTGTTATTTAAATTAAACTGCTTAGACCTGCTCAGTGTAGTATTTCTTGAATATTAATCTGAATAATAAAACTGATGAGTTGTTTAGTGATGGTTGGGTGAAAAACTATTCACTGAGCGAGTAGGCTCACTCCTCTACTCAAACATTTTCAGGTCAGCGACAGTTCTAGGAATCTGAAGGATCTTACCACCCTAGTCAGTAGAAGGTATATGTAGTTAGTTAGATAGTGGTCTCTTAGTCCTTTCCCCTCGGTCCTTGGGACATGGTGTGGAGAGAGAGTGTGTTTAATATGTAAATCAGTTTTGTAATTAACTGTCAACTTTATATTCCGCATGTAAATGTAATATGACAATTACTCTGTTTATGTTTCTAGCAAGTAAAATTTGAAATGCCTCCGCAAGTTGTGTAAGTTTCAGTATTTAAGTAATTTGTAAGATTTTCTTGTTGGTATGTTTAATGTGACTAAGAAAAGAAAATGTTAAGTGTGGTTTTTGTGAAACGTGTTAATCCTTCTTACGCCCTAATCTCATGATTAGTGGGTAATGTGAGATCGGGGTGTAAAAACTTTGGTATCAGAGCATAGGTTGAGTATATGGTTACTCTAAGTTAAGGTCAGGGGATGACAAGAGACCAACAGGATTAGGACTTAAGTGTCTTCCTACTAACTGCAATTTTCTAACAGGAAGTGTTCTGTTATACTATTGCAGATGGCAGGAAGAGGACGTGGTCACGAGAACCAAGTATAGAGCTTAGGTTGAGTCATTAAGAATCATTAGGATCAAAAGATAAAGTTATGAGTGAGGAAAATAAGAATTGATGTGTCTTTAGCTCCGGAAAGTCTGAGTATTTAGGTACCCTGGCCAGGTATCTAAGTACTTAGATTGATGAGTATCAAGCTACTCTGTCTATTCTTCCCTGAATATCCTGGCCAGGTATGCAGAGGAAGGATAGGCTAGAGAGAAACCCTAGAAATCATAGGGTTAAGAAATTGGAAATTTATGTAGGAGTAAAAGATTAAACATAGAATGTGATACAACTCTTTCTTTATATTGCTTATTTGATTGGAAATCAATAGAAATGCTCTTATATGTATGAATTAAAATTTTAGTTTGTAGAATAAATATGATTCTTTTATATTGTTGTGTCATGAAGTGATTTATTTATTTTTATATTCTTTGTATCAAGTAGACTCTGGATAATTTAGACCCGAATCATAGTGAGAATGTATACAGTAGGATATTGAGATATAAGGGAAAGATTAGAACAACTAAGAATTAGTTGGAACTGATATCGGAGACCCAACGTTGGAACCTCATATGAGCAATCCTTATATGGAAATAAAGGAATACGACGTAAGGTTCAGATTAAGTTTAATGATTAGTATTATATGATTTCTAAGTATGAGAATATGGAAAAGATATGAGAATAGTCTGTAAGGGCTAAGATAGTAAGAATCAACCATGGAATGGATCATGTAATAAAGTAAAATACTTTTATATACTTCAAAGCAAAGGAAAAATAGAAGAAAAGAGTTAAGTATACAATAAGTACATAGAAATAAAGAGCCTTATGTAAATCATAAGACCAGGATAAGAAATTTAGTTGAATCAAGAGAAATGATAGAAATGATGACCTTGATTAAAGAATGAAGATTGCATGACATAATTGAGAGTATGGAATGTATATCTTTATTATAAAGTTGAATACATTCATACATACTACCTTTGGATTCTAAGTCTCTATGGACTAACAAACTAGTTCCAAAAAAAAAAAAGAGTAAATGCGTAATTTTGAAAATGAATGCATCATATATGATACATAGCTACCATGGTAGAGACGTCTAAGTGAATGAAACAATGACACACAATATGATGATGAAACTCTAGCAGGGTAAATTGAGAATGTAAGTTATCTGGATGTTCAAGTGAGAGGAAGGAAATTCCAGTGATCAGATAAGGAAGACTTAAGTAAAACTTATGAGATCTAAAGTTTGATTTCAAACTAAGGAAGAAAAGTCACATCACAATAATGCTATGTTACTGATAAGGACCAAACCTTAGAATGTTTAGAGTTGAAGTAGTTCAAGGGATGTCACTAGTGATTTGACCTTGAATACTAGCATCTCTATAAAACAAAATCATGAGATTTGCACTATGAAAAGTAAACTAGTATTGATAGTAATCCAGGGTTTAAAGGTAGTTAATCTGAAAGCTAGATAAACAACATGAAAATGACTCGTAGAAAAGAGTAAGATATAAATTTGAAAAGTAATAATAAGTAAGTAGCATAGAATGCGGAGTATTATCCGATACATGATCTGAGGTTAACTGATGTAGTTCATGCTTTAAAAACATGGAGTCACTATCTTTATGATGTGACGATAGATTATCATCCTAGTAGGGTGAATGTGGTAGCAGATGCTCTGAGCAGAAAGTTAAGTTCAATAGCTGATGCATTCTCTATTGCATGTTTCAAGAGAGACATGCTAGTGGAAATATGAAAATTGAACTTAGACTTAGGGGTGACAGAACAAAGTGGTTTGATTGCGCAGATGCAAGTCAAACCTACCTTTTATGATCAAATCAAGGAACTTCAGCAGAGTGGCAATGAGTTACAGCAGATCATGCATGACATGACATGGGGTAAAGACCAGATTTTAGGTTTCAGATGATGTTGTGTTGTATTAGCATGATAGGTTGTGTGTACCTGGAGCCATTGATTTGATAGAAAATATTCTTGAGGAAGCACATGCATCAATGTACACCACGCATCTAGGTAACACTAAGATGTACATGAATCTCAAGGAGTTGTATTGGTGGCTTGGTATGAAGAGGGATGTAGCTGAGTATGTGGCTAGGTGTAGTATGTGTCAGTAGGTAAAGTTGAGCACCAGAAACCTGCATCTATCTTGCAATCTCTCCCTATACCAGAATGGAAGTGGGAATATATCACAATGAATTTTGTGATAGGGTTGCCCAGGACACCTAAAGGTTGTGACTCGATATGGTGATTGTGGATAGACTGACTAAGTCTGCTCACTTTCTTCATGTTAAGTCAACCTTTGATGTACTAAAATTAGCTAAGATATACGTGGATGAAATAGTCAGGTTGCATGGTATCCCAGTTTCAATTATATCAGATAGAGATCCTAAGTTTACATCCAGGTTTTTGGAATCAGTTGCATTGTGCTTTGGGCACAAAGTTGAGGTTTAGTACAACTTCTTACCCGCAAACAGATAGTCAGTCAGGGAGGACCATTCAAACTCTTGAGGACATGCAGAGAGTAGTTGAAAGCTACACAGGATAGGCAGAAGAGTTATGCGGAGAAGAGGCGTTAACCTCTTGAGTTTCAAGTTGGTGATGACGTGTATCTGAAGGTTTCACTATGGAAAGGAGTGTTGAGGTTTGGTATGAGAGGCAAACTGACTCCTAGGTTTATGTGCCATATCCTATCATTGAGAGGATTGGACCTATAGCTTATAAGTTGGATTTGCCATCTGAGTTGGCCAATTTACATGATGTGTTTCATGTATCGATGCTGAAGAAGTGTTACCCTGGTACAGAAAAGATAATAGACCCAGAACCTGCACACCTCAGATCAGATGTGTCCTATGTTGAGGGACCATTACAGATAGTTGATCGAAGGATCAAGAAACTCAAGAATCGTGAGATACCATTGGTGAAAATTCTGTGAAGGAATCATAACCTAGAGGAAGCTACGTGGGAGCTTGAATCTGAGATGCGTAACAAGTTTCCTTTTCTCTTTTAGGAATTTCGGGAAGAAATTCTTATAAGGGAGGGAGATTGATATGACCCGTTTCAAAGCTTATTGGTAAGCATTATGATTTGAGCCAACTTATGTGCTCATGTGATTGTTAGTGCATCATTAACTTGATTTAGTTGAATTAAGCACATAAGATCAATTAGTGCATAATTAAGATGATTAATTTGAGTAAAGTAATAACTGGATGCAATTGGAATGTTGAATTAGTAAAACAGTGTAATTAGCTTGTTTTCATGCCTTGGGTTTGTAGTGGGCCTCATTCTTGAAAAGATGCAAAATAAATCCTATTATTTGGACTTCCGAATCAATAGTTATGACCTTTTCCGTTTTTAGGGTCCAATTATGCAATTTTCCCATTTAAAGGCTATTTATTCTTTCCCTTTCCTTTCCGATTTCTTATGATCTTCTTCATGCAACCTGTAAGCGGTGCATAGTACCCGCGATGAAGCAGCAGGCGGCCGATTGAAGGGGCGACTCCATGGGTGCCCTCGGCTCCAATTCAATGATGCTTGCATCTTCGTCTTCTTCCCTTCATATTCTTCCCTTCCTCTTCCTCTAGCCATCAACACCTCGCCCTAGCTGATTGGGCGGCCGACTCCCTACGGCAGCCATAGCTGCGTGCAGCAGCAATAGGGCGCCATTTGGGGCACCTAGCAGCTGAGGAGCTACCTTGAGCTCCGATTCAGAGATTCGAGCTTGAAGTTGCAGCTCCTAGCCAATTTTCAGCCAGCCGCCTAGCAGCTTGGCCAGCGGCAAGCAGCAGCTAATAGCAGCTGCCGTGCGTGGCTTGGAGGTGGGTTAATTTGGGGTGGCCAAAGCTTCAAATCAAGGTCATGGACCTCGGCTAGGAGGTCTAAACAAGAAACCGCCGTCAATTAAGCCTGGATCAACACATAGCTACGGAATCTGGTTGAGCGTGGAGTTCATGTTGCATCCAGTTCGTGAACAGGAACAGTAGGAAGCTAATCCAAGGAAGAAGACAACATAAATTCGCCCAGAATCATACCCTGAACGCATCTCCGGACGAATCTGGATAGACCAAATCACTGTGAGTAGGGTTTCGTTCATTTATCATTAATAAACTCAGGCGTTTGAATATTTTCTGTTTTGTGCGCGTTTTACGCTGATAACAGTCGTTATCAGGCGTTGGGCAGCATTTGGTGTCGCCCAACTTTTATTTCATAAATTGTTTAGTTACCCTTCTATATGACTTAATTTAGCATCTGATCAGTGTGAATTGAATCAGTGAATTTATATGGTTCATCGGAACCTATATTGTTCAGTGTGAACGTTGAAATTAGAAATACACGCCTGAAAATGGTACGGGTTGGGTATAAAGTCAGAAAGTACAAATTTTAGTAAATTAGCAGATGCATGATATAAGGATAGGGTGTTGCCATGTGATAAGTGAATGAGGTAAATGAAACCCTAAGGATAGGGTGTACAATGAATCAAGTATTTTGATATCAAAATTCTCAGTATGAGATGTGGTGATGCTTAACTGTTGAATTGTATGTTTCTTGTGCATTTAACTTTACATGTTTATTCTCTTTGAGTTGGTATATATATACGACAGGGTTTCTTATTTTCACAATACATATCTCGTGAATTTCATGTGATGAGATATCACATGCCCTAGAAAGGGATGTTACTGAGATCATGCATATAAGTATGAAATGTTAGAATGAGAATACTTGTTGGGCAGACATGATATATGTTTGAATACATGAGCTATGATGTTTTATATGATATGATATGGCAGGCCGTGTGAGCCATGTGAGAAATGTAAAATGAGTTATGATTTCTATTTTAAATGTATCTATAATGTTAATGTTAGACTTAGGTGCCCTGAACACCGTAGGATCCCCTTTGTGCGGTCTACGATCTTAAGGGGATGAAACGACCTAACTGGAGGACAGTCCAGACGGTCAGCAACCTACTGGAGGACAGTCCAGATGTTTGGAGAGAGAGTGACCTATTGGAGGACAATCCAGATGGTCGAGTAGTCGTGTGACCTACCTGGAGGACAGTCCAGACGGGCACGACTCGACACTCTGCCTGTGTGCTTAGGTTAGGAGGGGTCCAGATTACACTCTTTTGAGAGTGCAGTGAGGTCCTGTAGTAGACCAGGATGAGCGGTCAGACTTAGCATTTCTCGGGGTGTCGCTAAGTCTTGTACGGTGTGGTCGTAGTACACTGCGAGTCTCATATGCAGAGTACACTGCATAAGATCAGGGCATAAGATAAAATATGTTTATATAGGTTCACAGAGTTTCTGATCAGTTAAGGAGTTAGAAAGGATTTTGAGTTCAGATTTGCATTAATCGTTCTTTAAATAGAATATTGATATTCCTTGTTATTTAATTGTTTCAATAGCTTTGTAGTAATTGTTACTTGATGAAACATTGCTATTTCCTGTTATTTAAATTAAACTTCTTAGACGTGCTCAGTGTAGTATTTCTTGTATATTAATCTGAATAATAAAACTGATGAGTTGTTTAGTGATGGTTGGGTGAAAAACTATTCACTGATTGAGTAGGCTCACTCCTCTACTCAAACATTTTCAGGTCAGCGACAGTTCCAGGAATCTGAAGGATCTTACCACCCTAGTCAGTAGAAGGTATATGTAGTTAGTTAGATAGTGGTCTCTTAGTCCTTTCCCCTCGTTCCTTGGGACATGGTGTGGAGAGAGAGAGTGTTTAATATGTAAATCAGTTTTGTAATTAACTATCAACTTTATATTCCGCATGTAAATGTAATATGACAATTACTCTGTTTATGTTTCTAGCAAGTAAAATTTGAAATGCCTCCGCAAGTTGTGTAAGTTTCAGTATTTAAGTAATTTGTAAGATTTTCCTGTTGGTATGTTTAATGTGACTAAGAAAAGAAAATGTTAAGTGTGGTTTTTGTGAAACGTGTTAATCCTTCTTACGCCCTAATCTCATGATTAGTGGGTAATGTGAGATCGGGGTGTAACAGTCAACCTACTAATCTTTGTTACTAGATAAACGAAGAACACTATTAGAGGTGACAAAAGTGAACTTGATGGATATTTACTAACACATATATATTTCATCAACCAATTCTAATTATGAGGCATTACAAACAAATTGAGGATGATATCCAACCCTTAGATAAATTGATTTGGAAAGAGCTATATGGACATACTCCATTTTGAAGGCAAGGCATGCCTACCATTACATAGATAATTAAGTCAACCACCTAGCAACAAGAGAATCATCACCATTCTTAAACTTACATATGTGTACTATGCTTATCCCTCACACATGCTCAGCTCTCATAGTAGATGTATTTGAGGCATGCAAGATGAACAACAAGGAGATGGCCCATACAGTAAATTATGGGTTAAGTCTATATGTGAGTGTTCAAGTCAAACTACATTTTAGTTATGAACTATGTTTCCCTATAGTGGGGGGAATTAAGTCTAATGACCCCTATGTAGGGAATTATTTTTATTAATATAAGGCCTAGGAGTTAACAAGGGTCTCAAAATCCAAGTCTTGACCACATAGTGGTTTGGGGAGTGAAAATGACCATATTAATAATGGGTTAGAAACCCTAATTGATATTCTACTACTAGGAAAAAGGTGTATCAACGACCTCAAAGGATCACCGACCTCATTAAGGGTCAACCTAGGATAACTTGAAATAGTCAAGTTACCGACTACTTAGGCTCTGATACCATTTTGTAAAGAGTGAGACCCGAAAGGGGATCCACTCTTCATTGAATTGAAGAACAAGTCCATCCAATTCCTAATAAGGATGAAAGGAGGAATTTTATTCATTTCCTGAAGGATACATATATGAGAGCATGATGTTTATAGGTGGAGGAAACAAAAATATTACAAAATTACAGTGTGTGTCATTATACAATTGTTCCTTGCCTTAAAAGGCGATTTTAAAAACTTGAAGTAAGAACAATTAAAAGCCAGCAACAGAGGGTAACCTAACCATTCTAAGTTGTCCTTAAGTCCATATCATGTAGATGATCTTCTTAAGTCATTGTCCTATAATGTACCTACACCTGGGTGGAAGGGAACATCACCCAAAACATAGGAAACAAGGTATAGATCAGTAATAACTGAGTATGTGCATATAATAAACACTTTGGGAACTATATTGGGTAATAATACAAAAAGAGGTGTTCCCAAAATAAGGGGGTTTATTGCAATTATGTAAGTCCAAAAGAAATGAGGCATATCAAATTCAGAGATTACACATGAAGAATAAAGTGTCTTGCCATATCAATTAACCGCAATCTCAAATTCAAGCAATAAACATTTGCATGCATAACAATGTAGACTAAATATACCTTAAATAGGGCCATAACACCATAGGATAATGGACTAAAAGAAATAAGGGTCGAAACACACACCCCAGGTAGAAACGCATGCCCTATATAAGTATGGTTGTGTATAAGTACCACTATTCTAAATATTCTAGTCAAACATTTAGCATGCATAAAATAGAGAGGCAAGACTAGTATTTCAGTCAATTTTTAATCAAAAGGCAATCATAGTAAGTGGGGTACAAGTACCAATATAAACAAGGTAGTCAAAAAACCACATCGATATAATGAGTCGACATTAGGAAATATAAATGTTCAAGAATTTAGATTTCATATGCAATAACAGTTCAAAAGATGCCCCATTAAAAGAAAGTAGGTTTTAGTCAAATAATGCCCAAAATAAAATAGAGGATGTACATACCTGATCGTCATGACAAAGTTTGTCTCTAGTGTTTTGATTCACATTTCCTTGTCAACCTAAAAGTGTTTTATACACCCATTAGTGCATAGATGCTAAACTATAAATGAGACTATATTTAACCCATTACTAATTACCTTATATGGAGTTATGATTTTTTTTCATATCCTAGAATTACCTATATATTGGGTGAGGGATGGGATTAGTCATTATTCATTTTCATCAAATTTCCTTACAAAGACCTTCTAAGGCTAATCTGACATACCTTTATATATAGTGGCCATTTACCATACTTCACTATTAATATGTATATGAGTACAAGTATGTACCATCGGGTTATATAAAAGTAAATTCTTATTTAGTATAGAGTCTCTAGACTAACATGTGTCCTACCCTCATCCACTTATATTCATATGTTTATAAGAGTACTTACTGTTATATGTTCTCTTTTTATACCATTGAATTCAATGTGGGACATTTCTAGGTATATACACCCTTACTTCTTATTATTTTCCAACTCATCATTGATTATGTATACATATAACTAGGGTTTTGATGCATAACCATGATTATGTTGGCGCCTAGGACATTTCCAATGACAATTACTGTATTTTCTATATTGCTATTCACTACGATACATATTAGCATGATTAATTGACTATGCTATATAACCAAATATAATCATGCATAATAGATTAACAAATATAGTATTTTTGATAATACTAAATAATGTGTCTCATGCTTCTATATAGTAACACATTACTATTAACCAATGTTTCGTCTTTGATCTTTTTGAGAATTGTACAAGCTTCTTAATGATGCTAATACATTAATCGAGAAAATATAGGGTAATAGAGCAAGTAGTTTAGTTTTTTATATTTCATGGGTTTTATAATTCACCCTACTAAGTAATTATCCAGAGTGTACTTTTTACAAGCTATTATAGTAACATTTATAATCAACATTACAAGGATGAATGACTTACCAGTACTGGCTGCATGAGCGCGGTGTGTGTTGGTTAGCTCATGTTGATCTTAGTGATCCCAGACCTGGATCAAGGAATTAGGAGCATCCGTCACTACCACTACATCTCCATGAATCTCCATAGTCGAGCTTTACCAAATGAACCTCAGTATATAGAAGTCATAAGAGAGGAGGGCATGATTGTTCCCCACTATAGGCCACTATTGTAAGTATTCAAGAGAACTGATGATGATGAGAGGAAGAGTTATTCTTCCTTAATTTCTGCAAGGCCATGGTGATGGTATGCATGGGTGGTGGCAAAGCCTAGCATCCATGGGGTGTAGGGTGAGAGAAGATAACAAGGTGGCTGGCGTTCTGTTGGTTGAGGAGAGATCAAGAAGAAGGAAGAACACCTTGTAGAAATGGAAAAAGATGGCTGGTGATGCGAGTGGGTGTCAAATCAATGGATTTGAGGTGCAGGTCAGAGGTGCGGAGGAGGGACATTATCACGAGGAGCAAGTGTGGGCAGAAGTAGATCTGTTGGTATGAGTGATGGAAGGAAGGCAGATGGGCAGCGGGGGGTTGTAGTGGTGTTGACAACGCTTGGGTAGATGTTCTAGGTTACTAATGGAGTTGAATGCAGGTTTAAACCATGGAGGTCGACTGCGTCAATTACTGTTTGGACGAGGAAGCAGATGTTATAGGGTTCAGGTAGGTTCAAGGCCGAGGACTAGGGTGGAGTTGATGCCGATCCCAGAAGTGGTGAAGGTATCACTTGCTCACGGCTTGAGGTTGACACATGGACACTCGTTGGTGATCATGACAGGCGGCAACGATCTTTTATCTGTTCGTCTATTGGGCACGATGGCAAGATGAGATTGAGAAAGAGAAGAAAGAGACAAAGAGGAGGTCGAAGAGAACTAGTATTAGTTGACTGCGCTGCCTGGAGATGCTCCCACTGTCTGGCGGCACTCGGTGCTTCCGGGCATCGCTTGGCACTACTGGGTGCACAATCAAACAGAGGAAGGGCGGGGGAGAAGAGGAAGATGTAGAAGAGGCGTCGGGTTTCTTGGGGGTAAGAGGCGTCGGGTTTCTTGGGGGTTGCAGAACCGATTGATGCTTGCTAGACCTGCAGCAGCTAACTCCATCTGTCGGGGAAAAGTATGACGGAAGGTGTGCCTTCGATGGTGGTCGTGCAAGGTGGAAGAAGGAGATCACTAGAATGGGGGGAGGCTGGGTTGTCGCGGCCGTCGTGGCTGGTGCCCTGTTGTAGGTCAGGCGGTATCGAGACCGAAATTGGTTTAGGATGTTGTCCATCGTGACATTCAAGGTCTGCAACAGAGTGGAGTGGGGTTTCGGGTGAAGGGCAAAGGTGGTAGTGTGTGGCTTGCCTATCTGGGGTCGCACACGAGTTGTCGATGAGTTGAAGAAGGATTACCCGCCTATGGTTCTACTTTACTGGTGGTGGTGGCACCCTGTTGCGGTCATGGAAGTAAGCACAAGGGGAGAGAGGAGCATGGACGGCTAGGGTTTTGTGGGCACAGGAGAATATAGGGAGGACAGAGTAAGAGGTAGAGGGAGAGAAGGAGAGTGAGAATGATGTGCTCGTAGTCTGCGGCCGTGCCCTCGGCGCAAGACTCACGACAGGGAGGAGGTCATGCGGAGGGAGGAGATGAAGTGGAGGATCGGGTAGATGCAGTAAAGCTAGGATTACGCGTGACATGAGGCAAAATAAATAGGTGGCAGAAAAATGTAAATATAGATTTGATCCAACAAACTTAGTTTACTAGTATCTTTGTCTTTCTAATTTCATTAGGGGTACAAACATGACTCGATTGACTTGAAACTTGGCACATAGACTAATGAAAATGTAAGGAATCTAAGTGTATCATTATTTTTGCCTTCTGAGAATGTTTAATATTTTATTTTTGTATATCGATCGTAATGCATATATTTCATGTATTTATTTGCCCTTTTAGCCAATTGACACATTTAACTGTCTACCTATTTATTTTCCTCATATAATCTTAGTAAGAATTTGGAGTATTAATTTAAGGTCAAACTTGTTTATTGGTAAAATTTTCACACTGAACCCGAGTTTTGAATTTATTTGACTATTTCATCCTATCAAATTTTGATCTAAGGAAAGAATTTCTAGATATTCATATAGTTGAGAAGGGCCTAGAATAATATATAGATATGTTATGATCCTAGATTTGGCTATGTTATAGTTTTCTATTTACTCAATGTGGTATTGATGTGTCCCCTTGTTCTCGTATTCGGGAGCAATGTTGGGGTGGAAATTTGACTCAAAAGCAACAAGTAGCACCATAAGTGAGTATCACTTGATGTTCAGGGCCCTCTGAAAGTTGTTATAAACACAAGTCTAGTTTATTTATTTGTGAAGTACACCTATAGGTGGAATAACTGGGATGTTGTGTTCTTCTAGTAGGGTAGTTGGAGCATGTGTGACAATAACTACTGAGTATGTGATGTTGCAATTTTGGGATACAAGTTCTGTAGTGTTGCCGCTAATGAAGTTGTAGTAAGGTAGCAGAGCAGCGAGGAGAGGAACCAACATGTCATCGGTATCGCGGAAGATGATCTTCAATGTGGTTGGAGAAGAGGAGGTTTCAAGAGAGATGCTTTCTCTCTCTGCCCTTGCTCTACTGTAGAGATGGGAATACTGTGGAAGCTCTAAGGGCCCAAGAAGGTCTATTTTGAAGAACACCCTCTTCCTATCTTGCTTTTAATTTGAGATGGCGATATAGTGGAGTGGCTTTTTGGCAATTATTGACCTTGTATGTCCATTTTTATTTTGCTTTGATGATATGGTTGATGACAAATAAAGATGATCCATATTTACCAACAAAAAGTGTGGGTGTATAACATGTGCACCCAACAATTTTCGATGTTAAATTGATGCAACATTTGCAAAGTAAACTTTAGATAGTATATAAATTACAATGAAATCTAATGGTAAACTACATAGAAGCATAAGGAGTACTTTGTGAAAAGAATGTTATGTTTCTATTGTATTTTAAATATAAAATAAATTGTTTTTGTCCCACATTAGTTGTCTCATGCACCCTCATAGTTATTTTTGGATTCTTATCTATTGAATATTTGAGGAACAAAAGGGAACTTGGGTTACGTACACGCGGAAGGTGGGACAACACAACTTGGTATGGGTCGGACTAGTCTGAAAATATTTTAACTAAGGACATTGGCGCATGTCACATCCTGAGCATAGAGGGGCACAAATTCAACTTCCTAGGGCCCCTTGTTTGGGAACAACCCCAATCATTTTTCACCACTAGGGCAACGCGCAGTTTTAGCATATGTTGCAATCATTAAAGGTTACATTTGAGATTGTCTATTTGGAAGAGTCCAACTGCAAAGGCAACCATTAGAACCTTTTCATTTGGCAACCTCGATTGCAACTTTCCAATAAAACAAAGATTCTATCGAGTCATTTAACTATAATTAAAAACCTAAAATCCTTCATATGTTTGTTTTCCCTCTTCATTTTGTCGTTGCCATTGGCATTAGAATGATCAAGTGTTGTTCGCAAAAGGCTGTAACTTAAGTGTGCACACATCGCCACTTTAATATTTATTGTATCCTAGGAGAGTGGCCTCCAATTTTGCTACTGCATTGTTGTTCATCATCAAGTAAGGCAGTTATACTCTTTAGGACAATGCATATTGCACGTCCCAATGAGTCTGGTATCAATTTTTTTTCACAAATCTATTGTTTATATCTACAAGAATTAAAATCTTAAGAGTATTCTAATTTCCAATTCGTATGAACATGAACGGATTTTAAAATCCATTTATGCATGTGATGTCTTCCACTTCTAACAATCAGATTCTAACTATTTCCACTATCTGGAAAACATGTTTGCCTGATGTCACTAAAAACAAATAATTTAATGGACTGCTTTAAAGACACTATTTAGAAAAAGTTTTACTACTTTGTAAGTTTCAAATGTAGTGTTCACTTTATCTAAATCAAATCTTGAAAATGATTATGTGGAATGAGAAAAAATAAATCTTATTTCTCAACATGTTATTTTAAGTACTTTGTCAAATCAACAGTTTGATACCTACTTTCAAATTAAAGTTGCATCTAAAATATGGAAAACATTAACAAGAAGTATATTCTGGAAAAAGCTTCTATCTAGAAATTTACTATTGCAAACTTCTTAAATTTTCATGTGTCCAAAGATAAAGAAATAACTTAACAAATTTTTGATCTTGTTTATGACTTGAAAAATGAAAAGATAAATGTTCTTGAGTTTTTGTCGTTGGGTGTTTAATTGAAAATCCTTCAAGTTGATGGAAACACTATACGAACAACTTAAAGCACAAAAGAAAGACTGTGTCACTTGATGATGTAGTTATACACATTCAAGTTGGAGATCAAAATCGTATAAGAGAAAAATCTAATTCTAAAGGATTAGCTTTTTCTCCAAATTTTATCAATAATGAAGCTAAGAGAAATAATAATACTTTTGATTTAACTATAAATAATTGGAATAATAAAAAGGTAAAAGCAAACAATAACAACAAAAAAGGCAAAAAAACATTAAAAAGAAGAATGTTGTCTTTATATTATGGCAAATATGGTCACACTTCTCCTAAATGTAGGCATAGGAAGAAAGAAAGTGGTCTAGGATTCTAAAAATCTGACAATAAACCTTGTGACGAAGAACATGTTTGTGATATTCATCTTCCTGGTCAGTATGAGATCATTTCAACATTATGATTGGATCATTAACTTTGGTTTAGTGGTAATAGAGATTCCTTGGTGACCTACAAGGGGAGGATGAGCATAAGGTTGTCATGGGAAACTCAAGTTCTTCTCTTGTGACCAAAAAGGACAACATCATTATCAAGATGACTTCAGAAAAATCAAGATGTGTTGTATGTTACACACATTAGCGTTAATTTAATCTTAGTATATCAACTTGTTAAGCTTGGGGTCAAGGTGTCCTTGAAATAAAAAAGGGCATTCTTTCTAAGTCAGGGGACTACTTGGGTATTGGGTATTTTCGTATCAAACTCTTCTACTAATTGAAATTCCTCTTCTGCTTATATAACTGACTCCTTTAAAATGTGGCACAACCAATTTGACATGTTAATTTTAAATATGTAGAATTCATGAAATCCTTATGTTTGTTAAGAGATATAAATGGTGGTGTTGATTTATACAACAATTGTCAAGTATGTGCTAAAAATAAATTAAAAAAGAAACCATGTCCACAAATTTTACATGAAGATTATGAATTGTTAGATTTACTTAACTAAGATCTTGGAGATTTAAAAGTAAATTTTTCTACATGTGGAAAATATTATGTATTATTTTTGTAGATGATTTCTCGTGCTATACAAAATTACATTATTACATTGAAAGGATGAAACATTTGATATGTTTATTAAATTTAAAACAAAATTAAAAAACCAACTTAATAGGAAAAACAATTCTGCATTCAGATAGGGGTGGTGAATATGACTACTCTCTTTTTAATGATTTTTGTGTAATCCTTGGTGTTATACATGAAGACACTCTTCCATATTCACCTTAATACATTGTTGAATGTAAAAATAAAACTCTAAAAGAGATGATGTATTTTATTTGAGTTAAATTAGGAGCACCCAATAACTTGTGGGGGAAGTAATTTTATCATCTTGTTTTCATCAAAATCACATTTCTAGTAGGAATAAAAATAAGACTCCATATCAATCATGGAAAGGGTATCCTCACAATTTGAAATATCTGAAAATGTGGGTGTCGTTTAGTGAAAATCTTATAAACTGAACATAAGAGACACAAATTAGGATCTATAACTCTAGATGGTGATTTTAGAGGTTATGTTCAAAATAGTGCAACATATAAATTCTTGGTGGTTAAAAGTAGAAACATTATTGGATGCATGAGGAAGATGGAGACTTCACAACCAGTTCTTCTTACAACTGGCTACGATGATCGAAGGATGTCACCAATGCTGGTAATTGGATGAATATATGGAAATTGTATGTGCCTGAACGATTAAAGGTCTTCACCTGGATGTTACAATACAAATATTTACTTAATTATGTTGAGAAAAGGAGAAGACACATTGATGTCGACAACACCTATCATGCATGTGAAAACATTGAAGACTCTGTTGGATAAATTGGACATTATTATAACTCCTTTGTTTTGATGATGACAAACATTTCATTCTTGTGAATATAACTTGCTATTAGAGTGTTTCAGGGAAAAGCACATAAGGTGGTGGATAGAAAAACTTGGAAGATCAATTTGTTAAAATTGGATTATTTTCATGAGTGTACTCAAATGTAAAAATGTGCACAAGTATATAATGTACAAGTACTTAGACATCATGTAAATCAAGTGTTAGATCTTCCCTATCCACTCACAACACTTAGAAAGATCCTCCCCTAAGATAGAAGCACAATTACACATTGATGCACACACTTAGTACATGACTCAACACATTGGAACAAGGACATTCTCAGTTGACAAATTCCTCAACCGAGACACTCTCAGTCGACAATATTCTCGACCGAGAATAGTCCTTCTAGTAAATTTTATAGACGTTATACTGAGTTGAAAAATGGTTGGTAGTTGGAAATGAACATTACAATACACACATTCTAGACCTTTACTCGGTCGACAAATTCCTCGACCGAGAGACTCTCGGTCCACAAACTTCTCGGGCAAGAAAGGTTCTGGACTACACTTTTCAGAATTAAATAACTATATTTTTCAATGTAATTAGTGGACACCTAATGACTAGTTGAGAACTAAGAACACCCTAAAAAGTTTCTAGAACGTCCCTAAGCACTAGTAGGCCATTCCTATAAATAGGACATGCCTTAGGACACCCAAGGCATCAATTGTGCATACAATTACACTTGAGAATCATTCCTTGTAAGAAACAGTTGAGCTACACTTGCAATCTATTTTCTCTTGAGTTCTACATTAGTGTCCTATAGCCTATTATCTCCTAGCCACCACACTACCACATTCATCTATAGTGGATAGGAGATCAATACGCTTGATATAGGATCAAAGTGTTATACTCAATTGGTAACATTGTTTCTTTCTTCCAATCTTGTTCCTTCTATTGTATTTTTTTCTCCTGTGCTACTCAGAGTTTGGAGGCTGTGGAAAGGAGGTTGTTGGAGCTTCTTTAGGTGGTGAAGGTAGCTCAGTGGACTTAGGATTACTTCAAGAAGGTTGTCTCAATGGGAAGCTACTTCAAGTGGAAGGCTACTTCAAGGGGGAGCTTGGAGTTACTTCGAGGAAGGCTTCTTCAAGGTTGGTGGGACTACTTCTAGGTGAAGGCTATCCTAAGGGTTGTGAAGGTAGTTGTATCTTATGTGACATCCTTGCAAGGTAATAAAATACAATTGCTTTCAAAATCTCGGTTGGGAATAATCGGGTAGTGGACTGACTCCCTTAGTATTTGCTAAGGGTGGAACCACTCTAAACACCTTGCCTGCTTCTCTACTCTTTTGTGGTTGTTTGCTTACATAATTTTTAAAATTGTCATAAAACTCTATTCACCCCCCTCTAGTGTTTTTCAGACTCCATTCTTCATAGTATAAGAGATTGTTCTTGCATCTCCAATATATGGCAAGGACTTTCTTGACCTCCCAGTTTCTTTGAGTTAGATGAGGATACCTAGATATATTCTATCATCCCTCATTCATCTCAGAATGAACACTCAATTATTCTTCATGTTTCCTGTTGGCATATATGGAGCATTCAAAATAGGATGGTCCATGATATCAAATAGCCCCACATTGATTCATAAATTGCTTTCATCAAAGGTAGAGCTCATACCATTGCATCACTACTACCCTAAAAAGCTACAAAGAAGTCATGTTCTCGTAGTAATCATTCCTTTTAGCCAAGACATAGTAATTTTTATTCCTTCACAAATGCATCCTTTCATACTACTAGTAAGATGGCTAGGTTGGAAACACATGTGGTGTTTAGTGCTAGAACATTCATGCTAGGTGTGGGGACCAAAGGTCTAGCAAGGTCTATTGTGGAAGTGGAGGTAATGGGCATTGTGCAAGCAATGCACATACGTCGCATGAATGGTTACCATCCGATAATCATCCTATCATACTCTCAGTGTGCCATTAATATGATGTCTGGCAGTCTCCGTACGACACCAAGTATGAAGCATGATTGGAGATGCTACCATGATGACTATATGCATATCCCAGGGGTCACCATCCAGTTCATCCCTCGATTCTTGAACCCTATGTCAGACGCCATTGCAAAACAATCTCTTTTAGATGATCAAATATTCTTTTTCATTCAACTAAGCCATCTTGGCTTAATAGATAATAATGTTAATTTTTTCAATTTTCATGATCTGGAGCTCAGGTTGAATAATATTTAAGCTCTAGTTTTCCTAGAAAAAAGTAGTAGCAATATTGAAGAACCTAATACTATTGTTCAATCTAAAAATATTGAAGTTTTTGAACATGTATTCTATGATAACCTCTATGAAAAAAGTTTCTTATCCTTTAAATGAAATTTTGGAGAATATACCAAGTACATATAAGACAAATGATGTTTTTAAAATTTGATGGTGTAGAACCTAGAAGACCTACTAGAATAAGGAAGGAAAAGAATCTTAATGATTACTTGTACTCATTTATTTTTTATAATGACCCTCAATCTTACAAAGATGCTATTAGTTCATTTGATTCCTACTTATGGGGGAAATAAATTACTACTGAGATTGAATCTATATTATCTAATCACACACAGAAGTTAGTGGATCTTCCATTAGTCAACAAATCCATATGATGTAAATTGAAATTCAAAAGGAATCTAAAAATTAATGGTAGTGTAGATTAATTCAAAGGTTGATTAGTTTCCAAAGGATTTAAACAACAAAATTAATTGATGAAAGTTGTTCTCCAACTTTCCTTTTCACTTGGGTAGCACTAATGTGCGACTAGGCACCACTCTCTACTTGTGAAGTCATAAGTTAGTTATGGACATTCACTGCCAATGTGAAATGAGACCTATAGGGTCACACACATAGGATTAACCTGGAAGAGGATTTTATCCATGAATGATGTTTAGATTGATTGCTAAAGTAATTAGGTACTCAATTAAACATTCAATCAATAGACTTGACTCATAATCATGAAGTTCAAGTGTTGAACCAACTGATTAGAGTGTTAGATTGATTGAGAACTGAATTGACTGAGTTATACACAAACTGGACCACTAACTGACCGGTTCACTAGGTCAATCGATCGGCTCATGGTCAGTGAGATGACTGGTTTGCTCTAGTGAACCGATCGGTTTACAAGGACCAAACGAGCAAGTGTTGGGTTTCTCGATTCGTGAGAAAAGTTTCCCATTTCACTTGTTCAATTCGATTGGGAGAAGAATTAATCTTTGCATTAATTAGAAATGAATTAGGAAAGTCAATTGCAAGCAGGTCTGGCTTGTGAGCTGCTCAGTTCAATAAGTGAATTCACCGGTACACTACGCCAACTAGCAGGTTCACTAGTGCGCTCCTGCTAGAGGCTTGCAACGAGTGCAATCCACGAGGTCGGGAGGCGCGGGATGAGATGGGATCTTTAGCTTTCGAAATTTGTAAGGTCCCAGACTAATTACCTACGTCTACTAAGACACTACGCCCGCAAGCGCACGGGGTCGTGTCGTAGTATAGGTGAGGCGGCAAGTACGGGGTCGAACCTCGGAGATAGAGGGGGCGCTAGAGTTATATGGAGTGAGCTACGTTCCTAGTGCGGAGAGTAGGGTTTTTAGGGTTTTAAGGTTGATTGTTGATTGATTAACTAATAGAGCAGTTAAGAAATGCGAGATGAAAGTTAAATTATCAACAACCTAAGTGAGCAATCTAAGTTAACGAGCTATCTAACCAAGAGCAAGAATGAATTATACCAAACTAAGCAAGAAACTAACAATTTAGAGCCTAAGTTAACCACTAAGCAAGATGAAAGATCTAAATTAACACTAGCTAACAAAACGATGCAATTGACTAAGTTAGACTAAAGCAAATGAACTAAGCTAGCATTAATAAGCAAATTAGGTAATTAGGGGTTTTAAGCAATTAGATGAAGGAGGTGGTCCATTTGGGAATGTGACCTTGACATTAATTGGGGGATGTCACCATAATAAGCAATTAACATATCTCATTCTAGATTACCAAACCAAACAACAAGGTGGGTGCTATGAGAATTTACCCTAATCTACTAATCGGAGAACTAGGGCTAGGTGTAATTCTCATAGGACGTACCAAGTCTAGGTCTCTAGGATAAGTGGTATTAGTCAATTGAGGACCAAGGGTAAGGATGGGAGTAGAGATGAGGGTATTTGACCTCATGCCACTAGCCACCTCAGCCTTTAGGAAATCCTAGGAAATTGCACTAATCACACTTATACTAGTAACTTAGAACTCACATTTGCATGTAGGAAGAAGGTGATTATGTAGGAAGATAGGGGGCTATCTAGGGATCCGAATTAAGGACCTAGGAGCCAATCCTATGATAGCAACATAGAAACCAAAACATCCTAGAGACAAATGTCTTCAAACACCACAAGGCAAGCAATCAATATAATTTAAAAACAACCACATGCACAAGTAATGGGAAATGAGGTATAAGCAAAGGCAATCATCATAGAAATGAAATATGTTCATTACAAATTATATTCCCCCAACATGGTATCAAAGTCACATTTTTGCCCCAAACAGCCCACCCAAGGGGGCTTAGCTATACATGATCAAACTAGGAAAAGAAGGGGATAGAAGAAGGGAAAATGCCATGAAGCTCGATTTAGTGGCCTCCTTCTTCACCTTCAAGCAGCTGCAGACGACCTCCCTCCTCCAAAGGTGTAGGGGTGCATGAAAATGGTGGAATGGATGGATAGAAACCTAGAGAAACTAGGTTTCTATGGTGGAAATGAGTGGAAAGTGGGTGGAAATGGGGTTAGATGCAAGGGAGTAGGTGGATTGGAGTAATGGAGGCTAGGAAGCAGCTAGGGTCGGCTAGGGGTGCTTAACCTTGAGCCCTAGAAGCAACTAGTTCTTATATAGGAGCTAGGGTTAAGTAGGGGTAGAATAGGAATAACAGTGGAAAGTTATGTAGGGTATGTGATCACCACGGTCGTGGTGGGTGTGCCACGGCCGTGGTGAGGGTAGTGGGGGACGACCGTGGGGTGGTGAACACGGTCGTGGGGTGAAGGAAGTGGTGAAAAAGCAAAGTAGGGTGGTGGCCACGGCCGTGGCGGAGTGCCACGGTCGTGGTGTGTAGCATGCACCACGGCCGTGTTGGGTAACACGACCGTTTTGGAGGAGTTGGAGCTGACCGTGGGGAGGGTCCACGGGCGTCTTGATCAGCATCGGCCACGGTCGTGGCGACTTGGCCACGGTCGTGGCTTTCTGGGCAACTTCCCTGTTGGAAACTGATTTTTCACAATTTAATTCCCACGACCGTGGTAGGGTGCCACGGCCGTGTTCTCTTCTACTGACCACGACCGTTCTGATGGCCATGACCCTGGTGTCTTCAAGGGCCACGGTCGTGGCATGTGGTCACGGCCATGGGATTCTGTGGATTTCCCTGTTGCAGCCTGTTGGAATTTGGCAATAAAGCCATGACCGTGGCATTGGGGCCACGACCGTGGTGAGGCTTGACTTCTTGATTTTTTGCTTCTTACTTTGTCAATTTCGGATGTCTTTGCTCGGAGATGATTCTTGGCCACTGGAGGTAGGTTGAGGGAGAGTTTGGGGCCTTATTTGGGTCCCTCCCTCTCTCTCATCCATCTAAGCATGGTCCAAGTACCTGAAAAACAGTGCAAAGAATATCCATAAGCGTATTTGCCATGATACTCATATTGGGGAGAATAACCTGTAATTCTAATGCATTTGAATGTGATAAAAGTACAAAATGACACGAGATACAGCCCTAGAATAGGGTTGGATCACCACCCCAAACTTGAAACATACTTGTCCTCAAGTATGCTCCAACTCAATCTCTTTTCCATTTTCCATAATCAAAAGATATGACAAATACAATATGATGGGCGACAAATGCTAAATGGGATCAATGGTGACTAGGTACCTACAAATCACTTCCCTCCTCTTCTACTTTCACAAACCAACCGTGAAGGGAGCACAGAGCACAAGAACTTCGCATATAATGCATGGATTGCACAAGTTATCAATATCTCATCCATAAGGTTCCGGGTAGACCGTTTCATGATGATGTTAATCGCCGATGACTAGGAGTGTTGTTTCACCTTCATGCCTTCAACCTTATGCTTCAAGTTATGCCAAATGACCCACGTGGCTGTGGAAAAGGGATAAAGTGAGCTAGGTTTAATGTTTCCTAGCTCCATGGGTATGAAAAGAGAAGAAAGGGTTGCGGTAAGATTTGGAGTGCTTTTACACACTCATCTTTTCTTTATTTGAATGCTCTTAAATAGGAGCATCCTTTTATTTTATTTTGTTTTTCTTTTTCTTGCCCTTGGTGTAGATAGGGCATATGGTGGATAGAGTGAAGCGGGGAGATAAAGATGTGGCCACCCCAAACATTTGGAGGTGGCCACGGCTAAAATGTGCACTTTGGCATCTTTTTATGAGGCGGAGAGGTATGAAGATGATGAAAGAGTGGTCGGGTCAAAGAGGGGTTACTTGGCATAATCTTCCACATAAGGTCTCCTACATGAAAACTAGTCCGGCACTTCACCATAGATATCACATCACATGAATGAACCAAATGAAATCCATATATCAATCAAGTAACTCCACAAACATTAAACGTTCTATGCTTGCTCGGATCATAATTCAATCAAACCAACACATTCCCAAGGGAGGTGACGAGCATGTAAGAAGTCACTCGTTGATACCACATAGCACTTTATCATAGCATATCATCTTGTATTTGTCAAAGATGAGCAATTTCATTCAATATGGTAAAGATTGAGTCAAAACACGCTTTTTGGACAAGAAACATCAAATCTAGGCAAAATTGGCCAAAAATGTGTCACATTGTACTAAATCACATTCAAATACAATTTTAGGTAAAAAGCAAGTAAATCCTAGCTAAAACATGCAAACATTAGCAAAAACCTACATGAGATGCAATGCATGGCTGAAGAAGCAAAATTTTTTTTAACAAATACTCAAAAATGCAGAAATGAACTACATGTTATGCAACAAAATCAGTAAAACTAAACTAGATGGCAGAGGTGATATCAAAATGACAAAAAGAGAAAAGGAGTGATGCATACCGCCCTACCCACCCCAAACTTTAGAATCATGCTGTCCTCAGCATGAAACTATAGCTTAGGGAAGATAGGGGAAGAATCAAGGTTGTGGTGGTTGTTCCGGCATCTAAGGAGGATCCGGAGGAGGAGCTGAGTCTGGAGCCGAGCTGGAAGGAGGGTGCTGATAGTAGTGCCCCCAGTAGTCGTCCTGGGGTGGAGGATACGCCTGTGGATGTCCAGCTATACCACCCCAAAAGTCTGCACCCCATTCGGGGTTTCGTGCTGCTTGGGCATGTTGGTATTGGTACAAGTGGTTGATCTGGTAATGCATTTGCTGTTGATCTTGCCACATGTACTGCTGGACGAGCTGCATGTCACCTTGAGTCTTCTGAATACTCTCAAGGTGCGCCTGGATGGTAGCCATGTCATAGGCGTTCCCTGAGGGTGGCTGCAGCTGGGATGTCCCCTCATCCCTCCTTTTAGTTCTTCGGGGATGCCTTGCTTCTTCTGCTTCATGCTCCTGCCCTTGTACATTTGATTCAGCAACGTCTTCCTATACGGCAGCGGCTCCCCTAGTATATGACTCTCTCGGGTGGTCTAGCTGCCATGCCATCAATTTTTCCCTTAACCTGTCGCCAGGTCCCAATACGGAAATAAGGGGTTCTGCGTGATAAGGCAGCTCAAGCTCAAAATCCTGCACACTTGTAGTCAAATAAAACATTCTTTTATCTTTCATTTTTATGGTGTGCGAACGCGTCAGATAGTTGAGGTCAACACGTTCTACCTCAATCGCGTCTTGTGCCCCCGAGAGATCATATCCCAATACTAGTGCAATAGAAGTCACAAACCCACCCATGACAAAGGGTTTTGTGCTCTTGTAGGGTATGGACATCATATGATCAATCAAAAGAACTCCAAGGTCAATGTACGTCTTGTGGTGCATACCGATCAAGACAATCATATCCTTTTGGGAGATGGAGCCTTGATTATCGTACCTCCCCACAATAGTGTTTGCCACGACCTTCTGCACATAGCACATCAGCGGGTTACATATAGCAGCAGTTTTTTATCTACCCGCGTAGTAGTCCTCTTTGCCCGTGAATTTCTTCCAGTAATATGCATAGTCCAGAGTGTCGTCTCTCTCTACCATGCCGTCATCTAATTTCATGGCTTCTTCAGGACTAGAGTCGAAGATAGCATTCAGCTCAGTGGAAGTGAGGGTGTGCATGTTGCCCATCATGGAAAATCTGAGTGCATCACAACCCCTCACTTTTGTCTTCTCCAGAGTGGCAAAGAATTCTTGGGTCAATGTGGGATATGTAGGTTGGGGTGTGAAAAGAACGCCCCACAACCCAATTGTCTTCAATCCCATTTCCACTATCTCCTTGATTCCAAGATCCTCGATGGTCTTCTCGCAACCGTACCTGGAGGCGACGACTCGCCTTGTCATGCACTCAGGGTAAATGAGATGAGCCTTCTTTTTCCTGTGTCCTCTTCCATAGGACACTCCCGCCTGTGCTTTGCCCAGGGTTCTTTCTCTATCTACCTCCAAAAATGTCACTACATCTTCTCCTTCCGGTTCCAGCTCCACCTCTTCCTCCTCGCTATCTTGTTCTTCCTCCATCGCATATGATTGCGACCCCGAGCTGGTATCAAAATTGTACCAGTGGGCCGACTGCTCCTCGTCATGCTGCAATTGCCGCGAGGGTTGCAGCTGCCCACCATGCCTCGCCATCACCTGAGACGTCGAGTGGCGGGGTGGTGTGGGCTTTGGAGGCAGCCTAGATGAGGACGGTGCCGCTTTTGATTTTGGGTTTCTCTTCGCGGCCACCGGCTCGAGTTCATCAATAAAGTTGTCCAAGTCGACCTCCATGGACTCCTCCTCTTCTTCGTCCTCCCCCTCGTAGGTAGTGTCTGTGATATGGTGGCTATCGGTTGAGCGGGTGTGTGATCCGCTCACCGATTGCGACCGGCGGAGGGAGTGATGGGCGGAAGCGGTGGGTGATGGGGTGTGGGATGGAACGGACACCTCGGAGGAGGCATTTTTAGAACGCCGCTTCCCTCTGGTGATGATGTTCGTCCCCTTGGCTAAGGCTTTCCCAAACTTCTTCAGGGTGAGGATGGAGGTGGAAGTGGTGTTAGGAGAGGAATTTTCAGATTTGGTGGAGAAGGTGGTGCGGGTGTGGTTTTATGGGTGGAATGGAAGGATAATGATGTACGGATGATGGTTATATGATTAGTGGTGGATTTGGGCGAAAATGGAGGAGTTTTTGTGGAGGTTTTGTGTGGGGGGGGGTTGCTGGGCGGAATGGAGATGGAAATGGAGATGGAGGTGCGATTGGGAGAGATTGGACGGTGGGAATGGGAGAGGGAGGGCTGGGGATCGATTTGGGATGGATTGGAGATCAAAAGGAGGTGGATTTGGGGGTTAGGGGTGACCAACGGGGGAGATCAAGGTCATTTTCCGCCGGCACAGACGTATTCTGGAGGTGGAAGACAAAAGAATGAGGGGGAGGGTCGTTTTTGGACACTTAAAAGTATTTTTTTTTCTGAACCGGGTCCGGCCACGGTCGTGGCTAGGGTTGGGTAGCACGGCCGTGGCGGGTGCCACAGTCGTGTTGTCGATGAAGGACTCCCCGGTCTGACCTCGCCACGGTCGTGACTCTGTCCTCACGCCACGGTCGTGGTCGACTTGCCATGGTCGTGGCTGATCTTCGAAACAACCTGTAACTTCGGCCAATATGCAGCAATAACTCCCACGGCCGTGGCAGTTGCCCACGGTCGTGGCCAGCCTTCTTTAACACGGTCGTTGGCACTCTCCATCGCCACGGTCATGGCCGATCTTCAAAACAACCTGTAACTTTGGCCAATTTGGTGCTTTAATTCCCACGGCCGTGGCATAGAGCCACGGTCGTGTTTGGCCGCCTGTGCCATGGTCGTGGTCCAGCCCCACGGCCGTGGTGGATTTGTCTTTTCAATTTTCAAACTTCAAAACATGATCTTTTGGTTTTAATGACCACGATTAACTTCTAGATCCTCTCTCTCTGATGTCTATCACCTGCCATCATCAAAACTCAAACAAAAACTATAAAGCACAAGTGTGCGTGTGTGTATTTGTGTAAAACAAAACTAACGTATCAAAAGAAGGGTTGAGAGTCTCAAACGATGTGGGTTGCCTCCCACTAGCGCTAAATTTACCGCCTTCATCCAGGCTTATTGATTGTTGTACTCCTTCATTTCTTTGGAACTTTCAAGAGATCTTTGTAGTAGATCCCTTTCTCATCCTTATCTAAGCATTCCTCTTCATCAAATTCTTCTTCTACCAGCATAACAACATCAAAGTCTTGGTTGGCCTTGTCAGGGCCGACTTCAACGACAGGTTTCAGCCTTTGCCCATTAACAGCGCATTCCTTAGCTCCTTCTTTTGCACAAATGATCACTGCTCCGGATGGGTACACCTTCTTGACAAGGTAAGGACCTTCCCATCTAGAACGAAGCTTTCCGGGGAAGAACTTCATCCTTGAATTGTACAGCCATACCCATTTGCCGGGCTCAAACTCTTTCTTCTTTATGATCTTGTCATGTAGAAACTTGGTTCTTTCCTTGTAGTTCTTTGACATTTCATAGGCTTCATGTCGCATCTCTTCTAGCTCATGCAATTGAAACTTTCTTCTCATTCCGACACTCTCTTCATCAAAGTCCATCCTCTTCAAGGCCCATAGTGCCTTGTGTTGCATTTCAACCGGAAAATGGCAACTCTTACCATAGACAAGCTTAAACGGTGTAGTGCCAATCGGGGATTTATATGCAGTCCTATATGCCCATAAAGCTTCATTGAGTCAAAGTGACCAATCCTTACGGTCCGGTCGCACCGTCTTCTCCAAAATGAGCTTTATCTCCCAATTTGCCAACTCAACTTGACCACTCGTTTGAGGGTGGTAAGGAGTAGCTACACGATGGTTCACCCCATGTCTCTTTAGCAGTCCTTCAAAAGTGCGGTGATTGAAATGACTCCCGCCATCACTAATCATAGCCCTTGGAACACCAAAACGGCTAAAGATGTTGGATCTCACGAAATCACACACCACTTTATGATCATTTGTTCTTGTTGCCACAGCCTCAATCCATTTTGATACATAGTCTACGGCGACCAAGATGTAGACATACCCGAAAGAAGGGGGGAAAGGACCCATAAAGTCAATCCCCCAAACATCAAACACTTCTACCACCAAGATAGGTGACAAAGGCATCATGTCCCTCTTTGAGATAGTGCCCACTTTTTGGCACTTGATGCAACTCTTACAAAAGTTATGAGCATCTTTGAACAATGTCGACCAGTAGAATCCACATTGAAGAACTTTGGCGGCCGTGCGTTTCCCTCCAAAATGGCCTCCACACACTCTGGAATGGCACATAAATAAGACTTCTTGCCGCTCCATCTCCGGAATGCACCTCCTGATGAGTTGGTCCGGGCAATATTTAAAGAGGTGAGGGTCATCCCAAATGTAGTTCTTTACCATAGAAAACAATCTCTTGCTTTCCTCTCTTGTCCACATGCTCGGTATCCTCCCACTAGATAGGAAATTCGCTATGTGCTTGTACCATGGCTTTTGGACAGATGAGACTAAGAGGAGTTGTTCATGTGGCATTGTCTCTTTGATTGGACTTGTCACATCAAAAGGTCCATCAAGGCGGGAGAGATGATCCGCAGCACCATTTTCTATCCCTTTCTTATCCACAATTTCTATGTCAAATTCTTGGAGTAACAAAATCCATCGGATCAACCTCGGCTTTGAGTCTTTCTTGGACATGAGGTACTTCAACGCAGCATGGTCCGTGTAGATTGTCACTTTATTTTGCAAGAGATACGGCCGGAACTTGTCAAGAGCAAAGATCACCGCAAGCAACTCCTTCTCAGTAGTCGTATAGTTTCTTTGAGCATCGTCTAATGTTTTGCTTGCATAATAAATAGCATGAGGAATTCGGCCAATGCGTTGACCCAACACAACCCCCACCGCCATATCGGATGCATCCGTCATGATCTCGAACGACAAAGAGAAATCTGGGGGCTGCATGATAGGAGCAGAAATAAGCCTCTCTTTTAGATGATTGAAGGCTTCAACACATTTGTCATCAAACTAAAATTCAACATCTTTCTCAAGTAATCGACAGAGTGGTCTTGAGATTTTGCTAAAGTCCTTGATAAAATGCCGGTAGAATCCTGCATGTCCCAAGAAAGATCGAACATGTCTTACGGTCGAAGGAATGTCGAGTGTAGAAATAAGGCCCACTTTGGCCTTGTCAACTTCAATCCCGTCTTTAGAGACTCGGTGGCCTAGGACGATGCCCTCAGGCACCATGAAGTGGCTTTTCTCCCAAGAAAGAACCAGTAAAACTTTCACGCATCTCTCGAGGACGGAAGCCAAGTGTAGCAAACATTCATCAAAAGTTTTCTCAAAAATTGAAAAATCATCCATGAAGACTTCAAGTGATGAATCAAGCATGTCAGCGAAGATTGAGGTTACACATCTCTGGAAAGTGGAAGGGGCATTACACAGTCCAAATGGCATTCTCCGATAGGCAAATGTACCACTTGGACAAGTGAATGTCGTCTTTTCCTGGTCCGCCGGATGCACAGCAATCTGAAAATATCCCGAGTACCCATCAAGAAAACAGTAGAAACTCTGTCCAACCAATCTCTCTAGAATCTGATCAAGAAAAGGAAGTGGGTAGTGATCTTTCTTTGTCTTTTCATTGAGCTTCCGGTAATCCACACACATTCTCCACTTTGATTGCTCTCTCACCGGCATAAGCTCACCATCGACATTTTCTGGAACTGTAATCCCGCCCTTCTTGGGCACAACTTGGATGGGACTCACCCACGTACTGTCAGAAATGGGATAGATGATCCCTGCATCGAGCAACTTTACAAACTCTTTAGTTACAACGTCCTTCAACTTTGGATTTAGCCTTCTTTGCATTTGACGGGTCGGTCTCACATCTTCTTCTAAGTATATCCGATGCACACAAATGGAGGGGTCAATCCCTCTCAAGTCAGCAATAGACCATCCAATGGCTTGGATGTTCTTCCTCAAGGCTTTCATCAAGGCATCTTCTTGCTCAGGAGAGAGAATGGAGGAAATGATCACCGGGAGGGTGTCATTTGAGCCAAGGAAAGCATACTTCAATCCTTCAGGAAGTTTTTTTCAACTCAAGAACGGGGGGTGATTCAAGGGAGTTCTTCAAAGGTGCAGAAATAGACGGGAGGTCCTGGCTTGCAGCCACTAAGGCTAGCTCGCACTCTTCATCATCCTCATCATCGTCGTCAGGGAACTCAACAATTGGTTCAAGACCTCTACCTTGAGTAGCAGTTTCAATCCACGCATGTAGGAACTCTTCAACAATCTCATCTAGGCATTCCACCAAATAACAATCTTCTTCGGTGGCCCCTATCACTTCGGCTGTCGTAGAAGACTTGAAAATGTTCAACATGATCTTCATGTGCATGAATGTAACATACATGGTCCCCGTCCTCACATGGATCACGGCATCAGCTATGGCTAAGAAAGGTCTCCCCAAGATGATTGGCACCTTTCTAGCTTCCCTTTCCATATCAAGAATGATAAAGTCGGCTGGGAAGAAGGCAGAAGTATCCTCATCAAGACGGACCAACACATCATCCACACGCCCTCTAGGCGTCTTCACAGATCGGTCGGCCAACTGTAGAGTGCAATGGGCTGGCCTCAACTCTCCCATTTGGAGCTCAGCAAACAGATCATACGGCATCAAGTTTACGCTAGACCCCAAGTCAAGAAGAGCCTGGTCTATGCGATGTGCCCCGATGTAGCATGAGATGATTGGAGCACCGGGGTCTTTTCTTTTCCGGGGGATGGTGTGTTGGAGAATGGAACTCACTTGCTCAGTGAGCTTGATCTTCTTAGGCGTCCTCCTTGTTGTCTTTCTCTTAAAGGTGCACAATTCTTTAAGGAACTTTGCATAGGATGGAATTTGCTTGACTGCATCTAGAAGAGGTACATTGATTTTCACTTGCTTGAAGATCTCCAAGATATCATCCACATGCTTCTTCTTTTTCTTTGCAGCAGAAGGTTCCTCAAGTGCATCAGGATATGGCGGGAGTTGGGATCCCAAGTGGTCCAAATCAATAGTATCATCTACCAGTATCACTGGAATCACAGTATCACTGCTCGGCGTCACGGTATCAACACTGCCTCTCATCACAGTATCATCCATCCACATCTCAGTATCAACCTGCTCTGCCTCGGTGTCATCTCTACCAACAATTGTACCATGGGGTCTCTCCAAAGTCCTACCACTCATCAATGTAGTCACAGCCTTCACATGCTCATGGGTGGTAGAAGGGGGAGCTTGTGGAGGTGGTTGTGGCTGTTGGGGTGGTGGAGGCCTTTGGTGAGGGGAATTGGGGTTTTGGAGGATGAATTGGGGTTGCGGTTGTTGTTGTGGTGGAGGGTGATATTGTGGGGGTGGTTGTTGGTAAGTGTGAGGTGGAGGTGGAGCATATTGATAATTGAGCGGCACTTGAGGAGGCGGAGGAGCATAAGGGTTCGGTGGGGCTTGGCAAGGTGGTGGAACATAAGCACTCGAAGTGCTTCCTAGAAAAGTCCCATCGTTGTTTGGATTTGGCATAGGTTGAGAGGGGAGTCTTCCTTCTTCTCTTCTAGCCAAAGAGAGGGAGATCTGATCCAGCCTCTGCTCAAGATGGCTTATAGATTGGCCATGTGCATTAACATCCTTTTTGACTTCATCAAGGCTTCTTAGCCTTCCAAGAACCTCGTCCTCAAATTTGGAGCTGTATCGTGGCTTCTGCTGCCCCTGTCCTTGTCCATCCTCATTTGATTGTTTCTATGAGAAATTTGGGTGGTTCCTCCACTCGGGAGTGTAGGATTGGGAAATCGGGCCCTGGTTGTTGCGGCCACCAAAGGAATGTAAGGCATTAAATTACTCGTCTACAGTCTCCACAGCCATTGCGGGTTGGCTAGAAGAGCCACCCACTTGATTCTTCATCATTTGCATCATATCTGCCATCATTTTCATCATATCAGGGTTGGCGGTGTTGCGTGCGGGAGCCACGGAGGAGGGTGGGGAGGTGTAGTCCCAGCCGTAATGCCCCCCTTTTGTGGAAGCTCGGTGGCGAGAGTTCTCGGCTAGATGCTCAAACAGCGGCCATGAGTCTTTGGGTGGCTTTGCCATGAACATGCCCCCACAAGAAGAATCTACATTGTTTTGACTATGCTCCTCAAGCCCAGTGTAAAAGGCCTGAACTAGCTGCCAGAGAGGCACCTCGTGGTGAGGGCAGTCACGAAGCAACTTCTGGAACCGCTCCCATGCCTCAAAGGGTTCGTTCTCTTTTTGGGAGAAGGACGTGATGAACCTTCTCATGTAGGATAACTTGGCTATCGGAAATAACTTCTTCAAAAACTCATTCTTTACTTCATTCCATGTGACGAGCTCGGGCCTCGAAACGTACCACTCCTTGGCATTCTCTTTGAGAGAGAAGGGAAAAAGTGTCCTCCTAATCGAGTCGTCTGTGGCGGCAGGCGTACGGAATGTGGAGCACGTTTCCAAGAATGCATCTATATGGTGATAAGGATTTTCATTCTCCATTCCGTAGTATGTGGGAAGAAGCCCCAGGAGTGCCGGTGGGATGGAAAACTGCTGTCTGGGCATTTGATCAACTAGCGTGGCGATGGGGGAATTGTAGTTCCCCGGCGTGAAATACTCATGAAGTGGGCGGTGCGGTGGTGGAGGAACTTCCGATGGCGGGTTGTTATCGGCCATCTCGGCCCCTCGGTGTAGATTGCGGCGCGCTTGACGTCTTCTTCTCCCAATCTCGGGGTCGTAAACCACCAAGTCGGTGCAAGTCGAACGCGTGTTGCGCATGCACAACTGTCACCTGTGCAAATCACAAACAAACAAAAAAGAGCCAAGTTAGTGAACCAATATGCAAGAGTAACACAAAAAATAAAGAATAGCAATGGTGAGGGCAAAAGGAAAGGCTATGCTACGCTATCTAACTAGGTCGAGCGCCTCTATCCCAGGCAACGGCGCCAGAAAGCTTGGTGCGCTCCCGCTAGAGGCTTGCAACGAGTGCAATCCACGAGGTCGAGAGGCATGGGATGAGATGGGATCTTTAGCTTTCGAAAATTGTAAGGTCCCAGACTAACTACCTACGTCTACTAAGACACTACGCCCGCAAGAGCACGGGGTCGTGTCGTAGTATAGGTGAGGCGGCAAGTACGGGGTCGAACCTCAGAGATAGAGTGGGCGCTAGAGTTATATGGCGTGAGCTACATTCCTAGTGCGGATAGTAGGGTTTTTAGGGTTTTAAGGTTGATTGTTGATTGATTAACTAATAGAGTAGTTAAGAAATGTGAGATGAAAGTTAAATTATCAACAGGCTAAGTGAGCAATCTAAGTTAACGAGCTATCTAACCAAGAGCAAGAATGAATTATACCAAACTAAGCAAGCAACTAACAATTTAGAGCCTAAGTTAACCACTAAGAAAGATGAAAGATCTAAATTAACACTAGCTAACAAAACGATGCAATTGACTAAGTTAGACTAAAGCAAATGAACTAAGCTAGCATTAACAAGCAAATTAGGCAATTAGGGTTTTAAGCAATTAGATGAAGGAGGTGGGCCATTTGGGAATGTGACCTTGACATTAGTTGGGGGATGTCACCATAATAAGCAATTAACATATCTCATTCTAGATTACCAAACCAAACAACAAGGTGGGTGCTATGAGAATTTACCCTAAGCTACTAATTGGAGAACTAGGGCTAGGTGTAATTCTCATAGGACGTACCAAGTCTAGGTCTCTAGGATAAGTGGTATTAGTCAATTGAGGACCAAGGGTAAGGATGGGAGTAGAGATGAGGGTATTTGACCTCATGCCACTAGCCACCTCAGCCTTTAGGAAATCCTAGGCAATTGCACTAATCACACTTATACTAGTCACTTATAACTCACATTTGCATGTAGGAAGAAGGTGATTATGTAGGAAGATAGGGGGCTAGCTAGGGATCCGAATTAAGGACCTAGGAGCCAATCCTATGATAGCTACATAGAAACCAAAACATCCTAGAGACAAATGTCTTCAAACACCAAAAGGCAAGCAATCAATGTAATTTAACAACAACCACATGCACAAGTAATGGGAAATGAGGTATAAGAAAAGGCAATCATCATAGAAATGAAATATGTTCATTACAAATTATATTCCCCCAACATGGTATCAAAGTCACATTTTTGCCCCAAACAGCCCACCCAAGGGGGCTTAGCTATACATGATCAAACTAGGAAAAGAAGGGGATAGAAGAAGGGAAAACGCCATGAAGCTCGATGTAGTGGCCTCCTTCTTCACCTCCAAGCAGCTGCAGACGACCTCCCTCCTCCAAAGGTGCAGGGGTTCATGAAAATGGTGGAATGGATGGATAGAAACCTAGAGAAACTAGGTTTCTATGGTGGAAATGAGTGGAAAGTGGGTGGAAATGGGGTTAGATGCAAGGGAGTAGGTGGATTGGAGTAATGGAGGCAAGGAAGCAGCTAGGGTCGGCCAGGGGTGCTTAAACTTGAGCCCTAGAAGCAACTAGTGCTTATATAGGAGCTAGGGTTAAGTGGGGGTAGAATAGGAATAACAGTGGAAAGTTATGTAGGGTATGTGATCACCACGGTCGTGGTGGGTGTGCAACGGCCGTGGTGAGGGTAGTGGGGGACGACCGTGGGGTGGTGAACACGGTCGTGGGGTGAAGGAAGTGGTGAAAAAGCAAAGTAGGGTGGTGGCCACGGCCGTGGCGGAGTGCCACGGTCGTGGTGTGTAGCATGCACCACGGCCGTGTTGGGTAACACGACCGTTTTGGAGGAGTTGGAGCTGACCGTGGGGAGGGTCCACGGGCGTCTTGATCAGCATCGGCCACGGTCGTGGCGACTTGGCCACGGTCGTGGCTTTCTGGGCAACTTCCCTGTTGGAAACTGATTTTTCACAATTTAATTCCCACGACCGTGGTAGGGTGCCACGGCCGTGTTCTCTTCTACTAACCACGACCGTTCTGATGGCCATGACCCTGGTGTCTTCAAGGGCCACGGTCGTGGCATGTGGTCACGGCCATGGGATTCTGTGGATTTCCCTGTTGCAGCCTGTTGGAATTTGGCAATAAAGCCATGACCGTGGCATTGGGGCCACGACCGTGGTGAGGCTTGACTTCTTGATTTTTTGCTTCTTACTTTGTCAATTTCAGATGTCTTTGCTCGGAGATGATTCTTAGCCACTGGAGGTAGGTTGAGGGAGAGTTTGGGGCCTTCTTTGGGTCCCTCCCTCTCTCTCGTCCATCTAAGCATGGTCCAAGTACCTGAAAAACAGTGCAAAGAACATCCATAAGCGTATTTGCCATGATACTCATATTGGGGAGAATAACATGTAATTCAAATGCATTTGAATGTGATAAAAGTACAAAATGAGACGAGATACGGCCCTAGAATAGGGTTGGATCATTCACTTAGTGAATTGATCAGTTTGTCTACCGCAGTGTAAACAGTTCATGGATAATCCTGACCCTTCTACTCTCACACTGTGGCAACACATCCCGCTATCACACAGATAACGAGGTGTTACGCGAAAACATGCGGGAATCACCATAAACCACGGATTACCAAAAATACGAGTTAAGTAAAACCTATTGCGGAAAGATGATAACTGAGAAACTATTACATTTAAGCCCTCATCCTGCAAGGAAACAGGTATTACAAGATTCTTGTTATGTGTCCACAACTTAGAGCAACAGTTGTCTTGTCATCACATGAGTTCATCACATGTGATATGTACATAAAGGCCACATCCGGCCAGCAGTAGGATATACAAAACATCAACAACTATACATTGTGAAACAACATCAAAACACCTCCAAGGACCTAAGAGTATAGGGATGACTCTAAGACTCTACTAAAAAACATCCAAAATAGTAGCTTATTCATCTCTTACCTTCTACTTCTCATCTTGCTGCTTGGTCGCACCTCCGCGACCACCACCACGCCTAGCTCGACCACCTAAAAAGGGTGTAAACTGATGGGGTGAGACACACAGTCCCAGTGAGAAACATAACTCCCCGCCGAAACTACAAAACCTCAGAAAGATAAGGCAACAACAGCAGATATCTAATAAGGATATGACAAGAACAGTTATTGTAAAATGAAGCTATTCATACCGTCAAGCTTATCAGATGTACAGAAGGCATTTATGCAATTATTTCTTTATGGAACATGATTAACAAAATAAGATTTATAAGGAATTACCACATAACATGAGAGACATATAAGTAACTACAAGATATAACAAGAATATCTACACAAGCAAGGCCTCAACCAATATTATGTGTTTTGCCTTAAGTAGTAAATACTATTCGGCTGGATTACATATTATTATACCCTGAGGAAGTGAACTGTACCGTTCAAATCCAACTGACGGCTGCGAAACCCAGAGCCGGTGCCATACAAGGTCAAATGGAAGATCCGGACTCCATGACCTCCCACCTCGTGGTCAGTGTACGAGTACAACACAAGCAGGACCACAGTCTCATGCTGAAGTGGTCTTAGCCACAGGGTTAGGCTACCCTCTGCCTAGCCCGCCTCGGTATAGGTATCAACGCTTGTGAAACTGAGCCACGGGCCTATTCATCGTGCTCTGAGCCATGAACGCATTCATGCTCCTCATATCACACAACCTGAGCCATGGGCATGTTCACCATGCTCTTCACATACTTGGGTTATGGGCATGAATCCACACCCTGGAGTCTACAACCGAAGTTGCACTCTTACCTCCTCACTTTAGGCTAGGAGAAACCTCGCATACTCAACAATATGCACTCCGGGTTAACCCGTAGGAGAACCCGTTTCACCATCACCAACTCCTAACGATGATGGATCTATGGCCAGGGCAACTACATGATATATTCCATTGTGATTATTTAGTATCTTTTATATGGATTGCAAGATTCAACCAAGTTATATAACATGTAATCTATAACAGGAAATAAACAACATAAATCTCAAAGTTATGCTTTTATTGTAATCACATCATCCTGATCCATCACAAGGATCCAATAGTACATGTTATCACTTGGCCTCTTGCCAATCATCTAGATCCATCTCAAGGATCATCACATAGTGCCACTGCCTCTCAAGGTTTACATCATCATCATGAGATAGCAATCTCTAGTACTTTAGTCATGTACATTATATAGATTAATTCAACATCAAGAGTAACAATCACAGCAGAGTTACTCATCATATACATATACCTCATAGCCCTTTTAATTGTCTATGCATCACCTGCATGGTTAGTAACAACAATCATAGGCTTCAATAGAATGACCATGATATCAGTATAAGGTGACATTAATGATTTTATACTTAATCAATCATACTTCAACTTATGATCATAAGCATAAGGCACATCATTAAGCAAGGCATTCTACATGCTTTATCATTACCTCAGTTTTATACAGATATTCATGTGTAAAGATATGCGTGTTACATAAACAAACTTTACCATAATAATTACCATTCAGTCTATCGATTTATATTGGGGAAGAACCCTTACTAAAAGCATCACAAACCCTCACCATAAGTTGTATCGGGTAGGGCTCTCCCTATCGCCCAATCATAATGGCCGACACAAGAAGGGCATCCTGCAACGCAGCGTCAGGCGTGTCGTGCAACATGGTATCAGGCTGGTGTAACACGCACCCTGACGTGCAGTCTATTGGGCAACGCAGCGTCAGCTCAAGGTGCACACCGTGCACCCAAGCCTAATGGGCAACGACCTGTGTGGGGCACCAAAGCAACGCGCAACACCCATCACAGCGCTACAAGCAATGCCTTTCTCAAGAGTACAACGACAACCAGCAGCGTCTAGATCAGGTGTGTAACTCAACTATCACCAAGGGACCTATCGTCCAGCCAACTAAACCAGGTCCTAACGGCCGTCACAAGGCAGAGAGGTAGTGTGACACCCATCACAAAGACCAGGGGTATCGTACATCACCAACACACATGTGTCTTTCAAGGTGTTAAGTCATGAGGGCTGTCGGGCAGCACCTCCCCAAGCTCATAATGACCAAGGTGGAACTCACAAGATCGTCATCTACCTCAAGCACAAGGGCACCCAAAACCCTAGTGGATCGAGAAGATGGCTCACCTCTCAACTAGAACGAGAGAGGGGTCTTGCACATCATCTATAACCAAACGGCCAACACAAGGAACAACCCTAACGAGATTCACAACTATCACCAATCTCACCCTTCAAGTCCATGGTGAGAGGAGTGTTGCTCAAGCAACTAGAACACAAGCTCACCTCTCAACTTAAACGAGAGAGGAGTGTTGCTCATGATACTAGAACTCAAGCTCACTCCTCAAGGCCCAGGAGAGAAAGGAGTATTTCTCACCAAGAAACCCTAGATCATAGGTTCGGCCAACATGGTGCAACTAAGCAAGGAAACCAAACTAACAACAACATAGGCGATCAAAAACAACAAGAACAAGAAGATGGTAAGGTAGTTAGGGTTAGGAGTTATGTAACCCGCCTTAAGCAGCTCCAAGCTCCTAGCTCCAAGCACCACCAAACAAGGAAGAAGGAGACTCCAAAAGTATCGGCCACCAGGCTTGCTCCTCCAAGGGTATCGGCCACCAACTTGCAAGAAAGGGAGTGTGTCGTGCACACCAAGGTGGAGAAGAAACTAAGGGACCAAAGGAATCCTTAGCAAGGGAAAGCAAACGCCTATATAGAAGAGAAAGGAGGAGAAACCAAGGTAGAGACAAGTAAGGTGTCGCCCACCTAGGGAAACTTGTCCAAGTGCACGAGCCACCACTCTAGCAAGCCCTAAACACATGTCCAAGTTCATTGTTACATTCAAGCATCAAGCACCAAGTGTCCACTAGTGGTGACACAAATGAGGTCAAAGCTTGGTCAAAGGTCATGGGTGACACACTTGGGCAACAAACCCCTACCTGGGCGACACAAACACTCTCATGCCCGACACAAGGTTCAAAGAGAACAAAAACAAGGCACCACAAGGCCCAACAAGCTCAACCAAGCCCAAAGGAACTCAAGCAACGAGCCCAAACCTTCCCTTCAACACTAAAGGAAGCAAGGAGAGGGAGGAACACTTCACAAGGTGGCAAACTTTCCCACAAACCCTAGACATGGGTTATTTGCAAGTAGTACCTCCAACTCTCAACAACACACAACCAAACCCTAATCACCACTAAAGGTGATTAGCAAGCAACAAAGCATCAGGGTTAAGCAAAGCAAACAGGGTAAACCCTAAACGAAGGTCAGGATCCTTACAAGCTAACCTCCTACAAAGGCATTTCGTCCACTAAATCCGAAGAGAAAAGCGAGGGGTACTTCCTCCTCATCTCTTCCTCAAGCTCCCACGTGGCTTCCTCAACACCATGATGATGACAAAGAACCTTCATAAGAACCAGGTCCTTCCGCTTCAGCTTCTTAACCCTTCTATCAAGGATCGCCACAGGACCTTCCTCGTAGGTCACATCTTCATCAAGCTCAACCTCAACTGGCTATATCATTGTTCCTAAATCTGGATGACTTTTCTTCAGCATACTGACATGGAACACTAGATGTAACCTGTGCAACTCTGGAGGTAGCTCTAACTCATAAGCTACCTTGCCAACACGTGCTATGACTAGGTAAGGCCCAATATATTTGGTTGCTAGCTTACCCTTCCGACCAAACCTTAGCACACCTTTCCATGACGAGACTTTAAGATACACTTTGTCTCCTACCTGTAACTCCAAAGGTCATCTGCGATTGTCTGCATAAGACTTCTGCCTGTCCTGTACCACTTTCAACTGTTGTTGTATCACCTTGATCTTATATGTTATCTGTTGTACTAACTCAGGACCCAACAATTGATACTCACCAGACTCATACCAACACAAAGGAGATCTGCACTTCCTTCCATACAGAGCCTCATAAGGAGCCTTGTCAATGCTCTGTTGATAACTGTTGTTGTAGGCAAAATCTATCAAACTGAGATGTATGTTCCAACTGCCTAGGAACTGCAAAACACAAGCCCAAAGAAGATCCTCCAAAGTCTGAATAGTCCTTTCATATTGTCCATCTTTCTGTGGGTGGAAAGCGGTATTGAACCTCAACTGCATTCCCAACACTTTATGCAACTATTCCTAGAAACGACTCCTGAATTGAGGACCTCTATCAGAAACTATCATTGCTGGCACACGATGCAAACATACTGTCTCATCTACATACACTCGAGTGAGCTTCTCGGCTATATATGTTGTCTTTACTGGTAGGAAATGGGTAGACTTTGTCAATCTGTCCACTATAACCCAAATGGAATCGTGATTCCTAGTTGTCTTGGGTAGACCAACTATGAAATACATGGTTCTATGATCCCATTTCCATTGTGGTATCGAAAAGGGTTGCAACGTACCTGCCGGCTTTTGATGCTCAACCTTGACTTGTTGACATACCGCACACCTAGCCATGAACTCAGCTACGTCTCTCTTCATGCCAGGCCACCAATACAAGTCTTTTAGATTATGATACATCTTGGTGACACCTAGATTCCTAGCATACATCAATGTGTGTGCTTCCTCGAGCACTAACTTTCTCAGATTATCAGCATTTGGAACCACCATCCTATCGCAATAGCAAACTAGCCCATCCTCAGACTCATGGAACCCATCACGCTTTTCGATGCCTAACTCTGATCTGATCAACTGTACTGCATCATCTCTCTGTTGTGCATCTTTGATCTGCTGTCTCAGCATAGGTTTGACTTGCATTTGTGCTAAAAGTCCAACTAACGAGGAAACTTCCATCTATACATTCATCTGTTGTAAAGAAACGAACATATCCCGTCTATGGCATACCAGGGAACTCAAATGTGCCTTCTTTGAAGAAAGAGAAGAAGACTTTCGGCTAAGCGCATCAGCTACCACATTCACCTTACCAGGATGATACTCGATGGTGCAGTCATAATCATTGATTAACTCCATCCATCGACGTTGTCGCATGTTTAACTCTTGCTGTGAAAAGATGTACTTCAGATTCTGATGATCTGTAAAGATCTGACACACTTCCCCATAAAGATAATGTCTCCAAATCTTTAACACATGAACCACTGATGCCAACTCCAAATCATGAGTCAAATAGTTCTCCTCGTGTTTCTTAAGATGTCGTGAAGTAAAAGAAATCACATGATCTTCCTGCATCAGCACACAACCTAAACCTTTCTTGGAAGTATCGCAGAAAACAACTTAGCCCTTTCCAGACTCTGGAAGGAATAACACTGGAGCACTGGTCAGCTTCTCCTTCAAACTCTGGAAAGCTTGCTGACATCGATCATCCCAAACAAATGATACATCCTTTCTGGTCAACTTCATCATCAGCAACGCGATCGCACTGAAGTCCTTGATAAACCTCCAGTAGTATCCTGACAAACCCAGGAAACTACGAACTTCTGTCGGCGCCTTCAGTTGCTCCCAGTTTGCAACGGATTCCACCTTCCTCGGATCTACTTTGACTCCTTCAGTAGATATTACATGACCTAAGAAAGTCACTTCCTCCAACCAGAACTCACACTTACTGAACTTGGCATACAACTAATGTTGGCGAAGAAGAGTCATCGCTAGGCGAAGATGTCACTCATGCTCTTGCTTGTCCTGACTATAGATCAAGATGTCATCTATAAAGACTACAACAAACTGATCTAAGAATGGACGAAACACTCTGTTCATCAGGTCCATGAAAGTAGCAGGTGCATTGGTTAGCCCGAACGGCATAACCACGAACTCGAAGTGACCATACCTCATCCTGAAAGATGACTTTGGTATGTCATCCTCTTTAATCCTCAACTGATGATATCCAGACCGTAAATCGATCTTTGAAAACACTGTAGCACCACACAACTGATCGAACATATCATCTATCCTCGGTAACGGGTACTTGTTCTTGATTGTGACCTTGTTCAACTGTCGGTAATCTATACACAACCACATTGATCCGTCCTTCTTCTTGACGAACAACATTGGAGCACCCCAAGGCGACGTACTTGGTCGGATAAAACCTTTCTCCAACAACTCTTGTAATTGTTTCTTAAGCTCTACCATCTATACTGGAGCCATCCTATACGGTGTTTGTGCAACTGGATGCGTTCCTGGTACCGGATTGATCTCAAAATCAATCTCTCGGGGTGGAGGAACACCAGGAAACTCATCAGGAAACACATAAGCAAACTCTCGGACAACTGACACCTCCTCGAGATTAGGACCTTTTGCTTTGGTATCCACAATGGTATCCACAACGTGTGCTAAGAACGCCTCACATCCTTGCCGTAACAACTTTTCTGCCACCATAGTTGTACCAGACACATCAGAAGAATCTTCCTATCTCCTTGGAAGATCCACTTCTCTCCAGCATCATCGAACACTGCCTGCTTGGAACCACAGTCCAACACAACCTTATACTTCTCTAAGGTATCCATCCCAAGGATAACATCGAAACCATGCATATCAAGCGGTATAAGATCCACTTGTATACAGTGTCTCGAAAAAGACAAGACACAAGATGGACACTCCTCTCGAAGCATCGAGGAACCATCCAAAGCGGTTTCTAACAACAAGCTATTCTTCTTACAGCTAACAGGTAAATGACAATTTTTAAGCATACTATAGGCAATAAAAGAGTGTGTATCACCCGGGTCAACCAGAACAGATATAAAGCAAGAAGAAGACATATCAGAATGAAATAACTCCATCTAACATGTCACTACTCGCGGGTTGACTATTGCCTCCGGATGACTCATAGCGTAGAATCGAGTCGTTGCTTGTTGTCCACGTCCTCTGCTTCCTTAAGCAGATGATCCCGCTTGAGACACTTGATTGCATCCTTGCCCTCTGCTACCACTGGGCTGCTGCCTATCTGACCCTTGTTGATTCTGCCTCAGTTGTTGTGTCACTTAACATCTCTGTTTAGGAAATTCAACCTGAAATGCCCAGTCTGACCACATAGATGGCATACCCTATCTTCGAACCATGGCCTAAATGGCCCTGCCACTACCACTGAAGTTGTACTATGTGCCTTTGATGGTGAAGAAACATAACCTCTTCCCTTACTTGGAGACCACTGTGATGGTGCACTGGAACCTCTCATCATAGAAGGTGTTGAAAACTTGGGCTTCTTGAAGCCACCAAACCTCTGTTCCTAGAACTGAGAAGGTCTTTTGTGAGGCATGGATTCTCTTTTCTCCCTTACTGACCTTTCAATCCTCCAGACAGATTCCACGAACATAGAAAACCACTCTCGGTTCTCCAACACAGAAGCAGGTGTTGTCAACTCAGCACTCAGACCTTTCTCAAAGCATCTGATCCGCTCTTCATCTGTTGCTTCCATATGAGGAAAAAACCTCAACAGATCCATGAACTTGGATTCGTACACGGTGATGTTCATCATTCCTTTCCGCAAGCTCTCAAACTGACTGATCTTCTCATCTAGATATGTCTTTGGAAAGTATATGTTCACGAACTCATGCCGAAAGACCTCCCAACCGATCACCTCACCGGGTCGCTTTTCTTCCTCGATGGTCCACCAGTGACCAGCACTACCTTTCAGAAGGTAGACAACATGCTTTACTTTGTCTGCATCTTTAATCATCATTATGTTAAAGTTAACAACTTCCATTACTTTTCAAATTTCAAGCATAATCAGGATCCAATTATATTTTTAATGGATTCCTCTTGTCTTTCTGAGTAACTTTCATATTTTATGCGTGCTAAACCGAGCTACGGATAATTAGCTATGAATTTTACAAAATCTACTTACCCCGACCAATGAGAGGCTGCCACGCAGGCCTTTCCATGCTACGTTGGTTGTTGCTTTGGGAAATATAATCGAATGACCGAACTGCCCCTGCGTAAGTTGATCGTGCCTTTAGTCCTTGGAGGGTATAAATGTCCAACGCCAACTCACCCATCTTCTTCCTCCCGCAGCGCCGCGGCTGCAGCCCTAGGCGCCATAGACGGCGCTCCTCTTCCTCGCCTGGACCCCGACGGTCCCTGGGGATAGGTCCCGTAGATCCGTAGGTCTCTGCCACCCCTTCAAGTTCTCCAAGCCACCACCGAGGTGGCAGGTATTTGAAGCAAATAGGGCCGCAACCCTACTGCCTTAGACGCCTTTTGCAGCAACCATAGACGCACCCCCTTCCTCTCTTACGACCGGAGACCATCCGGGATGATATCCCTACCTCCGACGCCTCTCCCCACACACATGGTGGTCCGTAGTAGGAGCCCAAGAGGGCTATTTCATACTGGCCGTGTCCACATCCACTTGCAGCCGTGCTATAGGTGCTGCATGAAGTTGGATGCTCGAGGGCATCATCTGATCATGCATAGGCCTTCGAGGAACATCAGACCTCCCTCCAGATGAATCTGTACCTCCCCGTTACTCCCGAGAAAGCACCACTAGAGGATTAGGGTTTTTCCCAAGAAGATGAAGAAGAAGAAGGAAGAAAGGATATGTGCAACTCCTCCTAACTCGCCCCGAAGCTCTACCCCTTTTATAGGGGAGGGTTTTCGCATCCCAAGACGTGCATCCACAAAGATGCAAGGTCTTTTCCTGATAGGAATCAAATTCCTTCATTAGGAAGCAAGCTTCTCTCTCTCTCTCTCTCTTATTTCTTTGGTAAACCTTCTTCTTGTGTTATTAGGATTTCAAAAATCCCTTCTCTTAGTCTCTCTTATGCTTTACTTTTACTCCATAAGCACGAAATTATAGTTTCCTTTTGAAGAAAATATCACCCTTTAAATAATATCATGAAATTCATTCATTAAACATCACATTATCCTCTTATTTGAGTTTATTGGTATTTTCTCTTACCTCTTTCTTCATTGGGACTCCTTGGATCCCAAGGCACTCTATTATTTCTAAATCCCTTTTTATTGGATACTTATTATCCTTCTACATGCATCAAAATGCATTATTTCACATTATCTTGTTTATTTCTCATTAAAATATATCTTTTTCAAGTTTTCTCTTTGTTTCTCTTTTATTTTCCTCATTGGCCTTCCTTTTATCATTAGAAATCTTATGGATACGAAATTTCCCCAAGAAATCTCATTTATGCCTCTTTCCACTCATTTTCCATATTTTACCATTATTTTCAATTTCTTTCTTAATAAAGAAATACATAATTAATCTTTTCTTTTTCTTATAGCTTTTAGTATAGTACGTTAAAATTTGATAATTATTCTTGGTTAATTGCCGAACCTTTGATCTGGAAGTCATGGGTGCGGCTTCGACCTCTCGGTCTCCCTTAATTGGGGGTTATCGGGAGGTGGGGTCGTAACATTCCCCACCTCCCGATAACCCCCAATTAAGGGAGACCGAGAGGTCGAAGCCGCACCCATGACATCCGGATCAAAGGTTCGGCAATTAACCAAGAATAACTATCAAATTTTAACATACTATATTGAAAGCTATAAGAAAATAAATTTTTGCATACCTTTTTGAAAACTTGGATCTCTAAACTTCTATCCACACAGATACTAATCTATCTAATCCTCCTTTGCACTTTAATTCTCATTTAGTACCACATGTGCCACTTTACTGTTTGTTCTTTTCATTGTACCTAAAACGCCGACAAACAAAACGTCGGTCAGCCGAAGCTGGTATGTGAGGGAAACAATTAAACATGCAACTATGATAACAATGTAATCATTCAATTAATCTTTTAACAACCAAGATTACGTTTTAGATATAACTCCGCGATCCAAGAGTACCCAATCCTCTGTGTTGTCCCCATTAAACCCATCATGATCCACCTATAAGTGAACCCGTTTCTAGGGTTGAGTCACATGACACTACTCGTAAGTAGACCACTCCTTAACTCGGGGTATGCTAAAGAGTCTCAGGGCACTACACGTAGGTAGCCCAGTTTCTAACTCACGGTAACCTAGACCTTGCTCTAGGATTACCCCTTTTTTAGCCTTTTCAACGTAACAGAGGTGGACCCGAATCTAGCCAGTTATATATGCACATTTATAGTGATAATCATAGTCACTTTACAGTTGCATGAAATAAATAAACATCCAACAGTTTAGTTGCATTCAATGTGATTAAACATCTGAGAATCCATCGGGAAACTAAAGTGGTTATTCATAATCGCAACCACATACCTGATTTGATGAGTCATGCAGATTATTCAACATATACTTCATGTGTATACAATCAAGTCAATCAACAGATCCAAGCAAGTAATTCAATCATCACATAGTTCCTGAAATAAATATGTACTCTATTTATTACACACTTTATCAAGAAACTACTTTATTGACTTGGATTCACTTTCTAGTGTGTCTAATCTGCATTAAGGTTCCATTAATACTCATTAGGGTTTCTTAGATCAATTTCTCGAACTTTATCTCTTTTAGATTAACAAACCCTAAAATACTCTTTTCCATTTATATGAACCTTAATTGCTCAACTATCCATTTTAATAGTCTTTTGTACCCAAATTGACTTAGGATCATCATATCCCTATTTATTCACGGATTTAAACAATTAAACCAATTAAAATACATATTCTCTTAAATTAGGGTTTTCAAGCTCATTAATGCATATTCATGCATGAAACCCTAAATTAAGCCAATTATATAAAAATATCATCTTTTTAGATCTTATTTTCACTTTTATTAAAAATAGGTTAATATCAACTTGAATTATCCATTAAACAACATTAAAACCATCTATCATCAAATCTAAGGGTTTTTCATTAATTAAATCATTAAAGATGATAGCTTTATGTACTTTTCAATTTTTAATCATATTTATGCACATAAACTCCGAATTAGACTAATCACATGCAAAGTTCTTCATTTTTGAACATAATGTATCTTTTTGCATTTAACAGGTTAATATCAACTCTAATGATCCATTAAACCCTATTAATCACTTTAATCATATCAAAGTAGGGTTTCTTTAATCATCATTATATTAAAGTTAACAACTTCCATTACTTTTCAAATTGCAAGCATAATCAGGCTCCAATTATATTTTTAATGGATTCCTCTCGTCTTTCTGAGTAACTTTCATATTTTATGCGTGCTAAACCGAGCTACGGATAATTAGCTATGAATTTTACAAAATCTACTTACCACGGCCAATGAGAGGCTGCCACGCAGGCCTTTCCATGCTACGTTGGCTGTTGCTCTGGGAAATATAATCGAATGACCGAACTGCCCCTGTGTAAGTTGATCGCGCCTTTAGTCCTTGGAGGGTATAAACGTCCAACGCCAACTCACCCATCTTCTTCCTCCCGCAGCGCCGCGGCTGCAGCCCTAGGCGCCATGGACGGCGCTCCTCTTCCTCGCCTGGACCCCGACGGTCCCCGGTGATAGGTCCCCTAGCTCCGTAGGTCTCCGCCACCCCTTCAGGTTCTCCAAGCCACCGCCGAGGTGGCGGGTATTTGAAGCAAACAGGGCCGCAACCCTGCTGCCCTAGCTGCCTTTTGCAGCAACCACAGGCGCGCCCCCTTCCTCTCTTACGACCGGAGACCATCCAGGATGATATCCCTACCTCCGACGCCTCTCCCCGCACACATGGCAATCCACAGCTGGCGCCCAAGAGGGATATTTCATGCTGGCCATGTCCACATCCACTTGCAGCCGTGCTATAGGTGCTGCATGAAGTTGGATGCTCGAGGGCATCATCTTATCATGCATAGGCCTTCGAGGAACATCAGGCCTCCCTCCAGATGAATATGTACCTCCCCGTTACTCCCGAAAAAGCACCGCTAGAGGATTAGGGTTTTGCCCAAGAAGATGAAGAAGAAGAAGGAAGAAAGGATATGTGAAACTCCTCCTAACTCACCCCAGAGCTCTACCCATTTTATAGGGGAGGGTTTTCGCATCCCAAGATGTGCATCCACAAAGATGCAAGGTCTTTTCCTGATAGGAATCAAATTCCTTCATTAGGAAGCAAGCTTCTCTCTCTCTCTCTCTCTCTCTCTTATTTCTTTGGTAAACCTTCTTCTTGTGTTATTAGGATTTCGAAAATCCCTTCTCTTAGTCTCTCTTATGCTTTACTTTTACTCCATAAGCACGAAATTATAGTTTCCTTTTGAAGAAAATATCACCCTTTAAATAATATCATGAAATTCATTCATTAAACATCACATTATCCTCTTATTTGAGTTTATTGGTATTTTCTCTTACCTCTTTCTTCATTGGGACTCCTTGGATCCCAAGGCACTCTATTATTTCTAAATTCCTTTTTATTGGATATTTATTATCCTTCTACATGCATCAAAATGCATTATTTCACATTATCTTGTTTATTTCTCATTAAAATATATCTTTTTCAAGTTTTCTCTTTGTTTCTCTTTTATTTTCCTCATTGGCCTTCCTTTTATCATTAGAAATCTTATGGATACGAAATTTCCCCAAGAAATCTCATTTATGCCTCTTTCCACTCATTTTCCATATTTTACCATTATTTTCAATTTCTTTCTTAATAAAGAAATACATAATTAATCTTTTCTTTTTCTTATTGATTTTCTTTGAAACTTTAGACTCCTTGGAACCCAAGGAATCCAAGAGGCACGAAATCCCTCTTTGGATGTGCCTTCTAGAGGTTTCTAGAGATTTCTTTTCTTCAGAATTCAATTATCCATTTACTAATTGAATTTCCTTGTTATTTCCTTGTTATTGGGCCCAATAGCCAATAAACCCCACAACACAAACATCAAGGCTATTGTAAACAAAATCCATGTATTCAAAACAAATTATACCATTCTTTGTTCAATTATCCTTAATATGAGAAATTGCATTTCTCACCAATTGAACCCAAAATTTGGGGTTGCAACAACTTCACAAGGTGGCAAACTTGCCCACAAACCCTAGACTTGGGTTATTTTCAAGTAGTACCTCCAACTCTCAACAACACACAACCAAACCCTAATCACCACTAAAGGTGATTAGCAAGAAACAAAGCATCAGGGTTAAGCAAAGAAAATAGGGTAAACCCTAATCACCACTAAAGGTGATTATCTGACCCTGCCCTCAACTATAAATAGAGGGGTATAGGGGGCTTCACAAAACATACAACTCAAAACATCAGTTACTCTACAAATTTGTCATCCTCTCTATTTGTGGTAACCAAGGGAGCCCGATCATGTGCCACCCGAATAGGGAGGAGGCACAACGAGGGAAAGACAATTGCAGAATAGCAATTGGTCATGGGAGAGTGTGTCAGTGACTAGTACGCTGACAGAAAGGGGCAACTCCTTCTAGTCCATTCATTAGAACGACTAGAGTTCCCATTAGTATGTGTGGACTATCTATAGAGGTGGGAGATTTTTCCGCTCAGGAGGACGACCGTCAACCGCAGTCAGGTCAACACCAGGAGCTACACAGATGTCGTCGAAGACTTGGTGGTTGAAGGTCGTACTAGTTGCGAGGTATTGTCGCTGAGCAAGCCTCAGGACCAGGTATATCTTCCTAAACCATCCTTCCTATTGAATAGTAGTTGATGTGATTTGTTGGTTATGGGTTTGTGGTTAGATAAAATTTTTGTTTCCGTTGTTTGTACTGTCCCACAAAACCCAATAGTGGTAAAAGAGCCATGTCAACATACTATGTTTTAGGATTAATCGATATGATTGGATTTTGGTTTTTTGCCATTTATTTATTACATGCGATGTGAATACTTAACTGGTTAATGTGCACATCTGATTAAACACTGGAATCCCTATATATATATATGATATGGTATATATATGCAATTGATAAGAGTCTCCCTAAAATTATTTTTATGGGGGATGTGTAACGTGGTTATGGCCTATAAACCCCTATGTATGCATGGTTGGTTATGGTTGTTTGCATCTCGGTCTACGTACCGAGTCCTATCTTCTATTCCAAATGTAACTTGATATAACTCGAGATTATCTTCTACCTTTGCTCCCCCCAAATGTAACTCGGGGTTTCCCAATGCAATATGTAAAAGTAGGATAGTTTTATTTCCTGTTATGTCAAAGAATGGTGGGCACCCAGATGTACATATGAAGGACCGAGACAACCAGCTGACCATACAAGAAAATAAGCTGGCAGACTGACGAGGATCCTGAAGACTCGACGAACTGACCGTCTGGAGCATCCAAACTAGGAGGTGAGATGATCGGTCATAGGATGAGCTAATTAACCCGAAATGGCCCAAGCACAGATCTTCATCAAAAACATATTGTTGCATGTGATGTAGACCTAGATGACTAAAATTCCATGTGGCTCAAGGAATTCAATAAGATGTCCATAATCATCACTTTATCACTTCACATATTTTCTTGTAGGATATAGCATGCATATGATACATACTATATATGTGGTGATTGGATATGTATATGTATATAAATACCAAATGCCTCAATATAAATATTAAGTTCAAGATATTTTCCAAAAGCAGCACACAAATGAAAAACTTGATCAACTAGGTGTGGGCATGCCCTAGCGTGGTGCACTGTCTATCTCGTGAAAGTGTGATGGTGAATATGTGGGTCTGCCCTAGAAGGGTGCATATTCATTGTGTTGACGTTGGGGTTGGACTTAACTAGGTGACCTTGATCGGATCAAGCACCTTGAGGCATGCAAATGATCATGACAAGGAGTTGTACATGACATCTATCAAGAGTTGCATAAGATGCAATTGGAAAAAGTTTTATACCTGCAAGAATCTAGTTGTGGGTGACTACCCTAGCTGGTCCATGACTTAGAGAAAATTAAAATCTTGCTCACTAGAAGGTTGTACGCTGCAATCTTCCAAATTGATGGTGAGGGCTATCAATTTGAAGAAAATAGTGGAAGCGATAATTAATTAAAGGCCTAATTAAATATCGTTAACTTTATTCAAATCAAATTAAATCAAAAGGAGTTTTGACAAAATGTAAATGTTTTCTCTTGTAGAATCAAATGGCAAAGAAATCATCGTCGAAATCAGACAAATTAATTGAGATATATTTCCATAACTAGTTAAGGACCATGAGAAATGTTTTTTATGATACTAAGATACCAGTGCCAATGGAATCGACTCTATGTTTGCCTAAGGATGAAATGGATGCTTACTTGAAGCATTCCAATGATGCTATAGACATAAAGAATCCTATACTAGCTTGTATGGACTATGAGTCGCATGACAAGCAAGAAAGGGATAATGCCTCTAGGGCATTGTTTGAGTGAAAATTGGAAGAGAGAGATATAGTTAGACCCCATGTTCTTAATACGATTGGACATATAGAATGTCTAGAAAAACTGGTAATGCATATGGGTCAAGAGTTGGCCATGGATATGATTTTACAATTATTTGCCTAAATCATATAGCATGTTTATCAAGTATTACTACTTGTACAACGTGGCCAAATTGTTGTCACAGTTGCTTGACATTTTAAAAAAATGTCTTAGAACAAATGAAGTAGGATAGTTCCATGATGACGATTAGTAGAATGGAATCCAAGGACATAGGCAAGGCAAAGAAGCTTTCTCAAGCCAAGCTAAGTTCCAAGTCTTCGTCACTCAAAATATGGAGAGGTTTAAGGAAATCAAGGAAGATGAAGCAAGAGATACAACTCTCTAGTTCCAGTGTATATGTAATTGAGATTAACTTTACTACTTGTTCATCATGGGTACTTGATACCGGATGTGGATCAAATATTTGTTCAAATGTGAAAGATCTGAAAAGAAGTAGGCCTTTAGTGAAAGGTGAGGTTGAACTATGTGTTTCTAATGGAGCAAGAGTTGCTGCCAATGCAGTAGCAACCTATGAGTTATCTCAATCAAGTGCATAAATTATAGAGTTACATAACTGCTATTATGTACCTGCCATTAATAAGAATATCATTTTTGTATCTTGTTTGGACAAGATAGGATTTGAATTTCTTATTAAGAATGGAAAATGTTCCATTTCTAAAGATGGGATCGAATATGACAGTGCCCCAATGTCTTATGGTCTATACTTAATAGATCTACACAGAAATGCGTATAATGTAACACCAAAAGACAAAAACTCAATGACTCAAACAAAGCATACCCTTGGCATTGCCGTCTAGGGAACATAAATGAGAATCACATATCTAGACTTCATAAAGATGGTTATCTAGACTCTTTTCATTACGAATCAATGGAGACATGTAAATCTTGTTTGTTGGGCAAGATGACCCAGACTCCCTTTTTAGGAAAAGGTGTGACAGTGAGTGATCTATTAGGTTGCATACATACCGATGTATGTGGGCCTTTTAGAATAAGTGCTAGAGGTGGGTTTCGGTACTTCGTTACCTTCACCGATAACTTCAGTAGGTATGACTATGTTTACTTGATGAAATATAACTCAGAGACACTTGAAAGGTTCAAGGATTTCATGAATGAAATATAGAACCAGCTTGGCAAAATTATTAAGGAACTTTGATCTGATCGGGGTAGAGAATACATAAACCAAGAGTTTGAGGACCTTTTGAGAGCCCATGGTATTATATCATAATAGACTCCACCTGGAACACGACATCATAATGGTGTGTTAGAAAGAAGGAACCACAGATTACTGGACATGGTGTGATCTATGATGAGTTTTTTTTATCTTCCAACTTCTTTCTGGGGATATGCTCTAACAACCACCATGTTTAGACTTAATCGTGTAACATCTAAATCAGTTTAAAAGACACCATATGAGATATGGTACGGGAACCGTCGCAATGTGTCTTTTATGATGGTTTGGGGACGTGAATCTTATGTCAAGAAAATGTTTCTTATAAATCTTGGAACCCTTCTGATAAGTGTTATTTTGTTGAATATCTCAAAGAAACAAGGGGATACTACTTGTACCACCCAATTGACCACAAAGTGTTTGTTTTCAGGTATGCTCTATTCCTAGAAAAGGAATTTATTTCCAAATGAAGCACTAGGAGGAAAGTGGAACTCAAAGAAGTTCGAGGCTGAAAAGAAAACATTGAACCAGTAGATGAACTAGAGGAAAATAGAGAGTCACAAGTGGTTATAGAATCTAAAAATTCTCAAGTAACATAGGAACCTCATAGATCTAGTAGGACAAACCTTAATCCAGATAGATTTGGATATCTTGTGACTCAAGAAGGCGGTAAGTTGGTCATAGATGATGAGCCAACTACCTATCTAGAAGCTACAAAGGGACTAGATTCTGAGAAATGGCTTGAGGCCATGAGATCTGAGATGGAATCCATGTATACCAACAAGGTATGGACCTTGGTGGATCCACTTGGAGGTGTAAAACCCATAGGGTGCAAATGGGTCTTCAAGAAGAAGACTGACATGGATGGCAATGTGCAAACTTATAAAGACAGATTGGTTGCAAAGGGTTTCAGACAAGTTCAAGGTGTTGACTATGACGAAACCTTTTCTCCAGTTGCCATGATTAAGTCCATCAGGATCATGCTTGCTATTGCAGCCTACTATGACTATGGGATTTGGCAGATGGATGTTAAAATTGCATTCCTTAATGGGAATCTTGTCGAGGATGTGTACATGACACAACATGAAGGTTTTATAAATCCAAAGGATGTAAATAAAGTTTGTAAGATACAAAGGTAATCCATGGATTGAAGCAAGCACCTTGGAGCTGGAATCTTCAATTTGACGAAGCAGTCAAAGAGTTTGGCTTTAGTCAAAATGAAGATGAACCTTGTGTGTACAAGAAGATTAGTGGGAGCATGACTACATTCCTCATATTGTATGTAAATGGCATACTATTGATGGGGAGTGACATTCCTATTTTACAAAAGGTAAAGACATGGCTGGGAAATATATTCTCAATTAAAGACTTAGGAGAAGCATCCTATATCTTAGGAATCAATATCTATAGAGATAGATCCAAAAGGCTTCTTGGACTAAGTCAAAACACATACAATGACAAAGTATTGAAGAGGTTCAACATGTAGAACTCAAAGAGAGGAAACATACCCATGGTACATGGAGTTTTCATCTCTAGATCTCAATATCCCAAATCTTGTGAAGAGAGGGAACACATGAGTGGGATTCCATATGCATCTGTAATTGGATCCATCATGCATGCAATGTTGTACACTCGTCCCGATGTCTCATATGCACTTAACATGAGTAGATACCAGTCAGATCCCAAAGATGCTCAATGGATAGCCGTGATCAACATCCTAAAATACTTGAGAAGAACTAAGGATCAGTTCCACATCAATGACAGTGAGGAAGAGTTGGTGGTAAATAATTACATCAATGCAAGATTCCAAACTGATAAGATGATTACAGATCATATTCAAGATTTGTGTTTTCCTCAACAAAGGAGTTTTGAGATGGAAGAGTTCCAAGAAAGAGACATTTGTGGATTCTACGACAGAGGTTGAGTATATTTCTACATCCAATGTAGCAAAGGAGGATGTTTGGATCAAAAAGTTCATCTCTGAACTTGAGGTGGTTTCTAGCATATGTGATGAAATTGAGCTTTATTCTGACAACAATGGAGCTATGTACAAGCTAAAGAACCTAGATCACATCAGCGATCCAAGAACATATAGATGCACTTCCATATACGAGAGATCATACAACAAGGTGATGTGAAGATATGTAGAGTACCAACTGAAGACAATATTGTTGATCCCTTGACTGAGGCACTTTCACAACAGAAGCATGATGGTCATGCTTGAACACAAGGATTGAGGTTCATGGGTGATTGGATCTAAGTGCAAGTGGGAGTTTGTTTGTATGTATGCCCATAGAGCCAGTCATATGATGATTGTAATGACATACTTTATAAATTATTTTAATAATAATAAAAGCAATTTGTGTCTATGTGTTTAATCTATTTTTAGATAATGATATAACATGTTATATGTCTAAAGAATAATATTACTCAATGATGTATTCCTTCATGTTAAGGACCAAAACAATGAGATCATATGGATGTTAAGAGTATACATTCTTGTTATGTCCCTAGTCAGTTCTTATTTTGGAAACTTCCATAGACATCAATAATGCATAAGACTAGAGTATGCATTGGTCGATGACAGAATCTCGTCAGTCATGATATATGATATCAAACCAAGCACATAGATACATGTTAGAGAACAGTGTATTGGACAGACCCACCATAAGAGTGATGCATGAAAACCACACTTGGTTAGTTAGGATCATCTCTTATAGTATTGGTGGTGACTATGGTTCTTAGACCTAAAATCACTGCACTCATCACATGTTTTTGGGTAAAATGCAGTCCTGAAATATGGATTGTTATAAATGTGGCGACTGGGTGGCTTTGACACATGGGGTTTTGACTATGAGTGATAGATATAGAATTTGTCCCTCCTAAAGAAGTATGATATCTTGGTCACTTGATAAGCGATATTGAGAAATACATGGCCATGTACATGTGAGTCAATATATGATATTGAGCTTGCATATATCTCAGACAGTCTGCTCTAGTTTAAGAAACATCGATTGAATGTTTGTAGAGGATGACAAGTCCATGCCTTGAGTTCAACCTGGATATCAGCGACAACGGAACTAAACATTCACTGTAACACCAATCACAAATGCAGGTTGAAAGTTGTTCTCCAACTTTTCTTTTCACTTGTGTAGAACTGATGTGTGACTATGCACAACTCTCTTCTTGTGAATTCATAAGTTCGTTATGGACATTCATTGCCAACGTGAAATGAGACTTATAGTGTAAGGCCCCTAAACTTGCTTAATGAGTTAAACAAGTTTAATTATCATAATTGAATTCTTATTACTCTAATCTAACCTTGTGATATTCTTTTAAATCATAACACAAGCTTAATTTTCAAATTTGGACATTGTTTGAGCAAGTTATGCAATTTTATGCACATTCTGGACTTTTCTATAATTTACCCAATTGAGCGGTTTTCTTTGCAAATTATCACTTGCATTATGTTCCTTGGATATTCTATCATCATTATTGAGCTTTTTGAGCCATGGTGTGCCTATTTAACCCTTGGTTTGAAGGTGTTTTCTCCAAGGGTATTTTAGGGTTTACCCCTTCACGGATGAGCTACCTTTAGTAGCTATCAACTAATGAATTATTTGATGATTGGCTGCAAAATTTGACAAAGGAAAGATAAGAAGGTATATACACATGGTGGGGGATATTCTTGTATGTGTGCTTGTATATTCTTAATAAATTAAGGCCATGGACACTTGGATAGATACTGGAACTTCAACTTTTTCTTTTTCTTTATCTTAAAGTTTCATATACTTATCACCAAGCACCAAAACGAGCCATTTTCTCTCCACCACTTCCCTCCTTCTCCCAACCTCATTCTCCCTCTATTCTGTAGTGAATTTTTCTGTCCAAGGAAGGAGAAAGTGGGGATCTTCTTGGAAAAATGATCTAGCGTTGCAATTGACTTCATTTTAGGGTTGAAAAAGCTTTCTTCTAGTGATATTGACCTAAAAGAGTAAGAATTTCCTTATTTCCTCCATTTATTTCTTTTTTATCCTTCCTCCTAGCTTTCTCAAGGTCGGAACCCTGTTGTTCCATGGTGGAAATTGCTCTAAAGCTCTTATGCTTAGGGTATGCTCATTTGATGAAGAAAGGTGCTAGATGGACGAATTCATAGCTTATTCTTGGATTTTCTACACTAACTGCTCAAGTTTTCTTCTGATTGGGGTTTCATCTTCTCATTAGAGGCAAGTTTTATAACTTTCTCCACATTTATTGCTTATCATAAGCTTTCTAGATCATGTTCTTGCTTGAAAATGATGATTTATGCATTAAAAATCTATGCTTGATTTGGATTTCAATTTTTATAATATTCCCTTTTCTAGTTTCAGTTTTATATGAACCTATGATCATGTGTATGTTATTACTAATGTATAATATGATTTGTATCAGGTTGGTTTTACAACCTATGGTGCTAAACTCCTATCAACCAATGGTCAATTTTAGGATTTTAAGTTGATTTCTTCTATAAACCCATGACCTGACGATGGTACCATTGCAACAAGCCTATGGTGTTGTTTTCATGAGAACTATAGGTCAAGATCAAAGGTGTCAGATGATGTTGACAACCTATGGTCAAGTATTGAATCAATTTGATGTATAATGATCAACCATTAAGTACCGTACTGATGTTACCAATCAATGATGACATTAGCTTAATATTTGATGTTGATTAATGAATATAGTGTTTATCTAACAACCTATGGTGATTTAATGATCACTAATGATGGTGGATCAGGTCTCTACAGCCTATGGTGAGTTAATCATTGTAGTTGTAGTATCAATGAAGCCTTATACCAATGGTTTCTTGGGTCACTTGATGCAATGGTCAGACCTATACTGTAATTCATGGATTTAACATATGAACTTGACCCAATGGTCAAGATCTAATGTTTATTCATCCAATAAAGTGGAATGGTGGCTAATGTAATGTGTTAGTCCTAATAATGTGATTTAGATGGTTTCCTTTATATGATCAACTTAAGGAGCTTACTTGTTGGCAACAGATGGCTTGTTTTAAATGAACAGTTGATTGTGGGTTTCACCCTACACTCAATGGAACATTTTGTGTTGATTAATCAAGGGATGTCTAGGGTTAAATGGTGACTATTTCTAGAGAACAACTCAAGGAGTTCATAGGTGGTTTATGCAGGGTGTTTACTTATGTAAACAACCAATGGTCTTACCTTTAAACATCCAATCATTCTGGGTGACACTGTGGTATGGTTATATGGTTGAATGATGATGGAACAAATGGAGGGTTACCCTTAATAAGGTAGTCTTACCTATTCACTCATATGAATATAGGGGATGATAATCACATTGTGTTGATATGTAACCCTCATGAGGTATAGGTTGTTATACCTAGCTTTAATATAACTAAATGATGGTAATTGGGTATGAATAGTTCTTGAATGACTAATGCAATCATGGAGTATTATGTTACTGTTGCTGAAACCCTAGTATTCTATAACCTGATGGTTACACCTTGATTTATGTGTGGGTTCATACTTTAGAATGGTATGGAATGTGATGGTGATGCTTCACCTTATGAATCCATGATCCAATGGGGATGTTGTGAGTTAGGGTTTGCGTATGAGTGATGATTAGTAGAATTAATATAATTTATCTTGTGAACCTAACTCTAATGCAAATAGACAAACATGAGTATTCATGTTTAACATTCTAATATGATGGAATGATGGTGGAATAACCTCCTTACTATGATCATAACCATGATATGTTAATTGTGGTTATCATAGCTACATGGTAGATACTTGCTTATGCTAAACATGTGCATAATGAATATGATAAGAGTTAATCATATCTAGATTCCTTGCATGTTGATGTAATAAAGGAATGTTCTTAATGTGAATATAACCCTTCTATGATTTTTTATGAATATCTCCTACCTCATTAATGCAATATTGTGTTGATTATGTGTATTATATGTAAGTAATGTTGTTGAGCCTTGTTATAAGGCATGCAAAGATAATGATGATCTTACTGGGATAGTATGATGGTCTTAATGACCATTGGGCATGGTTGTGCCCTGAATGAGGTTCAATCCTTTTGTGTTGATAAGGGTTGATACCCTGTGATATTGTGAAAATGATTTATATCTTGTGAAAGTATGATGACTAGTGTAGCCTCATGAATGAAAAGTAAATAGTACCATGTGATGATGAGAGGAGAAATTATGTTTCACACATTTTATATCTTTTGAAGTTGTGATATTTATATTCTTGTTAGAAGTGAATTAGGGTTTGTATGTCTACTTGTTTGATGCAGCCTTAATTCACCCAATTGGCATAACTAATAAAGTGAAATTCTAATCATGTAGTGCCTTGTGCCATAGATCCATCTGAGTGTCAGAACTTGCCCGATGGTAAAACGAGTATTCCTAAGGGAAACTCAGAGTGCATACTAATGAGTATGTGGGGTGCTTGTCATCCTAAATTTAAGTGTTTAGGGAGGATGACTGTGGTCATACCTAGCCCTCAAGTTGAGAACGACTGTGGTCGTGTCTCAGTGATTATATATGTCATGAGATTGGAGGATAAATGTGGTTGTACCTCAGATGGTAGGGTATGCGTACCCAACTTCTTTTACTAGTGTCGTGACTTGTACCTAGGACGGACTAGGCTATTAGCAACTTGACCTTATGTGTCACTATGGTGGACCCGTACTGATTGGAGCGGAGAAGATCTTAGGAGTCTGGCTCTTCTTAGATCTTGTATGGAACTTCTTTCGACATAGTAGTGGTCAGTTGGATTTTGAGTGGTATCCCCAAATTCCTTAGGGTGTAATAAAAGATGTAAGACAGCTGTGTAGCATATTTGTTTAGGGTTATACATGATGATTCACATTGGATGATAACCCTTGTTTTCTATCTTTACAAAACGATGATGCTTAGTGCAATTAAGAGATAGTATATATACTTATGTTGTGGATATTCTTAAGATTGTACATGAGTACATACAGTAGCCATGCTTATATTGATAACTATACTGCTACTATTGATTATAATCATGATGCTAGATATCTCATGTTATTAGTTATGTTTAGCATGCTAGCCATACCTTTGTTACTAGAGATGCATATATTGCTAATCATGCTTATGCATATAGTTGTGCTTATATTGTTATCTCTTCTTATGATGTTGATATGTTCAACCAATTAGATATTCTCATGCATGTTGTTAGCTATGCTATGTTAGTATACTTTCTCATGATGCTATATATGCATATGCTACTGACTTTCTTATATTGTCAACAAGATAAAGGATGATAGTCTGGCTAATGATGATAGTTATTATTTGCTCCTTTATGTATTTTGTTAATCATCAATACTGCTGACTTATTTGTTATATCTAATTAAACTACTGAATTGTTTAATTACTTTAAAATGTTGTAATCAATAAACAATGTTGGATGTTATATCTCTTATTGGGACATGGATCTCACCCTTGTGGTTTGCCACATTTTTTTAGGTAATCAACAGTGATGGCAACATAATTGTGAAAGTAAAGAGGAGCTATAGTAATGAATCTTTGAGAAAGTTTATTAGATGTCTAGTGTATCTTAGAGTCGTCCCTGTACTCTCAGGTTCAGGTGAGAAAAAGTTTGTATATGATGTTTCAAACGAATCAGACTTTTGTTAGCATATTAATGCTTGTTTGTTTGGCATATTTGAATATTGTTCTCTTATGTATATATGTTGTGGCTAAGATGATAGAACAATTTGTATCAAATTCTTGGCATAGTATGGATCTAAGAAAGATTTTGGGCTCTTATGCAAATGTTTCTGAGCGGGTGCTGACGTTAAAATTGGTTTTAATTTACCAATATTTTTGGGTATGTGATTAATTAGTGATTGATTATGTTTTATGTTTTGAGTAATCTCGTTTAGTGTAATGAGTTCTAACATGTTGGTATTAGAGCTTTAGGTTCACTGAGTCTACAGGGACACTAGGACTTAAGACTAGGATGATGTCTAAGTTAGGAACGTGACACAAAAACATGGTGCATACTACCTAATCTCAGTACTTGGATGCCCTGGCCAGGTATTCAATTATTGAAGAAAGGTAGGTATCGAACTCTTAGATTTTTATCTTTATGATTACTTTGATCAAGTAGTCATTTTGAGGCAATCTAAAGAGAATAATGAATAAGAAACCATGGTGTGAATATCTCAATCCTACCTTAAAAAAGATGAGAATTGCATCAGTATCTATCAAAACATGAATGTTTGGTAACTATAAGAGAAAGATACAACACCATGAAATCTAAATCTAAATACAAATTAGAAAAAAGAGGAGTTCTTGAAGATGTCATTTAAGAATATAATAAAATAAAAGACATATAATTCTATGCTTATAAAGTGAATCAAGGTATGAAATCCACATAAGATGGAAAGAACTCCTACAACAAGTACAAAATGAGAAGATAAATGGGAACAATGACAAAGGAATAAGGTGGAACATGAGTTAATCTCAGACCAACCTATGTGTGTAAGAAAGTGTTAATGTAAAATAAGCATAGCATGTGAGAGAAATTAAGGTAGATGATCCATTATTAATGAAGAAAATGTGGAATGTGATTATTTACATGTTGATCAGTGGTTGAAAAACATTATAAAAGAAGCAAACATACCCAAGTGTGATATATAGTCATCAACGAATGAGTAATGATATATGTTAATCAATGACGATTCCTATGCTAATGGCAAGGAACCAAAAATGAAAAAGGTAAAATGATACATAAGAAGTTGTAATATGCATAATGAAAATAGAATTGGTTACCTTTTGCTAGTGACCCTTGAAAAATGCTTCTATGATGTGGGAAGTGTGTTTCCCTTTGTGTCTTTCTTTTCTATGGAAGAACTTTCAAGTGGATCATTGCCACTTGGTATATGTGGATTTGTTGCAAACATGAGGGTGGATAGCTTATTATAGCATAAGGTTTATTGGAATATGGTTCCAAGAACATAATGTTTGTGATGAGTTTTCTTTTAAGCCTTCCAATAATTAGGAAGACTCCTCTTATATGTCTTGAGATTTGATTATGTTGGTAAAATTAGATGAGATAAGGATGTGAGTTCCTTATAGAACAAGAAGTGGATACCAAGATAATGAACCCTACTTTCCAAGATGTATCAACAATATGAGAAATATCTGAAGGTTGGAGATGTTTATTAAATAAACATTCCAAGTGTTTCTCTCCCTTAGAGAGAGAAAGAGAGTTGATGATGACCCTCTAAATGTTGTTTGGAAATAAGAAGAAAAAAGTGATTCTATAATGTTGTGTATGGTTTAGTGATAGCTGGGCAAGACCACTATCATGGATAGATGGTTTGTTGGTCAATAGATATGTAACACCGTGTTCCTTTAAGATAAACCTATGATCAAATATCAATGCATAATAGTGAGATTGGATGACATAATTTACATGACCATGATGAGTTTAGATTTATGTCCTATAAACTAACCAATGTACAAATATAATTTATGAATAGAAGGAACAGAGTGTTCCGATCATGTCAAGTTATATCAAGCTTTAAATGATGACATGTCAAAGTACTTCAAATATGGTCAAAAATATGATCAATATTTCATTCAAAACCTTAGGTTTGCCTAAGTAGCAATAGCTATGAGACAAGTTGAATATTATTACTATTAGATTTGAATAGGTGACACAACAAGTTTCTATGTTCCATATTTGCAAATGTCTTCTTTTGTGGGGGTTTTTGTGCTGACCCAAGATGAGATATGTATGAATCAAGTGACATAACCATTATATGCAAGTAACCATGTGAAGGTAATAGCATGATGTGTAAAGGAAGTACCCATCTTTGTTTACCTTAGATTTTGGGGGAGAAATCCCCGTTAGGGGTTTATAGTTGTAAGGCCCCTAAACTTGCTTAATGGGTCAAACAAGCTTAATTATCATAATATAATTCTTATATCCCTAATATAACCTTTTTATATGCTTTGAAATCATAAAACAAGCTTATGTTTCAAATTTGGTCCAATTTGGACACTGTTTGAGTAAGTTATGCAATTTTATGCACATTTTGGACTTTTCTATAATTTACCCAATTGAGAGGTTTTCTTTGAAATTTTTTACTTACATTATGTTCCTTGGATATTCTCTCATCATTATTGAGCTTTTTGAGCCATGGGGCGCCTATTTAAACCTTTGTTTGAAGGTGTTTTCTCCAAGGGTATTTTAGGGTTTACCCCTTCACGGATGAGCTACCTTTAGTAGCTATCAGCTAATGAATTATTTGGTTGGCTGGAAAATTTGACAAAGGAATGATAAGAAAGTCTATGCACATGGTGGGGGAGCTTCTTGTGTGTGTGCTTGTATATTCTTAATAAATTAAGGCCATGGACTTGGATAGATACTAGAACTTCAACTTTTTCTTTTTCTTTATCTTAAAGATTCATATACTTATTCCCAAGCACCTAAACGAAACATTTATCTCTACCACTTCCCTACTTATCTCAACCTCATTCTCCCTCTATTCTTCTATTAATTTTTCTATCCAAGGAAGAAGAAAGTGGGGATCTTATTGGTAAAAGGATCTAGGGTTGCAATTGACTTCATTTTATGGTTGAAAAAGCTTCCTTCAAGTGATATTGACCTAAAAGAGTAAGAATTCCCTTCTTTTCTCTATTTATTTTTTGTTATCCTTCCTCCTAGCTTTCTCCAGGTCAGAACCTTGTTGTTCCATGATGGAAATTTCTCTAAAGCTATAAAAGCCTACCTTTCTTGCTCCTTGTGCTGAGGGTTTGCTCATTTGATGGAGAAAGGTTCTAGATGGACGAATTTATAACTTATTCATTGATTTTATACACTACATGCTCGAGTTTTCTTCTATGTGGGGTTTCATCTTCTCATTAGAGGCAATTTTTACAACTTTCTCCACGTTTATTGCTTATTATAAGCTTTCTAGATCATGTTCTTGCTTGAAAATTATGATTTATGAACTAAAAAGCTATGCTTGACTTGGATTTAGATTTTTATAATATTCCTGATTCTGATTTCAGTTATATATGAACTTGTGATCATGTGTATGTTATTCCTAAGGTATAATATGACTTGTATCTGGTTGGTTTGACAACCTATGGTGCTAAGAACCTATCAACCAATGGTCAATTTTAGGGTTTTAAGTTGATTTCTTCTATAAACCCATGACCCGATGATGGTACCATTGTAACAACCCTATGATGTTGTTTCCATGATAGCTAATGGTCAATATGAAAGGTGTCATATGATGGTGAAAACCTATGTTCACCCTTTAGTTCAGGTTTTGGATCAATTAAAAGTATAATGATCAACCATTAAGTACCCTACTGATGTTATCAATCAATAATGACATTAGCTTAATATTTGATGTTGATTAATGAATATAGTGTTGATCTAACTACATATGGTGATTTAATGATCATAATGATGGGGGATCAGGTATCTACAACCTATGGTGAGTTAAGAATTGTAGTTGTAGCATCAATTAAGCCTTAGACGAATGGTTTCTTGGGTCACATGATGCAATGGCCGAACCTATACTATAAGTCATGGTTTTAACATATGAACTTGACCCAATGGTCAAGATCTAATATTTATTCCTCTAATAAAGTCAAATGATGTCTAATGTAATATGGTGGTCCTAATAATTAGATTTAGATGGTTTTCTTTATATGATCAACTTAAGGACCTTACGTGTTGACAATGGATGGCTTGTTTTAAATGAACAGTCGATTGTGGGTTTTAACCTACTCTCAATGGAACATTTTGTGTGGATTAATTAAGGGATATCTAGGTTTAAATGGTGACTCTTACAAGAGAACAACTCAAGGACTTCATAGGTGGTTTATGCAAGGTGTTTACTTATGTAAACAACCAATGGTCTTACCTTTGAAACATCCAATGGTTTTGGGTGACATTGTGGTATGGTGATATGGGTTGAATGATGATGGAACAAATGGAGGGTTACCCTTAATAAGGTATTCTTACCTATTCAATCATATGAATAGAGGATTGGATAATCATATTGTGTTGATATGTAACCCTAATGAGGTATAGCTTGTTATACCTAGCTTTATTATAACTAAATGATGGTAATTGGGTATGAAAAGTCCTTGAATGACTAATACAATCATGGAGTATTCTGTTACTGTTGTTGAAACCCTAGTATGCTATAACTCGATCGTTAAACCTTGATTTATGTGTGGGTTCATTCTTGAGAATGGTATTAAATGTTATGGTGATGCTTCACCTTAAGCATCCATGATCCAATAGGGATGTCGTGAGTTAGGGTTTGGGTATTAGTGTTGATTAGTAACATTGATATAATTTATCTTGTGAACCTAACTCTAATGCAAATAGATAAAGATGAGTATTCATGTTTAACATTCATATATTATAGAATGATGGTAGAATAACCTCCTTACTATGATCATAACCTTGATTTGTTAATTGGTGGTTATCATAGCCACATGATTGATACATTCTTATGCAAAAAATGTGCATAATGAATATGATGAGAGTTAATCATATCTAGATTCCTTGCATGTTGATGTAATAAAGGAATGTTCTTAATGTTAATATAACCTTGCTATGATTGTTTATGAATATCTCCTAGCTCATTAATGCAATATTGTGTTGATTTGTTGTATAATATGTAAGTAATGTTGTTGAGCCTTGTTATAAGGCATGCAAAGATAATGATAATCTTGCAGGGATAGTATGATGGTCTTAGTGACCATTGTGGATGGTTGATCCCTGAATGAGGTGTAATCCTCTTATGTTGATAAGGGTTGATACCCTGTGATATTGTGAAAAAGATTTATATCTTGTAATAGTATGATGACTAGTGTAGCCTCATGAATGGAAAGTAAACAATACCATGTGATGATGAGATGAGAAATTATGTTTCACATATTTTATTTCTTTTGAAGTTGTGATATTTATATGCTTGATAGAAGTGAATTAGGGTTTGTATGACCACTTGTTTGATGCATCCTTAATTCACCCAATTGGCATAACTAATCAAGTGAAACTTTAATCATGTAGTGCCTTGTGCCATAGATCCATCTGAGTGTCAAAACTTGTCAGATGGTGAAATAAGCATTCCTAAGGGAAACTCAGAGTGCATACTAATGAGTATGTGGGGTGCTCATCATCCTGAATTCAAGTGTTTAGGGAGGATGACTATGGTCATACCTAGCCCTTAGTTTGAGAAAGACTGCGGTCGTGTCTCAGCGATTATATATCTGATGAGATTGGAGGACAACTGTGGTTGTACCTCGGATGGTAGGGTATGTGTACCCACCTCCTTTCACTAGTGTCATGACCTGTACCAAGGACGGACTAGGATGTTAGCATCTTGACCTTATGTGTCGATGTGGCGGACCCGTACTAATAGGGGGTTGAGAAGATCTTAGGAGTTCGACTCTTCCTAGGATCTTATATGGCACTCATTTCAACTTAGCAGTGGTCTATTTGTATTGTGAGTGGTATCCTCAATTTCCTCAGGGCGTAATAAAAGATGTAATACAACCATGTAGCATATTTGTTTAGGGTTATACACGATGTTTCACATTGGATGATAACCCTTGTTTGTTATCTTTACATAAAGATGATGCTTAGTATAATTAAGTGATAGTAGATATACTTGTGTTGTGGATATGCTTAAGATTGTAGATGTGTACATATAGTAGCCATGCTTATGTTGATAATTATACTGCTACTACTGATTATAATCATGATGCTAGATATCTTATGTTGTTAGTTATGTTTAGCATGATAGCCATGCCTTTGTTACTAGAGATGCATATACTGCTAATCATGCTTATGCTGATAATTGTGCTTATGTTGTTATCTCTTCTTATGATGTTGATATGTTCAACCAATTAGACATGCTCATGTTGTTCGCTATGCTATGTTAGTAGACTTTCTCATGATGCTAGATATGCATATGCTATTTAATTTCTTATATTGTCAACAAGATAAAGGATGATAGTCTGGCTAATGATGATAGTTATTATTTGCTCGTTTATGTATTTTTTTAATCATCAGTACTATTGATCTTATTTGTTATATCTGATTAAACTACTTAACTGTTTAATTACCTGAAAATGTTGTAATCAATAAATGATGTTGGAGGTTATATCTATTACTGAGACATGGGTCTCACCCTTGTGGTTTGCCACATTTTTTTTAGATAATCGACAGTGATGGCAATAGAATCGTGGATGTAAAGAGGAGCTATAGTAATGAATCTTTGGGAAAGTTGATTAGATGTCTAATGTGTCCTAGAGTCGTACATGTACTCTCAGGTCTAGGAAAGAAAAAGTTTGTGTATGATGTTTCAAACGAATCACACTTTTGTTAGCATATTAATGCTTGTTTGTGTGACATATATGAATATTGTTCTCATGTGTATATATGTGGTGGCTAAGACGTTAGAACAATTTGTATCAAATTCTTGGCATAGTATGGATATAAGAAAGTTTTTGGGCTCTTATGCAAATATTTCTGAGTGAGTTCTGACATTGAAATCGGTTTTAATTTACCCATATTTTTGGATATGTGATTAATTAGTGATTGATTGTGTTTTATATTTTGAGTAATCTCATTTAGTGTAACAAGTTCTAACATATATGGTCACACACATAGGATTAACCTGGAAGAGGAGTTTATCTGTGAATGATGTTTAGATTGATTACTAAAGTGTTTGGGTACTCAATTAAACATTCAATCAATAGACTTGATTCAGAATCAACAAGTTCAAGTGTTGAACCAACTGATTAGAGTGTCATATTTTTAAAATAGTGGGGGATTGTTGTGTTTTGTGGTATTTCAATACAAATCAGAGAGCTTTGGTCCCATATGGGCAAGTTTTAGAGCTTCTTTCCTCTTTATATATAGTTCCTTATCCATTGGATATTTGAGGACCATAACATGACATCGGTTTCACCTCGCATGGTAGAACAACCCAACTGGGTTGGGCCAGTCTGGTTTAGAAACTCTTTAACCAAACGCGTCGGCGCATGTCGCGTCCCATGTGTTGGGTGGCTGCAAATTCGTTCTTCTGGGGCACTTGTATGGGCGCGGCTCTGGTTTGATTTTGTCATTTGATTTACTCAACTATTTCTAACATGTGTTACATCTTTTCGATGTTGCACATGTTCGTTTGGGAGGTTTCAAACTGCGACTAGTTTGTCACTGAACACATCTTTTTTTGTATCCAACATTTCTTTGTAACGAAGTGTTGACTTTTCTTCGTAAGAGAAATCGTAACATTCTATTTTATTCTCTTCCTCTCTGTCACTTGTTTGGTCGTTGGAAGAATGATAAATTCTTTTCGCTCGTCATCGTGATTGTGTGTGCACATTTTATGTCGGAAATCGGTGTTGGATCCTGAAAGGTAGTTGCCAACATCGCCTATTCTAGAATTAGGTTCGGTAAAATTGTTAAGGACAGCACACCCTATACATACATTGGCATTGTTCGTCAAAAAGTCGTATTATTACTTTCTGTGCAACCTATATATCTCAGCGTCAATTAAATTTGGTAAAACTATTTAAATTTACTGTTTGTTCACGTTTTGTACCGCTATACGAACAGCAAGTAGTATGCAAAATCATTCCCTTCTAGATGAAAATAGACTAGCATAATTACATGCTTGGCGTAAAATGTACGTCAAATCACTTCTATGTCAGCAGCCGTTTTCACAATTAATTTGACAAGGATTGCAGTGACGCGGTACGGATATGAGGTCGAACCATAAAACTATTAATTAGTTAGGACGCGTACAAAGACGCTGTCTCATAGATTTTGTATTCGCTATTTCATGGTAAGATAGAGATTTGTTACTACATCCTTGGGTAGTTCATACCAGATGATTGTTTACATTAAAAGCGGATGAGGTCAAACATCGCAATATCCTTTTCCTTAAAGGCAACGTCAAGGGGTATCTGACGCATTTGTACCCATCACTACTTAACCATCATAACTAATTAACTGTATCCGTTTAACTAGTTCCACGTAAGGTGGTAAGTCTTGATTATAGTCCCTTTTATAGTGATATGTTCTGGCCTTCATCTGTTCACACGTGGGTGGATATCTCGAACCCCAATATGCTAGTATTCAAAGCCACACTTGTTCAAGCCTGAACCATAAAAACAACAGAATGCGTAAGAAGCTTGATGTGCAAGGCATGCATTTCTTGCTCTGGAATTGTTTCTTCAATAGTCTGAACAATAGCTTATGCTTTTGACCGAGGAGGAAGTCTTCGATCTCTATTATTAGACAACTCTTCGGTGAGGTTAAAAGTGAAGGGGTTGAAATTTCCTGTGCCCGGGACAATGTTCACGGTACATCTGGATCATACACTCTACTATGGTGTCCACAAATCTATGGATCAGATGTTACACGTACAGTGGTGGGCACAAAGATTGGGTACAGAAGATTTGGACTCACACTCTTGTTGAAATTCTCTGTGCTCGGGACAATGTGCCCGGTACATCTGGATCATACACCCCACTATGGGGTCCACAAATCTATGGATCAAATATTACACGTACAGTGGCGGGCACAGAGATTGGGTATAGAAGATTTGGACTCACAATATGGTTGAAATTCTCTGTGCACATGACAATGTGCCCGGTACATCTGGATCATACACTCCACTATTGGTCCACAAATCTATGGATCAGATGTTACAGGTACAGTGGTGGGCACAGAGATTGGATACAGAAGATTTGGACTCACAGTGGGGTTGAAATTCTTTGTGCCCAAGACAATGTGCCCATTCTTACTTTAAGAATCGGCGTTGCAGATACCCATTCTTACTGCAAATAGGAAACAATGAAAACGAAAGTAATTTCTATTGAAATAGATGCAAATAATTTATTTACCATCCATGAGACTACAATTCAAATCGCACCGTACTAATGATGCATGAAAAACTTTTCGCACAACAACTCCGCTAAAGAAGAGGAGAAATGTTTTAAGAAATTGTTAGTTATAAGGCTGATTGCTTTGCTCATACGTCATGAATTTTTTTCTGCATATTTCGTGAATAACTGTTAGAAGACAATTAAGATAGATATACGATACATTTTTAGGTTAGATATATGATATATGATATCGCATGGCACTTGGTCACTGCCTTGCTACCCCGCTTCGGCAGGGGAGTTGGTTGTGGTCGAAATGTTTGAACCGAGGAGGGAAGACAAGAAAAGATCGCTTGAGAAATAATTATATCAGGAATAAAGTGGGGGTGGCGAGCATTGTAGACAAGTTGTGCGAGAACCGACTCAGATGGTATGGATATGTGTAACGTAGACCGACTAATGCGCCTATACGAAATAATACTATTGAGGTCGAGCACAATTAATAAAATAATAAGAGGAAGACCTAAATTAACATGGGATGGGCTTATAAAGAGAGATTTTGAATATCTACATCTCAACCAGAATATGACTCATGATAGAGCTGAATGGAAACGAATAATTCATGCAGCCGACCCCAACATTGTTGGGACTGAGACTTAGATGATGATGATGATGATGATGATGATGATGGATGATGTGTTTAGATCCTGGCAATAAAGTAAGCTTAAATTAGTAGTCATTTAGATTGTGTAATATTGTTTTGCTATTTTCGTGTTGTACAATGTTGGGAGATAAACTTTAATCCCATTACCGTGTAGAAGTAGGGAGACCAATTTATCCGGCTTTCAGGAATGATTCAGCGCATAAATTGTTGAACAGCACAAAATCAAAGTATAGCGGCCATACAGGCCCGTCTGCATGCCCGTGCGCTGTCATGGGACTCGACAAGTGACTTTGGTTTCGTTTTGCACTAGAATAAAACTATACTGTATCCAACTAGTTGTGCATTTGAGAAGAAATGATATTGCTTACAATACTTGGTCAAGCATTTTAACTCGTTGTGCAATCATAACTGGCAGCATGTGTATGTTGGTCATAAACGGTTCAGTCCGGTAATATAAATATGTAGATCCAGTGAGTTAACTCGTTTTGCCGGGGGGGTTCTGCTAGCTCCCGCGATTTGTTAGGGCGATCTAGAACTAGCCGCCACAGACTCTGTTCGGGGGGAGAGGAAGCTCGCCTATGACGTGCTGCGAGCCCTTCTCCCCTTGGGTACACTCTTTCGTTCGCTTCCCTAGGGCTCCACGAAGGCCGGTGACTCTGTCTGTCTCTCCTCCGGCGTTCTTCGCCTGTCCTCCTGAGCGATGCAACGACTCGGCGGGAGTTGGTGGCTGCTACGTTGGGGGTCGACGTCTCAACGGCGTGGTGCGCGTGTGGCACTTTCGTGGCGGATCAGTTCACCGAGGGACGTTTCCCTGGGGGTCGAATGCCCCTATCTGCCCCTTTTCTTTCTTTCCTTTTGTGTCAGTCCGTTTCAGGTCGCTTGTTGGTCGTGCTTGGGTCCCGTCTTGGGCAGACGGTGAGCTCGGGTGCCCCTTGGTGCTCCAGGTAGAGGAGTAAGTTGAGTCTGTGCCTCGTGCAGGTGTTCCACCCCATGTTCGCAGTGGTGGTCGGGAGTGGTGGTTGGGTTTCCGGCGCCCTCTACTCCCCACCTTGCATCCGCCCGAGCCCTCCTTCCTCTATATCTGTATCGTTGGGGTTTTAGCCTCCTTCCCGATCCTTCTAGGTGGTGCACCCTTACTGCTCGACGTTATTCCTATGTGTTTTGTTCTGTGCTTTTGGGAGGCTCCTTGGTCAGCCTGTCTCTTTTGTTTGTTCTCTTAGTTGTTTAGTTGTCCTTTTAGTCGTGTGTTGTTTGCTTAGTTTCTTGTTGTTTGTTTTCCGAACGTGCTCTCATCTTTTCAGCTGACCTCAAGCATGGATGAGATGGTGATCTCTTTTGGATGTACTTCTTACTCTTTTCCCGATATTCGTGCAGATTGATGACTTCCCTCTCTGATAGCTGCTTTAGACAGCCGCTACGAAAGTGGGTTGGTACATGTAATTTACCTATTGCATCCCAATCTGAGTCTTCCGTTATGTCGTCTTCCAAAGGAGTTCTGCTTGGTACATTCATGTAAGAGTACTATCTTGTAGATGTCGTATGGCTTGCCTTTAATGATATTGAGATCTTTCCCTAAAAAAAAAACAATCCAGTGAGTAGGGTTAAATCCTCTATTGTTTCCCTTCATGGCGTAGAGGTGACTTATAGATTGACTACTTCCATTACTAAGATGTTACCCTATCAATCACTACTTCCTCTTTGCTCGCCTCGAATCAGTTGTAGATGACTGAGACGCTCATCTATATTGCGGCTTGTGCCTCTTAACACAGAGTGTTAGGTAATGTGCACGTGCGACATTACTTTCTTCAAGGCATGTCCTCAGTTATATCTCAATCAGAAAAGTTAGTAGTTGTTCATTTATCCTGTTGTCGTCAGATTTCTAATTCTTCTGTTAGGTATATGCTTAAATTATAAGTATGTAAATTGCATGCATTGCATGTCTTTCATTAATGCATATTATGCATACATTATTTCTAAATGTTTACATTATTTAAGTTTTAGGTTGTTGTAACTCTTTTAAGAATTAGATGGCTGAAATATATGAGAAACTCCCTGGATTCGACTTCCAACCTTAGCATTAGTGCACGAAGGTTTGGTTGCAAAATTAAGACATCATTCAGTCGATCTATCCTCTTACAGATCAGACAAAATCTTAACATGTTCCTCTTTCTTAGCATGAACTTGTGTGTGTCATTGTACATTATAGAGGACATCCTTAACAAGACAATTTCTATACTTCAACTACTTAACTCTATGCAATGGACCACATACTCCCCAAAAGAGTTTGGGCAAAGTTTACAACAAACTAAAATTATCTTTGATGCAACATTTATCGCACATACAAATTTTTTAGGAATGAAATTCTTGAGTTTGATCTTAACTAAGTGAACAAAACTCACACCCACAAGCTAACTTATATTATCATTGTATAGTTCAAGATTGAATCCAAAGGACAATATATTTAAGAAGCAATATGATTAAGGTAAACACATAAGAACTAGTATTTAACAAAAAAGTTGTTAAGAAATTAAAATTGTTCGATTAAGGAAGTATTTATCAATGGACAGTGTGTAGAGGAACTCTTATTATGAAAAGATCAGGGTCATAGAGAGCAATATAAATAGCCTCGTCTCAAGCTATGATGCATCGAAAATACAACATAACATAAACTATATAAATGCTATTTTGTGTATGTAGAGGAAGCCCAATTATCTAATTCAAAAGAAAATAAATAACATAAGATACCACCAAAAGACGAAAACATTAGGATGGATGGACTTCACCACTGCTACGTATCATTCAATCTCTAACTACACCTTAAATATCATGAACATATATATGTTGATTCCAGATAAATCCCCATTTTTGTGTTAGGATTAAATCTTGACAAGTATAATTCTAAGCTTATTTTCATGTTACCTAGATATTATGTACCTATGTTCCTCAAAAATACCTATCCAAAGTTCTCATGAAGAATTAATCATGAACCTAATGCTATCCTAGGTTGTAGATTCAAAGTTCTATATAATGTGAATCAGACAAATATATGAAATAGTTGGCCAAATAATATTTTCAAGAATAAAATGTTTTCTCCATAACATAGTAATGTTCATTCAAAAGTACATGTAATAAAGAGAACAAAAAAGGTAGAGGGGCTACTCTTCACATGCTCAAAAGAGGATTACTCAAGAGTAGTAACAAGTTTGACAGTTGAAAAGAGAGAGATAGGCATCGCCATATAAGACAAAGGAGACACGACCGTGGTGTGTGGGAGATATTCTTTAAAGTTGGAGATGTGGATCTCGAACAAGTAGTAATAACATCCTTTGACGCTTTTCAGAGGTGAATAGAAGTCATTGGTCTCCTTCCTCTTGGCTTGAACTTGTCATAGTGATGGCAGAGTTGGTGGATGTTGATGGTGGAAGATGGTCGTTGATTGATGTGGTCCTGAACCAACGAAAATGAATGATGAATGTTGGAGATGGATGCTTAGAATCAAAATCGGAAGCCTTGTAGAGTCAAGAACATACCTTTTTCCAAGGAGGCCATGTATCATATCAATAGATAATTTCTTGGGTTTGGAATTCTGACATTTATCCATTAGTGAAGTTGTCAGTCACCGTGAATGCATATGGGTTCTTGTGCGCAAAAGATGAGAACTCTTTTTGATGTTTAAACTTCCCAAAATTGCATCATTTGATTAATGTAGGAAAACCATTGATCTTATTCATCAGTTTGTGAATTCAAAATCTTCATCAGTGTATAAAGCCATGATTTTCATTAGTAGGAAACCAACAAGACTTGAATCAATAGGTGACATAGAATTATCATCAACTTGTTCTCATTTAAGTTTCATTTGTTGTTAAAAAAAAGTTTCATTTGTTGTCAAAGTGTAGTGGTTTGATTGGTAGATTCTCAAAGTGGTCATCAATAGACAACCATTGGTTGTAAACTAAATGGAAAGACATAATGATGGCATGTTTGCATTACTTTCATTGATCATTAGCTGGAGGGGGTTCCACTGATTGAAAACTAATGGAAGCATTGGATGATTTGTAGTGATGTTAATTTAGTTAGAAACATATCATCAACATGTAACCACAGAGAGGGTGTCTATCAATGTAGGTCGACGGTCCTACATCAATGAAGTCTTATCTAGACGAAGTCATTGAATCAATGAATGGACCACCACTCTTGTATTTGGTGTGTAGACTCTTAAGATCGAACCAGTCATGAAATCCTAAAGATTTGGATCAAACCCTTAAAAATGAACATAAACTAAGAGGAAACTAATTCAAAGATAATTCTAAAGAAAAATAAGGAATATGAATGCAAGACTATGCTAAAATTACAACTAAAAATAGCTCTAATATGCATTCATCAGACAACCTCAAACATTAACATTTCTCATGTTTGAGTAACACAAAATTTAAAACAAATGACAAATGTATACTTTCAACCAATGTGAGTGTCTCACCTTCACATCATGCTCAATTTTCTTGCACTTCATATGGACAAGATGATCAAATTTGTAATATTGCAAAACACATCTATCTATGTATTTGTTTTGAACTTTTCTTCACAAAAATTAATTTCTCACCAGTATCCCCAATATGAAGCACAAATAAGAGTCTCATGGATGTTAAGAGAATACGTTTATTCAACAAATATGTGTATGAGCTTACACTAGGGTGTGTTCCAAATGAGACATTATTGTGTTTTGGGTAGAAGATGGGCAGTAGATAGGTGAAGAAGGAATATGTGAATATCTCCTAAGACTTGATATTGAATTTTGATTTATCATATTTTATTCTTGAATGATTCACAAGGATTTCTCTTTGCGTACATTGGCATCTTTTCTTTATTTTTGGTGTTACAACCCTATTAAATAGAGAGGAGTATGGAAGAAGTAAATAGAGCAGGAAGGGGGTGTGCCACCCCAAATTTAGGGTTCCTCACTTTTTGGGATTTTTTTGGTGATGAATGGTAAGAATATGGAAGGTGATGGGTAGAATAAGGGTTAGATCAACATGTAACTATATGTACAATTCAGTGCACCAAGTGGTTCTTAGTCTCACTATTATCCGATAATGACATTATAAGGGGAAAAGTGATGATTCCATGAAATTGTTAAATTAGTCAGTTAGCAGAATGATGTGTTTGATCCCTCATAGTTTCTCAAATACTTGCCATTTTTTGAAGGAAACATCATCTTTGGCTTTGTGGCAGCATAGGGTGATTTCTAGCCATTGGTTAGTTTCACAAATCGGTCACTATGGAGTTTTTGTTTCAAATATAGGGAGGTATGTGATGTTAACATGTATACATGAAAAAAATTAGAATATAATTCACTTAGAAATGGCTTTGTTTATTTTATAATATAAAAGTTCATTTTTTAGCTAAATGCAATTTGAATATGCAATACATGAAGATGTAATGAAGACATGATATGTCAAAAATAGATAGTGTGGGTAGACAGTAGATTACAATCACACATCATCCACCATTACCACAGATGTTTAATCATCCTTAAGAAAAATCCAAGTTTGAGATGGAGGGGAAGAACCTTGGTGGTTGGCCTACTAGCACTGGTTATAATTAGTTCACCAAACATCATCCTCCTACAATCCAAATGATCATAACCTATGATCATATCATCATATGCACTATATAATAGATGAAATGATGATTAAAGGGGGAAAAAGAATCTCAAAATGAAAGTAACATGTAGGTTTCCCTCTGAACAAAGCCTTTATTTAACATCGATGGCTTGCCACCTTCTTCTGATGGAGGCACTAGGAGTGTCAATAGTTTGTTGTCAACATGTTGTCCATTATGAAGTAGTGTTTTAGACATTGATCATTGACCTTTTCTTTATTAATCTTCTCACTCCAAATTCTATGAACTTCATTAGAGTATGTGCTTGATGATGAATGGACTCGACATTGAGCCCTAAGCTTTCTTGGAAAGAGTCTAATATTGGAATTTTGAATTAATATTTGATATCCAGCCTATATATTTCCTCCTTAGTATCATTCATGCCACATCTTCGTACACTCTTTGTAAATTAGTGCATTTTCATATTCTATCAACCAAAACTCTTCTTTCTCTTATAGCTGAAGCAATCACCAAGTATTGTATTCAAGATTCACTGAAAAGACTTTTCATAAATTAGATGGAAAGGTGTAACACCAATAGGAGTCTTGTAAGTATTTATGTCGGCCTAGAGAGTATTGTTCTACTTGTGAGCCCAATTATGCTTTATCAGACCAACTTTCTTCTCAAGAAATGGCTTTGATCTATTGATTGCAAACCTCCACCTAGATATTGATATGTGGGTGGTAGGTAGTATACACTCAGTGAGAGACACCATACAATGAAGAAGGGCTTCAAAAAAAAGCTCCAAAAAGTGGAATCATTGATAACAAATGATGGTGTGGGGCATTCTAAAGCCTAGAAAGATAATATATGTGACTACCTTAATGTTTAGATTGGAGTCATAAGGAAATTTGGGGATGGCTTCAACCCATTTTGAAATGTAACCAACAATAACAAGAACATGGGAGAAGTTTTAGCAGGAAGGTAATAAACTTATGCATGCCAAACGCAAACATCAAATATCTCAATTTCATGCCAATGATTGAGTGGCATCTTATCCCTCTTTACATTATTGCTAGATCGTCGACATTCGTTACATGAACTGACATTGATGTGAACATCTTTTAAAATATAGGGACAGAAGAATACTCATTGCAAGAATTCAACGACAATCTTTCTAGAGCTCACGTTGCCTCCAATAGGGCCTGAATGACATTGTGCTAGAATGAGAGGAGTTTCCTCTTCAGATATGCATTAGAAGTAGAGGGCATTTGAACACAACTAAATGGAAAAGGCTCATCTCAATAGTATCAAGAGTTCTAACATGAACGTCTTCTTTCTATTGTCAGTGCAATCTGGATGAATCACTATCGCAACAAGGTAATTCACTAAATAATCATTGCAACATGTGAAAATAGTTTCATTAGTAACTAATCATCAAGAAAAGAATCATTGATATAGATTAGATCACCATCTAGGATATGCAATCACTAGTACATTTTTTGTATGTGGCGTCGAATAGTTATGACATGAGTTCATATGAAATCAACAAATAGTACTAAATGTCAGTTTCACAACACTAAGCATCATAATAATTGGGAAGGAGCCATTCGAGGAAAACTTTTGGGTACCTCTTACGTACTAAATAGTTTGAATAGGAGAGTGACATAACATATAGCCAACAAAATATTTTTTTAGAGAATAACATCAGACATAGCTTTCTTATGAATCGACATTGTAGGTTTACTATGATGCTCCCTATGAGATACATGTCTTGTCCAAATTAGCTTAAATGGTCTAATTTAGAGGATAAAATAATGCATAGCCTTCTTTAAACATAATTGATCCCACTAATATTATTTCACCCTATAGTAACCTTCAACATCAATTAATGTAGATCACTTCCACATGTTTGGGTTAGTTTATTTAAATAATTCCTTAGAATAGTCTTCATAGTAGTAAATTTTTGACCTTTGGTTTGTCATTTATTAACGTCATCTTCCAAGGGAAACTGACACTACACACCTATGAAATTGGTTAAACAAAACACACATGTCCCAATCGGTCAAATTTTGTCATTAAACATCAGTTTCGTGGAAAAGAACCAATGTCACAAACTGACTGCATACTTTAGTTTTCTGAGAACAAGTTTGATATAGCATGTATTGCATCGGTAGACATGAAATCAAAAAATTCGTCCTTCTTGTAAGATAAATTTTACCTCCAAAATCCTATGTCATTGATTTATGCCTACAGAAACTAACACCATAAGTATTGTGTCCCGTGAAATTTTTTACTTCCAAAATTCCTTTGGTGTCAGTTCTTTTAGCCAAAATAAAAAATATTGGGTTCCCTCCACGTGCCCCATGAAAATTATTTTCTCCCAAATTTGGTTATGTTGTCATCGTATTTATACAAACCGACAACATAGGTCTTAGTAGGGTTGACAATTTTTAATAAGGATAAGTACATATGCCATCAATTTCTATATGGAAAACTGATAATAGAGAATAGACAATATTGTTAGATGATATCAAGAAATTGATTACTAAGAACTTAGTGTTGGTTTTTTCATATCAACTGACGACTAAAAGTTCCACTTAATAACAACCTAAAAATTTTCTTTCCCTCATTCTCTGTTTCATCTCCTGATCCCTAAACTCTTTAATGATGATTGTCATGTGCTATTGTTGCTACTAGTTTCACCTCTGACCACATTGTTATCGCCACTCATTGGTTTCTATTGTGCTACCATCATCGTCACCACCATCGTTGTTGTTAGTGTTTTCTGAGTAGAGAATCTCCATCGCCATTATTGCTGCTTCCTAAGTTAAGAATCTCCATTGCCATCGGTGCTGCATGGACCTTGTTGTTGTAGCCACCATCATCATCCCCATGAGTGCTTCTTGGACCATCGACCACTGGTATTGTTTCTTGATGAATATATATTCATCTCGTTTAATTTTTTCATAGTCTTTTTATTAGAATTTATCCCCTTTTTCTAATTTTCTAGAATTAATTATGATTTTCCCACTTTTCAACGAATAATGCAAATTGTTATATTTTCCCTTTACACTTTCCTGATTTTACCTCATGATAGGAAAGTGACCATCTCAGCATGTGAACGGATCCTCTTATCTTTTTCCTTTACACGTTGTAGATTTTACTGCATGACAAGAAATTGACCATCTCAGCATGCGAACGGATTTGTTTATGTTTTGAGTCGATCATTTCACCTTTACAAAGAACTACACTTTAGAGCCTCAAATAGTCACTCCATTTATCCAAGACACTCAGCTCAGGTATCAAATCAGGCAATTTAGAATGATCAAAGAGCTATCTTTAATTTCTTTGGGATCAAGTGATGAGTCACCACCATGCTTTAAGCTTTTCTGCCCCAACCAGGAGTTTCATTCTCTAGAAGTGATTGTTTTAGATTGATCAAAACTTGGTCAAAACCGTCACCACTTCATATTAGGGTGAAGTGGCAACGGTAATGCAAATTGTTATATTTTCCATTTACACTTTCCTGATTTTACCTCATGATAGGAAAGTGACCATCTCAGCATGTGAATGAATCCTCTTATCTTTTTCCTTTACACGTTGTAGATTTTACTACATGACAAGAAATTGACCATCTCAGCATGCGAATGGATTTGCTTATGTTTTGAGTCGATCATTTCACCTTTACAAAGAACTACACTTTAGAGCCTCAAACAGTCACTCCATTTATCCAAGACACTCAACTCAGGTATCAAATCAGGCAATTCAGAATGATCAAAGAGCTATCTTTAATTTCTTTGGGATCAAGCGATGAGTCACCACCATGCTTTAAGCTTTTCTATCCCAACCAGGAGTTTCATTATCTAGAAGTGATTGTTTTAGATTGATCAAAACTTGGTCAAAACCGTCGCCACTTCATATTAGGGTTTCTTCCTCAGTCTGCACACTCTGATGCTAATCAAGCTTCTTATGTTCGAGACACCCAATCCAAGGTTACTTCAAGGTTAAGTTCCATTCAAATGGTGTCGCCACCCTAATATTATGGTTTTTGATTCACTTCCCAGACACCCATGCCCTTTCAAACCCCAACTGATTGATTCTAATTGTGAATTGGTCAATTAGTGGCACACATGTTGGATACTTTACCAGTCACCTCTCGACCTTTTCCCCTCTCCCTTCTAGGGTTTTTCCCCCTCCTTCCTTATAAAATTAGGGGAGACTCAACAATAAAGGTGACCCAAATTTTTGTACATTCACTTTATACTTTAATACTTGTTATTTTTATTCTCGCATTTTATGCACTCGTTCTTTCAATAAAATTAGTTCTTTTCCATCTTCGTTCTGGATTTATTGTTGAGAGGAAGGAACTAAGAGGGAAGGTTGTTTAATTGTGACTAGCTAAGATCCTTTTTGGATTCTTTATCCTCTAGTCTATGGCCTCGTCTCTTACTTTCATTCCTTTCCTTTTGATATCCATGTATCGTGAGTTGTTTTTCATACCAGGGCATGAGGAATAACCCAATAGACATAGAGCAGACTACATCAATTTCTATACGATGATATCATTTGATGGTATTATATTTGGATAATCACCTATTTAAAAGACTTTATCTCTTATTTGTGTTGAATGTTAGACTTGGGGGATGTGAATGTGGAACCCAAGGCTTGAAACAACCAAATAAATACACAAGGATCTAGATGAGACCTCAGAAGGATCTTTATTGTGATGAACAAGCAAGGATTATGGATACCAGGACAAATGGGTTTGTAGGGAGTTTATCTTTTGTAGATGGATTTGCAAATGTTTTTACATACCCTCTTCTATCTTGTTTTATCATATACATTTCATCGGTTTAGTTTCACGTCGACTATGGTAGTAATACCCATAACTTTGATATCTTTTTCCATTGATTAAATCTTGATTCTTTGACCACTTGTTCCAATCATTTCCTTTACTTACTTGAAATTTAAATCTGCTCATCGATAATTATTTTTATTATTGTTTTTAGCATAACTCTTTACTTATTTGTTCTTAGTGTAACTTTTATTCCCTTGCAATTTTAACTTTTCTTCCCTTGAAATTTTATTCGTTATTTTATTATTGTCTATGGATCGACCCTTTCTATACTAATAAATTACCTTAATTGGTTGTTTGTCGTTAAAAAGGATAAACTCTAAGATTAACCACCTAATTTTTGGTGTGTGAAATGACACACATAAAATGACACACATCTCTTTTTGAATGTATTTTTCATAGTCTTCTTACTAGAATTTATCCCCATTTTACCAATATTCTAGAATTAGTTGCAACTTGCCCAATTTTCAACCAATAATGCATATTTTTATCTTTTCCTTTACACTTTGTAGATTTTACCTCATGATAAGAAACTAACCATCTATTCATGCAAACCGATCGGTTTTTGTTCAAGCCTATCGTTTCACCTTTATAAAGAACTACACTTCATAGCCTCAATGGGCATTCCATTTATCGAAGATGCTCGACTCAGGTGTCCAACTGGGCATTTTCCAATGATCAAATAGCTATCTCCAAATTCTTTAGGATCAAGCCATGAGCTGTCACAGTGCATTAGGGTTCTCTACCCCCAAAATCTTTGGCCTCTCGTATCAGGAGCCAACAGGACATTTCACACCATTCAAGTGACCATTTTAGATTGCTTAAACCTTGGTCAAAAGTGCCACCACTTCACATCAGGGTTTCTTCCTTGGATGCACACACTTAGATGCCAACTGATCGTCTTATGTTCTAGATTCCTAGTTCAAGGATACTTCAAGGTTAAGTTCCAATCAAACGACCCTGCCACCCGATAATTAAGGTTTTTGACTCACTGCCCAAATAGCCATGCCCTTTAAGACCCCAACCAATCGGTTGAGATTGTGAATCAGTCGGTCAGTAAACTACCAGTTGGATACTTCAATAGACATCACTGCTTCTTTTCCCCTCCCCCTTTTAGGGGTTTCTTGCCCTCCTTCCCTATAAAAGGAGGGAGACTCGACAAGAAATGGGATATAACTTTTTGTACTTGCACTTTACATTTTAGCACTTATTATTTTGATTCTTGCATTATGTACTCTTGTTCTTGCAATAAAACTATATTTTTTTCAATCTTTGCTCTGGTTTTCTTGTAGGGAGAAAGGAACTAGAGGGAATGTTACTTAATTGCCACTAGCTAGTATCCTATGTAGATTCTTTGTCCTCTAGTCCATGGCCTCCTCTCTTCCTTCCATTGCTTTCCTTTTAATATCCATGGAACATGAGTAGTTTTTCATATTGGGGTGTGGGGAATATCTCCATAGACATAGTGTAGACTAGATCAATTTCTAGACAATGATTTTGGTTTGATGGTATTTTGTTTGGATAATCTTTCATTTAAATGATTTGATCTTGCATTTATGTTGAATGTTAGTCTTGAGGGATGTGATTACAGAACCCAAGGCTTGGAACAACCAAACAAATGCATAAGATTCAAATGAGACCTCGTAAGGATAATCATTGGGATTATTGGGCTAGGATCTGTGGATGCCAGGACCAATGAGTTCAGAACGACTTCATCTTTTATAGTTTCATTTGCAAATATTTTTACATACCCTCTTCTATCTTGTTTTATCATATAAATTTCACCAGTTTAGACCCACTCCTGCAATGGTAGGTTTTTATGTGTAGATATGAAACCCAAGAACAATGAGGGACCACTGGGTCCTCAAGGTAGCAAAGGCTAAAGATGATTTCACCACTACTGATATTTCTAAAAGCCTTAAGCTCCTTGTTCTACAACATGACTGATTGGAGTCTTGTTTTAATTCCATAAGAGAACAACCTCAACATATCAATGTTTTGGACTCCTTTTATGGTATTTGCCAAGGATATGATCACTCTACACAATAGTGCCAACACCTCTACAATATTCCTAAGAAACCAGAAATAGGCTAGCAAATGGAGAACCTCAACTCCATTCATAGTATTCCAAATCAAGCCTATTATAATATCATCAAGCCAAGAACCACCTCGAGTTCCAATATGGGAAACCTTTGGGTGCCAAAAATGCTTCTCAACTAGCTCCCCAAGAGAGACCCCTTCATCCTCAATCCAACAATCATCCCCCGCTAGGTTTCCCACACAACAATAACCAGAGGGACTTTGGAAATCAGGGGAATTATAGTTGTAATTTCCAAAGCTATGGGCCCTACCAAGGGAAACGATATCAGAACATGAACAAATGACCACCGCGATTGCAACAAAATGCCCCTACTCTTTCTGATAGTGGTAGGACAAATTCTCTAGAACATAGGGCAACCAATGCTTAGTTAGCCCGGCTTATAGAAGCCAAAAATTTCTTTTCGACAACTAGAAAATAACCACAAACATCTCTAGCAACTTAAAGTTGTTTCTACTCATTTAGGAAATCCACATGCTCCTCTCCCTCCTCCATAAAATCCCCCATTGTACCCTTGGATTTTAAAGATGATGACATGCCATAGAAAATGAACCTCTACCTAAACCCCCCCATTCCCATTATTGAACCTCCACAAGTGGATGATGATGAACCTTAGATCCCTATCTACATGCCCCATATACCATACCAGGCCCTCCTTAAGCAAACTAGGTCAATTTTGGTTTCATGAAGTTTAAGGAGGCCATGAAAAAGTTACACGTGGACATTCCTTTCATTGATTCTCTTGTAAATATGCCTTCCTGGTCCAAGTACATGAAAATTTGTTTGACTAGGAAGTATGACACAAAAAAATATTAGACGGTAAAAATTTCTAAGACCACATCAAACATCATTAAAAGACAAATGACTAAAAATAGAAATATTTGAGTGTTACTTAGGTGATAATGCTTATAGAAAGGGTCTTTCTAACTTAGGCGACAATATTTTGATTATGCATCATAGTCGTTGTAGGAGATTGGGGTTTTTTGATATGCTTCACACTGCCATGACCATCCAACTGGAAGACATATCCATGATGAAACCTATGTGTATCATTGAAGATATGCATGTAAGGTTGGAAAGGAAGCCTACGATCCATGTGATTGCGTGATCATGGACATCGATGGAAGATTTATGTTATCATCTCATTTTTGGTTGTCCCTTCTTAGCCACTACCATAGCCTTGATTGATCTTGAGGATGGGACCATTCTTTTGTGCCTTGGGAGACAAATCCTAGAGTTTAGGGTGTTTGAAAGCATGAGGGGACCAAGCTTCTAAGAAGAAGTCTACCTCCTTGATTTTTTTGATAAGGTTTCCTAGTCGAGACACGAATGAGAGTTACATTTTGATCCCCTCCATAATGCCCTCATGGCCCCTTCTGATTGTGGGCTTGGAGATGAGCAATTGGACCAATACATATCTCACATAGATAAATGTGAATAAGTTTCTGATGAAAAATTAGAGGACCTTAAGATGGTTTCTCTTCTATAAGAGAAACTTGAATCCACTAGGGACCCTATAATGAAAGCTCTCCCAGAAGGACTTAAATATGTTTTTCTTGATGAGAAATAAATATGCCCTATTATCATCAATTCCGATCTTACTCGTGAACAGGAAACCAAGCTCATGACTGATCTTAGGCAAATGAGAGCTTCCCTAGGGTATAAAATGACTGATCTGATGGAGATTGATCAACCTATTTGCATGCATAAGATTCATGTGGTAGAAGAATGCAAACCATCCTGGGACCCTCAAAGGAAGATGAATCAAAACATGAAAGAGGTTGTCCTATTGGAGGTTATCAAACTCTTGACTTTAGGAATCATCTACCTCATCTTTGACTCCCCTTGGGTTAGCCCTATCCAAGTGGTCCCCAAGAAAGGGGGAACCACCGTTGTGAAGAATGACTAAAATGAGATCATCCCCACCCTATTGTTATAGGATGGAGGATGTGTATTGATTATAGGAAATTGAAAAAAGTCACTAGGAAAGAACGTTTCCCTTTTCCCTTCCTAGATCAAGTACTAGAATGCCTTGCCTGTCAATATTATTTCTAATATCTTGATAGGTATTCCCGAATTCAATTTTTTATAGATCCCATCCATCATGCCGACTTGGAGAAACAGACCTTCATCTTCCTATTTAGCACTTATTCATTTTGGAGAATGCATTTCAGATTGTGTAATGCCTCAACCACCTTCCAACGGTGCAAGCCCGCTATTTTCAACGGTTAGACTAAAACTGTTATGGAGGTGTTCATGGATTGTAACGACCCCACCTCCCGGTAATCCCCAACTAAGGGAGACCAAGATATCATAGCCATTATCTCAATTAACAGGATCAAAGGTTCGACAAATAATCAGTAACAATTATCAAATTTTACCAACTAAACTGAAAATTGGTATATAAAAAAAACTTTGCATACCTTTTCGAAAAATAGGGATATCTACTTCTATCTGAATCAGGAGTCCATCCTAACTAATCCTCCTTTGTAATTTAATTCTTATTAAATTCTACATGTGCCACTTTACTATTTGTCCTTTTCAATCTTGTACCAAAAACGCCGACAAACAAAACGTCGATCATCATATTGGAATATGCTGGTATGTGGGAATAACCAAAATTTTGCAAATATGGATAACAATCTAATTATCACAATCAAATTAATTAGCAAGCCAATTTACACTTTTCAATATGACATTCTCCACCGCTTTTGCGCTAACCCTGGCATACCCCCTTTCAGGTTTCTCTTTTGCCATTGACTTAAGGCCACCTTCTCAATCCCGAGCTTGGTGCCTGGGGTCACCCTTCATGGTGACCATGGGTCTTCCCTCCTAGGCTTGACCCCTTTGCATCATCCATCATGGTGGAATGTAGGTGCGAGAATACACACTTATTTATAATTGTGATAACCATAGCGACTTTATAATTGCAGTATGAACATCCAAATTGTTTAGTTTCATTCAATGCGGTTAACCATCTGGGAAACCTTCGGGAAAACTAATGCTATTATTTGTAATTAACCACATACCTGTTAGGCTGAATTGAGATAGAATAGTCCAATCAATCAAGACATCCAACCAAGTAAATACAAGAGTCCAGAAATTACATCCAATTCCTTTTTATCAAAATCTATTCAAACCATCTTGCTACTTAAGGTTTCTATTCCTTTTTAGGATTTCTACCTCTTTTAGGGTTTACTTTTCAATTAGGGGTTTTACTTCATTTTACTCTTTTAAACCCTAATTTCTCATCTATCCTTCCTGAAAGTTATTAAGGTTACCTTTTAACAACATATAACCTTAATTTCAGAAACAACACAATTAATCATCAATTAAGTCCATTAAGCCTCTTTTACATTAAAGCTACCATTTTTATCCTTTTAATCTATGAAAAAGTCATTATGCTCATTTATCATCAATTCATAGTTCATCATTGTCCAATTCACATATGAATTCTAATTGTTATTAATTCTACCTTTATTCATTAGAAAACCCTAATTTCTACATTAAAGGTATTTATCCATAATTAGAAGCCTTTATACTCAAAATAGCTTAGAACCATCGAATCTTAGCTTTATTCACGATTTTGAATAATTCAAGCCATTAAGAGTCACATTTACCAATATTAGGGTTTCAAGGCCCATTAAAGCATATTTATGTACAAGAAACTCTAAATTAAACTAATTATGTGCACAGTTCATCCTTTTTGTTCTTAATGTACCTTTTTACAATTAATATGCTAATATCAACTTTATTCATCCATTAAACTCTACTAAACACATTAATCATATCAAAATAGGGTTTCTTAATCTTTAATTTATTAAAGTTGATAACTTCCATTAATTTTCGAATTACAAGAAGAATTAGTTTTTAAATATATTTTTATTGGATTCCTCTCATTTTTCTGAGCAAATTTCATATTTTATATGTATCTATCCGAGCTATTATTAAAGAGATATGATTTTTGGAAGAGATACCTTTTTAGACCAATCAGAACCTTCCACGTCACCTCATGCATGCAACACGGCCCACTTTTGAGTTTATAACCAAATTACTAAAATACCCTCGACATGACTACCTGATTCTTCACACTTAGTAGGGTAGGATCGTCTAAAGCCGTTGGGGCTTCTTCAACCTCACGAACAGCAGCCCGCCGTCGACTTGCAGTGCTCCGCGGGGTCACCTCCGACCACCTCAAAGCTCGATCCTAGTCGAAAACTAGCTCCCTGCCTCTGCCACCCCTCGCCGCTCTCAACCAAGCCCTAAACCATGACCAGGTCAGCCCATGTCATGAGTTCCAAGCCCCCGTTCTACAACAAGCCTTTAGACCTCTTGCGGGTATTGCGCAAGGGTTAGAGCAAGAAGACGATGACAGAGTTTCCTTAGGTCAAAGTGGGAGCATCATGCCCCATTGCAACCCCCTTCATGACTCCTTGCTGCTCCTGAGATAGAGCTTCTCTAAGGTTAGGATTTATATGCCAAAACCAAGAAGAAGAAGAAAGGAGGGTACGTGGGATCTCTCTCCTGGACTTGGCCCAGGGCTCTCTCTCCTGGACTTGGCCCAGGGCTCTCTCTCCTTTTATAGATGAGGGTAACAACACGCTACGATGCTTGCTCATGAAGAAATAAGGTTCTTTCCTACTAGGAATCTGATTCCTTCATGAAAAAGCAAGCTTTCCTCTCTTAATTATCTTTTGATATTCTTTATTAATTGGATATTTAGGAAATTCGAAAATCCTCTCCCTTTTTGTCTTTATTCTTGTCTTTTAATCCATTGGCCTTGAAATTATATTTCCTTAAGTAGAAAATACTTCCCTCTTAACAATACCACATAATCCATTAATAATGTATTCACATTATCTTCTTATTTTCTATTATAGGTATTTTCTCTTTCTTTTTCTTCATTGGGACTCCTTGGATCCCAAGAAACTCAAATATTTCGAATTTTTTTTTAAGGATACTTATTATCCTTCTATATGCATCTATATTCATTATTTCACATTATCTTGTTTATTTCTTATTAAAATATCTCTTTTTGAGGATTTCTCTTTATCTTTCTTTTTATTTTCCTCATTGGTATTCCTTTTAATATTATAAATCCTTTGGATATGAAAATCTACCAAGGAGAACTCAATTGTACCTCTTTTCACTTATTTTCCACATTTTATCATTGTTTTCAATTTCTTTCTTAATAAAGAAATATCTAATTGATCTTTTCTTTTCTTATTGCTTTATCTTTGCAATTTTGGACTCCTTGGGACCCAAGGAACCCAAGAGGCACGAAATCCACCTTTGGATTATACTCTTTTGCCTTCTAGAGGTTTCTACATTTTTCTTTTATCCATTTCTTATTAATAATTGAGTTTCTTTTGTCTTTTCCTTGTTATTGGGCCCAATAGCCAATAAAGCCCACAAATAAATCAACAAGGCTATTTGAAACGAAATTCATGCATTCAATCAAAAGATATCATTATTTTTTCATTTATCTTTGTTATGAGAAATTACATTTCTCACCAAATGAACCCAAAATAGGGGTTGTAACATGGATGATTTATCCATTTCTAGAGAATGTTTTGATTCTTGTCTTGGACACCTATCCCTTATTCTGGAAAAGTGTGAAGAAGCACACTTGGTTCTAGATTGGGAAAAATGTCACTTCATGGTAACAGAAGGTATTGTTTTCAGACACTGAGTGAGAAACTGAGGCCGAGAGGTAGATGGAGCCAAGATTAAAGTCATTACCAAATTCCCACTCTCACTTCAGTCAATGACATCCATGCCTTTCTTGGGCATGTTGGATTCTATCAGTAATTCATTTGTGATTTTTCAAAAATCACCAAACCTCTAACCAACCTCCTCTAAAATGACGCTCCTTTCGCCTTTGATTGTGCATGCATGACCAGTTTTCTTTGTCTAAAGGAGGCCCTCACATCTGCGTCCATCATTCCTACACCTAATTGGTCCTTGGATTTGTGCCTAATTGGTCCTTTCCTTTCAAAATAATGTGCGATGCTAGTCATTTTGTTGTTGGTACTATTCTTGACATCAAGTTGACAAGAAACACCACATGATTTACTATGCATCCCAAACATAGACGATGCCTAGAGGAACTACACTACTATCTAGAAGGAAATATTTGCCATAGTACATGCCTTTGATAAGTTACACTCTTACTGTGTTGGGTCTAAGGTGATTTTTTACACGACCCATGCAATCTTTGATACTTAATGACCAAAAAGGATGCCAAACCTCATCTCATACGTTGATTCAAAATTCCTTGGCAAGAAAGGTTGTGAGAATTTTGTAGTTGACCATCTCAGCCACTTAAGATCTTGTAACGATGATGATATCCTTATCAATGATTCTCTATCGGATGACATGTTTCTCAAAGTAGTATCCCACTATCCTTGGTTTGAATATTATATAAATTATCTTGTTGTAGGTGTCCTACATCCTTATTACAAGGGCCATACTAAAAAAAATTACATGATGTCAAGAATTATTATTGGGATGGCCCTCACTCTTTAGATTGTGTGCAGGTGGTCTCTATCACAAGTGTGTTACTGTGGAAGAGGCTCATGGCATACTTGAGCAATGTCATTTTGGCCCCAGTGAAGGGCACATGAGCTCTCAAAAAATATCTAGGAAATTTCTACAATCTGGTTTCTTTTGTCCTATCATATTTTGAAATTCATATAATTTTTTTTTTACTTGTGATAAATGCCAAATGTTTGGGAACATTTCTAAGAGAGACAAATGACCATGATCTATTAGTAAGAGATAGAGATCTTTGAAGTCTAGGGAGAGGATTATATGGGACCCTTTCCTTCTTATTTTGGGTACCGATATGTCTTAGTGGTCGTGGATTACATTTAAAAATGGGTCAAATCCATCCCCACCAAGACTTTTGACTCCAAAATGGTTAAGAAACTTTTTAAGGATATCATTTTCCCTAGTTTCAGGGTGACTTGTAATGCGATTTCTAATGGGGACTCTCACTTCTTAAAGAAAAGTTTTGAATCATTCTTAAAACGACAAGGGGTCCACCATTGTTTCCTCTCCTTACCACCATCAAATTAGTGGCCATGTTGAGCTTTCTAATAGGCAAATCAAGTCAATACTAGAAAATATTTTCAATCGTACTAGGAATGATTGGGCTTTGAAAATTAATGATGGCTTGTGGGCATACAGAACTACCTACAAAATACCTATAGGCACCACTCCCTTCAAATTGATTTATGGCAAGTCTTTCCATCTACCCATAGAGTTGGAACATAGGGCTAGTTGTCCCATCAATACTCTAAAGTTTGACTTATCTACAATATGAGAAAACAATTTTCTTCAAATGAAGGAGTATGAAGAGGTCATAATGATAGACTATGAGAATTCTAGGATCTATCAGGATAGAACTAAATTATAGCACAATGGCCATATAAGGCGGAAGGATATTCAGTAGGGCGATCAAGTCCTAGACTATAACTCCTGCTTAAGGATTTTCCAACGAAAACTCAAACCTAGATGGTACATACCCTACCTTGTTAAGCGTGCCTATCCACATGGCACGTTTCTCCTCTGGGATAAGGTGCATGGTGAATTCAACGTTAATGGGCATAGGCTAAAATATTACATTGCCATTGAGGATTTTGTAATATCTGAAGCACATTATATCTTATTTCTTGAAGACCTGAACTTAAAATATCCTCCACCCCTAGCTGACCCTGATTCAAAGTCTGCCCCTTGAAATATTATTTCGGGCCTTCGACATAAAACTGGGTGCTTGCTGGGAAGCAACCCAACTTTTCCCTTATCTTCATTTTATTCAATTTTTTTTATTTAGCTAACCATTTATATTGTTCTCACTCAGTTTAGTAATTTCATCTAGCAAAAAAAGGGTGTGGATAGTGAAATAGGTAGTTGGCAACTTAACCTAGCTTCTCACCCTAACAAAGCTATGCATCCGAAATAACTAAACTGATTGGTTCAATTAATGAGACAATCATTTATGACATCCAGAAATCCATTCAAATTCAGTGACAGATTGTATATCAAACAATGCAATGCCACCATGACACATACCTTGACAACTACAACATGGAGAAATTATGGGCAGACATCACTAAACTTCCGTCCAAGATACTTAGCAGCCCCAAGGCCTCCAGAATCAATAACCCAGTTGTTCGATATCGTCTCTGTATCTTGGCATGTACTATCTTTAGCAGGGAGGGTACACAAGGCATCATTACTCAACTCGAGCTCTACACCCTATGGTGCCTTTTGAATGGTTAGCCTTTCAACTAAAGAAATGATATGCTTGATCATCTCAGTTATCAAGACAACCAAACCACTTCTTCTTTCTTCTATATTGGCCACATTGTAACCACTATAGCTCTCTTCTTGGGCTATACTGACATTTTCTTCCTACTATTGGAGCTCAAGAATCACTTGATTGACCTTTTGTACTTGAAGGGATGCAAGTTCCTCCATTTCGATGTAGACAATGTCTATTATCTATTGTTCAAGGATACCCAACTCGTCCTTGAGCTTTCCTAGCTTGCTAGGTTTGCAACTGCAAATCCGGTGTTTGATTTGATCGACATGAGGGTGCACATCCATCGATTCCTTATGGAGCACATTGGAGATGAGGAGGGACCTAATGATCCTTATGGATGCTATGAGATTTAGGGTCTATTGGATGAGATCCAATGTGAGCAACAGTGTCAGGGCAACCAACTCTACCACATATATCTCATGAAACACTCCCAGGAGGCTTGTCATGTGGGTTGTGGCCATTATGCCCCCAGTTGATCGTCTTATGAGGAGTATGGGGCCCATCACACTACCCTGACCCCAACTCCTCATATTGGGAGAATTAATAATACAACCCTACCCCCTCCTCCTCTCCTCCATTTCTTTAGAATCCACCAAAGTAAATTTCTGCCCTCCATCTCGGGTTTTGGATTTTCTTGGGTTGAGAAAAATCTATGTCTGAGGTGGAGGTGGGTTATACGTGACAATCTCACCCCCTCATCTTCCCTTTTTTAGCATTATGGTCTTGTCACTTGAGTTATTACATGTAGCTTTTTTTTGTTTTTGGTTCTTGTTTTGAAAATTGTCCTTTATCTAGTCAGTATGAATAGATCTGCATCATGGTATGCATTTAAATTCAGTAAATCTTCCTTGAAAAGTTTTTAAAAATCACCATGATTAGGAAACACTGTGTCAATTAGTACCCCAAAAATAGCATTAGTCCTTAGAAATGTGGGCAAGCTGAATAGAATCAATAATAACCAAACATGGATTTTCTTTATTTTAAAATGTAGATTAACTTGTCATAAATCTTATATAATGTGTTGACAAGAAGAATCAATATGATGTAATGACACTCCTAAAAAAGTGCAAGTTTATAAGCATATGATCAACCTTCTTCCTACATCTCTCTAAGAAAAGAAAAAAAATCACCTCAGGAAAAACTCCATTTCTTGTGTGGCATGCTCCCCATCTCAATTCTTCCATACCCCTTGTATCTAATAGGGGCGTACCATCAAAAGATGCCAAAAAAATATGGTTAATGTAATTCTAGTCCATGAATAAGTACATCCTAGTTGACTACATGAGGGATCATCTTCTTCTGCACCTCCTTCATCTTGTTCCTATGTAAAAACACATAAAAAGAATAAAATGGGAGTGTCAAAGTAGAAGCGAGATGAAGTCTTTTTCCTACAAACTCCTAATTTTGAAACAAGCTATGAAACATGTCCAAATAGGGAATATTGAATTTTGTCTTATGTGGTTCTAGAAGATTGGATTTTTTGGCAAAATAAGGAGGTAAGGTACACGGTGATGACTATGAGTGTGAGGATAGGCAAGTTGGTAGTACAAATTCAAATTATTTGTGACTTTATTTGATTGAGGACATGTACATAAGTATGACGTATTTTGATGAATGTATATTCATCTTTTGGAAATATATTTTTCGTATTCTTTTTATTAGAATTTATCCACTTTTTGCTAAATTTGTAGAATTAATTGCAATTTTCCCACTAATCAACTGTTAATGCAAATTCTTATCAGTTTCCATTGCATTTTATGGATTTTACCTCATGACAAGAAACTGACCATCTTAGAATGCACACAGAAGGGTTCTGGTTTCAAGTCGGTCGTTTCACCTTTGTAAAGAAGTAAACTTTAGAGCCTCAAATGACCATTCCATTTATCCAAAACACTTGTCTTAGATGTCCAACCAGGTGCTTTACAATGATCGGACGATTGTCTTTGATTGCTTTGGGATCAAGACATGATCTACCACTGTACTTTAGGTTTTTCTACCCCAACCTCTCTAGCTGCTCGTCTCAGGAGCCAATCGAACATTTCACGCCCTTCAAGTGACTATTTCAGATAGCTTAAAACTTGGTTAGAAGTTTTGTCTCTTCACATTAGGGTTTCTTCCTCAGTCTGCACACACTCTGATGCCAACTGAGTGTCTTATGTTCTAGACACCTGATTCAAGGTTACTTTGAGGTTAAGTTCCTTTGAAACAGTGTTCCCACCCTAATATTAGGGTTCTTGAATCACTTCCTAAATGCCCACGCCCTTTCAAACTCTAACATATAAGTTCAAATTGTGAATTGGTAGGTTGGAAGCACACGAGTTTGATACTTCAGTAGCCTCCACTCCTTTTCCACTCCTCCATTCATGGTCCCCCCTCCCTATAAAAGGAAGGGGACTCCACATGAAATGGGATCCAAAAATTTTTGCTTGCACTTTATATTTCAGCATTTGTTGAATGCATTCTTGCATTTTGTACTCTCATTCAAGCAATAAAATTAATATTTTCCATCTTTTGTGTAGTTTCCTTTTTGGGTGCAAGGAACTAATTGGGAGGTTGTTTAATTGTAACTATCTAAGATCCTTTTTGGATTCTTTGTCATCTAGTATATGGCCTCCTGTCTTCCTTCCATTGATTTCCTTTTAATCTCCATGGATCATGAGTAGTTTTTCATCTCGGGACATGGAGAATAGCCCCATAGACATAGTGTAGACTAGAATGATTTCTATATGATGGTAATAGTTTCATGGTATTTTGTTTAGATAATCACCAATTTAATTGACTTGATATCTCATTTCTGTGTAATGTCAATCTTGGTGGATGTGACCACTGAACCCGAGCCTCGAAACGACCAAACAACTACATAAGGATCCTAATGAGACCTTGGTAGGATCTTTATTGGGATGATCAAGCTAGGATCTATGGATGCCATGATCAATGGCTTCAAAGGGATTTCATCTTTTATAGATGCATTTGAAAATGTTTTTACATACAATATTATATCTTGTTTTATTGTATAGATTTCATCGATTTCCTTTCACACCAATAATGGTGGAGTTCCATAACCTCAATATCTTTTTCCATTGATTCAATCTCGATTCTTCACTTGCTTGTTCCGATCATTTCCTTTACTTGCAATTTAATTCTGCTCTTAGAAAATTCTTTATCTTATTGTTTATATCATAACTCTTTTCTAATTTGTTCTTAGAGTATCTTTTATTCCCCTGCAAGTTTATTTCCTTGTTATAGCATAATCAAACAATCAATCAATGAATCTTTAACTTCTTGAAATCTTGTTCAAAATGATTCGAGTTAGGATTTCAATCTTAAAAATGTTGTTTGAGGATCAACCTTAACTATATTAATAAATTACCATAATTGGTTGTGTTGCCATTAAAAAAGATATACTCTAGGATTAACCACCTAATGTTTGGTGTGAGAAATGATATGCATCATTGTTGCTCCACAGGTGTTGTTTCTGCTACTTCTATGACGCTCGTCATTCCATTACATCCTTGTTCCAGTGAGGTAGTTTCATTTTTTTAATTTTTTGTTATAATTATACATTTGTTATAAAAATATGTATATTTAAGTCCCTAAATTTTAAATTGTATTAAGATTTTCTATGAAAATAAATGTATTATATATTATAGTAGGTTATTAAATTATGATTGTATATCTAATTAGAGTTTGAGATTAATCTTAGAAAAATACACAAATTATTGCTTGTTTGGTTTGTTAAAATATTTTCTAGGTTTTTGTAAATAGAATATGCTGATTATAATGTAAATTTTTTCCACCTACGGTATGAATGATGACACGAAGATCATATGTATATAAATGAAAACATCATATGTTCCTAGAAACCCATTTACAATTTACTCATTGGAGTAAATCTTTGGTAGTCCCCAGTTTGGGATTGATCATGAACACTTAATCTCACTTAGAACGTAAGTGTATAATGTGTATTCAATTTTGAAGAGTTTGTTTAGCACTTACCCGTTATATGTCAAAGTGCATATGTAGGTGGGTTTTTCCCATCCACATTAGTGTTCCTGGAGAACTACGGGGAAATGCATCTAAAGTATTCTTGAAAATGGAAATCACATTATAAACTTAATAGTGATATTAGATTTTCAAGAATCATCTAGGTGGTACACATTTTTTACTAAACCCTAAATCCAAATATGTAAACTTGCAGCACTAAACACTAATATATAAACCCTAAATCATAAATCCTAATCTATAAATCTTGAAACCTAAACCTTAATCTTTAAAACTTAACCTAAATGCTAAATGCTAACACCTAATTCGATAGTCATTTATTGTGATCATAGAATGGATAGATCATGGATGTCCATTCCGAATTTCTACTGTAGAGATTATCAATAATCTTGACTAGTTTATAAGATTTGTTGAGGAACATAGGATACGACCTGGAGATAGATTCTATTATTTATGTAGGAATTGTAGTACCAACTTGAAAGTGGACACTATTGATGAAATCAAAGTTGATGTAATGTGAAACATGATTGTATAGGGATATACATAATCGTACTGGCATGGAGGATTCATACTATGAGATTAGTAGATGTTGATAGCAATATTTGCGTCAAAGAAGAAATTCTCAATGATGTTGATGTGAACAAACTATTTATGATATACATAGTTGATGTAATGATAAATAGTTGTGGGGTAAATCTTAGTGATCCACCTTCCTTATTTAGAAAAATTGTGCATGATGTTGACTGACTATTATACTTAGGTTTTACTAATTTAGAAACCCTAGTCCTATGTCGAGGTTGTATAATCTAAAATCTAACAATAGATGGAGATACAAAAGCTTCATATTCATGTTGTCTTTGTTGAATTAAATTCCTCTAGAAGGTAACTAGCTTCCAATTTCAACATATGAAACAAAGAAAATACTTTGCCCATTGGAATGGAGGCTTTTTTATTTGTACTAATGTGATGAATCCATGTAGCTCATTAAGTAGGAAACATATCACTTGGTTTGTTATTCTTGTTATATAATCTCTTCCTCCCTGGTCATGTATGAAAAATAAGTACATCTTGATTTCCTTGTTGATACCGGGACTCAAACAACATGTCAATGATATTGATGTTTTCTTAAACATATGATTGATGACTTACAGAATCTATAGGGAGAAGGTGTGATGACCTATGATTCTTCATGTAGGGAGACATTTCTTTTGCATGCTATGTTGTTTTGCACTATTAATGACTTTCCAGCATATGGGAATTTGTCTGGATACAACATAAAAGGATCCAAAGAATGCCCTATATGTGAAAAGAACACTGATTCAGTACGACTAAAACATGGCAATAATATTGTATAACTTGGTCGTAGAAGGTTTCATTCAAAACTTCATACTTAATGATGGTTCAACACATCATTTAATGGGTTAACTGAGGATTTGGAGTTCCCCTAAACTAAAGGCTTCAACTCCATCTTGACATTTTAAGATGTTTTTTGAAGCACGAAATCTCCTTACACCCAAGCCAATCTTGCCAAAGGTTGACGAATATAAATGATGATCAATTAACTTATATGACAGAGGTTTAGACATTGTACCTGGAAACTTATCAAGCCAGTCATCATTAACTAAGGCTCGTTCCAGATTGCAAGCGATGCATTTACTTCCAGTTGGTTGCTCCAAGTAAAGATTTCCATGTGAACAATAGGAAGTTCAGTTAGTCTCGCATTGTCAAGTGCAATATTGAATAACTAAGAATAGCATTAACCACCTCTTTTCCACCTACCTTCTCCTCATGATTCCTGATGTCATTGGAATCATCAGTAACAATACTAGGATCATGTATTCCATGTGCAATCTCTTAGAGCTTACTCAATTATTTGGACCATTCATGCATTAGGTTCCTTACATAGACTGTATATAGGAATATGCTTAGTCCCCCTTTGTTGATGCACATCCCATTATTTTGTGTTCCACCCAATGCAAATTCTCCCATTGGAATCATGATCATGATTCGATAAGTACTTCCATCCAACCCAAAACAACTTCTCCATAGTTATCTTTATAAATGCCTTGATTTTCCTCTCAACTAGTACTGCAATGGAGGCATCAATACAATATATTGAATTTACTACCTCCCTCTTCTTTAGTGGCTTCCTAGAGTTGCGTACATTCAACATGAATACGGTCATTAACTAACCCTACTAGAGGATTGGGTTTCATGTGACCCGTTCACTCTAGTAGATCCTAATGAGGAGTAAATCCCATCCCTTGCTTCTTCTTTACCACATATACGGTAGCTTTGTCAACAACCCCTGCTTCTTTGTTGATTGTGGAGTCACCCTAACCCCCTTGCTTCTCCTTCCCCAAATACTGAGAACCTTTACTAGCTACCCCTACTTAGTTGTTGAACACAACTGTTTGCACAGTTAAATCCTTTGTAGATGATTTCTCATTATTATCCTTGATGTGATCAGGTGCATCTTCGTTTTCTGACTCAAATCTATAGGTGTTATTCCCGATTTCCAACTCTGTCTCACCTACTATGGATTTATTTGTAGTATCCATAACCTCCAAATGTCCAAAGTTGGATTCAACTGAGTCCTACTTGTCAAAAGTATCCTCTATCCAAGTTTTCATTGGACAATATTCATCATTGTGTCTAATTTTTTTTTAACCACAACATTGCTTGGGCACATATTAATATTAGATTTCTACTGGAATTACAGCATGACCATGCATCTTAACCCAAATTTATTTAGGAGGGTGCTCTTCTTCCTCAATCTCGACTACTACTGTAGATTGTCTTGAGGATTCAGTACTCAAGGAACGTTCATAAACCCTCAAAAGTTTTCTAACACCACTCACCACGATCCCAACAACATATTGTGACCAGTTCCTACCCATATTAGGTATTTTGATCCATACAGGGATGAAATTGAACATCTCCTTTGTTAGGTCATCACCCACCTTGAACTCTTTCACCACGACCAACCTATTTTCAAACCCTCGCGGTCCCATGCCTATAATGTTCTTCTTATCATCATTGTTGTTGACGTGAAAAGGAAAGAATTTTTCTAGTATGGAAAGTAGATCGAAACCACCCTTAAGCTTCAACATATATTTGATCCAAGAAAGAAGATGGAGGTAGGATAGTCTTCTTCCTAAGACGTAGAGCATCAACATTTGGTCGCATGACTTGTTCAATTGTTGTAGGTCTAGTCATCTATGTTCACAAAACATTTCCCATGAATGATCTCCACAACCTTATACAGTTTGTATTTGTAGGTATGCACAACTACTAGAACCTAAATTCCATGCCTTGATTGCCATGCATATTTCCATTGAGAAGGGGGGATCACCCCCCTCCTAGCATGTGGGAGCACTTCTCCTTCTTTCCGTCATTTTTTCCAGATGCTAGAGAAGCCCTAGGTGCATTGTATGTATGTATTGTATGTGTGTATGTATGTATGGGATTAAGAGGCATTATCTCCCACTATCCCATGCCAGTTACATAGGATGAATGTATGGGAGAGTGTTAAACCAAGGAGGAATCTGGTATTCGATGTATGTATGTATGTATGTATTTATTAGAATGGGGTAAATTTTATTCTGAAGCATCCCAAAAGGGGGACAAATTACAAAGTAGTCTAGAATTTGTAACTTTACAAAGTTTATTCACAAAAATATACTATATTTTTAGTATGTATGTATGTATCAGAATCAGGTAAGTACATTCTGATTTCTCCCCTAAAAATATAGGAGGTCGAGATTATATGTAGGCCCAACGCCATACATCTAAAGCAAAGCTACAACTCACTCAGCTAGCTAATGCGTAGTCTACGTCTAAAACATTTACATATTTTTACAGTAATGCTTATAGCATTCATGGACTTTTCGTGGTGTCTTCTAGCATTCCTCTCTTCCCAAATATGGTAGCATAAGCCAACAAATAAGATATTTCTCTTTTCATGACCGTTACACCTAGCAAGCATTATTTTCGGATCAGTAGGAAGTTGAATATGTAATCTTGATTCACTGCATATATATTCCCAAATCTCCTTTGTGAATTCACATTCTCCCACAAGGTGGTTGTGGCTTTCTTATTTTTCTTCACATAGCAAGCAAACCGCAGAGATATCATAATTTCAACCCTTTATTCTATCCAAAGTAGCAAGAATATTATGCATAAATTTATAAACACATGCTCCATTTTGGCACATACCTACCAGCCCATATTTGATCGCCCAATGTGTCCTTTCTGCCCCTTGATCGGGTCACCTCCCATATGCACGTCTTCATGTCTTTCAGCTGCCATCCACCATAATCATTATGGACAAACAAGTGTTTGATTTGTGGCCATGTTTCCCTCATGACATTGATGCTCCTTGAGTATCCTTCTCTTGTTATTGGCATAAAATCCGGCCCTCTTTGATATTTGTCTCTCATCTACTTTCCCCAAGTAGACGTGCCTTTTTGAAAAGCAATGAGACTTCTCACGGTTTCCCATCTAGCAATGTCTCTAGAGGTCTTTAGATTCAACCCTCCATCATCTGCAGGAAAAGCTAATTTGGAGTACTTCATAGGATGATATTCACTTCCCTATAGAAAATTGGTCATCTTTATTTTAATTCTATCCAGAATAGATCCGGGAATTTCACCTTGTTGTACCCAGAAAATGAGAAGTCCCTCTATGGCAACTTTTATCAAAGTCCAGCGTCCCACCATTGATATCTTTTGTGTTGGCCACCTATTAATCATCTCCTCCACTTTATCAATACACTCGGTAAAATCTTTGACTTGAAGGTTGCCACCGGTGAGAGGAAATCCCAGATATGTTTTTGGAAATTCACCCCTCTCCACTCCCATAGCCTAAGTGATCCTATCTTCCATCTGGTAGCAGTTCTTGGACAAGAAAATATGATTCTTGCTTTCATTAACACACAACCCCGTTTGCTTTTCAAACTTCCTCAGAAGACTTCTAAGATTTTCCAGATATTTCTATTTGGCTTCAATAAAAACCAGAACATCATCCACAAAGATCAAATGTGTCATGACCTTCATACCGTGGATAGTGTAAGGCTTTATTTCCTTCTGTTCTTCAGCTTGTTGCATCTTTCTTATAAAAACCTCCATGACAATCACAAAAAGAAGAGGAGATAAGGGGTTGCCTTGGCGCAGCCTATTACCCCGTCGAAAAAGACCTGCAGACATGCCATTATGTATGTATGTATGCATCAGAATCAGGTAAATATATTCTGACATCCTCCTAAAATATAGCAGGTCAAGAGTTGCATGTAGGTCCAACGTCATACACTCCAAAAATAGAGAAACAACTCACACTTCTAGCTAATGTGTAACTTACGTTTGACACATTTACACATTTTTATAGCAATAATCCTTGTCTCAGTGGTTGTACCTCTGTGTTTGTGTGTGATTCTTTTCTCCAAAATATGGTAGCATAGAGCAACAAACAAGATCTTCTTTGTGTCGCTTATTTCGTAGCTTAGCAACATACTTCTTGGTTCCTCTTTTAGCTGTAGATGCAATATGAAATTCTCACACATAAACTTCCAAACATATTTCATAAAATCACAACAGTCTACTAGGTGGTTATGAGATTCATTCTCCTTCTTTCATAGCAAGCAAACATGTGCAACATCTTGATTCCATCTATGTATTTTATCCAATATAGCTAGAGTGTTGTACATAATTTTATAGACACACATACTCTATTTTGGTACATGTTTCCCGGTCCATACATGTATGTATGTATGTATGCATGGGATAAACAGAGGTATTCTCCCCCCCCCTCCCCCATGTCTGTGGCAGAGGCCAAACACCCGGGAGCGTTGTAAATTAAGGTTGCAGCTGGGATTCGAACTTGAGTCTCTTTGTTAGGAGACACCATGCTTGACTACTTGAACCACTCCTTGTCGGTTGTATGTATATATGTATGTATGTATTTATATATGTATGTATGTTTATATGTATCATAATCAGGTACATATATTCTAAATTCCCCTTAAAAATATAGGGGGTCAAGAGTTACATATATCCCAAGGCTATACCACACTAACTACAACTCACTCCACTAACAAGATTGCAGCTTCCGTGTACCACCTTTATAGATTTTTACAGAAATATTCATAACATTAGAAGCTACACCTCGGTGCTTCCTAGCATTCTACTCCTCCTAAATGTGGTAATAAAGAACAACAAATAACCTATTTTTCCTATCATCATTCCTTCTTATATTTAACTTCATTCTCGTGTCATTCATAAGTTGCAATTGTATTTTGAACTCCTTACATAGCACATCCCACACCTCCTTTGTGAACTTGTATCCGCCTACTAGGTGGTTATGGGATTCATTGGCCTCTTTGCATAGCAAGCACATTGTAGACACATCATAATTCCACCGCTTTATCTTGTCAAGAGTGGCAAGTACACCATGTAGAATTTTATATACACGCATGCTCCATTTCGGCACATATGTACCAGCCCAAATATGCTCACCTTGGAAGTCTTTTGCATCCTTTAAACTTATCATTTCCCATAAGCATGTCTTTGGATCTTGGAGTCTCCAACCTCCCCTTTCCTGGGCCATGAACATGTGTCTCAAATGTTGTCAAACTTCAGTCATAACATTGATAGTATGTGAGTAACCCTCTCTAGCCTTCAGCTTGAAGTCCAATCCTCTTGGATATCTCTCCCTCATCCATCTCCCCCAAGTTGAGGTTCCTTCTTGATATGTAATTATTCTCCGCATTGTCCCCCACCTAACTATATCTCTAGGTACTTTTAAATTTAGACCTCCTTCTTCTTTTGGAAGAGGTACTCTTGCATATTTCATAGTATGGTGCTCGCTTGTCCATCGAAAGTGTGCCATCTTCATCTCTATTCTGTCTAGTACTGAACCCAGAATCTCCACTTGCTGTACTCAGAAGATAAGAAGCCCCTCAATTGTAGCCTTTATTAATGTTGTTCTCCCCGCCATGGATGTCTTCAGTTTCGGCCACCTATTCATCATTTGCTCCACCATGTCCAAGCATTTAACAAAGTCTTTGACTTGTAGGTTACCCCCTACCAAGGAAAAACTAAGATATTTTATTGGAAACTTCTGTCTTTCCATGCCCATAGCATCTACTAGCATGTTGTCCATTTGGTGGTAATTTTTTTATAAGCAAATATGTGTACATTGCTTGCATTTATACATAGCCTTGTCTGCTCTCCAAACGTCCTTAGTAGATTTTTAAGATTTTCCAACTAGTGTTGTTTGACTTCAACAAAGACTAACACATCATCAACAAAAATTAAATGAGTCATCACCTTTGTGTCATGGACTGTATACGACTTTATCTCCCTTTTTAGTTCTCCCTACTGCATTTTCTGGGTAAAGAACTCCATGACAATCTCAAAGGAAAGAGGTGACATGGGATCTCCTTAGTACATGCCATTACCTCCTTTTAACATACATGCCGACGTGCCATTAACTAGAATATAGAAGCTTGTAGTCCCAACACATTATTTCATCCAGCCCATCTACTGTTCATTGAACCCCATTTGCTTCATAATCTACCATAGTTTCTCCCATCTGACACTATCATAGGCTTTAGAAACATCCATCTTTAGACGTATGTATGTATGTATGTATTAGAATCTTGGTAATATTATTCCGACCCCTAATTGGGGACAAAGAGATTACATCAAATTGAAGTACGAATTTTCTGGAATCTAATTACCCTTTATCTCGGGGTTACAATAATTCCCAATTCCGTACACTAAGTTTCGAAATGGGTCCTACTTTAGCTTTATAAGCCATGCACATAAGACAAATCTCATTTTCCAGTTTAGCAAAAATAGACAATCTCAGAATCCTTGCCTCCATGCTTTCTCGCATTGCGTTCTCACCATATCTAATGGACACATCCAGTTACACACCAACGCAGTAGTATTTTATCTCCATGCTTCTGATTACTGATTGCAAGCAGCGCCTACTCGAGGGTCTTCTCACCTTGGATCCCGAGTTTAATAGCAACACGAGCCCACATGTATTTCCATGCTTTGCATTCACCAAATAAATGATTTGCAGATTCCATTGCAGTTTGACATAGCATGCAGGCCATTTGCGTCCCTGGATACCATGCACTAATCTTCTCCATCATCAAGAGGTAGTTCTAATATGCTTTGAAAGTAGAGATGATCCACCTCAGATTATGTAAATCGCCCCATACATTCATGGCTGCTCTATTAGGGTTAAGACGTTGTCTACATCTCGTCCAAAACCTTACTGTCCTCGTTAGGTATGAACTTATCCCAAAGTTCTGTCATTCTTCTCCATGAAGTGGAGAAGCCCCATCTGTGAGATGGTCTGCGTTCCGGAATAGTTTTGTATCTCTTGAGCATCCAAGAGGCCCAGGTAGAGTTCCCCTCAACAAGGATTTTGATCATGTTAAGTGTATAAGTGTTGGCGAGGTCCAGTAGAGATGGAAGATCCAGTCCTCCTTCGTCAAGTGGGTAGGCCAGGCTGATCCAACTAGCAGGATGAGAGGCACTTCGCCAAATAAAGTCTGCCATCATAATTTCCATTCTCTTCAGCGCTGAGGATGGGATATCTCCTTGGTTCATCCAGTATTTGATAAAGCCAATTGCACAACGTTTGACAAGTACCAGTCATCCTGCCATGGATAATTTTGAACCTGGCCATCTACTGATAAGGTCCTTCAAACATTCCAAACAGTCATGGAAGTGTTTTCTTTGGAGGTTGCCTCGTGCAATAGGAAATCCGAGGTATTTAGTTGGGAATTCACCAACTTGAACACCTAGTAACTCAGCCAAGGAGCTCTTATTCATGCATGATTTTGAGAAGAAGACGAATGTCTTTGTATCACTAATGTGCATTCCTGAAATAGCACCAAAACGATCCAGGATATCCTTAAGTGCTTTGAAGCTTCTGTTCCTTCCTTCAATGAAGATTAGAACATCGTCCATGCACCTCACATGATGGAATAGTGTATGTCTTAAGCAATTTCTTATCAACTGCTTCATTAATTCTTTTTTTCAGACCTTCCATGGATATGGTAAAAAGCAGAGGTGATAGGGGATCACCTTGCCTCAAGCCATTGGAATTTGTAAACATCCCAACTAAGGATTTGTTCATCAATATAGAGAAAGATGGAGTAGTAACACACTATTTGATCATGGAAATCCAACATTCACTAAAGCCCAGACCATAGGCAATTCCACAAATATTCCTAGTTGACTGAATCGTATGCTTTGGTAATATCCAGATTCAGGTAGGTTGAAGGAGATCTTCTTTGGACATTGAAGTTCAGCGTGAATTTTGCGGCCAACAGGGAGCAATCCTCTATGTGAAGACCACTAATAAAAGCACCTTGATTGTTTGAGATAATCTTGGGCATTGGAGTTGCCAGCCTTCTAGTTTAGATCTTTGTTTTAATTTTGTATAACATAGAGCAACATGCGATCGGATAAAAGTCTGTTGGGGATGAGATGATGTCCTTTTTTGGGATTAGAGCAACGAATACATGGTTTATTTGTCGAACCATGTTCCCTCCTTCAAAGAACCATGTAATGGCTTGAGTGAGATTTTCTTTTATAAGCTTCCCATTACTCTTGTAGAACAACCCATTGAAACCGTTCGGGCTTGGGCTCTTGTTAGGGCCAATAGACCAGACAACTTCTTTGATTTCATCCTCCTTGGGTATAGTAATAAGGAAGTCATTGTAAGCTTTAGAGATAAGTTTACACAAGTGTGTATCATCCACTGCAGCTATATTCACCTGGTTATACAGATTGTTGAAGAACTTGATAGTTTCAGTAGTAATTGCTTCTTCGTCTTCAATAAATTGACCCTATTCATTATACAGTTCTGTGATTGTGTTGAGCGCATCCCTACATTTGACAGCGGAATGACATAATTTTGTATTACAATCACCATTTTTTATCCATTGGAGTCGACTCCTTTGCGAGTAATATTTTTCTTCAGCTAGCTCAAGAACCTTGAGTCTATCTTTAGTAATTTTCTTAGCTTCAATGAGTTGGCCATCAAGCGGATCCTTTCTTAATACAGTTGAGATATCTCTGAGTTCCATAAGCTCCTTGTCCATTAAGTTCCTGATGTTCACAAACTTCCTAGCCCAAGGTATAATCTCTTTCTTCACGTTCTTTAGCCGCTGGTTGAAGTAGAAAAGAGGGTTCCCATAAACTGGTTTATGCCAAGCCTCCTCAATAAGTTCCTGGCATCCCGGCCAATCTTGCCAAAGATTAAGAAATCTGAACGACCTTGGTTTTCTTCTAATGTCCTTGAGATTGACATTAATAGAGGCATGATCAGTAAATTTATATGTAAGGAGTTTGGATTTTGTGCCTGCAAATTTAACCATCCATTCGTCATTGACAAGTGCACGATCTAGTTTGTAGGCAATACATTTCGATTTCTCCAGTTGATTACTCCATGTGTAGATTTCCCCTCCTACAGTAGGAAGTTTTCTCAAGACAACATATCAATATTTGAGTTGAATGAGTTGTGAACTGCATTTATTATTGCACAAGCTCCTGCGTTCTCATTTTGTTTTCTAATGTTATTAAAATTTCCAATCACCAGCCAGGGGTCCTAGATTGGTGGAGCAATCTGTTCCAATTTACTCCAGAGACTCTATCTCTCCGACATCAAGTTCCTAGCATACACTGCTGATAAATAGATACATAGACCTCCTTTATTCATATAGATACTTGTAATAACTTGATCATCCATATCAGTAATTTTAATATCCCATGAATTAGGATTCCACCCAATGCATATACGTCCATTGGGATCCTTGTCATGGTTCGAGATGAACTTCCAGCCATCCAGAATCATCTTCCCAATAGAACTTTTATTTGAAAGTCTTGATTTTTGTTTCAACCAACACCGCAATAGAGGCATAAACTGAGTAGATGGAATCCCTCACTTTCCTCTTCTTCCATGGTTTCCCAGAACCACATACATTAGTCATGAAGACTGTCATTTGGTAACCCTTCCAGAGGATCGGGTCTTCCGTGGCCCTTTCACACTGGAAGAGTTTAATGAAGATTTATCTCCATCTCCTGTAGTTGTCTTCTTCGAATCCTTGGCCTCAGAACCATCCTCGTTGGAAGGGGCGTCCAGATTCTCCTTAGCAACAGGTTGGTATGTAATAGTTGTGTCACCTGCTACCCCCTTAGAACCATCCCCATTAGGAGGGACATCTAGATTCTCCTTAGCAATAACCTAATCAGCAACAGTATGTGTCACATGCTTTCCCATCTGTGCCATTAGTAGCAACATATTCCTTATCAGTGTTACTAGTCGATTCCTTTTTAGTTGATGTGCTCGCCTTATCCTTTTCAAAAAAGGCCTCTTGAGATACTTCACCATTAGAGATGTCATACACAGGGGACTTCTCTTTCAATAGACAATCTTCATGGTCATGACCAAATACTTTGTGAATGTTGTATCACTTTGGGACATAAACATATTAGATGTCCATAGACATTGCTTCATGACCTGGAATATTAACCCTGATCTCATTGGGAGGGTCTTTAGATGCCTCGATCTCCACCAAGGTTTGAGCTTCACCCATGGATTCATTGCTAAGAGATCTCAAATCTACTCTAACGAGTTTTCCAACATCGCTAGCAACTATCCCTACCGTATTTTCCGACCAGTTCTTTCCCATACTTGGGATCTTGATCCAAACATGTGTGGTCTTAAACATGTCTTTGTTTAGATCATCACCACCTTTAAATTCCTTGACCACGACTAGTCTATTATCAAACCAACGAGGTCCCATGCCAATAACATTCTTAACGTTATTCTTATCTTCACTTTTATTGAAACACACAAGAAAGAATTTATCAGGTTTTGATAGTAGGTCAAAGCCCCCCTTAGGTTTCCACATCCGTTTAATCCATGCAAGCAGATGTAGGTAGTAGGGCCTCTTCCCCATGACGTATAGCATCAGGGTATGGTCCCACAATTTTTCCATGTTGCTATAGGTTTGTTCATCAATGGTAACAAAATTTTTCCATCAATGATCTCCACTAACTTATAGTGGTGTTCCTTGTAGGTCTCAGCACCTACGACCACTTGATTCCAAGCCTTTCCAAGGACCGTCTTCAAAGCCACCGAGAGAAGGATAAGAAGGGTGGTGGAGGGGATTCCCTCACCAGTGCGGCCGGGCCTTCCTCACCCCTATGTCGTTGTCGCCAGAGCTAAGCCAAACCCTAGGCGTGCTTCTTGTATGTATGTATGTATGTATGTATCATATGTATGTATGTATGTATGTATGTATGTATGTATGTATGTATGTATGTATGTATGTATGTATGTATGGGATAAAGAGAGGCATTCTCTCCCCTTCTCCCATGCCTGTGGAGGAGGCCGAACGTTCGGGAGGGTGGTAAACCAAGGCGGCAACTGAGATTAAAACTCGGGTCCCTTCATGAGGAGACACTATGCTTGACCACTTGAATCACTACTTCTCGGTGTATGTATGTATGTATGTATGTATGTATGTATGTGTGATGACCCCAATTCTAACATACTTTCCATGGTGACATTCAATTGATATGCTTGCACTCATATCAATAAAATTTCAATAGGGAAAATATGAGGAGTTGTGGTTATCATCTATAACACAAAGAAGTTGGATCATTTTCACAAACACTATATAATTACCACAAAAAAATCAAATTTTATAAATGGGAAAAGATAGTAGTATTTACATTTATTTGCATGACAGAAGAATTAACTACAAATATAAAGGAGAGTACATAAGATAGAATACTCCTATACATCAACTAGGAATGCAAGAGAATATACTATCTAGGAGAAGTAAAAAGAGGCACGTGTCTACTGTATATCCTTTCATTGAGTTTTATTATTGCTTTCCAATACTTTAGCTTCAATTATGGATTCTTTGCACATAGAAAATATCTAAATCAACAGATCAACACAATGTTGTGCATGTGGTTAAAAAATGCATATATATTATTCTTGCATACTTGGATAATTTGAGAAAGAAGAAAAATGTAAAAGATAAAATTATTTAACCAGAAAATCAGGTAAACCCATATTATTAATCTCATTTCAATGAATCTAAATTACTCTGATGGACTTAGCACTTAATCACATATATTGTTGAGCCCATTCCCTGTGTACCATTTACTCTAGGGATCTTCCTGTGTACCATGTACTCAAGGGAGGTGCTAGTCAACATTAATGCTTTCCTTTTATTTTATTTTTGGATACAAAAAAATATTACTCAACCACCAAAAAAGTCACATAATGGAGATACAAAATCCTTGAAAACTATACAAAGGTCTATTAGACACCCCATATCAGAGAGACTTCACCCCCTTCAAGATGTCCGGGTTCACTTTGGAAAACAAAACAAAACTATTTACAAAGGCATCAAAAATATGAAGGTTATAATTCTCCTTCTTCCCATGGGTTATATTGTTCCTCTCCTTCCATATATATTTGATGATGCCAATAAAAATGAGGCATGTGAATATCCTCATCTGCGGGTTGCCTTTGGTCAGATCAAGCAACCACTACATAATCTCATGAATGCTTATAGGAGGATCCCCCCACTTTCATTTGAGCATGCTCCTACTCCAAAGATATTTAGAGAAGTCACATTCAAGAAAGATGTGGGAGTGCATCTCCTACTCATGATGCACAACAGGCAGGAAAGGTTAGAAGGAACCCCTTGTTTTCTTAACATGTCTCTTGTCAGAAGCCTCTTTAGAATAGTTCTATATGAAAATAAGCTCCATCTTGGACAGTGCTTCTTACTCCATAGAAGCTAGTACTAAAAAACTTGATGTTGATTGTGGTTAAGGCACCAAGTAACACACCCCATATCCAACTTCCAATTCCCATTAATAAACACATAAGCATGTTTAGGGTCAGGCCATACCTTAGTCATATTGCACCGACACCTAGAGCATGTAATGATAGAGACATTCTCATATTTAAGGCTGGAGTTGTACCTCATTCTCATCCACTTCCCCCATAGGCTATCATGTTTCAATTGGAAATCATTGATTATCTTAGTCGTTGCAATCCAGGATGGGTCCCTTGGGTCATTGAGGAAAGACCACCCACATGTATTAGCTGAGCTACCTCTGACAAGGACATCACATGGTTGCTTCCACACAAAAGAAACTCATACATGGTCATCTTGAATTTGTCAAGAATGAAATTAGGAATGCCAACCACTCTACACCAGTATCTCACTTCACAAGAAAGAACAATTTTGATCAGGACTACTCTGCCCACCATAGAAAAGTTTAGGCCACTCCATTTATCCATCGTGGTTTTGAGGTTGTCAACACACTGCTGGAAGTTATACCCCTTGCCCTTACGCCCTGAGATAGGGATAGCAAGGTATCTCATTTGAAAAACCCCTTCATTCAACCCAACTGCCACTTTCAATCTTCCCCCTCTGGTGTCACACGAGTTGGAAAGAAATGCTTTCAATTTTGTGTCACTGATGTGCAGGAAAGCAATATCCGCGAAGTCATTTAGTATAGATTTGACACCTTTAAGGTATTTAGCATGGGAAACAATGAAGAACAAAACATCATGAGAAAAGATCATATGTGTCAAAACCTTAACCCCCTAGTTTTCAACAGTTTAATTCTTCCTTGCACTTCGTCTTTGTTAGCTAACTGTGTGAGGTTTTCCATAACCAAGGTAAACAACATTGGAGTTAAAGCATCATCCTATTTGAGATAATTGGAGACACATAATAGACCTTTAGGTACACCATTAATCAAGGCTGATAAGGACATGGTTTCAACACACTGACCCAAAATGTTGATGAACCAAGTAGAAGAAGTTATGCTCTTGGTCTCATTAGATTTTGGATTACCCAAGGTGAAATAACCTCATCCACACTGAGGAGAATGGGATCATGATGGCCAATTTCATTTTGGTGAGTGTGACCCACCCAACCAGTAGGGAAAAGTTGCCTTTCCCTTTGAAGAAGATGGACTTAACCTACTAGCCTTACAAGACCTCTCTATCATCCATACTTTTCTCAAAATCAGGAAAATCATGGATGGTAGCTCAATATGGGCATCCTAGATGTTGAAAAGATAAAGGCCCCCTCCTGATTGTAAACCTAATAACACATGGGGTTTCTCAACGTCTTGGACATACATGACTGACTTATGGGATCATTTTTGACAGACGGAAGACAAGAACAACATTTGGAAGATGTGTAGTAAACATATTCCATTTGACAAGTGTTTTATGAACATTAGGGGGATACTTCATAATCCTAGGTGAATGACCTCCACCTTCAAATCCCATAAAAACTGTCTTTTCACTAAGGAGAAGGTATGTGCATGGTACCCTAATGTACCAGTGACATGCTATCTGTGTGACTTTTCCATGGACTATGCGCAACACTAATCTGGAGATTATAAAATTTAGAAATACATATGGGATTTCATTGATCTCAAAATCGATGATGTCCTAACCTTATTTGATAAGTTGGAGCATAAGATTGACCTACCTTGTAACACTCGTAATTATAGAGTTTGTCTAGTGTCTAGTTTGAGCTTGAGTAATCGGGATCTATTATAACCCTATTTATAAAGGGTACATTGTGCTTTTCCATGAGTTACCACACTATGTCCCCTTTTTTGGGGTCATAATATATATATATATATATGTATATAAATATGAATATATATATATATATAAATATATATATATATATATATATATATATTAATATATATATATATATTGAGATTTATTGGTTACGCGCGCGGGTAGCCTAATTTTTCACTACCCACACATCTAAATGTGTAACTATATGGTATAAAAAAGTAACTCTAAGATCAAAAGAGTAACTATATGGCACACAAAAGTAACTCTGAGATAAAAAAAGTAACTGTACAAAAATATACAATCAGTAAATATATGGACGTGTTTTTTTATTTTGGTGGGGCAAATGATATTATTTTTGGATGAAATTTTTTGGGGAGCTAGATAAAATGCTTGTCTACAATTGCAAATTTTTTTTTTGAAAAAAAGTGACTGGAAGGGTGGGCGGGTAGCTACCTGCGCGGGTATTAAAGATGAGCCATATATTATATATATATATATATATATATATATATATATATATATATATATATATGGGACCATCTTTAATACCCACGTGGGTAGGTACCCGCCCCCCATTTTAGTTACTTTTTCTCAAGTTGGTTACTTTTGACATGTAGAGGCTAACGTTACCTTGCAAATTGTTGAGTTTCATGCATAGATAGTTACGTTTGTAACAGTAGATTTCAAAACACAGTTACATATATATATGCTGTGTATTTTGTATGGGATTACTTTTTTAGTCGTATAGTTACTTTTTGATGAACATAATTACTTTTTTTGATAACAGATTTACTTTTCTGATCAGAACAATTACTTTTTTGGCTACTGGGTAGCGAAATCCAGGCTACCCGTGCGGGTATTAAATAAACAGCCTATATATATATAAATATATATATATATATTTATATATATATATAAATATATATATATATATACATATATATATATATATATATATATATATATATATATATATATATAGGGTATATCTTTGCTACCCATGCGAGTAACTAAGATTCGCTACCCGTGCATCAGTTTTGTAATGGGAAGGTATGCATTTGTAAAGAGACAATCCAAATTTTTAATGAGAGGATCGAAATTGTAATACAAAGACTCGTTTTGTATTACAGTGTTGTTACAATAATAAATATATATTTATTACTGTAACAATGTTGTAATACAAAATGAGTTTTTGTATTACAATTTTAGTTGTCTCATTACAAATTTGGTTGTCTCATTACATATATGTGTCATCCCATTACAAAATTGATGCACGGGTAGCGAATCATAGTTACCCGCACGGGTAGTGAAGATATACCCATATATATATATATACATATGTATATATATATATATATATATATATATATAAATATCAATTTATGATACATACACACATACACACATATCAAGCATGGTGTCTCCTAACAAAGGGACCCAAGTTCGAATACCAATTGTAGCCTAGATTTACCACCCTTCAAGGCGTTCCACCTCCGTCATGGGCATGGGAAAGGAGGAGATAATTCTTCTCTTAATCCCACATATGTAGATATATATATACAGTGAGAGAGAGAACCATTGTGATAATTTGTTCATCTTTCTCAACCTTTTTAGGAAAATTACAAAACAAGTTTACATGTGAAGAGAGTAAATGAGTTAGAAAAAGAGGGCATATTTGAAATTTTGAAGTAGAAGTTTGAGGTGGGAATTGTAATTTGGATGAGGAGTTAGTAAGGATGTTTAGTTTCCTTGGAACATGTTTGATAAAGGGAATGGTGATGGATGATTTGAGTTGATTGATGTGTTTGGGTATTGGATAAAGAGGCGAGGGTACATTTCTGTTGTTGTTTTCTATCTTGATTTTCATCTAAAAGTCTAAATACAATGAAACTTAGGTGAAGCTCTTCACATATGCATATTTATTTCTAATCTAGATTGCATAGAGTTCACCTTCAAGACTTCTTCAGTTATGTAACCATATTTTGATCTTTGGATCCAACTATATTTTCATTACAGCTGACATAGATTGTCAATTAAAATGAATTGTCTTTTCTTTGTGATACATCCACATGAATTTTAATTCCAACACGGATTCATTATAGTTGTTAGGTGCTTCTAGTTGTATTTGTATCAGGTCGACTTGGTCCATTTTTAAAGGCATCTGTGAATTCCTTTATACCTACATTAGCATGTTAAAAGGTTTTTTGAAGAGATGTAAGTTTTTGCATAGAAGACATTGACATTTCTTGATTTCTATATTTTCAATTTTATAATTGCAAAAGTGGTGGACTAATTTATATGCATTGAGGATAGGTTAGATTGCAATGCTGATTGCAGTTTAGTTGTTTTCCAAAAGTTAGTATTTGTTGTGGTAGGTATCAGGTCCAAGATTGCACATTCATATGTGAAATCATCGAGAGCTTGTAAATAGTTATCAATGGCAATATGACAATGTATGTATTCATCCGATTGTGGTATATTTCATCAGCGACATAGTGCATGTGTTGGTGTAGATATGATCATGACCCACGATCCTAAGAAAGAATTTGATCTTTCTAGGTAGTTCTGGAGCCCAAATTAGTTTCCATCTTCCATATTTTATTGTGCATGAGTTATTGGTGATTTGTTAGTAGATTGAGGCAGTTGTGAGAACTCCACTTTTACTGTGATGCTTTTACCATGAGTCATGTCCTAAATTGGCAATGGGGGGCATAGACACATGATTTGCTGAACTAACTTTGGTTTGAGCTTGTGTGCTTGGACAATTGTGTCCCATTCTCCATTGTCAATGTCTATGGTTTAGATGTGAAGGTCTTCAACATTTGGTGGTGGTAGGAGACCTTCTTTTAGTCAACTTTGGGTTGTAATAACCATCTGTAGTTTTGAAAATTGTCACCGGTGACAATAAAATTATTGGTGTTGTGTTGGATTGAATAGTTGGCCAAAGTGCTTAAATTTCTCGCCAAATTGGTGACCCTATGGCTCTTGATATTAATGGGTTGTTTACTACATTGTACAATGGCACGTTCCTTTGTGTTAAGTAATCCTAGTAAGATTTAAGCAACAACACATCATTCATTTCACAAGGGCTTTTGATTCCTAACCTTTCTTCACTTGTAGATGATATCATTATGGACCACTTTACCAAGTATAATAATTTGGTTTTATCTATCCCACTCCACTGAAGGTGAAAATCATTTTATTAAGTGTATTACAAGTAGCCGCAGGTAGATATGTTGATTGAACAGAGTATGTTGGTAGTGCACCAAGAACTAATTTGTCTAGTGTTGATGTAACGCCCTTCCAAGCACATACATGACAGAGCAAGTGAACCCTATGTTGTCCATAACATGGGTCACTTGTCTCAGAGGAACATTACAGAACATGATATTCATTGCAATAATATAAATGAAACACCATGCATTAACTCAAAAATATTTTCATACATTGTTATTTAAACGGAAAAAGCATAAACTATCTCATCTTGATTCAAACCCAACACATGTAGACTAAGAAAATCTAAAGCATGAACTGAAACTAAACTAGACAATCTATGGAGTGGTAGATGACACTCCCACTAAGCTAAACTCTCCTTGATCAGCTGCACATGAAGGCTCACTTCAATTCCCTCTTGCTCCTTGATATAGGGACATCTTGTCCCACAACCATGCGAAACAAAGCAACAACGTAAGTAAGCGACACTATGCCTGTTATAAGAACTGAAAATAAGCATATACTTGAACTGAAATAAACATGACTTGGATTTACATTAAGAATTCTCATTACACTTTATCTTTCATTACATTAATGAATTAAGAAACATTACTATGTGTGTTCTGTGCATCACTGCTCCATGGGGCACATCATGCTCGAAAAGCTCATCATTGGAAGGAATACCATAATGACCATAAAGGTCCATCATTAGGAGAAACATATAATAAGTTACTTAATTCTCTTAACTTAACATTAACATCATTATCCTTATCTTTCCATTAATGTAAATTATCCTCATCCAATAATTGCACCAAAGTGCTCATCAGGTCGGTTAAGGGTCATCTTAGTTGCACCAAAGTGCTCATTAATGCCATAAAGACAAAATAACATAAAGAGGAACAATTTAGAAGTTAAATACATTATCTTAATCATCATGGGATTTCTCCCTCTTAGTCTTGAAATTATCATTACATGATTTACATGAGTCTTTCTTCAATTTCTTAATCATTACATGGTCATATCATTAAACTAATGAGCATCATGATAAGCATAGGACTTTATGTTTATAGCAAACAACATGCTATAATAAAATCTGAGGCATCATAATTATCTTAATTTCATTCATGAACTTGGAAACTTAAAGCATAATCCTAAGTCTTACATAACAAGCAATTCATCCAAGCTATATATGCATAGTGGCATAACACCCTTACCTGGAGTAAAGGAACTCCTAACTAAGTATCCCTGATCTTGATCGAATCCTATGTTTATAAAATTACATGATTTCAATTAATTATCATCATTAACACATCCTAAAACCTAATTTAAGTCTTCTAGGAAAACATGGTCGGTGACAATACAATTAGGGTTTGGAGATAGTGAAATTTAATTCTACTTGAAAAATCCTTTTCAAAATGTATTTTTGGGTATTTTTCTGATAATTAGTTGATTTATTATAAATTTCCAAAGATAAGGCCAATCACTATGTTGAGAAAACAATAATTAAACTCAAATGGACAAACATCATTGGTAGGGCCCTGCCAAATTGGCCCAAATAGTGACTTCTGTGATGGCAGTGCGCTAGGTCAAACTAGACACTCAGTCAGAGAGAAAGGGCATGTCGAAAACCCAAAATTGGGAGGCAGGACAAGTGAGAAGCAACTGAATAGGGCCAAAATAGTCAAACACACGTTGGTTATCTTCACTCCAAAGAACAACATTGAATCAGGTCGAACAATACACAAAATCTCCACGCTATTACCCCAAATCTAGAAAATACATGAGAAGAGAACCACAGGTTCATCTTCCTCACCCATGGCCGAACTCGACGAGCCCCTGGAAGGGCCATGAGGTGGCATGAGGCCCAAAAACTAGTTTTTGCCCTTACATGTGTAGTAGAGATTGACTGAGAAAAACATGAGACCCAGGTGAAAAGCAACCAGGACCACTACATGAATCAACCCTCGAAGATCATAGTTGTGTCGGAGAAAGTCAATGACGAAGAACCAAGGTGAAACCTTGGATTGTTGTGAAGAAAGCAGCTGAATTTGTAGGTTGGTGAACAAGAGCAATGAAAAAGGGGGAAAGGGGGAAAGTTGGATACCTTAAATCTTGATGAATTTTGAGTTTTAGAAGCTTCCCTTGGTTGCAAACTACCCTTTTGCGTATCAATTTGGGGTGGAGCAGGCCTGTAAATTGCCGTCGTAGCAAAAATTGAGAAGTAGTTACAGGAAGAGTAGGGGAGATGGGTTAGGGGGTCCTAGAGGGTGAAGCTATTGGTGGTTTATGTTCCTAGATGTGCAAAGATCAATTTCAAAGGGTCCCTTTATAGGTTTGGTGGTCTGAGCAGCGAGAAGAACCCGCCAAGGTGAAAATAGGGGAGGGCATGGAGTTCCTTCCTTGTCTGGGATCTCCACGGCAAATAACCCTATGGAAGTTAGGGTCTTTGGGTTCATGAGACCGCGAGGAAGGTGGATATACATACTATTGATATTGATACATTATGATGGGATAGATCGAAAAAAAGGAATGGCACGACATTATTAGAGTCCAGGAAGGACTGGAATTGGGTAGAGGAGACACAGGGGAGTTGTTGGATGAGTCTGTGAGGTACCAGACAGAATAAGAGTCATCTGATCTACCAATTGATAAAAAAATGCATGACAAGGCTGATTAAAATGGGAACTTAGGTCAAGTGACATAAATTGGCAATATATCAATTAAAAAGCATACTAATTCTTGCATAATTAAATTATGTGGTCAAATGAAGTCCTAATGAGCTCAAACTTTAACCATAGGTATATTAAGGGGTCTATAATCTTTCTATCTAATGAGATTTAGGTTTCATTCACCTTTTGTTCACCAAACTCATATGGGTCATTATCTTAATGCATATATTATTAAAAGGTGATATTAATGGAGTTACTCTTTCCTTAGTGACTTGGTTAACACAAAATTCGAGGTTAAGAGGATCATTCATTATATTAGGATTTAAAGATCACATTATAATTTGTTTGATAGATAAAATCACAAATTTACAAATTAGGGTTTCAGATTAAGGGTCTTTGATAGGTTTATGATTTTTTGAATGTTACAATTCTACCCACCTTAATTAAATTTCGTCCTTAGACCACTACCCACCTTAGGGTTGTCCATATTCCCATAACATCATAACAAATTATTCAAAAGCTCAAGACTATACACATATATGGTCTAAGGATAAAGTCAAAATCTAAAAGTGACAATCTAAACCATACCTTGATCATTTGCCTCCTCCATGTCCATAGCAAGGACTCTTGCCTGTCTCTTAGGAGCTGGGTTCTGGTTCTTGTCTTACTTCCTTTGTATCTTAAGGCAATCTGGCTTTATGTGTCTAGGCTCTCCACAATAATAGCATAATATAGAACCAAACCTACACGGGCCTCCATGGACCCTCTTACATGTTAGACACTATGTCTTTTCTTGGGCCGTAGGGGCTTCAACCTCAAGAGCCTTCCTCTTGTTGTTGGGAGGTTGATGTTGATGTTTGTTATTCTTTAGAGGATATTCCTTCTTGTAGTATCTTCCGGGGTGGTCTTCTAGATCTAGAGAGGAATCTACGTAGCCTAAAGGGTTTTGTGGCCTCTTCCTAATAGGGAAAAGCTTTGGTTGGGCTTGAGTCCTCAGATGAACTTCTTTGTCATGCGTCACTCATCATAATCATAATCATACTTCTACAGGATCTTGAACTTTATGGCATATTAGGTCACTGTCATGTCACCCACCTGAGCTAGATTGGAAAAATCTAGCTCCTTATTCTCTATCATGGCTTCAGACACATAATTCTCCTAGAAGGCTTCAACAAATCCTTCCCATGTGAGTGTAGGTGCATCAATCCCTTATGAGTTGAGGAAGTTCTCCCACCATGTATGGATTTCTCCCTTCAACATTTGGGTGGCAAAGAGAAACCTAGACTGTTGAGGGCAGTCCAGGTCGGGAAAACAATGCTCCATGCTCATAATCCATTCTTCTCCCTTGGTGACGACATCATCCTCTCCTTCTCCAACAAAGGAGTCTGTCCTCATCTTCAAGAAGTTCAACAAGGCTAGCTTGTGGTGTGTAGGTTGACATTGTCCTTGTCGTAGGGCATTGGTTAGCAGTTGTACTATGTCCTCCATGGTTTCCTTAGGGTTCCTCCTCGATCCACTTCCCTCACTAGAACAGCTAGCACCATCTTCCCTATCATTTCCCTTGTAAGACTTCTTAGAAGACATCTAGACAAACAAGGTATGTCTAAGATTAGAACATCTGAATCTTTAGCTTTGTGGCCATCTAATCATTGCTTTGATACCATATTGTAACCCCCCTCCAATCAAATACATGACAACAGAAGCAAACCCTATGTTGTCCATAACATGGGTCACTTGGCTCGGAGGAACATTACAAAAAATGATATACATTACAATAATATAAATGAAACACCATGCATTAATTCAAAAATAGATTCATACATTGTTCCTTAAACGAGAAAAACATAAACTATCTCATCTTGATTCAAACCTAACACATGTAGACTAAGCAAATCTAAAATCAGCTACACTTGAAGGCTCGCTTCAATTCACTCTTGCTCCTTGATTTAGAGACATCTTGTCCCACGAACATGTGAAAAAAAGTAACAACGTAAGTAAGAGACACTATGCATGTTATAAGAACTGAAAATAAGCATATACTTTAGCTGAAATAAATATGACATGGATTAACATTATGAATTATCATTATACTTTATCTATCATTACATCAATGAATTAAGAAAGATTAATATATGTGTTCTCTGCATCACTGCCCCATGGGGCACATCATGCTCAGAAAGCCCATCATTGCTAGAAAGCCCATAACGACGATAAAGGTCTATCATTGTGAGAAACATATAATAAGTTACTTAATTCAGTTAACATAACATTAACAACATTGTTCTTATCTTTCCATCAATGTAAATTGTCCTCATCCAAGAATTGCACCAATGTGCTCATTGGGCCGGTTAAGGGTAATCTTAGTTTCACCAAAAGTTCTCATCAATGTCTAAAAGACAAAATAACATAAAGAACAATTTAAAACTGAAGTGAATTGTATTAATCATCATGGGATTTCTCCCTCTTAGTCTTGAAATTATAATTATTTGATTTACATATATCTTTCTTCGATTTCTTAATCATTACATGGTCATATCATTAAACTAATGAGCATCATGATAAGAGTAGGACTTTATGTTATAGCAAACAACATGCAATAATAAAATCTAAGGCATCATCATTATCTCAATTTCATTCATGAACTTGGAAACTTAATGCATAATCCTAAGTCTTACATAACAAGAAATTCATCCAAGTTATATATGTATAGTGGAATGAACTGCTTACCTGGATCAAAGGAACTTCTAACATAGCATTCCTAATCTTGATCAAATCCTATGTTCCTGAAATTACATGATTTCTATTAATTATCATCATTAACACATCCTAAAACCTAATTTGATTCTTTCTAGGAAAACATGGTCCGAGACTATAGAATTAGGATTAGAAGACACTAAAATCAAATTATACTAAAAAAATCCTTTCCAAAATGTATTTTTGGCTATTTTCTGATAATCAGTTGATTTATTATAAATTTCTAAAGATAAGGCCAATCACAATGTTGAGAAATCAATAATTAAACTCAAAAGGACAAACATCACTGGCGGGGCCCTGCCAAGATGGCCCAACCAGTGACTATCGTGATGATAGTGCACTCCCTCAAACCAGACACTCAGTTAGAGAGAAAGGGCGTGTTGTTCATCTGAAATTGCCCATGTCATCGGGACAAGTGAGAAGTGATTGAACATGGCCAAAATAGTCAAACACCCGTTGGTCATCTTCACTTCAAAGAACAACATCAAACTAGGTAGAACAATACTCAAACTATCCATGCCATTACCCCAAATCCGAGAAATGCATTAGAAGAGAACCATATGTTCATCTTCCACACCCATGGCCAAAATCGACGAGACCCTAGAAGGGCCATGAGGTGGTTGAGGCCCAGAAACCATTCATTGCCCTTACAGGTGAAGAGATTGACCGTGAAAAACATGAGAGATAGGTGCAAAGCAACCAGGACTACTACATGCATCAACCACTAGAGATTGTTGTTGTGTAAGAGAAAATCAATGATGAAGAACCAAGGTAAAACCTTGGATGGCTGTGAATAAAGCAGCTGAATTCATAGGTTGATATACAAGAGCAACAAAAAAGGGGGAAAAGTGGGAAAGTTGGATACCTTCAATCTTAGTGAATTTTGAGTGTCAGAAGCTTCCCTTAGCTACAAACTACCTTCCTTGCAACAATGTGGGGTGGAGCAGGCCTGTAAACTGTCGCGGCACCAAAACTCAAGAAGGAGTTACAGGAAGAGTAAGGGATATGGGTTAGAGGGTGCTAGAGGCCAAAGTTGCTAGTTCTTTATGTTCCTCAATGTGCAAGGATCGATTTCGAAGGGTTCCTTTATAGGTTTGGTAGTATGACCGGCGAGAAGAACCGACAAAGATGAAAATAGGGGATGGAAAGAAGTCCCTTCCTAGTCTGGGATCTCTAGGGCAAGAAACCATATCGAAGTCAGGGTCTCTGGGTTCATGAGACCGCGAGGAAGGTGGATATGCATATTTCTGATACCAATACATTGTGATGGGAGGGATTGAAGAAAAGGGAAAGGTGTGACAATGTTAGAGTCTAGGAAGGACTGGACTCAGGTAGAGGAGATAAGGGGAAGTGGTTGGATGCATCTATGAGGAACCAGATAGAACAAGAGTCGTCATATCTACAAATTGATAACAAAATGTGTGACAAGGCTGATTAAAATGTGAACTTAGGTGAAGTGACATAAATAGGAAGTATATCAATAAAAAACCATACTTATTATTGCATAATTAAATTAGGTGATCAAATGAAGCCCTATTGACCTAAAATTTGAACCACAGGCATATTAAGGGGTATAGAATCTTCCTATCCAATTAGATTTAGGTTTCATTCACCTTTTGTTCACCAAACTCATATGGGTCATTATATTAATGCATATATTATTAAAAGGTGAGATTAATGTTGTTACTCTTTCCTTATTGACTTGGTTAACCCAAAACTCGAGGTTTATAGGATCGTTCATTATATTTGGATTTAAAGATCACATTATAATTTATTAGATAGATAAAATCACAAATTTATGAATTAGGGTTTCATATTAAGGGTCATTGATAGGTTTAATATTTTGAGGATGTTACAATTCTACCCACTGTAATTAAATTTCATCCTTAGACCACTACCCACCTTAGGATTGTCCATATTCCCATAACATCATAAAATATTATTCAAAAGCTCAAAACTATACACATATATGGTCTAAGGATAAAGTCAAAATCTAAAACTGACAATTTGAACCATACCATGATCATTTTCCTCCTCCATGTTCATAGAAAAGACTCTTGACAATCTCTTAGGAGCTAGGTTCTAGTTATTGGATTCCTTCCATTATATCTTAGGGCAATCTGGCTTTATGTGTCCAGGCTCTCCACAATAATAGTATAATCTAGTACCAAACTTGCACGGGCCTCCAATGACCCTCTTACAAGTCAGACACTATGTCTTTTCTTGGACAATAGGGGTTCAACCTCAGGAGCCTTGATCTTGTTGTTGGGAGGTTAATGTTGATGTTAGTTGTTGTTCTGAGGAGCTTTCTTCTTGTAGGATCTTCTGGGGTGGTCCTCTAGCTCTAGGGTGGCATCTAACGTAGCCTGAAGTTTTGTGGCCTCTTTCTGATAGGGAAAAGCTTAGGTCGGTCTTGAGTCCCCAGATAAACTTCTTTGTCCTATGTCACTCATCATAATCATAATCGTACTTCTACATGATCTAGAACTTCATGGCATACTGGGTCATCGTCATGTCACCCTTCTAAGCTAGATTTTCAAACTCTAGCTCCTTCTTCTCTACCATGGCTTCAGACACATAGTGCTCCTGGAAGGCTTCAACAAATCCTTCCCATGTGAGTGCAGGTGCATCATCTGCTCTTGAGTTGAGGAAGTTATCCCACTGTGTATGGGATGCTCCCTTCAGCATGTGGGTGGCAAAGCGAACCCTAGACAGTTGAGGGTTGTCTAGGTCATGAAAACAATGCTCCATGCTTATAATCCATTCTTCTCCCTTAGTGACGACATCACCCTCTCCTTCTCCAGCAAAGGTGTCCGGTCTGATCTTGAAGAAGTCCACCAAGGTCAGCATGTAGTGTCTAGGTTGACATTGTCCTTGTCCTAGGGCATTGGTCAACAATTGTACTAAGTCCTCCAAGGTTTCCTTAGGGTTACTCCTTGATCCACTTCCCTCACTAGAAGAGCTAGCACCATCTTCCCTATCCTTTCCCTTCTCAGACTTCTTAGGAGCCATATAGGAAAATAAGGTATACCTAGGGTTAGAACATGTGAATCTTTAGCTTAGTGGCCATCTACTCGTTGCTCTAATACCATATTGCAATGCCCCTCACTAGTACAGAAATGACATATAACGTCACATTTGATGTCGTCAGTTGGTGCAAAAAAATTGACGCCAATAGTCTAATACGTTGGCTTATAAAGACAACTAACATCTATATGTGAAGACCGGGTGATATACAAAAGAAATGGGTATCACTTTTTTTTAACGTCAGTTTTTATTAAATAATACCGACGTCCAAAATCACCTACAAAATACATTTTTAGCGAAAAATTTGCCTCCAAAAAATTTAAATCTGGCGTTGGTTGTGTAAAATCTGACGAAACATGGTACGTTCCAAGCCCTGTGAAATTTTTTATCCCCTCATTTGTCGTCAATTTTTTCTAAAGAACTAACGACTAAATATCCTTTGTGAGGCAAAATACGTTCCCTTATTTATTGTCGATTTTAGAATAATAATCGGCGTGGATGTGTATTCACGCGTTGTTCCTGTGGAAAAACGATTCCACGCAATTTGCCTAATTTGCATCGGTGTAAAGTTGGAAACCGACAACTAGGATTAGGCATCAGATTATATGAAAAACTGACACCAATAGTTAACTTAATAGCACCCGCGCAAGCCAAACTCTTCCTCTTCATTGTTTAGTTCCCGATCTTCTCTAGCCTAGCTAGGTCTGGAGATTTTTATGTCACCTCTGAATATCCGCGCCACCTCCGCTTCTCTGCGCACCGCCTCCCCGCATCGCCACGACAAGCTTGAAGCTGCTCGCCACCTCCGCACACCACTAAGACGAGCTTGAAGCTGCTCACGCTGGAGCTATTATTGTTGTCCATTCGCTGCCTGCCACCACCTGCTCCTGTTACTGCCACCACCTGCTCCAGGCAGAGTGAGGAGCCTTCCTCTAGATGCCTTCATCAACTCCAATCACCTCCATCAGCCACCGCCTACACCTCCTCTACTTCACCTCCAGTTCCGACCACCTTCACCTCTAGCCCACCCACCTCCACCTCCGAGCGCCACCACCACAGCCGGCTCGATCCACCCGTGTGGTGAGTGGTTTAATAAGTACTATATTTGAAGTTAGGGTTAATAATGCCACCATATAGTTGATTACTATTGATTAGTGTTAATGATGCATTAATGAACTTAATTAATTATATTTGCACTTAGTTTCTCTAAGATTGTGTAGTTGATTAATATTGAATTAGGGTTTAATATTGAATGAATAAACACAAAATGAAAGAATGAATTGAATTAATTTATGAGGATGATGATGATGATGATGATGATGATGATGATGATGATGATGATGATGATGGTGGGGATGATGATGATGATGAGGAGGAGGAGGAGGATGATGATGATCCTCATCATCATCATCATGCTCATCATCATCATCATCATCATCATCATCTTCATCATCATCTTCATCATCATCGTCATCATTATCATCATGATGATGAGGAGGATAATGATGAGGATGATGATCAGGATAATGATGAGGATAATGATGAGGATGATGATGAGGATGATGAGGATGATGATGAGGATGATGATGAGGATGATGAGGATGATGAGGATGATGATGAGGATGATGAGGATGATGTTGAAGAATAGTTGGACATAATTCTATATGATCCTCATCATCCTCCTCATCCCCATCATAAGCATCATCATCGTCATCATCATCATCCTCATCCTCATCCTCATCATCCTCATCATCATCATTCTCATCCTCATCGTCATCATCATCCTCATCATCATCATCATTCTAATCATCCTCCTCATTCTCAATCATCATCATCATCATCATCAATCATCATCATCATCTATCATTATCATCATCATCCTCATCATCATCATCATCATCACCATCATGTGATGATGATGAGGATGGTAATGATGATGATGAAGATGATGATGATGATGATGATGATGATGATGATGATGATGATGACGATGTTGATGATGAGGATGAGGATTATAATGATGATGTTGATGAGGATAATGATGAGGATGATGATGAAGATAATGATGAGGATAATGATGAGGATGATGAGGATGATGAGGAGGAGGAGGAGGAGGAGGATGAGGATGATGATGATGATGATGATGATGATGATGAGTTCCCTATTTAAGAACAGTTGGACATCATTCTAGATGATCCTCATCATCATCAGCATCCCCATCATCAGCATCCTCAACATCATCATCATCATCCTCATCCTCATCCTCATCATCCTCAGCATCATCATCCTCATCTTCATCAACATCCTCATCATCATCATCATCATCATCATCATCATCATCATCATCATCATCATCATCATCATCATCATCATCATCATCATCATCATCATCATCATCATCATCATCATCATCATCATCATCATCATCATTGTCAACCTCATCATCATCATGCTCAATCATCATCATTATCATCATCATCAATCTTTATCATCATCATCCTCATCATACATGATTATCGTCATCATCCTCATCATCATCCTCATCATCATCATCATCATCATCATCATCATCATCATCATCATCATCATCATCATCATCATCATCATCATCATCCTCATCATCATCATCATCATCATCATCATCATCATCATCATCATCATCATCATCATCATCATCATCATCATCATCATCATCATCATTATCATCATCATCATCATAATCATAATCATCATCATCATCATCATTGTCATCATCATCATCACCATCCTCATCATTATCATGATCATCCTCATCATCAATTGTCATCATCATCCTCATGTGACAATGACGATGATGAGGATGATGATGATGATGATGAGGATAATGATGACGATAATGATGACGATGATGATGAGGATGATGATGAGGATGATGATGATGATGATGATGATGATGATGATGAGTTCCCTATTGAATAACAGTTGGACATCAATCTAGATGATCCTCATCATCATCACATAATCATCATCATCCTCCTCCTCCTCATCATCATCATCCTCATCATCAATTATTTCTCCTTCATGAATATGAAATAACCCATGTTGTTATCTGTTGTTAGTGCTTACATTTGTATTACTTTTTCTCAACATTTGACATTGTTGTAGGCATAATGGCTTGGGCCTCTATTACCCTAATGTTACTATTCCCTATTGAAGAATAGTTGGACATCATTCTAGACACGTTCATTAGCACAACTCACTATACATAAACATTGGCGTTATCTAAATGGAAGACGCTACACGACTGGTGAACTTCAACATCTATTATCGAGGTTAAGTACGATGTTGACAAAAATATTGTATCCACATCTAGTTGGTGCGAGTTAGCTGGGAAGATGCTATTGGGCGGTAGTGATAGGATTTTTCTTCATCCGGTTGGCCATAATACCATCATGGTTTGGATAACCAACATCCACAATGAGATGCCCGATCATCTGGTTCGATTTGAGTACTTGACAGGGGATAACACGTATTTGGACTCATTCGATGAGGAGATCACACCCAATTTTCCTCCTTTTTCTATTGGTACCTTCCATTTCCCTATCACGATCAGTTCATATTCTTCTAACAATGACGAGCTCCACTACACAACAACATCAACAAAGTAGGTCCAAGCAACAAATTTACTTTCCCATCTTATGCACATGTCTAGGGGCACATCAAGCCCCTTATTTAGTTACCATCAAGTTATTTTCTAAACTTTGTTGTCATAATTAGTATTTTGATAACATGTTAATCTCTGTAAGACACACTTATATAATGTCTGAATGAATTTTTTTGAATTGTCTTATCTATATACATGTGTTTGTGAAGATGGAATGAATGAATGTTTCTACATGTGTGTGAATGTGAAAAGAGATGAATGAATGGAACTACAGGTTGCTAAATGTGTGTGAATATGAAATGGACGAATGAAATGGAACTACAGGTTTCTACATGTGTGTGATGAATCATATTTTTAATTGTTCTTATACATGTGTGTGAATCACATGATTCCATATAATATATATAATATTGTACATCTTGTTAATATTGTAGGATTGTGGCCTGTTTTTGACTGAAATCAAAGGATGTTGTAAACCTGTAGTTCAGAACTGAAATGTAGGTTCTGCATCCTGCTGACCAGCCGGACAGCAGGCCTGGGAGCTGATAAGAAAAAAAAACCAAAACATCATCGTCGGTTAAAAACTAAAAACCGACAACAAATGCTTAATTGTGTCGGTTTTTTGCTAGAAACTGATGCCTATGGTCTGATTGGTGACACTTTTGGGTTGTAATCAGGAATGGCTTTGTGTCATAAGTTATGTAACTGACGCTGAAGGAGTCTACTTTTAGTGTCACCCACTTGGGTGTCACTTCATAACTGACAAAAAAGTCTTACTTAACCGACACTAAAGGTGTTATCTGTACTAGTACCTCCAATCACATACATGATAGCAGAAGGAAACCCTATGTTGTCCATAACATTGGTCACTTGGCTCAGAGGAACAATACAAAACATGATACACATTACAATAATATAAATGAAGCACCAATCATTAACTCAAAAATAGATTCATACATTGTTCTTTAAATGGGAAAAACATAAACTATCTCATCTTCATTCAAACCTAACACATGTAGACTAAGAAAATCTAAAGCATGAACTGAAACTAAACTAGATAATCTATGGAGTGGTAGATGACACCCCACCAAGATAAAGTCTCCTTTATCAGCTATACTTGAAGGCTCGCATCAATTCCCTCTTACTCCTTGATAAAGGGACATCCCATCCCACAAACATGAGAAACAAAGCAACAACGTAAGTAAGCGACACTATGCATGCTATAAGAATTGAAAATAAGCATATACTTGAACTAAAATAAGCATGAAATGGATTCACATTAAAAATTCTCATTACACTTTATCTTTCATTACATCAATTAATTAAGAAACATTATTGTATGTGTTCTCTCCATCACTACCCCATGGGACACATCATGCTTGGAAAGCCCATCATTGCTAGGAATCTCATAACGACCATAAAGGTCCATCATTGTGAGAAACGTATAATAAGTTACTTAATTCTCTTAAATTTACTCTAACATCATTGTTCTTATCTTGCCATCAATGTAATTGTCCTCATCCAATAATTGCAGGAAAGTGCTCATAAGGCCGGTTAAGGCTCATCTTAGTTGCACAAATGTGCTCATCAATGCAGTAAAGATAAAATAACAAAAGAGGAACAATTTACAACTTAAGTACATTGCCTTAATCATCATTGGATTTTTTGCTCTTAGTCTTGAAATTATCATTACATGATTTACATGTGTCTTTCTTCAAATTATTAATCATTACATGGTCATATCATTAAACTAATGAGCATCATTGATAAGTGTAGGATTGTATGTTTATAGAAAACAACATGCAATAATAAAATCGGAGTCATCATCATTATCTTAATTTCATTCATGAACTTGGAAACTCAAAGAACAATCCTAAGTCTTACATAACAAGAAATTCATCCAAGCTATATATGCATAGTGGCATGACCTGCTTACCTAGAGAAAAGGAACTCCTAACTTAGTATCCCTAATCGTGATTGAATCCAATGTTCTTAAAATTACATGATTTCTATTAATTATCATCATTAATAGATGTTAAACCCTAATTTGAGTGTTCTAGGTATTTTTCTGATAATTGGTTGATTTATTATGAATATCCAAAGATAAGGACAATTTGAATGTCGAGAAATCAATAATTAAACTCAAAAGGAGAAACATCACTGGTGGGGCCCTACTAAGTCGGCCCAACTAGTGAGTATTGTGATGGTAGTGCGCTCCCTCAAACTAGACACTCAGTTTGAGAGAAAGGGCATGTGAAAAACCCTAAATTTCCCATGGAGGCGGGACAATCGAGAGACTACTAAACAAGGCCAAAATAGTCAAACACCCATTGGTCATCGTCACTCCAAAGAATAACATCGAACCTAGTCAAACAATACTCAAAATATCCATTTCATTACCCCAAATCCAGCAAATACATTAGAAGAGAACCACATGCTCATATTCCTTGGCCATGGTCGATCTCGGTGAGCCCCTGGAAGGGCCATGAGGTGGCCTGAGGTCCGGAAACCAGTCGTCACCCTTATAGGTGTAGAGATTTACCGAAAAAAACATGAGAGCTAGGTGCAAATAAACCCTAAGCACTACATGCATCAATCCCCAGAGAACATAGTAGTTTCGGAGAAAGTCAACCACAAAGAACCAAGGTAAAACCTTGGATGGATGCGAAGAAAGCAGCTGAATTTGCAGGTTGGTAAACAAGAGCAACAAAAAGGGGGAAGTTGGATACCTTCAATCTCGGTGAATTTCAAGTGTCAGAAGCTTCCCTGGGTTGCAAACTACCCTTATGTGTGTCAATGTTGGGTGGAGTAGGCCTGTAAACTACCTCCATAATAAAACTCATGTGGGAGTTATAGGAGGAGTAGGGGATACAAGTTAGGGGGTGCAAGAGGATGAAGTTGTTGGTGCTTTATGTTCCTCGATGTGCAAGGATCGATTTCAAAGGGCCCCTTTATAGGTTTAGTGGTCTAAGCTGTGAGAAGAACCCGAGGAGGTGAAAATAGGGGAGGGAATGATGTCCCTTCCTCGTCTGGGATCTCTAGTGCAAGAAACCCTATGGAAGTCGAGGTCTCTGGGTTCGTGAGACCTCAAGGAAGGTGGATACGCATACTACTAATATTAATACACTATGATGGGAGAGATCGAAGAAAAGGGAAAGGTGCAAAACTATTAGAGTCCAGTAAGGACTGGACTCATGTAGAGGAGATAAGGGGGGAGTCATTGGATGAGTATGTGAGGAACATGATAGAATAAGAGTCATCCAATCTACAGATTGATAAAAAAAAATGTGTGACAAGGATGATTAAAATGGGAAGTTTGGTCAAGTGACATAAATTGGTTGTATATTAATTAACCATATGGATTCTTGTATAATTAAATTAGGTTGTCACATGATGTCCTAATGACCTCAAATTTGAACCACAAGTTGATTAGGGGTCTAGAATCTTCCTATCGAATTAGATTTAGGTTTCATTCACATTTTGTTCACCAAACTCATATGGTTCATTATCTTAATGCAAATATTATTAAAAAGTAAGATTAATGGAGTTACTCTTTCCTTAGTGACTTGGTTAACCCAAAATTCGAGGTTAAGAGGATCATTCATTATATTAGGATTTAAAGACCACATTATAATCTATTTGATAGATAAAGTCACTAATTTACAAATTAGGCTTTCAGATTAAGGGTCATTGATAGGTTTAAGATTTTGAGGATGTTACAGTTGCACATCCAACCCTCTTTATGTATTTCCCACATCATATATTTAAGCAATCTTTTAATATGTTGGTGATATTCGAGTATGTGAGTTTTGTTACTCTTTTACGGATAAGGGGAACTCCGAGGTGGTTCCCCAAGTTTATTTTAAAGGGAATCCCATCTTGTTTGTTCATCATTCTTTTAATATTCATGGGGAATTTTTTGTGAGCATAAGTAAAGATTTCTCTTTTGGGAGTTGTTGGTTGAATGCTTTTTCTAAAATTTTGTAAGCATATGACTGTGTTGATATGCACCCTAGCAACATATTTAAGAGAAACATTTTCATATGTGAAATATATGTGGGAGGTTCTTGTCATTGTCTGGAGAGTTGAATTTCTATCTAGATGCCATTAGAAACTTCATTTGCAATCATTTGACTTAAATTCTCTCTAGAAAGAAAAAATATGTAGGGAGAGTACCAGTCGCCTTTCTTAACCCCTCTACTCTACTCTACTAAAAATGTTCTAGAAGTGAACCATTCCATGCTAATTCAATGTTCTAAGAGTTGATAATCATCATGATGATATCAACTATTGAGTGTGGGATACCAATTTTGGATAGAAATTTTGAAATGAAAACCCAACTCATCGTGTCTAAAGATTTTGGAAAGGTCTATCTTTAGGGTGAAAAAGTGTTTGTAAACTAGCTTTTATTTGCTTAGTATATAAAGTTTATTATACAAGGTGAATGTTATTTTGAGATTCATCTACCAGGGACAACCATGCTCTAAGATGAAGAAATCCATCTTGGGAGCAATGGTTTGAGTCATTACATTATAATTTTGGAGAGTAATTGGAAACAACATTGTTTATCACAATATGAGCAAAAATTTAATTTTGAGGTTGTTGAACCTTAGGAATGAGGATGAACGTTTAATCCATAACTTTAGGACATTGTGTTCCATTGAAAATAGCATTGATTTGTTTGATGATGGAAGCATTTATAGTATTCTAATTGTGTTGTAGGAAATGATCATCAATGTCATCTAGGCCAGGAGCTTTGAATAGTGACATTATCTAGAGAGTGGAGTCAAATTCTATTAGTTAAGGTGGAGTCTTCAATTTGGTAGCTTCTTTTAGACTTGGTTTGAGAAAAGAACCTATAAAATAATTGTTAGATTTCCATCTTATGTTCGGGATTGTTTCAGTGAAGATGTATCGGAAATGTGACATGACCAAGGATGTGAGAGTTTTTGGCCTCAATCCAAGTTTCTTTTTTCATCTTACAATCTTGTAGTCATGTTTCTTCTTAATTTTGTTTTAGTGTCTCAGATTTTTAGCCAAAAATAGTATAGTGACGATATTCCTTTTCTTCTTCTAATGAAATTATGTTGACCCAAACTTGCAAGTCAATAATGGAGTTGTCTAACTCTTCATCGTATTGATTTTAGGGGAGCAACTGTCCAAGAATGATTATGTTTTTAAGTTTTTCTTTTGAGATTGATTTCTATTTTCCATGTCTCATTTTTTTAGATTTCTGAATGAAGTTAGCTGCTACTTTAGTGAATGGTTCTTAGCTATCCCAAGCTTGCTTCATTAAATCTTGGAAAGAGAAGTATGAATGCCAACATGAGCTTGTGGAGAAGAGCATTTTAATGTTGTTTTGAGTTCTAATGAGTAGAGGGTGTGATTATCTAAGTTTGTTAAACTCAGAAAACTGACACTAAAATGAGAAAATATTTTACCCAGAGATTGTTGTCCTACAAAACTGTCTAACCAAGCTCGTAGAATTCCCCTTTTGAAATTGACTCTTGTCTAAATTCCTTTAGATCTTCTAGACTTGATGCATCATGACAATTAGCAAAGTCTTGAGCACTTTTATACTTGATGTAGTTTGTTCCTACTTTATTGTACTGATAAAGAGTGGCATTGAAGTCTCCTTCTATTACCTTGGGTAGGTTAATAGTCTTTGAGATATTTTTTAGAGGCTCCCATAGTGAGGCCAAATTTGAGGTTTTGTGCTTTCATATATGGAAGTGAGTAAATGGGAGTTGTTCACACAATAGTGGACAAGTAACTTTTGTATGAGAAGGATTTTCACATAGACAAATTCTACTTTCTATAATAACCTGATTCCACCTGAGTACTCGGTGGCATGTACTCTGTGAGTTTGAGTATCCAAGTCTTTTGATGATATGTACAATAATATCAATACTTGTATGTGGTTTAATGATTGTGGTGATTAGAGGTTTATTTTTATTATTAGAGATTTTATGGTGATTGGTTTTCAGTTCATTACCTAAATTTCTAAAAATGAATGCTAGTAGAAATGTGAACTGATAAATTTAGAAATACATATTTTAAAGATCAATCTTTTCCATACATAATCGAATGCAAATTACATGGAAAATACATTTTAACTTTCCCTTTTACTAAATACTACACACATGAGACACTTGTTTATTGAAAATTTTGTGAATTAGTACAATAGTTTCTCATACTTTGGCCATCTTCCTTGATATTATTAAAAGATATATATGTGAACTGGATTTTGTCATTTTGTATGTTGGAATTAACTATTTACTTGACATTAAGGAGTTGGGTTTGGTGGGAAGCATATTAACAAACCACGCATCACCATTCTTCAATAACTTGTGATTCCTTGCAAGTCCCTAATTAGAATGCTTATCAATCTTGGAGGGATCTTAGAGAACCTGAAAATTAATGATCAAGGACTAGCACATATTTGTTTCCAATGTTTCTAGGGTGGTTCATGATAGTAACATGCGCGATGAAATTGATTACTTTCTTCACAATGTCATCCTTGGAGTTTGAAACAACATATCCATATTTTAGATCTTAGACAACATTTTATACATTAAAGACCACAATGTCACCAAGATGGGCCTCGAGGAGGGACTTGTGTTGTGTCTCAATTAACTTGACTTTAGTGTTCAGACAATAATGGACAAAGGTAACAACCATACCTGGCATTGAGGCACAAGAAAAACACAAATATATATTGACACTAACTTGATAGTGAATGAAGTCATGAAGTCATGCACCATAAAAGACAATGTGCAAATTATGATGTTAATTTATGAGCTCACCTTTATGGCCAAATTCTTAAGTATTTCTTTTCTAGGTTTGTCGTGGTGTTTTATTCAATTGAAAGTTCTAATATTTCCTAATTGAACGCAAGGAGGAAAGTCAATTATATCATACTTGTTGTATAAACGATGGAACTTCATATAGTTCATTGGGACTACAATTTAGGAATCTCTTCATGATACAAACCTCTATGTTTTCCTATATTCATGTTATCCCTCACAACACATGTAGGCAAAGAGAAGCCAATCGTTTATCTCTCTTTTCTTGAACCATTGCATACTTTGTTTCTTCATAGATCTAGTTCGAGAATTATCACAAAAACCATCACTAGTAAAGCCATACATAATAAATTTCACTTAAATGACAAAATGCATGTTAGTAAAACCAATTACAATTTTTTTAGAATCCATTTTATGAAATATTTGAAAAACCAAATGTAATATAGTATCATTCATAAGTAGACCAATATGTAATTTAACCAATATTTTCTTTGATTTCTAATTGACAAATGATAGTACATTTCAACTTTGAAATGTAAAGACATAGGAAACTTGGGAAGAGGACAATAAAAATGAGTGAGAATACCTCCCTAAGTAGGAAACTAAATTTGGGAGCTCATCTTCTTTTCAATTCTCATGATCCTTGATACCCCAATCACATAAAAGAAGATAGCATACAAAAAAGTGGATAGAATTTGCATATACTCTAACGTAGAGGTTGCCAAGAACTTCAAATGTAAACTTCATAGGACACCCTTTGTGATAGGAGCAAACTCATTACCATCATACCATGATATTAATGACTCACCAGATGTCTTATTTTGATAATAGTTATTTTAAATAAAGTTAACTTGATATCCTAAGTTCCTAATTTAATTTTATACATTAACCAAAAAATAACTTGAAATTAGTTTGATAAGTATCTTCATCAATGCGAACATAACGTTGGAAAAACGTTATTTCAAGATAAATGTTCACTGACGGAATTTTACACCTCATACTTTTCATATGTAAGATAAAATTCTACCATTGTCGACTCAAGTACGACTAATAGGCATATGTAGAAAAATAGAAACAGATCACGCTACGGTTGATGACTTTGATAAATAAAATGTTCACAAGGATGGGATGTTTCTTACTAGTCAGGTTTCCTTGAATCTTGGAGAGCAAAAATAATTTACCTTCAATCATCCATTCTTCACCTGCAAGTTGCATTATAATATATACCAAATTTGTTTATCAAATTTTCACTAATGGATCAAAGCTTAATGGATTTCACTAATTTTCATAGATAGGTTGGAGGAGATGATAGGAAAATAGCTTACAATTAAAACTAAAATACCAGTAAGAGATCCATTAGTGAAGTCACCAATTGAAGGATTGATTATGTTTTGAGTTAAAAAGGTTCCCAAAGATGTTCTAGAAATATTTGAGATCAGTATTTTCATTTATATAACTATACAGAAGGAAGGACAAATGGGACTTCAAACCCCAAATGTATCTTGGGAGAGACCATCAAAAGGATAGTTAAGATACAACCATCAGACTCAACATAGTCCTTGTGGATGGGATCCAGATGTCAATGCGGCATCGAATGCAATTCAACAAAATGGAAGGACTCCTGGAGTTATAAATTTTATCACTAAATTATAGAGACATTTGAAGATTCATTTTTAGGAAGAAAAAAGAAGTGGTTGGAACTCATTGATCCAATGGAGGCTTATTGGATTTGATCAAGAATTGGGGTGATCAAAACAACACATACAAACTAACATGAATAAATACTAGCAAACTATAGTGGATAGTTGTTCATTTAATATCCTACACACTTTATTCCGAAAAATAGATAAAAAAATTAATTTGAAATGAAGTGGATATAATAACAAAGCATAAATTGTAGGGAAATATCAAAAAAAAGATGACAAAGGAAAGAAAGAGATTTATTGCCATATTCCCATAAACTGTGAATCATGCCACAACTATGAAATTGGTAAGATGGGGCAAGGCATATACCAGGTCCTAGAGAAAGTCGATTGAAAATCCTTGCAGAGGTGTGCTTTCTTTGCAAGCAGCGGACCCATAATTATTAACGATATCCCCCTAGTCTAATGACAACAAAAGGCAGTTGATGGAATCCTCCTAGTGGGCAAAAAAAGCCTCCACACCTTTGCATAGTCCACCCAAATTATCGGGAACTCCACGTCATGCTTCCAGAGCCAACATTAAGGATTTTTCCTTCCATTGTCAATGTGCTAGTATCGACTTCCTTTCCCCTTTATGTCTCACCCTTTCTTGAGAAAGACTGCCTAGGCTGCCACACTATCACAACATTGAGACAAGTGTCTATAGAGACTTGGACACCCCCTCCTTCTATATGAGTGGATGGTTTAGGCTTTCTAAAACCCACATGATATGAAAGACAAATCTCATGGTTTGACGGCTATTGTGCGCCTACAGTCAGTCGAGTGGAAAATCAATTTGACCGATTGGCATGTGGTCAATAGTGTTATGACTGAGAATTTTAATGTGATGATCAATGTGCATTGTTACACATGTCATTGATTGTTTGACCCTATCAAACTGGTCGTTCTACATCTAATCAGTCGATTTAGATACTTGAATCGCTCGACTGAGTATTTTGACAATCATTTAGGAATAAGGTCCAGTCATTCAATTGGTCACTTCAACCAGTCAAAGGGCTAGTTCCATCAACTAGTCCTAAAAAGGTGTCTAGATAGTAAATTGGACATTCCAATCAGACGATTAGCACACTATTCAGTCGAGTAGACATCCTAGTCGGTCGACTCACAACCAATATTGCTTATGTTGATTACTTGAAGACTTTTAGTAACCAAGTTAAATCTTATCCATGAGTAAACTCCCACTACTACAGAAACAACCTTTGGCATCTGTTGTTTAACCCCCTTTGGCGTCGGTTTCCGACCGACGCCTATGTGGGCGCCGCTAAAGGTTGAACACTTCGGCGTCGGTTTTTTAACCGACGCCTATTTAACTTATAGGCGTCGGTCTTTTAGTAGATAACCGATGCCAAAAGAGTTCACGCTACAGAAAACGGCGTCATCTAGGACACTTTCTGCGTCGGTTATCTACTAAAAGACCGACGCCTATAAGTTAAATAGGCGTCGGTGTTTAATTGGTAACCGACGCAGAAAGTGTCCTAGATGACGCCGTTTTCTGTGGCGCGAACCCGTTTGGCGTCGGTGATCAACTAAACAACTAACGCCATACTTCAAGACGACACGTCCGTGCTTCCCTGCACGGCCATGTTTAGTACTATAGGCGTCAGTTTTATATGATTAAGCAACACCTTTTCCACCACGACTGTGCTTTCCTGCACGGTCGGGTTGTTTGTAATATTAGGCGTCGGTTTTTATCAAATAACTGACGCTGTAGGTCTTTGCTGACGATTTTCTGTAAATAACCGACGCCTATATCTATTTTTTTTTCATATCAGTTTGCAGGCATGCTGTGGCTGGTCAGCAGGATGAGAACCTGCAGTTCAGTTTTCTGAACTGCAGGTTTACGACATGCATTGATATCAGCCTACAAACAGGCCACAAACCTACAAAAGTCCCAAGGAAAATTTCACACAAGTAGATACATTCAGACATCAATTCAATTCTCACATTCACACATATAGAAACATTCAAATACATGTATTAACATTCAGAAATATTCATTTACAAAGTATGATTCATTATCGCTATCAACATCCCAATTATATCTTACAGTTGCCACTGCTTGTATGGGTTTTGCCCATTCTTCTCTTATTTCATTTAATGTTTCCATTGTATATGGAGCATGTATATTTTTTAAGCGTTTACCTATAGTGTTGTTAGTTTTAAACACCTGTAAAGAGAATGATGTATAGATAAGTAATAATATAAAAATAAGATTGATATATTTCATACTAACTAACGAGACTATATATAATACCTCATGTATGATATCGATGTCCAATGCGGCATGTTTGATAATCATCTGCATAAATTGCATCACATAGTATGCGCATGCCCAGCCATTGTCTTGTGTAGCGCATTGAAACATACAAAATAATACAACTAAGCACAATTCACATCAATAATATATACATTGGAGTCGGGAACTTACTTGTACGTTCTGCCAATTTATTGGCTGGTTCTTTTTCCTTGGGACTATTCCTCCAGCCTTTTTGAATGCATCTAAACCCCTAAATGTTAATATAAAATAGTAAATTGTATAAGTAAATTGTAATGTAATAACATATGTTAACAAATACAAAAATGAAATATTTCTCACCAGAATAATGGCATTCTCATTACGTGTCCAATTTTGGTGTTTAATGTACTTCCCGCGGGATCTAGATAATAAACAGTGAACGTCCCGGGGACAATAACTAGTAACTCCCAATGTCTACCGCTAGAGGTAAAAAGTTAACAATTAATAACTCAAAATGCACAATAAAAATGGAATTTTCTTAAGTCCAAATTATAAATAAAGTAAACTTACTTGACATTGAATGGTGTTATTATTATCGTCTTCTTTTGCTGACCAAAAATTGTAAAAGCATCTATACAGTATTGTTGAACACTATCAGGGTCTTTAGCTACCATACTAATCAATGATGGAATCAAAAATCCCACATGATCAAATGCAAATTGTTTGCAATGATCTTCGACTAAGTAGCTGCAAAACATGTATTATGTATGCATTAATATATAAGAAACCAGATCACCAGATCTTACACAAGGTATATGGATGTATAAACAAGATCTCACCTTATCCATGTCTCTATCATTGATGTATTCAGCCAATCATACATAAACAGCTCAATAATATCTTGTATAAATAAAGAGCTATCGTATGATTGACCTGCATAATCTGCATCTAAAGAAACAATTATCGGGCAATGTATATTATGTGCCCGTAGCCAACATGCCATTCCCCTACAAGCAGGACCTAACGGGTATGTTAGGTCAGTTGGAACCCAAGTTGGTAATGCGGGAAGTGGAGGTGGAGGCCTAGGTGCTCCTGGTGTCTTCTTTTTAACCTGTATATATAATTTCAGATCAGTTGACATCATATATACACATTAACAGTCTAAATCAATGTAAATTTATCTTACAATTTCAGTAGTGTAGACGACATCTACTTTGGGCCACAATATGACCCCGCCTTCTGCCTCAGCAAGTGTATCAATATCTGGGTGGGGATATGGCAATGTAGCTTCCCTCCAATCGGGTAACACACGTAATGGGCCCACACGAACGTAGCCCTGTGGCATTGGAGTCTCGTGAAACCTTTCCCCAGGAAGGGACGGGTAAGCATGTGCCTCTGCAACAACATAGTCTTGTATTCTTAAGCGGCATGGCTTCAATGCCTACAAATTTACGTAAAGGATGTTATACATATATACATATCATCTTGAAAAGACTAGATACAATGTCATAAACAATACTTACAGCAGACGTGTTAGGCGATGGGTCTCCAGGATTACTCGCAGTCTGTGCATCAAGAGAAGAGTGGGTCGCCATAGGCTGATTGGAAGCCTGAGATGCCTGCCACCGCATCAATTCTTCCTTGACCTTCTCAGCAACTACATCGTTGACCTTCTTAGCAACTATATCCTCGACTCTCTTATTCTCCTATACATGGATAAAAGAAACATTAGCTTCTTATTATTGAATTTCCTTTTGCAGTAACATTCTAAAAAAAGAATAGGTTACCTCTTCTTGAGAAAGTCCCGCTCTGGGTTTGCGCTGGGATGGCCCAAAGAATGCTTTGATTCCCACACCAGCGCCTGCACCCCTAACACGTCTAGGATGCTTTGGGTTACCCAGAGCAACTGTCAATTCATCCCTTGTGCCCTGAGGGATGAACGTGCCTTGTTTCCTCTGCTCGTGCAGCTCCCGCTAATCACCATCAACAAAAATTGGTAAGTTAACACCACAAATAATCAATATTCAAACGATTGCTCTAAGAGTTGTATTTTACCATTTTTGCAGCCGCATCAGCAGTTACGATCTTCTTTATTTCACCCTTCTTATTTTGCCTCCCAGCTATCCAGATATCATGGCGAGGCATGGGTGTGGCAGACTCCTGAGTAGGAGCAGACTCCTGAGTAGCCGCAGACTCCGCATGTAGTCTTTGGCTAACGCTTGCATAGCCTTTTGGACCCGTAGTGTGGTCATGCACATTCAGTGCACGCCTTGCTTTTTGTGCGTCACTGAGGGCCTAGTTAGTATGCACATTAATGATTTGGTTAGTATCACTAAATGTTAATCTTGAATAGGTGAATACAATGTATATTAATTAAATTGGGAGTGACGCCTAATACCTTGAATTATTTATATTTTCTTGAAGCAACAAAATTGTCCCAATCTTCTTTGTCCAAGAAGTTCCATTGTTCAAGGGCTGACTTCTTTTTCTTATCAGCCTCTTTTATGTATTCTCTGTTCAGATTTGTCCTATAATTCCTAAGCATCTTTCCAGCGCGTTGCATCACACTTTTACGATGCAACTTCTCATCCAATGCAAACAGATTCTGTAAAATAGAAATGTTATTAACTAGTATCCAAAATAGAATTGCAAATAATAGAATTTGTAATCTACAAAATAGAATTGCAAATAATATTAACTGACGCATAAATCCTTCCATATCAAGTCTTTTTTTCCCTGAGGAACTTTATGCCAATTGTCATACTTAACACCACAATGGCTCCGAGTGGTACACCCAAGATAGTTTACAAAATTATTGTGGTTCACTCCAATTGCATTTCCTCCATTATCAAACTCCACAACCAATTTGGATCCACTGCCACTTAGCGCTATTAACTTCTTCAACAGAGTGATGCCCCTTTTCTTGTTAAGTGTTTGGTGCTGCGCATCAAGTTGCTCCAGTGCTTCAGTGGGTACATGTGCATCATCAACCTAAAATTTGACAAAAATAAACACACTGAATTAGCCCAATATAGAAATATAGGATATATGACATAACTAGAAGATAATGAATTTTATAGAAATACAAGATATGTTTTTAGAACTTACATTGGTATCCTCGCCATGCTCTTCATGGACAACATGCTCATCATGGACTTCATGCTCATCATGGACATCATGCTCATCATGGTCAGCCATCTGAAAATGTCATTAAAAAGGCAAACAATTAGCATTTGTATTAACTAGAAAAAGGCAAACATTTAGCATTTGTATTAACTAGAAAAAGGCAAACATTTAGCATTTGTATTAACTAGAAAAAGACAAACATTTAGCATTTGTATAAACATACATGTCTCTAAAATTGTGATCTTTTATCAATTAACAATACTTCATTGTGATCTCCGCGCACATATAAGTCATCATTGGCTTCAATATTTTGTGGAGTTGGCAACCCAACTGAGAATGGACTGGAGTCATCATACTTATCATAGTACTCTTCTTCATCTATAGGATCTTCAATGAACTGTCTTTTACCATTAAGAACAACCGACCATTTATCATTTGCAGGACCATCGATATAGAATATTCATTTCGCCTGTGATGCCAATATGAATGGTTCACCCTTCTCACCAATCTTTTCAAAGTTCACCAAAGTGAAACCCAATTCATCCACTATAACTCCTTTGGTGTTATCAACCCAATTATATTTAAAGAGCGGAATTTTGAAATCTATGTAGTCAAACTCCCAAATGTCTTCAATGACACCGTAATATGACATTTTAGCTTCATGTGGACTCTTATCCTTTGCACTTGCAAAGTACATAGTCGACGCTTGAAGAGTGACCCCACTATTTTGGACGACACTCTTATCATCTTGGCACTTTGTGTAATATGTGAATCCATTAATGTCAAACCCTTCATAAGACATAACATTCGGTTTTGGTTTAAAGGCGAGGCATTTGATAGTTTCTGTAATATCATTTGGTGTTTGAGATAGTTGATGTAAGACTTTATCTTCAAACCACTTAGTAAAAGTCTTATTATGCTCTCTAGCCAGCCACATTGAACTTGCTCGAGGATGTTGTCTCTTTATGAAATTGGTATGTTCCTTGATATAAACACTCACTTCGTCCATATTGTGTAAAATATAAAAGTGAGCTTGTTCCAACTGCTCACGGCTGATTACTTTCACCCGTGATCCCAAAATTCCTTTGCCCTCCTCAATATTCTTGTCATTATTAGGAGTGTCATTACCACTGAGAAAGTCATTGCAAAAATCCATAACCTCTCTCGCCACATAACCTTCAATAATACTCCCTTCAGGACGATAACGGTTTCGAACATCACCTTTAAAAACGCTCATGTATCGTTCAAAGGGATACATGCAATGCAAGAAAACTGGTCCCAACATTTTCACTTCCCTAGTCAAGTGGACAACAAGATGTACCATGATATCAAAGAACGAAGGAGGGAAATACATCTCAAGCTGACATAGGGTAACAACCACTTCTCTTTGCAAATTATTGAGAGTATCAGGGTCAATAACTTTGCTGCATAGACTGTTGAAAAAGAAACAAAGTCTGGTAATTGCAAACCTTACATGCTTCGGAAATATAGATCGAATTACCACGGGCAATATTTGTTGCATTAGAGTGTGACAATCATGAGATTTAAGACCTATCAACTTCAGATCTTTCATTGATACCAATCTACGGATGTTGGATGAGTAACCATGTGGCACCTTAACATTTACCAAGCATTCACAAAAAGTTTTCTTCTCCTTTCTAGACAACGTGTAACAAGTGGGAGGTATTACCCATTTCACGTAATTCTATTAATTCTGACCTTATTCCCATTTCACGTAGGTCCAGTCTGGATTTTATCCCATCTTTAGTCTTACCTGGTATATTTAACAGAGTACCAATGATGCTATCATAGACATTTTTCTCAACGTGCATTACATCGATACAATGCCTGACTGTCAAAGAACTCCAATAAGGAAGATCCCAAAATATTGACTTCTTCTTGAATGAAGAATTGTCACTCCGTGTGGCCATACTACATTGAGATTTCTTACCAAATTCATTGATAATGTCTTTTACTCTTTCATAAACAACATCACCTGGTATAGGTTTAGGTGCACTCCGTTCATCATTCCATCCATTGAATGCTTTGCGCTTCCTACGATATGGATGGAATTTTGAAAGAAACCTTCGATGACCAAGATATACAGTCTTGTCGCCATGTTTTAGTCTTATTGAATCAGTGTTTTCTTCACATATAGGACACGCTTTAGCTCCTTTGACACTATATCCAGACAAATTCCCATATGCTGGAAAGTCATTAACAGTGCAAAACAACATAGCGTGCAAACGAAATGTCTCTCTTGCTGAAGCATCATAGGTCATCACACCTTCAGCCCAAAGTTTCTTTAAGTCATCAATCAAAGGTTCAAGATAAACATCGATATCATTTCTGGGTTGTTTAGGGCCCGATATCAACAATGACAACATAACGTACTTATTTTTCATACACATCCAGGGGGGAAGATTGTATATAACAAGCATGACTGGCCAAGTGCTATGTTGGCTGCTCAATGTCTCGTACGGATTCATCCCATCTGTACAAAGCCCAAGTCTTAGATTCCTATCTTCTTCACCAAATTTGGGGTACAATAGATCAATCTTCTTCCACTGTGGGGAATCAGACACATGTTGTAGGATCCCATCATTATTTTTCTTAACATCTGCATGCCACCTCAAATTCTTCGCATCTTTCGGATTTGCAAACAAGCGTTGAAACTGTGATATTATAGGTAGATACCACAACACGTTGGCAGGAGAACCAGTTTTGGACTCCCCCGAAGTCGTCAATTTATACCGTGACGCACCACATTTTGGACAATCTTTCAAATCTACATAGTCCTTTTGAAATAATACACAATCATTTGGGCATGCGTGTATCTTCTTGGCCTCCATTCCCATTGGGCACAACATTTTCTTTACCTGGTATGTTGAGATTGGCAGCTCGTTTCCTTCAGGAAGCATTTCTTTCAACAAAGTCAACAATGAAGTGAAGCTTTTGTCGCTCCATCTATTGTTAGCTTTCAACTTATACAATCTCAACACAGCGCTAAGCTTCATAAACTTAGAACAGCCTGTGTATAACGGTATCTCAGCATCATGCACAATGTTTCTAAAGATAGGAGGTGGATCGGTGTGCTCTACCCTACAACTATCCAACATCGCATCAACAATGTCTGCTGGAACTGGTTCGTTCACATTTACGTCATCGGAGGCAATTTCTTCTTCCACCGAAGCACTGCTATCGACATCTACTGGTTTCGATTTTGAAATCTCTCCATGCCAGTGCCATTCTATATAGCCTTGTACAATCCCGTTGCACATGACATGACTTTTGATTTCCTCACCAGTGTTGACTTTCAAGTTGTTACCGCAATGCCTACATGGACAGTAGAACCTATCTGTAGGTTTTTTCCTATGTTCCTCAGAAAATCTAATAAACCGATCAAGACCAGATATAAACTCTGGGGTACAACGATTACGAATGGACATCCATGATCTATCCATTCTATGATCAGAGAAAACAAGTATATATTAGGAAACAAGTATATATTAGGAAAAGATTAGGGTATACACTTACATCCTAAGTGTATAATGTGATGTCATTCTTATACATAATAAATGTGTACCACCTATCCCATCCTTGAACACCTAATCTCACTAGTAAGTGTATAATGTGTATTGGGTTTTCAAGAAAATTTCGGCAGCATTTCCCCGCTGTTCTCGAAGTACATATGTACTTAGAGAACACACGGGGAAATGCCACTGAAATTTTCTCGAAAACCCAATACACATTATACACTTACATCCTAAGTGAGATTAGGTGTTCAAGAACAGTCCCAAACTGGGGACTATCCAAGATTTACTCCTAATGAGTCAATCTTGGACGGGTTTCTAGGCCAACAAACACATTTGATGTCATTCTTATATATAATAAATGTGTACCACCTATCCCATCCTTGAACACCTAATCTCACTAGTAAGTGTATAATGTGTATTGGGTTTTCGAGAAAATTTCGGCAGCATTTCCCCGTTGTTCTCTAAGTACATATGTACTTAGAGAACAAACGGGGAAATGCTGCCGAAATTTTCTCGAAAACCCAATACACATTATACACTTACATCCTAAGTGAGATTAGGTGTTCAAGAACAGTCCCAAACTGGGGGCTATCCAAGATTTACTCCTAATGAGTCAATCTTGGACGGGTTTCTAGGCCAACAAACACAATAATAGATATGTACATGTTAGGGTTTCATCAAAATTAATGTTAGGGTTTCATCACAATTGATGTTAGGGTTTCATCAATGTTAGGTTTAATCAAATCAAATTAGGATGCTAGAATTTACAAGTTTAAATCTTATTTCAACATGCATCAAAATTTACTGAATTAAGTCAAACATTAGGATTAGAAGCACAAATATATGCAAGCAAAAAATTTGTTCATATCCAGGATTTACATAAAACATTACATGAAAATTTGTTCATATCCTTACCAACATCAAGCACGGCCGTGGCTGTGTTGGCCTACCATGACCCTGGCTGTGTTGGCCTACCACGGTCGTGCTGGACAGCACGGCCGTGGTAGGCCAACACAGCCATGGCCGTGGTAGGCCAACACAGCCATGATCGTGCTTGCTTCATGTTGGTAAATAGCTAGGGAGAAGGAGAGGTAGCGCTACCTGGAGCTAGTGTGGAGAGGACCGCCGGCGGCAGCAGCGTGTGTAGGAGCTAGAGCAGCAGTGGCAGCGACAACAACAAGTGACCGGGGGCAGGCGGCGGGCAGAAGCAACTGATAGTCGGAGAAGCAGCAGGCGCCGACCGGAGAAGCACCAGGAGAAGAAGCAGCAGCGGCGGGCAGCGGGCAGCGGCGCCGATTAGCAGAAGAGAACCAGAGCAGCGGCGGCGAGCAGTAGCAACCGACGATGGGTGATTTTGGGAGAACGGCGGTGAGCAGCAACACAGAAGATAAGTCGCGATGAAAAAGGAAGAAAGGGGGAAGAGTCGGGTATCGGGTCTATTAAGTTGATCAACGGCGTCGGTTATCTACACAACCGACGCCTATTATGCTTTAGCGTCGGTTAATAGTAAATCACCGACGCCCAAATAGAAAACTTTTACCCTAAATTATTTGGCGGGAACCATTATCACCGTCGGTTATCCAAGGATAACCGACACCTAAAGTGGAACTTTTCGCGCAAAATTTCATTTTAAATAGGCGTCGGTGAATAGTTAAAAAACCGACGCTGTATGTGGCCCAAATGTTTTATCGTCTGCAAATTGGATTTCACGGGCGCTTTTAGGCGTCGGTTGGTTATAGTCAGTCGACGCTGAATACAAAGCGGTACCCATGTCTGGCTGGTCTTCGAATATAGACGTCGTTTTGCCTAAATAACCGACGCTTGATATTATAGGCGTCGATTTTCCTTAATAACCGACGCCCAGAAAAGCGACACTGAACGCTATTTCTGTAGTAGTGTCCTATTCGAAGTGCATCCTAAGTGACCCTATAGGTCGCATGTTACATGGGCAATGAATGTCAATAACCAAAATATGACATCCCAAGAAATGAGTGATATCTCGAAACACTTCATTGTTATCAAAGTAAGAAATATGGAGAACAACTTCATCCTATAGTCCATGATCAATGTTACTATGATTGTATAGTTCCTTAGTCTCTGACATCTAGATTGAGCATGAGGCAAGGAATCATCGTCCTCTTAACATTGAATTCATGTTCCCTGAACTAGAGTAGACTGTGTCAGTTGCATGTGAGCTTACATATCACATATTGACTCACATAAGTATGGCCATACATTTCTCAGTCTTGTTTATCAAGTGTCCAGGATAACAACTCTATTAGGAGGGATAAATCCTATCTATGCCACTCATAGCCAATCCCCATGTGTCATAACATTCTCGAGCAACACCTTTATAGAAAATGTTATTCAAGGTTACATTGAATGGTTTCAAAGTTCATTGAGCACTTAATGATTGTAGTGACTTCATGGCTAAGAACCGCAATCTCCACTATCACTTTGAGAGTTTATTATGACTACCATTCAATGGTTTTCATGTATCACTCTCAAGGTGAGTCTGTCTGGTTACTATTCTCTAAATCTTACCTATATGCTTGACTTGATATCAAATATCATGATTAATGAGACTCTATCATCAGTCAAAATAAATTCTTGTCTTATGTATTTTTCTCGTCTATTTTCTTCCACTATAATATCTGACTAGGGACAATACAAGAATGTATGTCTCTTATTGTAAGACCCATGACCTTGATTTTTTGTTAAATATGCTTGATTATCATAATTGGATGTTTAAAACCCTAATTAAGCCCCAAGCTTTTCTTGAATATCATTTCACAAGCTTAAGTTTCATGTTTGGTCTAGTTTGGACACAGTATGAGCAAGTTATGAGAATATGTGCATGTTTTGGACTTCTATGGAATTTACCAATATCTAAGGTTTTACTTATAATTTATCACATTCTTATTGTTCCTTACATGTCTTTATATCATGTTTGATATAGTTGTGCTTTGGAGGGACTTGCTACATCTTAGTTTAGGCAGTGACATCTAGCCTTCTGTTGACTTAGGGTTTGATCTCATGATGCCCTAACCCTATGGTTGACCTTGAGTGTTGGGACCCGATGGGCCACATATTTTTGTCGGTTGCCAAGGTTTCACGTCGCCTCTAGTGTTTGCGGTTGCCAACATTTCATGTGGTCCCTAGTGTTGGTGGTCGATGATTTTTCTAACACCTCTTAGTCGCCAAAGTTCCTAGGGTTGGCAGTAGTTTGCTTTTCTGACTCATCTTGGTCACCATGAATTTGATCCATCTTGGTCGCCATGAATCTAGTTCATCTTGATCACTAATAATGTTGTCTATATTGGTCTCTAAGATTTACTGTAGTCAGATTGGTTGCATGGACGAGATGTTTTTGACCTTGGATACATGGTCTGCAAGTCTAGACACCTCTCCCTTCCTTTCTCTCTCACCCAAAGCCTTATATATACCTCCCTCCTTAGTTTTTTTTGCACCTATCTCTATCTCTCTCATCTTTCTTTATGCTTGAGGTTGTCCCCCATTCCTGGTGGAGAAGGAGGAGGCAAGATAGGAGAAGCTTGGCTGATCTAGCTTGCATGTGCACCTAGGGTTTCGATCCACTGTTGTTGATGTCGTACATTGCTCCCTTGCTTCAGCTCTCAGTCTTGGTAAGTAATATCTCCCTCTTTTCCTTCATTTTCCTTCTATAATACCTTCCGCTCTCTTCTTCTAGGTTGAATCCATGGTGGAGTTTGAGCTAGTGGTTGAATATGACTCCTTATTGCCTCCTTGACCTAGGGTTTGCTTGCCTTTGGAAAAGAAGCTAGCTTGGCTGAGTGGGGTGCTCAAACTAGGGTTTCTTCCTTCTTTCTTTCAGCTACCTTGCTGTTTTGAGCTTCTTCATCATCTCTAAGGCGGGTTATATAACTTTCTCCAACGTTATTTCTTACTCTTGTCTTACATGTACATGATCTTTCCCAAAAGTGTTGTTCCAAGTAGAAGGATGTTACCTTTCCCTAGAGTTAAGCTCAGACGATAGATCTTGAGTGGATACTACTTCTTGATGTACCTCTAAACTTGGCACATGTTTCTTCCATGAAGATAGAAAACCTAGCCTTGCACATGGGTGTGAGTCCATGATGGTCGATAAGTTTTGACTATATGGTCACCAATATTTTGAACTCAGTTGGTCACCAAGGTTCCAAATCCATGTGGTCGATGAGATTTTGAACACATGTGGTTGATGAGATTTTTAACCTGTAGTCAGCAGGATATCTAACCCTAGCCATCACAAGATTTTCTAACCTTAGTGGTGGATGAGATTTCTAACCCTTGTGGTTGTCAAAAGATTATGGCTGGATAGAAAACCAAAGTTGACCATCAGACCAAACTAAACTTGACCAGACCAAACTGAATGTGACCAATATTCTTGGTTAAGTTTGGTCTAGATGTGTATTGTGATCAAGTTTGGTTTGAAAAGTGTTCAAACCATCTTTAATTGGTATGGTCATAGTCTAAACAGTCAGTAATCATTCAGACCAAACTTGACCAACTCTATATATATGTATGTCTATGTCTCTATATGTATACTCAACTAAATTGTTCTATTCATGATTTATTTGATGTACAACCAATATTTCAAAAGGTCTTAACATTTTGTTTTTATTAGTGCTAAGAATGAATTTTCTATTAATTTTATCGTGTGTGTGTGCGTGTGTGTCTACACACAGACACACACACACAGATATATATATATAAACCTGCCTTTTTGAACCCTTTTGACCAATGAGAAGTTAGTATTTTTAATGACTTTTCTCTCCTTCACTCAAACTCTTCTTATGTTTTTTTCTCACTTCATTTTTTTAAGATTCCTTCTTTTTCAAAATATCTATCTCCTATTAAAATACACCTCCATGATTCCCTCCAACTGACCACTTCAACCATGTACTCATCTCCCCCTCGCTCCATACTAACTCTCTCCTTGGCAAACGAGATGGCACCAATCCATTTTTCCTTAATCATTGTTGTGTCTGATTGTTTCCAACTCCCCCTCATTGCCCCCACTCTCTTTCTCTCTCCCTCTAATCATCCATAATTGCTCCTTGATTATCTCCCAAAGAGTCTTCTCTCATTTTAAGCAAATAACCGCACGTACTCCTTGAAACAAGATAATCAACTCTAAATTCAAATGCCCCACCACTTGCGTCAACCTTTCATGAAGAAACCACCGTACCTGCACTATTTTGAATAAACCAGTTCCTATAAATATTCATACAATAATAGATTTTCACTTATCCAATAAACCATATTCCCACTTCTCAACTATTTCTCCCCAAATTAAAAATTCAAATACCCTACCACTTCCATCAGTTTCTCTTAAGAAATGAACGTCTTTGAATTAACAATTGCTCTACATCCCACAAATGCCACCTTATGAAACTGACATACCCTCTTTCTAGTGACTTCCCATCCCACTCCTAAACTAACACTAATCATCAACATACCAATCCCCAACCACAATTGACTGACCGGGGATCGGGGATCGTGGGGGATAATGATGACTAGAAAACTTAAGTCTATCTAATCATTGTTACCATCCTTTTAAATTTTGAAACATAATCTTTCAAAACTGTGATTCGGTTCTCAACCCTTTTTAGCCTACCATGTTCACCTCTCACTCCCTTATTTCCATTGGATATCAAGTGCAAGCGAATGGAGCTGTGTCTCCAATTCAAGAAGCATTCACCTCAGAACAAGTTTTATTTCAATTCATGTTGGTAGGGGGATGAGGAGGATGATGGTGATCGGTCAGATGGAGCAGTGACTAAGCTAGACAGTGTAATTTGGTTCCCACTATGCAATTCCTTCCTATCATATGTGAATGCTCTTTTCATTAGGAGTGTGGCCCAAGTAAGTAGCTTTCTATCCTTCACGCCTCATTTCATTGATGCTTCTTCAAAAATCAACATTGGATGGTGATGAGTGTGGCACAGGTATGCGAAGCATCGATCTACATAAAAGTATAAATAGGAAAAAGTAATAATAAAATTTAGCATCAAAGACACTGATGTCATAATGTTTTTCTTTCAGGAGTGGTAATGGGAAAAAATACTCTTCTTGGTACATAACTGCAACCTCATCTGTTAGAAGCACATGCAAGTATAAGATTTTAAAAAAAAAATTCCTAAAAACTTCATGTGTAATATTTTGAAGGAAGGATCATATGTCTTCTATAGAGGATCTTAAAAGCTGCACATAAATTGGTTGCTATAATCTAGGCCAATAAATTAATCTTTTCGTAATTGTCTTCCCATATCTACAGATAAGAAGTTCTGCTTGGTGAATGATACTTTTTAATAATTGACTATCCTCGCAAGTTCTGCTTGGTGAATGATACTTTTTAATAATTGACTATCCTCGCACAGGAATGGAGTTCTCCTCACTCTCTTTGACCTTCTTTGTTGGATGGTACCCATAGTCTTATTACATTTTCGAGATCTACCGTCCTTACTACCTCTGTATGATTCTACCATATGCACCGTTGTCTAGCTATCTACTATCTATTTTAGCCACCCTAATAGACAACTGCTGAATGTGGACACTGAGCCCCTTCAATCGATAGTTGAATCACCCTACGGGAAGCACCACGTGATCCAAACAACAATTTTCTACTTTTCGTATTATATACTCAATGACCATGTTCTCGTCCAAATACCAATTAAATGCGACCAGTGATGGTGTTGGTAGAGGTGGAACTAAGTCACCTTTTACACTTTTGCTTTGTACGGAGTAGTTTGAATGTTCATCCTTCTACTTGTTCTTCTATTATATAAATGATTTTTTTGTATACTTCCCTGTGAATACTTAAAGGAGTTCTACTATTTGTTCAAAGACAATTTTCTTTAATTAACTGAAAATGTGTATACTTGTATATTTGACTTCATGGTGGTTCCTCATTAAAATACAAGTTTTGGTTATGAGGAATGTACAATTTATGTCAACAAAGAAATTTTTCTTAACATCTATGTTGATTAAAGTTGTGTGGAAAATAAACAGAAGCAATCTTATAATTTTGTAATAATTTTGTGATTTTCTTATAATCCTTTTGATATATTTGAATATTATCTACTCTTTTTCCTCTCTTCCCATTAGTCTAACAGATTGCCAGATTATTCCCCATTCTAATCATTACTGGGAGATCCATCATTCGATTTCTCTAATCAAATTTCATGTTGACTGATTGTACAAGATACTTATTCTCTACCACAATAACAATTTGATGTATTGTCAGGAAACATGATAGGGCTTCCACAACGCATCATTGCAAGAAGGTACACTACTATAGAAATGGCTTATAACGTCACATTTACTGACGTCGGTTGTAAACAAAAACTGACGCCTAAACCCTACAATGTCGGTTGAATACAAAAACCGATATATATCTGTGACGAGTGGTCAGACATGGGTATCACTTTTTATTTAACGTCGGTTCCTCAATAAGAAACCGACGCCTAAAATCGATTGCCAAATCCAAATTTTCCAATGAAAAAAATTCCTCCAAAATTTAACATACGGTGGCGGTTGTTAACAAACTAACCGACGACTAAAGGTTTTCCGTGAGACAGAAATTGAGCCCATTTTTATCGTCATTTTTCTTACTATAATCGACACCTATGTGTTTTCGCGCGCTGTCCCTGTGAAAATTTTCACCCCCCTTTGGCGTCCATTTTCTACGGTAACCAACGACTACGAACATTTTTTTTGTCAGCATATGTATATAGATGTCAGTTTTGTAGTTGAAACCGACGACAATCATTGAGAAGAGGTGTAGATTTTTTTTGGGAACCGACACCCTATTATTATAAGCGTCATTTTTTTTAATAATCGACATTGATGGTTAGCTTAATAGCACCCGCGCGAAGCCGACTCTTCCCCTTTCTCTGTTTCATCCCCGCGAGAATAGGTCTGGCGATTCCGCCCCCTACTCCCTCCTCCTTGCGTGCCACCGCCCGCCGCTCCCTGCTCGCCGCCGCAGCACCACTCCTTCTCCTTGCTCGCCATCGTTTCCGCCCTTCTCCCTACTAGTCTCCGCCGGTGTTGTGCTCGCCGACTCCCTGCTCACCGCCACCCTTCTCCCTACTCGCCGACTACCTGCTCACCACTGCCGACTCCCAACTGTGACATGCTCATCCTCTTCTGCCTGCTCCCTACCCTCCGCCACCCAAGGTCAGCCCCCCGCTAGCTGCTCGGGCCACCTGCTCTCCTGCTCACTGCTCTAGCCACCACTCCCGACTCCTGCTCTTCTGCTCACCGCCGTCGCCACAAAGGTACCCTTCTTCCTCCTCTTCTTCCTCCGTCGACAACCATTGGCTGGCCCCCTACCCTCAGGGTGCGGGAAATGGGTGAGTGATGCAAACATTGAATCTTAGACCAATCCTAAATTCAATAATTTTTATATATGTTTGAGTACATTATGGTTCTAATCTACCCTTTTGTCCTATATTTGATGCTAATTGTGCATATATGCTGAGTTTGGGAATTTAGTGATGGACTTTGTCCTAAGTTGCTAATTTTTCTGTCTACTAGAGTGTCAGGGTTAACCATGTTGTATGTAGTTTATAACATTGCATTGTGAATTATTACATGTTTGAAACTATTGAATTCTTGATTTATAATTTAATAATGCTCTATAGATTAGGTACTTATCATGTCTATTAAAATCCTATAGTAGAGACATATGTATATGAAATTAGAGCTTCAATAAACCATCAATGAAACCTGGATATGACATTAGAATGACATTTTTTGGGGTGATGGGTTCATGATATATAAGTAATGAGACCTCAATTTAATAAGGAACTTTGTCCTTGTGATTTACATACTCTAACAAGATCTGGAATGTGTTTGACCCTTGATCTAATATCCAAATTGTGAGTGATGCAATGTAAGTGAGAAAATAAATTAGAATGACAGCACATGTATTTGTTGGCCTAGAAACCCGTCTAAGATTTACTCATTAGGAGTAAATCTTGGATAGTCCCCGGTTTGATACTGTTCTTTAACACCTAATCTCACTTAGGATGTAACTGTATAATGTGTATTGGGTTTTCAAGATACATATGTACTCGGAGAACAATGGGGAAATGCTGCAGAAATTTTCTTAAAAACCCAATACACATTATAAACTTACTAGTGAGATTAGGTGTTCAAGAATGGGATAGGTGGTACACATTTATTATATATAAGAATGACAACACATGTATTTGTTGGTGTAGAAACTCGTCCAAAATTTACTCATTAGGAGTAAATCTTGGATAGTCCCCAGTTTGGGACTATTCATTAAAGATCCTATAGATGAAGAATAATACTATGATAAGTATGATGACTCCAGTCCATTCTCAGTTGGGTTGCCAACACCACCAAATATTGAAGCTAATGATGACTTGTATGTGCTTGGAGATCACAATGAAGGATTGCTAATTGATAAAAGATCGTAATATTAGAGGCATCCATGTTTATATTTTTTATAAGTTTTATTTTTCTAAATGTGAACTTTACAATGTGAATGTGAACTTTACAATGTGAATGTGAACTTTACAATGTGAACTTTAAAATGTGAACTTTACAATCTAAGTGTGAACTTTCATATGGTTGAGCATTCATATGATGACCGTGCTGATGATTACCGTGAGGGTGAGGACATCAATGTGCCGCCTCACAATGTACATTTTAAAAATATATCCCGCCTCACATTTATAGTTATATCATGTAAGTATGTTTTTTTTGTCAAATTTTAGGTTGGTGATGTACCCCCTGAAGAATTTGGGGCACTTGATGAGCAGCAAAAAAAATTGAGAAAGTGAGGGGCATCACAATGATGAACAAGTTACTACAGTAAAGGGGCAATGGACCCAAACTGGCTGTATATTTTGATCATGCAGGAAATCCAGTTCGAGTGAACTGTAACTCATTTATTTCATATCTTGGGGTTCTAACTCACAACCATTGTACTCCTATTTTTGAATCCTGGCATAAAGTTTCTAAGGGGAAGAAAGACTTAATCTGGAAGGAACTATGTGTGATTATCATTATTTACAATTCCATTTTTATAGATTACTAATTTTTAGGATACTAGTTAATAGCAATTCTCTTTTGTAGAGTATATTTGATCTGGATGAAAAGTTGCATCGTAAATGTGTGATGCAACACTATGGGAAGGTCATAAGGAACTATAGGACAAATCTCACCTGAGATTACATACACGATGTTGAGAAGAGGTTCTTGATTGATTTCCAATTCTTGACATTGATCACTTTTTGACTAACTCTAGACTAATAATTTTTATTTGTATTCTCTTTAAAAAATAAATTTAGGAAGAAGGCAGTCCCTGATCAATGGAACTACCTGGACCCCATAGATTGGGAGGAGTTTGTTACCCAAAGAAAAATGGATGAATTCAAGGTATTAAGCGCCACTCCCAATTTAATTAATATATGTTCTTATGTATTCACCTATTAAAGATTAACCTTTAGTGTTACTAGCCAAATCAATGTGCTTACTAACAAGGCTATCAGTGATGCTCAAAGAGAAAGGCGCGCACTGAATGTGCATAACCACACAATGGGTCCAAGAGGCTATGTAGGCATTCTCCAAAGACTACAGATTGAGTATACTGCTCAGTCTACTTCTCAGTCTGCTGCTACTCAGGAGTCCTCTACTATTGGTCCCGCACCTCTGCCTCGCCACGCTATGTAGATAGTTGGGAGGTATAATAAGAAGGGATATATATAACAAAACCTGCAACTGCTGAGGTGGCTAAAAAAATGGTAAAATTCAACTCTTAGAGCCATCGATCGATATTGATTATTGTTATTTTTACTTACCGATTTATGTTGATGGCGATTAGCGGGAGCTGCACAAGCAGAGGAAGGAAGGCAAGTTCATCCATGAGGGTACAAGGGATGAATTTATAGTTACTCTGGGTAACCCAGAGCATCCTGGACATGTTAGGGGTGCATGTGCTGGTGTGGGCATCAAAGTATTCTTTGGGCCATCCCAACGCAAACCTATCCCAAAAGCAGGACTTTCACAAGTTGAGGTAACCTATTCTTTTTTTAGAATGTTATTGTGAAAGGGAATTCAATAATCGATAGCTAGAATTTCTTTGATCCATGTATAGATAGATGAATTAATTGAGAGGAAAGTCCATGAAGCAATCGTGAAGTGGCATGCGTCTCAGATGGCCACTCAGGTGGTACCTGTGACGTGTCGTGCTTCTATTACCCCTACTACAGAGGTTGGGAGTAATCATGTAGGACCACCACCTAGCACATCATCTGTAAGTATTTTTATGACATAGTAGCTAGTCTTTGCATAGGTTGATAGTTTGTGTATATATGCATATAACATTCTTTACATAAATTTGTAGGGGTTGAAGTCATGCCATCTAAAAAGTCAAGAATATGTTGTTGCAGAGGCATCGACTTACCCACCCCTTCTTTTATCCATCCATATACCTTGTTTCATATACGGTGATTTGGTTTCTTATCTTTTAATGCATACATAATATATGTTTTACATCCACTTACAAATGATATGTATAGATTTTTCATTTCTCCATGTGGGATTTGTGGTTCCATCTTTGATTAGTCTTGTAGGTAAAAATCCTAGGTCAGTTACTTCATACTTCTGTGATGTTTTTAAATATTTTGGTAAAACCAAGAAGACGGTGATAATAGCTCCATTCAATGTCAGGTTAGTTTACTTTGATTATAATTTGGACTTAAGAAAATTACATTTTTATTGTGACTTTTGAATTATTAATTTATAACTTTCTTACCTCTAGTGGTAAGTATTGGGAGTTACTAGTTATTGTCCTCGAGACGTTCACTGTTTATTATCTAGATCTTGTGGGGAAGAAATTGAATATATTTGGACATGCAATGAAAATGCCATTATTCCCGTGAGAAATATTTCATATTTTTATATTCGTTAACATTTGTTATTACATTACTATTTAATTATGCAATTTAATGTGTTACATTAACATGTAGGGATTTACAAGAGTACGCCAAAGCTGGAGGAAAGGTCCCCAAGAAAAAGAACCAGCCACTAATTTGGCAGAATGTGAAAGTAATTTCCTGACTCTAATGTATATATTATTTATGTGAAATTTGCTTATTTGTATTTTTGAATATTTTGTTTGTTTCAATTTATAGTGTGCTACACAAGATAACGGCTGGGCATGTGGATACTATGTGATGTGATTTATGAGCATAATTATCAAACATGCCACAATGGAAATCGATACCATACATCAGGTATTATATGTAGTCTCATTTGATAATATGAAATATATCAATCTTATTATATATTATTAATTATATATATACATCATTCTCTTTGCAAGTGTTTAAAAATGACTTCACTATAGGTGAAAATTTATTAAATGTACATACTCCCTATACGATGGATGAGTTAAATGATGTAAGAGAATAATGGGAAGAAGCCCTACAAGTATTGGGAATTTTTAAATATAATTGGGATAATGACAATGATGAATAAAGAATGATATTTCTAAACTTCGTTCTCATAATTATTTTTGTGTGAATGTGAATGACTTTTTATGAATTGCCATATGTGTGAATGTGAAGATGATCAATACATGAATGTTTCTACATGTGTCTGAATGTGAAAAGAGATAAAATGAATGGAAATGCAAGTTGCTAAATGTGTGTGAAAATAAAGAAAATTTGAAATAGAACTACTGGTTTCTACATGTGTGTGATGAAAATGATATGAATTAAATGTGCTTATAAATGTGTGTGAATCACATGATAAATATATAATATTTTCTATCTTATTAATTTTGTAGGTTTGTGACCTATTGTTGGTTGATATCCATGGATGTTGTAAACCTATAGTTCAGAACTAAACTGCAGGGTTTGCATCCTGCTGACTAGCCATACGATAGGCCTGCAAACTAATAAGAAAAAAAATCAGAACATAGGCGTCGGTTATTTGTGTAAAATCGACAACAAAACTCATAGGCTTCGGTTGTTAGTGTAAAACTGATGTTTTTATCCCCTTTTGGTGTTGGTTATCCATGAAATTAACACACGGTCGTGGTAGCAGGGGATATGGCGTTGGTTATTGGTATAAAAACTAACGCCAATGGCATCAGTTATTAGTAGATTCCGGCTAGGTACCACGGTCATGTTGGGTAGCATGGCCGTTGTAGCTGTGGATATAGCGTCGGTTACCTATATAAAGCTGACGCTGATGATTCCCTTGCTGGTGCCTTTTTGGTGGCAGGAAGGGGTATGACGTTTGTTATGTCCTCAAATTCGGTAAAATTGAATGATATAAATATAAAGTATGATTGGATAAATAATTTTGTCCAATGATATACTTGATGGAATAATAGTGTTAATTGCCTTTGTGGCATGGGTGCTTGTGGCACAAGATGAATAAATAAAATGAATTCGTACATGAATAAAAGATAATGATTTTTGAAATATAGCCTAAAAGAAATATGAAACAATATGTAAGTTTCCATAAGAAAATTAAGTACATAAGATGAATATTCTAAAAGTGGAAGGAAAAGGACATTGCTTCGGACAATGATAATTGTTTTTACTAAATGTCTAAAAGAGCATGTTTTGTATGGAAAAGATAACCCATAAATCCCACGCACCAAATAGATGGGAAAGGAGTTTAATGAATTCCTATTTTGGGTTGAACGGATATATCAAAATGAGAAAGATAGGGATTTTACTTGGTGATGTTTCATGGAATCAACGAGATAACTCTTGATAATAAGAATAAAAGGATCAAAAACCAATAAGGAAAGAAGTGATTTTGGGTAACTTACATTAAAGTTACTATCAAGGCTTATGGAGGCGGAGTTGGTAGATAAGGTATGGACTCTTTTAGGTTTTCCCCTAGGAAGCATATCTATATATAGAGGCCGTGGGGAATCCTCATCATAACCACGAGACCAGTGGATAGCCTTGAACGCCAGGAGGATGGCTCCCCATAGAGATCAACTTCTTGTGAGTAGGGCACCCACCAAGCCCTACGTTTGTTGAACCACAAAACTAGTCTGCAACCTAATCCCCGACAACTCCCATGATGATCGATGCATGGGATCCTTGAGAAGTTCATGGCAGCACCCCAAGCTATTCTGCCATCCTGTCTTCTTCTCCAAAACACTGGAGTGATGGATGTGACGACCCCAGGCCAACCCAAGAAGCACAAGGTTATGCCCCCGCTCATGGACCTTCCAGCGCGAAGGAGGCTTTCCTTGCAACTTTTTCTCAGGGTGGAGGAGGAGACCGGTAGCACAGGATGCCTGCATCATGGTAGAGACGCATCACTACCATCAAGTCAACCCCCCTCAATCCGTCGACGATGAAGCCTGACGGATGAGGCTGGCTGGGAACCTGAACGCTGGGTGATGGCTGCCACAGATGGAACCCAGGTTGAGGTCGGCGTTCATGATGGTTGCAGTCAGACCGACTGGCATGGTGGTGGCCCTTGGCCATTGGCTCGCTCGACTGAGAATCCATCAGTGGCGCCGCCTCATCCTCGGGACAACGAGTCCAACCGGTGAAGTCTGCGTCTACGAACGGTGGGCAGTGCCTCGTGCAGGAACAGAGAGAGAGAGGGAGGCCTTAAGTCAGTAGAACGATAGCGAGGGGAAGTTTTGGGGTGGCACCCTCGGCCGAGAGGCCCGATGCCAAGGAATGCTAGGGCACCACCAGGAAGGGCGGCGAGTTCGTTCCTCGCAAAGGTGACAATGTGGAAGGCAGGTGTTCTACTGTTCACGCGGAATCATGCGCGTGAGGAAGAAGAAAGGACCTCGTTCGGGTTGGTGGTTAAACGGATCAAAAACCTGATCTGCGAGTCAGTGAAAGAGGTAATTGAAGAGGTAGCAAGATCCCTGATGTGTCAAGCCCCGATTGGCCCAAATAAGGTTAGTTTGCAAAGTTCATAGATAATGACTGGTAATTCAGAATTAGACATACTTTATATGAAAATTGATCAGGAGAACGAGAGGAATCCAAATAAAATAATAGCAGAATCTGATTATGATTCCTATTCTAAAAGTATGTACAATACATGTTTTAATGTGTTTAATGTAAAAGAAAGCCTAGTTTTGGTTAATATGATGCGTAATTGGACATATTCATTTATGTTAAGATAATGCCTGATCTAGACATGTATAATGAAGAAATATTTGATAAGGATGAATAATGGATGATTCTAGATTAGTAATCTTATTCATGTTGTTTTAGGGTTTGAAACCAATGTGAACATCTTGATATAATCTTAATGCTAGAAATGTGACTTAGGTGTCACGAATAGTTTAATATGCTTAAGATGCTAAATATGGTTTAACCTAACATGGATGATTGAGTGCTAATATTGGAAACCATGATATAATAGAATTAGGGTTTGTAACCCTGATCCTTAGTCCAAACGAGAGATAACCTAAACCCTAGTTTAGGAGCGAATCTAGATCTGATTAATGTAGCGTGCATACGTGGTAACACATACGTAGTATGCTTTATTTCAGATACTTGTTGATTACATGCTTTACTTCTTGGATGTTTGGATGCACTCTTAAATTACATATGATGTTCTTCATGGTTTCTGCGATGGCATAAGGTACGTGGTTACGCTTATGAATACTTGTATCGAATTCCGAGATTGCGGATGTTTCTCGATAAGATTGAATGACAAATAAACTGCTTGCTTGTTTATTTAGTTCTTGCAAACTATAAAGTGCATATGAGTATCATGTAAAGTAAATAACAATATTCTGAACCCTAGGTTAGACTGATCTTAAGGGTAATGCACACGAGCCCTGGAGGGACAGTGATTACACTTGAGGTGGTTGACCAGATATGGATTAGAATATGAAAAACAAGTTTATATTCTTATGTGCAAGATAAAGGTGTTTGCTTATATCTGTACTTGTGATTATTGTTTGAACTCACGTACTAGTATAGTAATATACTGACCGCGTATTTGTTTGTCGGAGTTTTAGGTATCAGATATACTTGATTCGTGGACATGAGGGTATAGATAGAGATGTTGAAGACACTACAGTTTAATCATGAATGTTTAGTCTTAATGGTTTATCTTCACACATGTAAAAGTTAATTATGTTTAAAAGTTATGTAACCCCTTATAGGAGCTTTTTATCTAAACATGTAAATATTTGATCATTAATGGAAATTGTTTACTATTTTGTATTATTTCATGAATCTGATCCTAGAATTTTTGAATGACGATCTGTGACTTTAAGGTCTTTTAGACACTCAAAAGTGCGAGTCATTACACTTGGTATCAGAGCACAGATTCATCAACTAATACTTAATAGTTTATAATTTCAAATCATCCTTAGAAAATTTAAGAGAAAATTTAGTAAAGCTTAATGTGTCTTTTAGGTTTCTCATCTCACATTTCATCTACTTCTCATCTCTTTCTTAAAAATCTTTGAAAATAAAATATTAATAAGAGAATTAAAATGTGAAAACTTAAAATTGGTAATCAACATGGTGTGGTGGTATGGGACACTTCCCATGTGAAACTTGAAATCATGAATAAGAAAGATAATGGATGGTATAGGTAACCCAATCTCCCATGCATGTGGGCATGAGGAGCATAAAACTTATGTGATAAGTCTTAAGAGATATACAAACCCAATAGATGTATATATATATATATATATATATATATATATATATAATGAAAAGTTGGAATATAACTTGCTCAAACTCCTCATGTTGTCTCTAGAAGTTTAGTGATGGTGGCCAAGCCCCTGGAGGAGAAGGCTGAGGTAGCACCAAGCCCTGGAGGGAAGGTGACCCAAGTTCATTGAATGAATAGAGAACATGAGAGGGTATTCCAGAGATTGAGCAAACATGGGTTGATATGTTATAATGATAAAAGTTATACTCGATGAAAACAAAGAGATAAAACCTTTAGGGTTAGTAAGATAACCTGGGGTGGGTCAACCCGAGAGTGGGAAGATGACCTATGAGGGAGGCAAAACCTAGATCTTGGGATCAGGTTGTGGCTAGAGAGCTTAACCCCCCCTATGAGCCAAGAAGGCACCCTAGGCTAGGTCTTTCCCTCAAAAGGTAAGTGAATAAATGTAATTAAGTATTGAGATAACTTTAATCCTCACCTAGAGAAGTGAAGAGTTAAAGATATAAAAAAAAGAAAGTACTTAAATTCTTTGAAACGAAGGATGCCAATTCTGAGTGACATAATTGGCCAAGCCCAGGAGGGAAGACCGGTAAGGCACCAAGCCCAGGAGGGAAGGTGGCTTAAGTGGACGACCAAGCCCAGGTGGGAAGGTCATGAAATGGTCAAGCCTGGGAGGGAAGACCAAGCAGGCACCAAGCCCAGGAGGGAAGGTGGCCTAAGTCCACAATGCAGTTGTTTAGGATCAAGCCCAGGAGGGAAGACCGACATGGCACCAAGCCCTGGAGGGAAGGTGGCCCGAGCCCAATGATGGGACGACACTGCATTATGTGTACTCAAAAGAGAGATATGAAGGCAATCCGGGTTAAAGAATTAAACAAGATAATAATGTGTGGCATCTCAAAAGAAACCCTTAGGGAGGGTAGAGTCCTAATGCAATCCTAGGGTCAAGAAGGGTGTATTAGAGGTACATAGGACCGATGGTTTGGGAGTTGATTGTGCGCTGAATGCACATAACCATGTGGTCGGGAGGTAACAGCTAGGTTTATCCAAGGTACACAACTCAGGAGATTAGCTACCTCCATGAGGATCATGTAGCCTAATGGGTGAATGTGGAAGGCACTCCCTTGATGCATAAGGATGATATCACTCCAAAATAGTACCTATACCCCTAGAGACCGTAAGGGTTTCGCTAAGGCTCATAATGATACATGAGATGTAATTGTATGAGATATAATGAAGTCATAAAAAAAACTTCAGAGAAGTTGTGCCCTAACTTAAGATTAAGAAAAGGGACACTTGAATCCATGAAATAGAAGAATGCTATAAAATTAAAAGAAAAAGTTTAGAGTCATATAGAGTATGATTCAACTTAATAGGTGAAATTGCAAGGTAATGTGTGGATGTACTATCTCCGCTCTTGGAATGGATCGAACTTTGTGTTTGGGCTGCAGCAAAATGCTTATTTCATTTCATTATGAGGGAGGGATATTGGATAGACCAACATGATGCTTAAAATTGAGATAATGAGGATGAATATCCTACATTTAATGTGTAATGACGTGACCTAGGGTTAGAGGTGTTACCTCACCCTTGTGTGAAAATAATGAATCATAGGTTGGAAACTTGGGTGAAAAGAGAAATCACCGAGTAATAAGGAAATCACCAGGAGATGATATCATGTAGATACCAAGATGTGGATATACCTTAAACTGAATTCAAGGACCAATCTTAGTATAATATGTGGAAATTTCATGCCAACGAAAGAATTTAAAGATATCTAAATAGGGTGTTGACCCTAAGGCTTGAATTAAGTTGAGTTATCATTCACCTAGGCTTTGTAAGCCTGAATTTTGAGGACAAAATTCCTTTTAAGGAGGGGTGAATGTTATGTCCTCAAATTTGGTAAAATTGAATGATATAAATATAAAGTATGATTGGATAAATAATTTTGTCCAATGATATACTTGATGGAATAATAGTGTTAATTGCCTTTGTGGCATGGGTGCTTGTGGCACAAGATGAATAAATAAAATGAATTCGTACATGAATAAAAGATAATGATTTTTGAAATATTGCCTAAAACAAATATGGAACAATATGTAAGTTTCCATAAGAAAATTAAGTACATAAGATGAATATTGTAAAAGTGGGAGGAAAATGACATTGCTTAGGACAATGATAATTGTTTTAACTAAAAGTCTAAAAGAGCATGTTTTGTATGGAAAAGATATCCCATAAATCCCACACACCAAATAGATTGGAAAGGAGTTTAATGAATTCCTATTTTGGGTTGAACGGATATATCAAAGAGACAAAGATAGGGAGTTTACTTGGTGGTGTTTCATGGAATCAACGAGATAACTCTTGATAATAAGAATAAAAGGATCGAAAACCAATAAGGAAAGAAGTGAATTTGGGTAACTTACATTAAAGTTACTATCAAGGCTTATGGAGGCAGAGTTGGTAGATAAAGTATGGACTCTTTTAGGTTTTCCCCTAGGAAGCATATCTATATATAGAGGTCGTGGGGAATCCTCATCATAACCACGAGACTAGTGGATAGCCTTGAATGCCAGGAGGATAGATCCCCGTAGAGATCAACTTCTTGTGAGTAGGCACCCACCAAGCCCTACATCTGATGAACCACAGAACTAGTCTGCAACCTGATCCCTGACAACTCCCATGATGATCGATGCATGGGATCCTTGAGAAGTTCACGGAAGCACCCCAATCTATTCTGCCATCCTGTCTTCTTCTCCAAAACACTGGAGTGATGGATGCGACGACCCCAGGCCAACCCAAGAAGCATAAGGTTATTCCCCCGCTCATGGACCTTCCAGCATGAAGGAGGCTTTCATTGCAACTTTTTCTTCAGGGCAGAGGAGGAGACTGATATCACAAGATGCCTGCATCACGGTAGAGACACATCACTCCCATCAAGTCAACCCCCCTCAATCCGTCGACGATGAAGCCTGACGGATGAGGCTGGTTGGGAGCCTGAACGCTGGGTGATGGTCGCCACAGATGGAACCCATGTTGAGGTCGGCGTTCATGATGGCTGCAGTCGAACTGATTGGAATGGTGGTGGCCCTTGGCCATTGGCTCGCTTGACCGAGAATCCAGCAGCGGCGCCGCTTCATCCTCGGGACAACGAGTCCAACCGGTGAAGTATGTGTCTACGAACGGTGGGCAGCGCCTCATGCAGGAATACAGAGAGAGAGAGGGAGGCCTTAAGTCAGTAGAACGATAGTGAGGGGAAGTTTTGGGGTGGCACCCTCGGCTGAGAGGTCCGATGCCAAGGAACGCTAGGGCACCACCAAGAAGGGCGGCGAGTTCGTTCCTCACAAAGGTGACCATGCGGAAGGCAGGTGTTCTGCTGTTCATGCGGAATCATGCGTGTGAGGAAGAAGAAAGGACCTCGTTCGGGTTGGTGGTTAAACGGATCAAAAACCTGATCTGCGAGTCAGTGAAAGAGGTAATTGAAGAGGTAGCAAGATCCCTGATGTGTCAAGCCCCGATTGGCCCAAATAAGGTTAGTTTGCAAAGTTCATAGATAATGACTGGTAATTCAGAATTAGACATACTTTATATGAAAATTGATCAGGAGAACGAGAGGAATCCAAATAAAATAATAGCAGAATACGATTAGGATTCCTAGTCTAAAAGTATGTACAATACATGTTCTAATGTGTTTAATGTAAAAGAAAGCCTAGTTTTGGTTAATATGATGCGTAATTGGACATATTCATTTATGTTAAGATAATGCCTGATCTAGACATGTATAATGAAGAAATCTTTGATAAGGATGAATAATGGCTGATTATAGATTAGTAATCTTATTCATGTTGTTTTAGGGTTCGAAACCAATGTGAACATTTTGATATAATCTTAATGCTAGAAATGTGACTTAGGTGTCACGAATAGTTTAATATGCTTAAGATGCTAAATATGGTTTAACCTAACATGGATGATTGAGTGCTAATATTGGAAACCATGATATAATAGAATTAGGGTTTGTAACCCTGATCCTTAGTCCAAACGAGAGATAACCTAAACCCTAGTTTAGGAGCGAATCTAGATCTGATTAATGTAGCTTGAATAAGTGGTAACACATACGTAGTATGCTTTATTTTAGATACTTGTTGATTACATGCTTTACTTCTTGGATGTTTGGATGCACTCTTAAAGTACATATGATGTTCTGCATGGTTTCTACGATGGCATAAGGTACGTGGTTACGTTTATGAATACTTGTATTGAATTCCTAGATTGCCGATGTTTCTCGATGAGATTGAATGACAAATAAACTGCTTGCTTGTTTATTTAGTTCTTGCAAACTATAAAGTGCATATGAGTATCATGTAAAGTAAATAATAGTAATCTGAACCCTGAATTAGACTGATCTTAAAGGTAATGCACACGAGCCCTGGAGGGACAGTGATTACACCTGAGGTGGTTGACCAGATATGGGTTAGAATATGAAAAACAAGTTTATATTCTTATGTGCAAGATAAAGGTGATTGCTTATATCAAGAGTACATGGAACAATTTGAGGAATCTAAGAACTGTTGTATTCACAATGTGTCTGGTTGATTATAAATAATGTGTTTTAACTACATTTAGTATATATGTAACTAAAATTATTGTAGATAAAGAACATTTTTATGTAGTGTGAAATGACCATTTCACACACCCAGACAATCGTCTAGTGTGTGATAAGATCATCTCACACTGCCAAATGGCCATTCGGCATTTTCCTAATTACACATGAATTTGGTAATTTTGATTCCAATTAATATCTCATATTAATTTACTTGCACACCAAGTTTGTGCAATTGAAACTATTCATGAAACATACTAAACCTTTGTTTGGCCCCAATCAGACCATCGCACCCAAGAGAGACACCCGTCTCACTCACCAAAATGGTCGTCTGGAGAGTTGAGTTCGGTCGATAGGTTCAATCAATTGAACCGATTGGTTCAAGGTAAGAACTTAGCCAATTGGAACCCTGATCTGCCTGACCACCCAAACGGCCATTGCAACAATTGAGATGCCCATCTGGCTACCCAAACGACCATCTCACTCAGTGAGATGGTTGTTTAGCAGACATGGTCAACCAATTGAGCAATTAGGTGTGTGAATTGAATACCTAAACACTTTATTAATCAATCCAATTGTCATTCAAGATCAAACTCCTCTTCTAGATGAGTTCCTATGTGTGTGACCCTATAGGCCCCATATGACATTGGTAGTGAATGTCCATAACTATCTTATGACATCACAAGAAAAGAGTGGTGCCTATTCGCACATCAATGTTACCCAAATGAAATGGAAAGTTGGAGAACAACTTCAACCTACAATCTGTGTAAGGTGTTGCAGTGATTGTGTAATTCCTTAGTCTCTGATATCTAGGATGAACTTGAGGCATGTTTGGTCATACTCTCAATGTTCAATCCATGTTTCTTAAACTAAGAGCAGACTGTCTGAAATAATGTGACCTCAATATCATAAATGGATTCACTTGTGCATGCACATGTGTTTCTTAGTCTTTCTTATCAGGTGGCCAGGATATCATACTCCAGTAGGAGGGACAAATCCCATATCTATCACTCATAGTTTACCCCCATGTGTCAAATTCATCGAATCATCACCGTTATAACAACCCATGTTTCAGGATTACATTTGATGATGTCAAAATGTACCCAACGACATGTGACAAGTGTTGTTATTTTAGGTCTAAGAATAACAATCATTACCTTCACTATGAGAGATGATTGTTACCACAAACCATGTGTCACTGTTAAGGTGGGTATGTCCGATATACTATTCTCTATCATGTGTTTGTGTGCTTGGTTTGATATTGTCATATCATGACTAATGAGATTTAATCATCAAACAATGTACACTCTGATGTTATGATTTATTGTTGTTTATTAACCTTCCACAATAACAAATGATCATGGAGATAATTAGAATATGTATATGTACTCTTAACATCTATAATATCTCATCCACAAGGATAGTAACTTGAGAACATACATCATTGAGTAATATGATTCTCTAGACATTCATTTTGTATCTTTGTTGTCTCATAATTGAGTGAAACAAATGAAATGGAAGCTTTCCTTTCATGTGTTTTTTTATTAATCAAATCCTTTCAGGTAATTATGCTATGTCAATCAGCATATGATTGGCTCTACAGGAATACCTTATCAACAGACTCCCACTTGCACTTAGAGCCAATCACCCATGGATCTCATACTTAGTGATCTAAACATGTCCAATATGCTTCTGTTGTGCTAGTCTTGATTTTGTAGGTTAGACACTTTTGCTTATAGTGGGGATATTGCATGTTTCTTATCTCTTCACGTTGAGATGAAACCACTATAATATGGTATCTGATATTCCTTGCCTAACAATTAGCTCCATTATTTTCATATTATTTCTTGTACCTCATGAATGGTTGGAACATCTATAAGTTCATCACATATAGTATCAGTCTATTTTCACAACACAAGTATACTCACCTTCTATTGTAGAATAGAATTAATGGTAGTTAGTTCGGAACCCTTCCAACTAATAACTTCCCTTTCTCTTTTAAAATCAAAACATATTTTAATTTGTGATCATTTTTGTCATTATGGAAGCTTGCATCAATGTAACTCTTTACATCCAACTATTCCTTTTATAGATATCATCATTGACTAGCAATCTTATCCTAAAGTACATCAAAAGTACTAATGGATATCTTTTAATGACTTTCCAATAACCTTTATTGGATTTCATATCATCTTTTCATGTCAAATACATACAAGATTATATGGGATAAGTACATTTATAGCATTCATGATAGATCCATTGGTGGCTAGCTCATGGAATCTTATTCATGAATTTCCATTCTACACATGAATAGGAATATTGGTTCATGAGAGATAAATCCAGATTCTCTTCTCATTGAATCCATCCATGTTGAACTCTTTCAACATTTTTCTATTCTATGTGCTCAAACTTCCAATTGAAATATTCAAGAACTATTTCATCAGTCTTGATCCTTATCTCATAAGATGTTTCACTTAATCCTTCATTATTTAAGCTATTTTTCATGCCAGTTCTCAATATTCACAATATTGATATGTTGTTCATCATGTCATGTGGAATATTCATATATGCCCCCACTAAATAGTTTGTAAACACAAATTTCATCTTTTTTCTTGATTCAAGTCAAACTCTTCAGATGTCTTATCAAGTTATAAGATCCCATCTCCGAGGTGCTTCTTTCAATCCCAGATTGATCTTCGTAGTTTATAAACTTAATTTGCATTCTTAAAGTTACAAAACCCTTTAGGTTGTGTCATGTACTCATCCTATTATGTATTCCCTTTAAGGAATCTAGTTTCAGTCTTTATGCTTTAAATATCATAATCCATTCTAACTACAACAACAAGCATGGAAATTAAAAAATGATTTTGTTATTGGATTGGGACTAATAGTAGATGTCAACAGTCATGGATTTTGATAGAATTTCTCAAGAAACTACTTTCTCAAGGTATGTTTCAATCCTTTAGACATATTGGGACATTTCAAAATCATAACTTATATGATGTCTCACAAACCATTCAGATGGTACATTATTTAGTGGTAGGTATATATTTATGAGGATGTAAGAATATTAGATTAATTGAAAATTATATCATGACTCATCATGGTATAAGTCCTTTCATTCTAAAAAATCAACATGCTCATGTGGATTTGACTTGAGATACATTACCATAGTCTTTTGTACAAGGTTCTAAAGATATTGATGTAAACACATTCAACATTTGATCATATCAAAGTATCTTGATACTTGAATCAATGTCACACTTCATTTACAATCTTCTTGAACATTTTCAAGAGATTAATGCTTTCATTTCATTTGGTACATATCATCATATTACTAGTAAATAAGAATCAAGTATTAGTTAATAATCTATAGCATTCATTCCATAATATCTTCATGCATCATATTTTATGAGTTCTAATGGAAGATTTATCCTCCCACTACATTTAGTGAAGGATGTCATGTTATATTTGTGCGTAAATAACATTTTCATGTTTACTTATGTTCAATAACCAAGGGAATCTAGATCAACATCTATATGTGTTCTAGGCATGCACTTTTCATATTCGTACAAGATGACTAATGCTAATGATAGTGTTGAGTTATCAATTATAATCATTTGGTATAAACATTCGTCTTTGGGTCATGTCGCATAAATATCATGAAATGTTTTAGGGTAAATTCACGCAAGATAATATCTTTGAAATAAAGCACTAATAATTATTTATGGATAATCATCCTTGTCCATACAAGATTCATAGAGAAAACATTTCTATTCTAATGGCTTAATGAAATAGTAGTTCTAATAAATCTATTACATCCCCATTGGGCTAAGATAAATTTAAATGTAGACTTTAGTTTCTACAACAATTTCTCCACCTTGTCCATTTTTTTCCTTCCATGAAGGCCTTTACTTCTTGTCAGATCCTGCATATCTGTATGTCAGATCTCTATTTGGTATCACATACCAAAGTTAAGAAGTAATAACATTTATCTTATGTTGTTCATACTCGAAGTCAAGGCCTCAGTGCCATCCTTCTTTTTCTTTAGTTCGTCTTACCATAGTGGGCAATTTCTTTTCCAATGTCTAGGTTGGTAACAACGATGACAATCGCCTCTTTGTTTCTTTACTCCACCTTTTGCCTTGCGATATGAAGACTTGGGCTTCTAGATATCTTTAGAACTTTTCTTAGTTTTGTCTTTGCCTTTAGGCATCCCCTTTGTCTTGTTGATCATCATCACAAACTTGGACTTGTCTTTCTTCATTTGTGTCTCAACTATTCTCAAGATACCCCACAACTTTGTCAATGGCTTGTCAAAGTCGTTCATGTTGTAGTTCACGACAAATTGACTATATGACTCTAGCAAAGACTGCAAAAACACATTAGTGGCCAACTCTTGACCCAAGGGGAATCCTAGTTTAGCTAGGTTCTCCACATACCCAATGAGCTTGAGTATATTAGGACCTACTGGATCTCCTTCTATCATGATGCATTTAAACAACACCTTGGAGTTGTAATATCTCTATTGTCTTGCATGATCTTGATACATGTTCTTGAGATGTGTGATCATCTCATATCACCCTATGTTCTCATGTTGCCTTTCCAACTCATGGTCCATGGAACATAGCATCAGACACTTGACATCTACAGAGTCCACAATATGCTTCTTATAAGCATCCTTGTAAGACCTTGGAGCATTTGAGTTGGTTCCTCTAGTTCTAGCTTTTCTAGGATGTAGAGCTTGCACTCGTGTGTGAGAACAATTCTCAGCATCCTAAACTAGTTGTGGAAGTTGTTCCCAACAAGTTTGTCCTTCTCAATGACCGATCACAGAGAATAGTGATTGTTTGTTTTTGCCATTTGGTTCTACAGAAGAATTTCCAATTTTGTCAAAAACCATTTTTATTTGATTTGATTTGATTAAAATTTGGGTGATAATAATTAGGTCTTAATTAAATTATTGTTCTCCTTTTTTTTCAAATTGATAGCCCTCATGTATCAATTCAGAAAATTAAATTATAGCTTACAATTTTCTAATGAGCCAAGATCCATATTTCATCAAGTCATGAGTAAGCTTTGACTGATCTCACCCACAACCTGACTGTTTAGGTAGGAAAACTTGCCAATTGCATCATATGAAACTCTTGGATAGATTATATGTGCAACTCCTTTTCATAATCACCTGCATGCTTCTAGGCCAAGATGCATTGAGAATTACCAATTAAGCCTGACCCAATAGCCAATACTATAATAATGCACCCCGCTTTGGAGGCACCTACATTACCACCATCACACTTCCATGAGGTAGACGACACACCACACTTTAGCCTAACCTATGTTTGGTCAAACAAGCTTTTCATATGTATTGCTATTGGAAATCACGATAGACTTAATATGTTTGATTGAGGGGTTTACATATATTGTATATATATACATATATTGTATCCAATCACCACATATATAGTATGTATCATATACATGCTATATCCCACAATGTGAACTTACAAAAAGTGATGGTTATGGCCATGTCTACTTATAATTTCTTAGAGCAACAAGGAATTACTACCACCTAGGTCAATCGTCACATATCATGTATGAACCTACGGTTGATGTAGATCTATGCTTTCCAATCTGGGTAGATTGGTTCAACACTTGAATCGATCATCTCACTTCTTGGTTGGTTGGTTGGTCCTCCTATCCAATTGATGTTTGGACTACTTCCAAGTGATGGGTTGGGCCTACTAGGATGATCGTCTAGCCTTCTATCAATTGATGTTTGGCTTCCTTACAAATGGTCAGTTAGATCCACCATGTGGTCATCTGGTTCCATCTCTCTATCCTCCATGAACCTCCAGACAGTGACTCATCTCACAAACTGGTCATCTCAACCAGAGATGAACATCTTCAATGTCGTTATAAGAAAATAAATTAACAATATTATTTCTACTTTATTAAATTGAATTAGAGAAACCTCGAGTTACATTCTATAAGAGCAAAGGTAGGAAAGCATAAACTTTACATTAGGGAGATGGAGGTAGAGGCTCGGTACGCATATCGAGATAAACAAGAACCAAACCATCCAACCACACATAGATTTAGGGTTTATGCCATAACCACGCTACACATACACCATCAAAACCACTTTTAGGGTGACATGTGTAAATTCCTCATATATATCATACATACATATATACCTCCTCCACATGTATGGAAGGGGAGGGAATCTTTCTCTCTTGATTCCATACATATACACAAAGATATATATATATATATATATAGATATATATAAATATATATATATATTTATATATATATATAAATATAACTATAATATATATATATATATATATATATATATATATATATACAAAGAGAGAGAGAGAGTCAGGCTAGAATACACTCAAGTGTACAGATCACACAAATATACTCAAGTGTTTTTGCATATCAAAACTATTTTTTGATGTAAACCATTGATCTTCACCATCATACTATAGCTAGGATACATATAAATTGTGAGCCCATTTGGATGAGTGTAAGCCACTAATCTAAGGGAAACAAAATCAATGTGTGAAACTAATTTTAAATGACTAATTTTTGTGGTCTTTATAACATGACCTATAAACTTCCAAATGTGCTCAAATTTTGTGTATGAGCTATTCACAAGATGTTTAAGAAGATCAATAGATTATATTTTTGAAAAAAATATTGCATCATGAAAAACTACTTGAGTGTATTCCACTCTAAATATACTTGAGTGTATTCTAGCCTAACTCTCTCTCTCTCTCTATATATATATATATATATATATATACATATATATATATATATATGTATATATATGTATGTATATGTATATATATGTATATATATGTGTGTGTATATATACACACACACACACACACACACACACACACATATATATATATATATATATATATATATATATATATATATATGTAGAGTCATGCTAGAATACACTCAAGTGTGTTTGCATATCAAGACTATTTTTTGCAAAATGTAAACCATTGATCTGCACTGTCATACTATAACTAGGCTACATACAAATTTTGAGCCCATTTGGATGAGTGTAAGTCACTCATCCAAGGGCAAACAAATCGACACGCAAAACTAATTTGAAATGCATAATATTTGCAGTCTTTATAACATGACCTATAAATGCCCAAATGTGCTCAAATTTTGCGTATGAGCTATTCACAACATGTTTAAGAAGATCAACGGATTAGATTTTTGAAAAAATATTTTATCATGAAAAACTACTTGAGTGTATTCTGCTCCGAACACACTCGAGTGTATTCTAGACTGACTCTATACATACACACACACACATATATATATATATGTATATATATATATATATATATATATATATATATTATTTTGGGGTTATATGGTATTTGATCAGATACACATTTGGGAGTAGTTTAAATATTCAAATTGTATGCAATAAATAAATAGTAAAACCAAAATCCGACCATATCGATTATCCAAAAAATAGTAAATTGACGTGAATTTGATACCACTATTAAGAAATCTAGGTATAAAGTATAGCAACGGAAACAAAAATTTTATCTATTCATATTCATATAACAACAAGATTGTGTCAGTTACTTTGAAATAGGAAGGATGGTTTTAGCAAGTTATACCTAGTTCTGGAGCATGTCCAATGACAAAACTCACTTCTTTCCAACTACTGACAAGTTGCTCTTGGATGGTGGTTGTGCAACTCTTGATCTTCACCATGAACAGTGTCTGTGCAACCTCTACAGTAACTCTATTAGTCTCACCATGGACTCTAGGTTGACTTTGTAGTCTAAGTAGCGGTCAAAGGACTCATGCCCCTAGAGTAATCCACACAGACCAACTAGAACTCCTATCATTGACCAAGAATGGATAGGAAGGAGTTGTCTCTCCCATTGATGTAGTAGTCACCAACTTGCTCTCCCACAACAACAACTTCTCATTTATTCTCTCATGTTGAGTATCCCTCCTTTTCAGGTAGGACTTGCTTGGTCTCTCCTGGTTACCACAACCATAAAGGGCAATAGTTTTCAGAGGAATTCATTCACATTTGTCTGTGTTATGTCTTGGGAAGCTCCCAATACTACTCCTTTTATTGGTGAGGTTAGGATTAGGATTCCCAATCTATAAGGGACTGTGTGGGAGTTGATAGGATCAGAAAAACTTAAAATTTTACAACCTGTGTTAGCCGAAATGGCTATTTCCCACACATATATGGTCGTTTGGCATGCGAGACAGTCGTCTCACACTACCAAACAACCATTTGGTAGTTTTCCAATCGCACACAAATTTGACAATTTTCATTCCAATTAATATCTCATATAAATTTAGTTGCACATCAAGTTTGTGTAATTAAAATTATTTGGGAAATATCCCAATCCTTCTTTCGGCCCCAATTGACCCATCTCACCCAAGCTAGATGCCCATCTCACTCACCCAGATGGCCGTCTGGTGAGTTGAGATGAGTGGATCAATTCAATCATATTGAATCGGTCAGTTTAAAGTCAAAACTTAGGCAATTTGATCTTTGATCTGCCTAACCTCCCAAACGATTATCTCAACAATTGAGATGCCTGTCTGGCAGCCCAAACAACCATCTCACTTAGTTAGATGCTCATTTGGCAGACCTAGTCAGCCAATCAAGTGATCAATTGTGTGAATTGAATACCTAAACACTTTAGTATTCAATCGAATTGCCATTCAATATCAAACTCCTCTTCTAGATGAGTTCCTATGTGTGTGACCCTATAGGTCCCATATCCCATTGGTAGCGAATGTCCATAACTAGCTTATGACATTACAAGCAAAGAGTGGCGCCTAGTCGCACATCAGTGCTACCCTAGTGAAATAGAAAGTTGGAGAACAACTTCAACCTACAATATGTGTAAGGTGTGTCAGTGATTGTATAATTCCTTTCTCTATGATATCCAACATGAACTCAAGGCATGGTTCGTCATCCTTTCAATGTTCAGTCCATGTTTCTTGAACCATGAATAGATTGTCTGAGATAATTTGACCTCAACATCATATATTTATTCACATGTGCATGTGCATGTGTTTCTCAGTTTCTCTTATCAAGTGGCCAGAATGTCATAATTCTATAGGAGGGAAAAATCTCATATCTATCACTCATGGTCTATACCCATGTGTCAAAGTCACCCAATCATCACCATTATAACAACCCATATATCATGACGGTGTTTGATGATGTCAAAGTGTACCCAATGACATGTAACGAGTGCAGTGATTTTAGGTATAGGAATCACATACACCACCTTCACTATGCAAGATGATTGTGACCACACAACCATGTGTCTCTCTCAAGGTGGGTTTGTCTGATACACTATTCTCTAACATGTATCTATGTGCTTGGTTTGCTATTGCCATATAATGACTAATGATATTTAGTCATCAACCAACTTACACTCTGATCTTATGTGTCATTGTTGTCTATCAACCTTCCACAATAACAACCGATCACGGACATAATGAGAATATGTATATGTACTCTTAACATTCATATGATCTCATCCACAAGGATAGTAACTTGATAACATACGTCATTGAGTAATATAATTTTCTACACATTCATTTTGTATGCTCATTATCTCATAATTGAGTGATACAAATGAATTAAAAGCTTGCCTTTTATGTATGCATTTTATTATCAAATCCTTCCAAGTAATTATACAATGTCAATATCATATTATTGGCACTATGGGCATACCTTACCAACACATTCGAGATCACGTATAATGCCAGTAACTATTCTACGTGGGTAGTCCTGGGGTAGTGTATCGACAAAAAATATCATGTTGCCTACTATACATGCAAGATGTTGGATGACATGCAGAAACATTATTTGACCATTAAAATGGAGTTTCTCATTATTGTTTTTATGCCATCTCTATTCCAAGATTCCTTCAACGTTTCTTTGATTGCTTTTTTTATCCATGGGATATTTCTTAGAACTTCATGTTTGTAGGATCTTTTGCTTGATACTCACTCTCTTAAGGATAGGAGTTTTCTTCCTGATATCCACTCCAAGCTCCCTTTTGTAATTGTATACCCTCAGATAATGTAATTTTTACTCCCATCTGTAATTTTTTGGTTGATCAAGAGAATGTCTAGGCTGGCTAAGGATAGTATGTAATTGTTCTTCTCCACACCAATTAACTACAGTTCCATATTATGGTATACATTTATTGTGGATACCCTTTGAAGGACTAGGGGCTATTTTTATAGATTCTAAGTAATATTATTTGTCACGGAATACCAATGTTCTTTATAACATCTATACACCAACCATATCCTTGTCCTTTAACATTCTAAGTACTCTCATGTTCTTGTTTGCACTCATACTTTGATCCTTCCACTTTTGGCTTAAGAGATGAGATGATTTTTTTTTCAATTTGTTGCTTCCAAGCATTTTCCTCCCTTTTAGGACTTTTAACACTGGAAGGGGTAGCTTTTTCCTTATATGAGATCTATACACTTTTGGCCTACACCTGGTATATTAGATGATCGCTTGAAAGGATAAAGGATTAAGATCCACCTTAGTTCAAGGATATTCTCGAGGAGAGTTAGCACTCTATTAGTAGCATGCATATTCTTGAGATATAGCTGGCACAAGAACAAGATTTCTGAATAGATTATGTCGGTTTCATTACCTAATTATGTCATTTATATAATAATATCATGATAACGTCTTGAAGACAATCAAACCTAGTTTGGAAATGAAGTTAACTTCCACGTCAATTGGATCCAAATTTCCTATTAAAAACATTATCATTTGTTTAAGAACCTTTTTATAAGATAAAAATAACAAAGTATCAAACTTGTTGGTATATTTTTTATGGTTGTATCCACTATTTTCCTTGTGTTGTACTCACACTTAGTGGGGCTCCTATAACCCACTTAAGTGGCCTCACTACTATATATAGGAGGCTATGTACTCTCTTTTTAATGAATAGACACTCCTTTCCACCTGTAATGAAGAGAAAGTTCCTAACCCTACCCTCTCCCTTGTCTTTCCTTTCTCCCTCCCACCTAAAATTGGTGGTTGACTCTAACCTAGAACCACCGCCTCCTCCCCTCTCTCAACCAACATACAAGATCAATAGTAGCGTAGCTGGCTCCACTGCCACCCAACCGACCTGTCCCTCTCTTCCTTTTCCCGCACCTCCATCCCTCCTTACCTAGTGTGGTAGGAGGCGCACATACGCTCCACACCATAGCCAACATGCTAGCAGCGGCCGACCTTTATCTCTGTGGTGATGGTGTCATAAAGGCCTTCAAGTGAAGTTCCTCGCTTCCCCCATCTCTCTTCTTATGTATTGGTTACTTCATTTTTTATTATTACATAAAAAAGAGAGATCACAAAAACTTGTGTTGAACTATAAACCACTAAAAAGAAGAAGGGGTACAACTATTACCCTTCTTCCTCTCCATTGGTTTCCCTAATCCACATGGATGAGTAATTTAAAAAAAATGGGGATTTTGTGTTCATTTATACAATTGTGCATTTAATCTGGTATCAATTTTTATTCTCCTACCGAGATCCAATATGGCAGTGTCACTCCTCTTTATACAAAGTTTCATTCGGATGATATTGTATTCTTCCTACCAAGTTTGATTCTGGTAGTGCTACTCCTGTTCTACGGAGTTTCCATTCCGTTAGTAATTCTATTATGTTCTTTGTATTATGCTTCATTTAGGTACATTATTATTTGTATTATGTTCTTTGTACCATGCTATGTGTTAGTATATTTACTCTTTGTTTGCGTAATGCTTCTTATTATAGTACTATTATTGTCAAAGCATGGGTGATTCTTCCAATCCTGCCTACTATTATCTATAATGATATGCCCCATATTACTATTGTCAAACTCACTGATGACAACTATCTGCTGTGGATTAACGTTGTTCAGATTTTTTTAGAATAATGGGGTAAACTCAACTTTATCATCGAGGATGCCCCTACAAAACCTGATATTGTCTAGACTACAAGCAAAAACTAGATTATCTCCTACTATGGGGGTGCATGGAGCCTAAAGTTGCAGTCAAGTGTGCAAAACCAATGTGGGAATGAATGAAGTAGTTCTTCACTCAAGAGAACATCTTCTTGTTCATCTATAATACCATGGACTGAATCTTCTCTAGGAAAAATTGGGATTGTCCTCTATCAAATTTCTATGATGAAAAGAAGGCTTTGTGTATCTAGTTGAACTTCTTCTCTCCAACAACCTCTATTGCATTTACTAAATAGAGGAAAACCCTCCTCACTATTATCTTCCTCAATTTGATGCATCCTCATTATGATTCTATCTAAAATCTCCTCCTACTTGGTACAACCCTTCTATCTATAGATGAGGCATATGCATGCCTGGCCCAATATTAGATGTTTTCTCCTTGCATCTCTCCCATTGTGCATCTGAACTTATACTAGCAATGGTTGCATAGGCCAAAGGTCATAGTCACGGATGTGCCCAATGCCCAAAGTGAAGATATTGTGACAAGTTGGTCCATTCTAAAGATGTAATGACCCTCACTTTTTAGTGTCTCTCAGTTCATAGAAGACATCAAAGTCAAGAATCATTACCTAACTTTTTCCAGGATTAGATTTAACAAATAATAAAGGTTAGTAAACAATTTACATTAATTTGAACATTCAAAGGATACACATATTTGAATTATACACCTCAAATGTGAAAAGTAAGAATCATAAATAATGATGTTTGTTACTGGATCACTGTAGGATGTTTGAAAACAAGGAGTTCAACTTGAGTATCATGTGATCATAAGATCCCTCTCAGATTAAAAAGAAAGTTTTATAGAATAGTTATACGGCTAGCCACACTTTGTGGGAGTGAATGTCGGATGATGAAGAAACAATATATCAACAAGTTGAATGTGGATGGGATGTGTATTCTGATATGGATGTATGGGAAGACAAGAAAAGATTCACTTGAGAAATGACTATATCAAGAATAAAGTTGGGATGGCGAGCATTGAGGACAAGTTGTGCAGGGGCTGACTCAGATGGTATGGCATGTTAAATGCATACCGACTAATGTGCCTATAGGAAGTAATTCTATTGGGTCAAGAACAATTAATAGATGAAGAGGAAGGCCTAATTTAACATAGGGAGTTCTTATAAAGAGAGATTTCTATCTCTACATATTGACCAGGATATAACCCATGATAGAGCTGAATGAAAATGAAGGATCCATGTAGCTGAACCCGATATATTTGGGACTGTGTTTTAGATGATAAGGATGACACCTCAAATTTGTTACATGAATTTATTAGAAAAATGTAACTTATACAAATGAGAAGAAATACTATCTAGATAATTCTCATTGACTTATCTTTAGTCTCTTCAATATTTCCTAATTTCAACAAATAGATGAAGGTAACGTAAAAGATTGACAAACACAATGAATCGGTATATTGCTATTCTGTGTGTAACACCCCAATCCTTTTATGCAAATTTTCAAACTATATTATTCCTTGCATGCTCTTTTTCAAAATAAGATAATTGTTGAGGACTTCATGTAAATTGCCCATGTTAGTTTTGCAATCCATTTTATTATGTTTAATAGCTATCATATCCATGATTTATTTAAATAAAATCTTTTCATATATATATATCTATTCCCTTTTGTTTAATAAAATGAGGATAAATGCTTTTAAGTCAAATTTTCTCTCTCATATGGTAATTAGTGATTTACATGTTTAATTGCTTGCTTAATGGCCTCCATCTTGTTAATTGAAAAGAAAGAATGTTGAGTGCACATTTTCATATCTTGTAATTCTTATTTGATAAATTAATGACTTTATTTACATTCATCATGGTCATTTAAGTGCACATAATGATTTTTTCTATCTTAGGGCTATAACGTGTACAAGTAGTAAAACTAACTAAATGGGAATGTTCTAGACACTCTAATGCACCTATGGTCAAAATTTGAACTCTTTTGACCCATGTTTGGACCCTCTAATCAATTAAAGAACATTCAAGTATAGTATGACCAAGATTTGAATGCAATTTCATCAATTGAATAGATGTAACTTATAGTTCACATTAATATGTATGTCATGCGTTACTTTTACTTCTTTCCTCGCGCGCGTGCACAATGACTATTGGATCAAGATCCAATGGTGCCCCCGACTTCTTCCACCTCAGTTACTTCTGCAAACAGGAGCCGTCTCACAGCGGATTTCTCTATGATGGATTAGTCGCTCATTGATTAACCATTTTTTATTTTTCCTCCTGCCTTGAATTCGTGAGGCTTCACCGATTCAAACGAGCCATCATTCGCTCTCCATCTCTCCCATTTCATGAAACGCCCAATTAGGGCTTTGTTCCCCACTCGTGACCCCGAGGTTGCAGACCGTGTTGCGATCCATTTCTTGCCTATATAAGGCATTGTATAGCACTGCCAACCTCCAAGCTCTTTTCGTCCACTGTCAATTTGTCCCCCAAAGCCTCCAAATGCACCGACCTACTCGACTGGCCCTCCAACGACCTCCGCCTCGCTGTAGTGCCTCTTTGGCACCTTAGATGCAATTGAGGGGCATGTAAGCATCTGTGAACCCTCCTCTCTCATTATACTTCAATGGTTTGTCCTACCTATGCCTGAAACTCCATGTCCTATAGGACCAGTAGGAGTGCTCGCCGATGTGTGACGCCATGGCACGTCCAGGGCCCCTTCGTCCAAGGGAAGCATGCCCTGACCTTCGTTTGACCGCAGTGGTTGTTTCTCAAGTCTCAGTAGACAATGTTCACCATGGTCTTTGTAGTTTCCAATACCCAAACATTTCCCCATGTTTCTCGCCACAAAGCTCAGTTCCTCGACCACGATCACTCTTTCGTGTGTCTTTGCTTCAGGCAACCTTGTCCACACCTTCTTAAGAGCTCCGCCTGACGCCTTGGGTCTTTTCCAGTTGAAATTCATCGCCAATAGGCTAGGTTCAAGGTCTGGCTTTGACCCCTACCCTCAGCTTTAGCCATGGCCAGAACTGGTTCCCGAGTTCCTATGCTCTCCCAGCCTTGAGCTTAGGCTCTCTGCTTTCGCCTCCTCATCACGAACTCGATCGATGTATTTTCTACTCTCGATCGGCAGCATGCCAGGGTCCTTGCCCATGACTGAGAAGCTCGCCCATGGCGCTGGAGCCATGGCTCACGCTGTGTGAGAGAAGAGCAATCTAGGTCCTGAAATGACCTTGGTACCCCTGCCAACCTCATTCAATGTTTTCAAACACAAAGGGTATTTTAGGATTTTCAAAAGCGCCACATGACTTTTCTTTGATTTTCATTAACATGTTCTTTGAAAATTCGTATTAAATCGCCTGATAATCAGAAAAATACGCAAAAATAGATTTTGGAAAGGATTTTCGATGAGGAATCTGATTTTCTGGTTTTTATCACATGATTTTGTTGTTTTCACATCTCAATTTTTATATGAAATTAGGGTTTTATGTTGTATAATGAATGATAAACATGCTATTTTCAGGTGATTAAGGGAACTCAATCAGTCAAACAAGGTTTGACTTAGGTGTTTTAGCTCAAGATAAGAAGGCCATGCCCTTGGCATAGATAACCTTTGGTTTATTGAATGTTTATGAATATTGTTAAGCACTTTATCTTAAAGTCATGATAAATGCATGTTGTCCTTCAAGTATTTGATTATTGAATGCTTGTTTTTTATAATCTAAGTCTATGTATAGAAACCACATTTATGTTATGAATTACGATTAAGATACATGAAACCAAGATTAAGAGGGAAGAGATTCCCATCCATGCTTAAGAGGGAGAAATCCCATTATGTTTCATGGGGAGAAATCCCAACTAAGTTCAAGAGGGAGAAATCCCATTAAGACCAAGTCTAAGTTATTTAGAAGATAATTAAGTCTAAGAAAGATCGTGGTTAATGGAAATTGATTTAAATTTATATGCCCCTTGTAATGGGCTTTCCGAGCATTATGGGCTTTCCGAGCAATTATGGGCTTTCTGAGCATTATGGGCTCCTTATGGGGCATTAAGAGAGGAGCATATACTTCTAGTCAAGTTCTTTATGTAAAAGATGTCAAGAAATGATTAATGTTAAATGTATGTCCATGTTTATGTCAAGTCACCTTTATATTTTATTTTTATGCTTTATAACATGCCAATGCCGCTTACTTACCATGTTTGTTTTTCCTTTGCATGGCTGGGGATGAGATGTCCGCAGATGTTGGAGCTAAAGTGAAGGAGACATCTTGAGGAGATTCCAAGGATCCAAGACCTTAGAAGTTGTTGCTTGGTGGGACATCCATCTATGGAGATCCTATCTTTCATATGTTATCTAGAATATGTGTAGCTTTAGAACCATGATGTAGTTTTCTTTTCAAGATCTTATGTATGAATCTATGCTTTCAATAATGACAAGTGTTATTTATTTCTTGATATGAGATCATGCATTTGACAATCCCTCCCTGAAATGCCAAGTACCCCACATTATGGATAATGATGGGGATTAGGCTATGCTTCCGCTGGTTACGTATGAAACCCTAGGGAGGGGTGTTACATTAATGGTATCTGAGATAGGAATAGATGGCCACTAAGGCAACACTATAGATTCATATTATGTTTTAACATCATGTTATGTTTACCCTTTCAGATGGCCCCTAAGATGAAGGAGAAGGTTGGCGATTGAAGGCCCTCACAAGGATCCTCTAGTGGTGATAAGACTAAAGACATGAACCACGTTCCTCCACAAGTCACCCTAGATGCCTTAGTAACAACCTTGACCAATGCCCTCCAACCTAGAGCTCCACCTAGAGTACATGAGATCTTCCTCATAGATTTCTTGAAGATTAGACCTGATGCTTTCCATGGTGAAGATGAGGTTGATGTAGTAACCAAGGCTGAGGAGTGGCTTAGCAACATGGAACATTGCTTTCGAGACTTAGAGTGTCCCCCATGTACAAGGGTTAGATTTTCCACCCATATGCTTAAGGGTACTTCCCGTACTTGGTGGGAAAACCTCTTAGCCTCTAGGGAAGAATATGACCCTCCTTTCACTAGGGGTGAATTTTTAGAAGTCTCTAACGACCATTATGTATCTGAAGCCATGTTAGAGAGGAAGGAGGATGCGTTTGTTAACCTTAAGAAAGTGGGTGACATGACTGTCACTGAGTATGCCATGTTGTTTTGTATGCTCCAAAAGTATGGTCTTGAGTACACTGAGGAAAAGAGAGCTAAGAAGTTCATTAGAGGGCTTAAACCTGACCTAAGTTATGCCTTGTCTGGTAGAGGACATAGGACCATGCAATTAGTCTTGGATGCAGCCCTAGAATTGGAGGATCACCCTGGAAGGAACCATAAGAAGGAGGTACCCCAAAACAATCATCACCATCAACCCCCTCCACCCTCCAACCATAAGAGAAAAGCCCTTGAGCCTTCTTCTAAGAATGGGAGAACCCCATGCCTACATGTAAGAGAAATCATGGTGGTCCTTGTAGGTTTGGGACTTCTGTTTGCTACTATTGTGGTGAGGAAGGGCATATCAAGCCTAATTTCCCTAAGCTTGCAAAGAAGGATCCCAACCATAACCAAGCTAAGAACTCTAATCCTCAACCCAAGGTTAAACCAAGGCTCTTCACCATGCAAATGTCGGATGGAGAAGAGGAAGATGATCAAGGTGAGAATACTTAATTTATGTTGAATCATAATGCTTTGTTTATGTATGCTTCTTTCATAATAAAAATTTCAAAAAAAAAAATTGCAAGTTTATGTGAAACCCTTAAGGTGGGTAGAAACTCTAGGAAATTTCGAGGAAGAAATTTATTTAAGGTGGGTAGATTTGTAACACCCCAATCCTTTTATGCACATTTTCAAACTATTTTATTCCTTGCATGCTCTTTTTCAAAATAAGATAATTTTTAGGACCTTCATGTAAATTGCCCATGTTAGTTTTGCAATCCATTTTATTATGTTTAATATCTGTCTTATCCATGATTTATTTAAATAAAATCTTTTCATATATATCTATGCTCTTTTGTTTAAGAAAATGAGGATAAATGCTTTTATGTCAAATTTCACTCTCATATGGTAATTAGTGATTTACATGTTTAATTGCTTGCTTAATGACCTCCATCTTGTTAATTGAAACTAAATAATGTTGAGTGCACATTTTCATATCTTGAAATTCTGATTTGATAAATTAATGGCTTTATTTACATTCATCATGGTCATTTAAGTGCACATAATGATTTTTTCTATCTTAGGGCTAAAACGTGTACAAGTAGTAAAACTAACTAAATGGGAATGTTCTAGACACTCTAATGCACATATGGTCAAAATTTGAACTGTTTTGACCCATGTTTGGACCCTCTAATCAATTAAAGAACATTCAAGTATAGTATGACCAAGATTTGAATGCAATTTCATCAATTGAATGGATGTGACTTATAGTTCGTATTAATATGTATGTCACGTGTTACTTTTTCTTCTTTCCTCGTGTGCGTGCATAGCGACCATTGGATCAAGATCCAATGGTGTGCCCGTCTTCTTCCACCTCAGTTACTTCCGTGAATAGGAGCCATCTCACAGCGGATTGCTCTCCGATGGATTACTCGCTCATTGATTGACCAGTTTTTATTTTTCCTCCTACCTTGAATTTGCGAGGCTTCACTGATTCAAACGAGCCATCATTCTCTCTCCATCTCTCCCATTTGACGAAACGTTCAATTAGGGCTTTGTTCCCCACTCGTGACCCCGAGGTTGTAGACCGTATTGTGATCCATTTCTTGCCTATATACGGCAGTGTATAACACCGCCAACCTCGAAGCTCTTCTCCTCCACTGTCAATTTGTCCCCCAAAGCCTCCAAACGCACTGACCTACTCGACTGGCCCTCGAACGACCTCCACCTCACTACAGTACTTCATTGGCACCTTCGTTGCAATTGAGGGGCATGTAAGCATCTGTGAACCCTCCTCTCTCATTTTACTTCAATGGTTTGTCTTACCTATGCCCGAAACTCCGTGTCCTATAGGACCAGTAGGAGTGCTCGTCGACGTGTTGACGCCATGGCACCTCCAGGGCCCCTTCGTCCAAGGGAAGCATGCCCTGACCTTCATTTGACCGCAACAAATGTTTCTCAAGGCTTAGTAGACAATTTTCACCATGGTCTATGTGGTTTCCAATACCCAAACCTTTCCCCCTGTTTCTCACCGCGAAGCTCTGTTCCTCGACCATGATCACTCTTCCAGGTGTCTTTGCTTCAGGCGACCTTATCCCCACCTTCTTAAGAGCTCCACTTGACGCCTTGGGTCTTTTCCAGTTGAAAGTCATCGCCGACAGGCTGGGTTCGAGGTCTGGCTTCGACCCCTGCCCTCAGCTTTAGCCATGGCCAGAAACTGTTCCTGAGTTCCTATGCTCTCACGACCTTGAGCTTAGGCTCTCTACTTTCGCCTTCTCATCACAAACTCGATCGAGGTATTTTCTACTCTCGGGTGGCCGCAGGCCAGGGTCTTTGCCCATGGCTGAGAAGTTCACCCATGGCGTTGGCGCCATGGCTCACGCTTTGTGAGCGAGGAGCAATCCAGGTCCTGAAATGACCTTGCACTACTACAGAAATAGCATTCAGTGTCGCTTTTCTGGGCGTCGGTTATTAAGGAAAACCGACGCCTATCATATAAGGCGTCGGTTGTTTAAGCAAACCGACGTCTATATTCGAAGACCAGCCAGACACGGGTATCGCTTTGTATTAAGCGTCGATTGTTTATAAAAAACTGAACCTTAAAGTCGCCCGCGAAATCCATTTTTCGATAAAAAAATAGTGTCATTGTCAGCGTCGGTTATATACCTAGAAAACCGACGCCTATGTGCGATGAAAATTTGCGCCGAAAATGTCACTTTCAGCGTCAGTTATCCTTGTATAACTGACGTTGAAGGTGGTTCCCGCCAAACATTTTCATGAAAAAATCGTCCAATTGGACGTCGGTTGTTGCAAACAACCGACACTAAAGATGTTTAGGCGTCGGTTGTTGTAAACAACCGACGCTATTTGGGAACTTCATAACCTTCGATCGCCCGACTCTTCCCCTTTCTTCTGTTTCATTGCGAGCAATTTCTCTGCTGCGGCGATTTCTCTCCGGCGATTTCTTCTCCAGTGCCATTTCTCCGGCTAGTTTCTTCTCCGGCGCCCCCTCTCTGGCGCCCCATCTCCGGCGCCCCCTCTCCGGCACCCCTCTCCGGCTAGTTTCTTCTCCGCCGCCCCTGCTGCCCGCCCTGCTGCTCCAATCGCCCTGCGCCGCCGCCACGCCTGAGAACCGGCTCCGCCGCCATGCCTGGTGCCGTCGCTCTGCGTGCCTGCCCAGTGTGCCGCTGCCTGTCCACCTGCCTGCCCACCTGCCAGCTTCGTCCAGCGTCACCCGCCGCCTTAGCTCCTTTCTTCCTGCTCACGCCCGGCGCCACCCCCTTCTTCCTGCTTCGACCACCACTGCTGGGAGCTTGCTTATTTGTCCGCCGCCGCTAACAAAAGGTATGTAAGCTGAAATAATCGGGTACTGCTGTAATGCATCGACATAAATATCCTATTGCTCTTATATACTAGTAATGCATGATTAGTTTTACTGATTTCCTTGCTGCTTTCAGTGATTAATGATTGGTACTACTGGTTAGTATTACTTTAGTGATTACTTTAATTCAACAATTCATAGTTTGTTATTTACAATTACTGATCTGCTTGCCGATTTTAATGATTAGAGATACTGATTAATAGTAAGTATTGATGAATACTTAGTTAATTACTGATTTGTTGATTAGATATGTATAGAAGTTCCTTATAAATACATTTTTTATATACACATACATGTAATTTTGTATAAAATACATGATGTAGTGTGATCTTAAATCCTAGAGTGTACCCCTTTTGTTCTATGATGGTACCTATGACCCTAAATACATCCATAAGGGTCTATTATATCCTAAAGAAGATTTATTTCTTCCTTCTGCCCTAATTTTTATATGGATCTTAATCTTATATCGCTTACTCATAAATAAGGAAATATCCTCCCTTATGACCACCTTGATGTGTATGTTTCATATAATCCACATGTTGGACCCTAATGATACAAATTTTTTATGTTGAAAACGAATGTATGTTTCAAGTGTTGAACCTAATGTTGGACAATGTGTTTGTTATAGGTGGTACACATTTATTATATAAGAATGACATCACATGTGTTTGTTGGCCTAGAAAGTCAACAATCATTGTTCTTTATATTACTTGTACATTGGTATAAATTAGAATGAACAATCACTAAATTATATACTATTTGTATGGAGTCCGACTTCATTGTAGATATCTATTATTGTGTTTGTTGGCCTAGAAACCCGTCCAAGATTGACTCATTAGGAGTAAATCTTGGATAGTCCCCGATTTGGGACTGTTCTTGAACACCTAATCTCACTTGGGATGTAAGTGTATAATGTGTATTGGGTTTTCGAGAAAATTTTGGTAGCATTTCCCCGTTTGTTCTCTAAGTACATATGTACTTAGAGAACAGCGGGGAAATGCTGCCGAAATTTTCTTGAAAACCCAATACACATTATACACTTACTAGTGAGATTAGGTGTTTAAGGATGGGATAGGTGGTACACATTTATTATATATAAGAATGACATCACATGTGTTTGTTGGCCTAGAATGTGAACAATCATTGTTTTTTATATTACTTGTACATTGGTATAAATTAGAATGAACAATCACTAAATTATATACTATTTGTATGGAGTCCGTCTTCATTGTAGATATCTATTATTGTGTTTGTTGGCCTAGAAACCCGTCCAAGATTGACTCATTAGGAGTAAATCTTGGATAGTCCCCGGTTTGGGACTGTTCTTGAACACCTAATCTCACTTAAGATGTAAGTGTATAATGTGTATTGGGTTTTCGAGAAAATTTTGGTAGCATTTCCCCGTTTGTTCTCTAAGTACATATGTACTTAGTGAACAACGGGGAAATGCTGCCGAAATTTTCTTGAAAACCCAATACACATTATACACTTACTAGTGAGATTAGGTGTTCAAGGATGGGATAGGTGGTACACATTTATTATATATAAGAATGACATCAAATGTGTTTGTTGGCATTTCCCCGTTTGTTCTCTAAGTACATATGTACTTAGAGAACAGCGGGGAAATGCTTCCTAATCTTTTCCTAATATATACTTGTTTCCTAATATATACTTGTTTTCTCTGATCATAGAATGGATAGATCATGGATGTCCATTCGTAATCGTTGCACCCCAGAGTTTATATCTGGTCTTGATCAGTTTATTAGATTTGCTGAGGAACACAGGAAAAAACCTACAGATAGGTTCTACTGTCCATGTAGGCATTGCGGTAACAACTTGAAAGTCAACACTGGTGAGGAAATCAAAAGTCATGTCATGTGCAACGGGATTGTACAAGGCTATACATAATGGCACTGGCATGGAGAGATTTCAAAATCGAAACCAGTAGATGTCGATAGCAGTGCTTGGGTAGAAGAAGAAATTGCCTCCGATGACGTAAATGTGAACGAACCAGTTCCAGCAGACATCGTTGATGCGATGCTGGATAGTTGTAGGGTAGAGCACATCGATCCACCTCCTATCTTTACAAACATTGTGCATGATGCTGAGATATCGTTATACACAGGCTGTGCTAAGTTTACGAAGCTTAGCGTTGTGTTGAGATTGTATAAGTTGGAAGCTAACAATACATGGAGCGACAAAAGCTTCACTTCATTGTTGACCTTGTTGAAAGAAATGCTTCCTGAAGGAAACGAGCTTCCAATCTCAACATACCAGGTAAAGAAAATGTTGTGCCCAATGGGAATGGAGGCCAAGAAGATACACGCATGCCCAAATGATTGTGTATTATTTCAAAAGGACTATGTAGATTTGAAAGATTGTCCAAAATGTGGTGCGTCACGGTATAAATTGACGACTTCGGGGGAGTCCAAAACTGGTTCTCCTTCCAAGGTGTTGTGGTATATACCTATAATATCACGGTTTCAACGCTTGTTTGCAAATCCGAAAGATGCGAAGAATTTGAGGTGGCATGCAGATGTTAAGAAAAATAATGATGGGATCCTACGACATGCGTCTGATTCCCCACAGTGGAAGAAGATTGATCTATTGTACCCTAAATTTGGTGAAGAAGATAGGAATCTAAGACTTGGGCTTTGTACAGATGGGATGAATCCGTACGGGACATTGAGCAGCCAACATAGCACTTGGCCAGTCATGCTTGTTATATACAATCTTCCTCCCTGGATGTGTATGAAAAATAAGTATGTTATGTTGTCATTGTTGATATAGGGCCCTAAACAACCCGGAAATGATATCGATGTTTATCTTGAACCTTTGATTGATGACTTAAAGAAACTTTTGGCTGAAGGTGTGATGACCTATGATGCTTTAGCAAGAGAGACATTTCGTTTGCACGGTATGTTGTTTTGCACTATTAATGACTTTCCAACATATGGGAATTTGTCTGGATATAGTGTCAAAGGAGCTAAAGCGTGTACTATATGTGAAGAAAACACTGATTCAATAAGACTAAAACATGGCGGCAAGACTGTATATCTTGGTCATCGAAGGTTTCTTTCAAAATTCCATCCGTATCGTAGGAAGCGCAAAGCATTCAATGGATGGAATGATGAACGGAGTGCACCTAAACCTATACCAGGGGATGTTGTTTATGAAAGAGTAAAAGACATTGTCAATGAATTTGGTAAGAAATCACAATGTAGTATGGCCACACGGAGTGACAATTCTTCATTCAAGAAGAAGTCAATATTTTGGGATCTTCCTTATTGGAGTTCTTTGACAGTCAGGCATTGTATCGATGTAATGCACGTTGAGAAAAATGTCTGTGATAGCATCATTGGTACTCTATTAAATATACCAGGTAAGACTAAAGATGGGATAAAATCCAGACTGGACCTACGTGAAATGGGAATAAGGTCAGAATTAATAGAATTACGTGAAATGGGTAATAAAAGAACATACTTACCTCCCGCTTATTACACGTTGTCTAGAAAGGAGAAGAAAACTTTTTGTGAATGCTTGGTAAATGTTAAGGTGCCACATGGTTACTCATACAACATCCGTAGATTGGTATTAATGAAATATATGAAGTTGATAGGTCTTAAATCTCATGATTGTCACACTCTAATGCAACAAATATTGCCTGTGGAAATTCGATCTATATTGTTGAAGCATGTAAGGTTTGCAATTACCAGACTTTGTTTCTTTTTCAACAGTCTATGCAGCAAAGTTATTGACCCTGATACTCTCGATAATTTGCAAAGAGAAGTGGTTGTTACCCTATGTCAGCTTGAGATGTATTTCCCTCCTTTGTTCTTTGATATCATGGTACATCTTGTTGTCCACTTGACTAGGGAAGTGAAAATGTTGGGACCAGTTTTCTTGCATTGGATGTATCCCTTTGAACGATACATGAGCGTTTTTAAAGGTGATGTTCAAAACTGTTATCGACCTGAAGGGAGTATTATTGAAGGTTATGTGGCGAGAGAGGTTATGGATTTTTGCAATGACTTTCTCAGTGGTAATGACACTCCTGATAATGACAAGAATATTGAGGAGGGCAAAGGAATTTTGGGATCATGGGTGAAAGTAATCAGCCGTGAGCAGTTGGTACAAGCTCACTTGTATATTTTACACAATATGGACGAAGTGAGTGTTTATATCGAGGAACATACCAATTTCATAAAGAGACAACATCCTCGAGCAAGTTCAATGTAGCTTGCTAGAGAGCATAATAAGACTTTTACTAAGTGGTTTGAAGATAAAGTCTTACATCAACTATCTCAAACACCAAATGATATTACAGAAACTATCTAATGCCTCGCCTTTAAACCAAAACCAAATGTTATGTCTTATGAAGGGTTTGACATTAATGGATTCACATATTACACAAAGCGCCAAGATGATAAGAGTGTCATCCAAAATAGTGTGGTCACTCTTCAAGCGTCGACTATGTACTTTGCAAGTGCAAAGGATAAGAGTCCACGTGAAGCTAAAATGTCATATTACGGTGTCATTGAGGACATTTCGGAGTTTGACTACATAGATTTCATAATTTTGCTCTTTAAATGTAATTGGGTTGATAACACCAAAGGAGTTATAGTGGATGAATTGGGTTTCACTTTGGTGAACTTTGAAAATATTGGCGAGAAGGGTGAACCATTCATATTGGCGTCACAGGCGAAACAAATATTCTATATCGATGATCCTGCGAATGATAAATGGTCGGTTGTTCTTCATGGTAAAAGACAGTTCATTGAAGATCCTATAGATGAAGAAGAGTACTATGATAAGTATGATGACTCCAGTCCATTCTCAGTTGGGTTGCCCACTCCACAAAATATTGAAGCTAATGATGACTTATATGTGCGCGGAGATCACAATGAAGGATTGTTAATTGATAAAAGATCACAATTTTAGAGACATGTATGTTAATACAAATGCTAAATGTTTGCCTTTTTCTAGTTAATACAAATGCTAAATGTTTGTCTTTTTCTAGTTAATACAAATGCTAAATGTCTGCCTTTTTCTAGTTAATACAAATGCTAAATGTTTGCCTTTTAAATGACATTTTTAGATGGCTGATCATGATGAGCATGATGTCCACGATGAGCATGAAGTCCATGATGAGCATGCTGTCCATGACGAGCATGGCGAGGATACTAATGTAAGTTCTAAAAACATATCATGTATTTCTATAAAATTCATTATCTTCTAGTTATGTCATATATCCTATATTTCTATATTGGGCTAATTTAGTGTGTTTATTTTTGTCAAATTTTAGGTTGATGCACATGTACCCACTGAAGCACTGGAGCAACTTGATGCACAGAACCAAACACTTAACAAGAAAAGGGGCATCACTCTATTGAAGAAGTTATTAGCGCTAAGTGGTAGTGGATCCAAATTGGTGGTGGAGTTTGATAATGGAGGAAATCCAATGGGAGTGAAGCGTAATAATTTTGTAAACTATCTTGGGTGTACCACTCGGAGCCATTGTGGTGTTAAGTATGATAATTGGCATAAAGTTCCTCAAGGGAAAAAAGACTTGATATGGAAGGATTTATGCGTGAGTTATTATTATTTGCAATTCTATTTTGTAGATTACACATTCTATTATTTGCAATTCTATTTTGGATACTAGTTAATAACTTTTCTATTTTATAGAATTTGTTTGCATTGGATGAGAAGTTGCATCGTAAAAATGTGATGCAACGCGCTAGAAAGATGCTTAGGAATTATAGGACAAATCTGAACAGAGAATACATAAAAGAGGGTGATAAGAAGAAGAAGTCAGCCCTTGAACAATGGAAGTTCTTGGACAAAGAAGATTGGGACAATTTTGTTGCTTCAAGAAAATCTAAAGAATTCAAGGTATTAGGCGTCACTCCCAATTTAATTAATATACATTGTATTCACCTATTCAAGATTAACATTTAGTGCTACTAACCAAATCATTAATGTGCATACTAACTAGGCCCTCAGTGACGCACAAAAAGCAAGGCGTGCACTGAATGTGCATGACCACACTATGGGTCCAAAAGGCTATGCAAGCGTTCGCTAAAGACTACAGGCGGAGTCTGCAGCTACTCAGGAGTCTGCTCCTACTCAGGAGTCTGCCACACCCATGCCTCGCCATGATATCTGGATAGATGGCAGGCAAAACAAGAAGGGTGAAATAAAGAAGCATGTAACTGCTGAGGCGGCTACAAAAATGGTAAAATACAACTCTTAGAGAAATCGTTTGAATATTGATTATTTGTGGTGTTAACTTACCAATTTCTGTTTATGGTGATTAGCGGGAGCTGCACGAGCAGAGGAAACAAGGCACGTTCATCCCTCAGGGCACAAGGGATGAATTCAAAGTTGCTCTGGGTAACCCAGAGCATCCTGGACGTGTTAGAGGTGCTGGCGCTGGTGTTGGCATCAAAGCATTCTTTGGGCCATCCCAGCGCAAACCCAGAGCGGGACTTTCTCAAGAAGAGGTAACCTATTCTTTTTTTAGAATGTTACTGCAAAAGGAAATTCATTAATAAGAAGCTAATGTTTCTTTTATCCATGTATAGGAGAATAAGAGAGTTGAGGATTTAGTTGCTAAGATGGTCAACGATGTAGTTGCTGAGAAGGTCAAGGAAGAATTGCTGCGGTGGCAGGCATCTCAGGCTTCCAATACGCCTATGGCGACCCACTCTTCTCCTGATGCACAGACTGCGAGTAATCCTGGAGACCCATCGCCTAGCACATTTGCTATAAGTATTGTTTATGACATTGTAGTTAGTCTTTTCAAGTTGTTATGTTTTCAAGATGATATGTATATATGTATAATATTCTTTACGTAAATTTGTAGGCATTGAAGCCATGTCGCTTAAGAATGCAAGACTACGTTGTTGCAGAGGCACAGGCTTACCCGTCCCTTCCTGGGGCAATGTTTCACGGGACTCCAATGCCACAGGGCTACGTTCGTGTGAGCCCGATACGTGTGTTACCCGATTGGAGAGAAGTTACATTGCCATATCCCCACCTGGATATTGATAGACTTGCTGATGCAGAAGGCGGGGTGATATTATGGCCCAAAGAAGATGTCGTCTACATGACTGAAATTGTAAGATAAATTTACATTGATTTAAACTGTTAATGTGTATATATGATGTCAACTGATCTGAAATTATATGTACAGGTTAAAAAGAAGACACCAGGAGCACCTAGGCCTCCACTTCCACTTCCCGCATTACCCGATTGGGTTCCAACTGACCTAACATACCCGTTAGGTCCTGCTTGTAGGGGAATGGCATGTTGGCTACGGGCACATAATGTACATTGCCCAATAATTATTTCTTTAGATGCAGATTATGTAGGTCAATCATACGATAGCTCTTTATTTATACAAGATATTATTGAGTTGTTTATGTATGATTGGATGAATACATCAATGATAGAGACATGGATTAGGTGAGATCTTGTTTATACATCCATATACCTTGTGTAAGATCCGGTGATCTGGTTTCTTATATATTAATGCATACGCCTATATGTTTTGCAGCTACTTAGTCGAAGATCATTGCAAACAATTTGAATTTGATCATTTGGGATTTTTGATTCCATCATTGATTAGTTTGGTAGCTAAAGACCCTGATAATGTACAACAATACTGTATAGATGCATTTACAATTTTTGGTCAGCAAAAGAAGACGATAATAATAGCTCCATTCAATGTCAAGTAAGTTTACTTTATTTATAATTTGGACTTAAGAAAATTCCATTTTTATTTTGCATTTTGAGTTATTAATTGTTAACTTCTTACCTCTAGCGGTAGACATTGGGAGTTACTAGTTATTGTCCCCGGGACATTCACTGTTTATTATCTAGATCCTGCGGGGAGTACATTGAACCCTAAAATTGGACACGTAATGAGAATGCCATCATTCTGGTGAGAAATATTTCATTTTTATATCCGTTAACATCTTTTATTACATTACTATTTACTTATGCAATTTACTGTGTTATATTAACATGTAGGGGTTTAGATGCATTCAAAAAGGCTGGAGGAAAGGTCCCACGGAAAAAGAACCAGCCAATAAATTGGGAGAACGTACAAGTAAGTTCTCGACTCCCCGACTCCAATGTATATATCATTGATGTGAATTGTGCTTAGTTGTATTATTTTGTATGTTTCAATTTATAGTGTGCTACACAAGACAATGGCTGGGCATGCACATACTATGTGATGCGATTTATGCAGATGATTATCAAACATGCCGCATTGGACATCGATAGCATACATGAGGTATTATATATAGTCTCATTAGTTAGTATGAAATATATCAATCTTATTTTTATATTATTACTTATATATATACATCATTCTCTTTGCAGGTGTTTAAAACTGACCACACTATAGGTAAACGCTTAAAAAATATACATGCTCCATATACGATGGAAGCATTAAATGAAGTAAGAGAAGAATGGACAAAAGCCATACAAGCAGTGGCAACTGTAAGATATAATTGGGATGTTGATAGCGATAATGAATGATACTTTGTAAATGAATATTTCTGAATGTTAATACATTTATTTGAATGTTTCTATATGTGTGAATGTGAGAATTGAATTGATGTCTGAATGTATGTACTTGTGTGAAATTTTCCTTGTGACTTTTGCAGGTTTACGGCCTGTTTGTAGGCTGATATCAATGGATGTCGTAAACCTGCAGTTCAGAAAACTGAACTGCAGGTTCTCATCCTGCTGACTAGGCACAACAGGCCTGCAAACTGATATGAAAAAAAAAATATAAATAGGCATCGGTTATTTATAGAAAATCGTCAGCAAAGACCTACAGCGTCGGTTATGTATAGATAACCGACGCCTGATGTGGCCAAAGCAGTCCTGGAAATGGCGTCGGATATTCGTATCGAACTGACGCCTATTTAAACAACCAGGCGTCGGTCTTTTGGTATATAACCGACACCAAAAGGGTTCGCGCCACAGAAAACGACATCATCTAGGACACTTTATGCGTTAGTTATCTACTAAAAGACCGACGCTACATGGAATATAGGCGTCGGTCTTTTAGTAAATCACCGACACAGAAAGTGCCCTAGATGACGCCGTTTTCTGTGGCTCGAACCCTTTTGGCGTCGGTTATCTACTAAAAGACCGACGCCTGCGTCGGTTAAAAAACCGACGCCGAAGTGTTCGACCTTTAGCGGCGCCCACATAGGCGTCGGTCGGAAACCGACACCAAATGGGGTTAAAAGACCGACGCCAAAGGCCGTTTCTGTAGTAGTGTTGGTACCCCTACCAGCCTCATTCGATGTTTTCAACCGCGAAGGGTATTTTATGGTTTTCAAAAACGCCACATGACTTTTCTTTGATTTTCAATAACATGTTCTTTGGAAATTAGTATTATGTAGCAATGGACTGAAGCTTTAAAGTGCACCAACATTATCTTTTGTCAATAAATGTAGTGATCATGTTGTATAGGCGGCCAGGCGTTCCATGGGGACTGACTCACCCCACCCCGGTGTATGAAACATTGTGTATAGATGGATGATACACTACTGCATGTGGTATGTGTGGATTGACTCTCCCAATCTTGATGTATTTATTTCTCTGCTTTCACCCTGCTTATAAAACCTCTATTTCCCACATCTATTATTATTTCACGCATCAAGGAATTCACTTTGGTACCACTAATTATTCTCTGTATAACCCTATTATTCATCGGTTGTATTAGAACACATCTCCTTGAAAATTTCTACCTTATTCTTAGAAATGGATGGGGCTGGGTATTTGCAAAGTACATCTTCCATGTCTGATAGGTTTGCAAGATATATGTTATAACCTCAATTTTGCTTTCATTGATTGAAATGCAAATTTTCAAATAAAATGGATTTGAATGAAAAATTGTATTATTTGTTCTCAAAGAATGGATTCATTTGCAAAATTTCCCCTTGGATGCATGATTTCTTGGTTTATACTATTTTGATGAATCCAATAATGATTAAAAGGGAATAAAGGATAAAAGAATATCCCATAATAAGTAAAGGGAAAAAGAAATAAAAGTTAATGGTGAATATATGGGAATTTTGTAGAATTCTCTAGAAAGTGGTATGGATAACCACTGTCGATTAGTTTTTGGTTCCTTTTACTTTCTAATAAGAAAAGAAATCAAATTAAAGAAAATAGATGAAAAATAAAGAGAAAATTAATTTTAATTGCATAATATTTTCCTTTTGAGTGTATGAGTTTCATATGATAGAAAGACTCTTTTATTTAAAAGTTTCAGTTCCAAACTTTGCACACAAGTATTTTAGCCATTAATGATCTTCCCTTAAAATTTTGTATTAAAAGGATGAACAGTTGGAGAGATATGAATTTTATAAAAATCCCTAAAGTGAGGGGAATATCATTAAATTCCACAATTTTGAATCAAAATAGAATTTCGTTTTCTTAGCCTTTTAAGAGGCGCATATGATGTGGACTGTTGGATCTAAAATCTAACAGTGTGTGGTCATCCTCTACTTTCGGTCAGACAAGGAAACATCGAACATAGACAAGTGGATTCAAAGATAATTTCCTCGCAGACTAGTGCTCGAGCATATCGAGAAATTTTACCTTTGTCTTTGGGAGAAAGAAATAGACACACCTACCCTAGGTTTTACTATGTTATGTGGCATGTAGGAGATGTGCCAAATCTGCCTCTACCCTACCGCCATGACCAAGTATAAATATAGGGGTGTATCCCCTCTTTAAACCCACAAATCCTATCGTTAGTGTCCTCGAGCCCAAACGAATTTGTCCATGCATCCCATTTCCCAAAGGAAATTGATCTTCACCTTGGATCAATCAAGACCCCTCGTTGGAGTACCCCACTGTTGTCTTGACGACTCAAAGCATCGTTCAAGGAATTAGAGGCACTGATAGATTATAAACTATTAAGTATTAGTTGATGAATCTGTGCTCTGATACCAAATGTAATGTCCCACACTTTTGAGTGTCTAAAAGACCTTAAAGTCACAGATCGTCATTCAAAAATTCCAGGATCAGATTCTTGAAATAATAAAAAATAGTAAACAATTTCCATGAATGATCAAATATTTACATGTTTAGATAAAAAGCTCCTCTAAGGAATTACATAACTTTTAAACAGAATTAACTTTTACATGTGTGAAGATAAACCATTAAGACTAAACCTTCATGATTAAACTGTAGTGTCTTCAACATCTCTATCTGTACCCTCATGTCCAAGAATCAAGTAAAAAAAATCTCCTATTTTAAGCTTAGTTCTAGTACAATTTTTAACTATTTTTTATTTTTTGTTAAACGATATGTCTGTTTGGGATAACGAATCTAGCTACTTGGCCTTCTTTGATTGAGGGTTGTCGAGGGGTGGGGTTGTTACATTTGGTAGCAGAGTCTGGTTTTCCATATAATCTCTAATAATTACTAAATTTTACTAATTCTTTAGAGCCCAAAGGGAGTTATTAGAGAATTTTCTAAGTATGGAAGTGTCTAGAAAAAGATCACGATCTGGGGGATGGCTAGATTTTCCTCTACCTCACTAGTCAGTTTATGAGTACTCCCAAAATATGTGTGACCGCATGGCTAAAATATGAGGATTTGACTCGAAATAATAAGAATCTAGGTTTTCTTATCCACTTTCATCCCTTCTTTACCCTTTTTACTAGAAAAACTTTCAGTGCTTAAGGTTTCCTCTCTCTCCACCTCCTCCTATGTTTTGGGGGATAAGAGTGTTAAGAATTAGGAAATCCTCCACCAAAAAATTAAAAAAAAAACATGCAAGGAAGATGTCGTAGACATAAGTTTTAATGATATAAAAATTTAGAACTGAGTTTAATTACTTGCTTATATGGAACAAAATGGCCCTCTCTAGGATCACAATAATCCTTGACTGCTAGGTGGGGAGGCCCTCCTACCAAGAGAGTAGGTCTTTAAGAGAATCTACAGAAGATGGGACTACCAAGAAATGGAAGAGTCTAGAAGAGGCCACCACTAAGGAAGACCTCAAACCCAAAGTCACCCCTTTTGACACCTAGAACCCTAGAGATAGTTCACACCCTATAAGGGAATATGAGTCCAAGGATGACCCCGATCATGCTACCAGTTTTAAACCCATAGAAAGGCTAGTTCGTACCTCAGATGAGCTCTGGCTAGGAAAATAGAAGGAACTCACAGAGATGGTCAGTATCCTTACACCCATAGTTGTTTCCAGAAAAGAATATGAAAAACCCCTATCTTTTCACCATCGTCATAAACTCACCATCCTCTACTTCTTCAAGATGAGTATTGAAAAATTCTGGGTCAAAGAAATATCTGAGGTGGAAGCTTGGCTTCATGCGATGGAAAATGGCTTTAATATTCTGGGAGTGCCACCTAGTATGAAGGTTCTCTTTGCAACTCACCTACTCGAGAGAACCACAAAATTAGGGTGGGAAGACTACGTCACTGATCGAGATGTAAGCATAGAATCAATGGTCTTGAAGGACTTTCATATCATCTTCTCAGCTCACTTTGTTCGGAGAATGGATAAAACGATTGATCCTGCACAACATCGGCCCAAAGGATATATCATTTTCTCTAAAGGCAATGATGTGCCAAGGAATGCTTATACAAAACCCCATGGTCATCAACATAGATAGGGTAAGAATAAAGGAAGGGGAAAACTCCACATGAAGCATCGCCCCCTAAGGTCCCACTTCTGTGGGAAGACAAACCAGAGCAAGTGTCATTTTGAGAAGAGGGTGTGCTACCCTCTATTAGCAAGAAGGACATATTTGGGCTTATTTTCCTCTCTTTTATCCTCGAGGATCAAGTCCACTAACAACTTAGACAATGACTACAATGCCACACGAGGCATTCCCAGTTGATAAGGAATACCAACATGGTCTGAGTGGCGTTGCTGATGATAAGGGAGCATTGGTCGATGCAACCCAATCTCAAAAAGGTAGTCATCCCAGAAATGTAGTGGTACACATTGTACTAGAGAATGTATGACACAATAAAATAATTTTGTACTGAGAATGAGGAATGTGAAGCATTAGATCTTATAATGAAACTTTTTTTCAATCTTGAATGATAATCCACTTAGTATAGTATCTCTTAAGGAGCAAATGCATGATAGAATGAGTGCCTACCTTGAATTCAAGTATTCTTTTTGTATAATCCTTATTACCTCTAAGTATTAGTTATATCCTATGTTGGGGGAAAGAGCCTTCCTAAAAGAGTTAGTTCGTGAATTAGTTGAGAATTATGGTAACATTCAAGGTTAAATAGAAAAATTGAGAGATTAAGTGCATGAAGCACAAACACACATGGGATGAGCATGATTGTTTAGACCCAACATCCTCTCTAAAAGACATGAAGAAAAGTCACTATGGTATTGATCAGTAGAATGGGGTCAGGCCCAGATGGGTAGGTCACCATGATTCCCATGAAGGGACATAAGGAAAACTATGAGTGCCCAGATAGTTGAAGTATGTCTGGGATAAAGGGTTATAGAGGATATAATGTTCTTGAATATTATTAAAGAAATGTCAAAAAAATGCATAATTAAAGAAATTAAAGTTATGATAGAACCCTAAGTCAATCCTAAGGTCAAGTAGGGATGAGACCGATGGGAGTAGGAGATGATTGTTCCTTGAATGCACAACACCATAGTTTTGGGAGTTAAAGGCTATGTTTGTCTGAGACGCATGTGTTAGGAGAAGTATAATTTACAATCCTTGACTTGTTGCTCAGAATCAAACTCGGTGTGTAATTCAGGAAAAAATAGATGTCAGAGTCTCCTACCAAGGCTTTCACGGCAGCTACAATTGTCAGCTATGAAGGCGTTCGGCAGGAGGCCTGTACAGCTAGCTATTAAGGCAGGCCACCGCCAAAGAGAACCCTCCTGACACGTTAGCAGACTAAATATTATATGGCCTGAGTACATAGAGAAGGCTGAAGTTGCTGATTGTAGTGGAAACCATGGCAAGTACAACCATAGCAGCTGAGGCGCCATGGAAGCACTTGGCATGAAAGCTACAGGGACCACGGGACAAGGCTAATTAGAGGAGTCACACACTTTAATTTGTGAAACCGTTCGGGGGTCGTCGCAACTCGATCCATGCATGTGGATTTTTTTAAAACCAAATCATTCACCCAAATATTGTCTGATTATACCGAATTATCAGGTTGGGTGGTAGTGGATTGGTTCAGTTAATGGTTTGCGGATTTTATTGCCAAGCCTATGTCAAAATCTCAGGTCAATATACACATCCTTTGCAAAACGTCTAATGCCCGAGCCTGTGAGTACATGGACGACTCTAGGACACACTAATTACTATACAACCTCTTACTTCTACTGTTTTAGTATGGTCTTCCTCACCACCATGATCTTGACTACAGTGTTGGCAATCACCTAAAAAGATGTGGTGACACAAGATATGAGACCAACATTCCAGTCAGAGATATAACTCTCAACAACAGTTATTGATTACAAAAGGTTATATTATTGAACAAGTGAAGTAGATTAAATAGTTTAAGCAAGATAACATGCCTGATTAACAATATGTAAAGGAACAAATTAACTACCGTCAATGCATTATATAACAACTAGCAGTATAAAAAATATGACAAGTGTTAACAAACAAAGTAAATTGTGATTAACCTTAAACATATAAGCTACATGGTTGGATTGCGTCTTTTATTAGGCCCTACAGAGTTTTAGGTATACATCTTAGACTCGAACTGACTGCTACTAAGTCAAAATCAGTTCCATACAAGATCTAGGATAGTCGGAATTCTAAGATCTCATCCGCCCTCAGTCACTACCAATTAGCCACAACAACATATATAGTCAAGCTGCAAAACAACCTAGTCTATGCTTGATATACAGGTCACGGAACTAGTAACCAGGGTATACAAACCCTAACATACAAGGTTCAATTACATCTATCCTCAATCACATCACATATAGATAAGTATTCAAGATATGAGTGCAAGCTCTCTCCTAACAAGGTATGAATGCAACCATCCTTATAAGAGGACATGCATATAATCAATGACATACAACTCTGAGCTTCCATTAGAGGAATACTCATTTCACCATCCAGAAACTCCTAACATTGGAATGGATCTACGTCCGATGGCACTATATGATTAGGTTTCACTTAATTATAATGCCAATTGGGTGAGTTAAGACTACATCAATGAAATTACATACAACCCTAAAATAGTTCTACAAAAACATGGGTAGGTTACAACTACAGAAGATATAAAATCTATGGAATATAATCATCACAAGATCACAAGATACCAATATTGACACATCCAGAAGAGGATCACACCTCCATAAGGGTTCACTATGACTAATGGTCTTTAAGACCATCACCTCATTCCCTATAAGAAAATCATTATCTTTCCATACCTTACAAAAGGCTCATAAAACCTTCACCATACATGTGACATATAAGTGCGACATAATATTTCATATTAGACATCATGATGTTCATATGACAAGATATCAGGGTTACAAAAGCATTGAGAGAGTATTTCTCATCATATCGATCATACAAGGAAGCTAAGTATGCTTATCCATCATTACCTATATGTATTAGGGTTAGGTCCTACAAGATAAGTTGAATTGAGGTTAGAAACTACACTCAAGGATAAACCCTAGCTCTTAGCATTTCCATCAGATCATGAATGCATATGGTCAAACATAACCATTTGATTCTATACAACAAAAACTCTTGACTCATACTTATAGGATTAGAAAACCAATAGATCATATAGTCGGGAAAACATTGAGACCATAGAGTCAGAAATTCTCATCGACCACATAGGTTAGAAAACTTTGGTGATTGCTAGGGTTAGATATCTTGGTGACCACTACGGTTAGATATCTTGGTGACCACTAGGGTTATAAATTTTATTGACAACAAGGGTTAAAAAATCTTGGAGGCTTCTAGTGTTAGATATCTTGGTGACCACTAGGGTTAGAAAATCTTGGTGACCGCTAGGGTTAGATATTTTTTAGGGGTGGGTGTGGTTTGGTCTAGTTAATCTGACCCTAAAACCATAGACAATACCACATATGGTGGTCTAAAAAATTTGCAGACTATTGTTGACTCCTATAAGGGTTTAGATCAAACTTAAATTGACCCCTAAAATGTGGTCAAGTTTAGTAAAGTTCGGTCTAAACCATTATTAAATGGTATTTACTAGCATCACACTTAAATGAACATAAAAAAAGTACAATAATAATAATAATAATAAATTTTGATGTTAAGTTATCCATTATCTTCCATAAATACCCTACCTATAAAAAATAGACTAAATATTATATTCAGAAAATTATGTGGAATGTTAAGTTTATTACATTCAATTACTAAATATTAAATTCTTTAAAAATTATATATATATAAGAGTCTAGTTAATTTAGTTAATTAAGTTAATTGAGTCTATTAGTATATCGGCCCAAGTGTTTCAGGCCCATGAAGCTTTATTATAAAGTCTATGTGCTTCCTTATTTTTGTATATATAGTAGCAGGGTTGTCTCTTAACAATATATTTAATTTCCTTCTTTAACTCGTAGACATGGTATCATAGCATAGATTCTAAGCCTAACCCTAGAGAGAAAAGAAGACTGCCCTCTCCTACAATGCGGTTGTTGTCTCTTTTTGACTTGGTCGTACTCTAGGCAATATCTTGACTTCCATGTTCATCTTCTTTCTTTCTCTACAAAAAGTTTCCCATTATCACCAAAAGCATCCCTAGTATCCACATATGACCATATCTAACATAAGTGGTCATATTCCTTATCATATCATCCATTGGATCCCCTAAAATCGAATCTTTCCATAATCAACGCACCATCTAGCCATTGGGTTGAATCTATGAAGTAAGAGACATCCTTGAAATGCATTAGTGCTTGTCTGTGTGCCATCTTAATATTTTTCTTTACAACTGCTGGCCCATCCTTCCGTCTGGTGAAGAAGTAGAAATAAAGATAATCCAAGCCCTTACAAGAATTTCTCCCCGTCAAGATTACAATAAAACACTCATCCCTCAAATACCCTCTCAAGTAGATAACCCAAAGCAAGTATTCAAGCAGGTCATATATGAAGCATGTTGCATGTTGTAGGTGCAAGTCACAAGTAGATAGCAGAAGCTTCTTGATAAAAAATGATGTATAATCTAGAGTAGTAATAAACAAAAAACTATAATCTTCATATCCTCCATCTCTTATATATATATATATATATATATATATATATATATATATATATATATATATATATATATATGTGTGTGTGTGTGTGTGTGTGTGTGTGTGTGTGTGTGTGTGTGTGTGTGTTTGTGTGTGTGTGTGTAGGACAATGATCTAGTGAGAAACATATCTTGGTGAGAGCATGAGAGGCATTTGAATAACTTTGCATGGTGATCATTTTTTCTTAATCCAGCAGTATGGATTTAAAATATACCTTATTAGGTACCATCCTATAGAATTTGATTACATTAGGACCTGTATTGCATTCACATCAAGCAAATATGTTTCGATGCTCAATATTGAATTTAAAGATACCGTTGGATGTAAAATATGTATGTTGTACATATGGACATGTAAACATTATTAGATTGTAGTGAATTTTTGTGTGAATGTAAAATGATGTTCTTCCCATCCATAAGGTAGGATATAAAAAAACTATAACTTTATGGTCTTCAAATGTCTCTCATGCTCTCACTGTAGAGTGTTTCTCACTAGATTGCTACCCTATATACATACATACATATATATATATATATATATATATATATATATATATATATATATATATATATATATATATATATATATATATATATATATATATATATATATATATATATATATATATATATATATATATATATATATATATATAGAGTCAGGCTAGAATACACTCGAGTGTACGGATCGCACGAATACACTCAAGTGTATTTGCATATCAAGACTATTTTTTGCAAAATGTAAACCGTTGATCTTCATTGTCATACTATAAATAGCCTACATAAAATTTTTAACCCATTTGGATGAGTGTAAGTCACTCATCCAAGGGCAACAAAATCAACGCGCGAAACTAATTTGAAATGCATAATTTTTGCGAAACTAATTTGAAATGCATAATTTTTGCGGTCTTCATAATATGAGCTATACATATCCAAATATGCTCAAATTTTGCGTATGAGTTGTTCACAAGATGTTTAAGAAGATCAACAGATTAGATTTTCAAAAAAAATATTGCATCATGAAAAACTACTTGAGTGTATTCCACTCCGGATACACTCGAGTGTATTCTAGCCTGACTCTATATATATATATATATATATACACACACATACTAGTAAACACACACATGCACATACTCGTGTAACATTAAATCTATCAAGTTTATAATAGATAATTTTAAAAAAGACAAGTTATTATTTATAAATTAAAAATAAAGATAGGTATTGTTATCCATTTAATTGTGTATTACTCTATTAAGATGATTATGACATCATAACTATGTTATTTAATGGAATATGTAAAATTGAAGTGAAGCATGTTAAAGGGAAGCAAACAATTTAATATTTAATAAAAAATAGTGTACTTTTGTATTAAATAATATAAACCAATGTTTCTCTACTAACCGTCAAAGCAATTATATATTGTGATGATAATATATGTATATATGAAGAGAAATTGATAAAGTGATGTTGATCATCAAATACTCTTATATGGTTTTTTCTAACGTAGTCATTCCATGTTAATCTTTCTAATACAATATAAATGTTTATACTGTTTGGAATATGCTAATAGATAACTCGGATCAAAATTTTCAAGAGCGAACATTGGATTTCATTTTGAGACAAGTGAGCAATATTCTTTTAGAGTCATGCACACACTTTAGAAGGTGAATGATTTTGTAAAAATGGTCTATTTTGTTGTTAATACAAATAGTAGATGCTAAACAAAAGTTATTTTGTCACCCCCAATTCTATCCTATAGGATACCAACATTTTGATGAACTGGTCAAACATGATTAATATTTACTGATTGTCATACATGAATAGTTTTCACATATTCTCTTGACATATGACAAAGTAATATGTAATCATAACAGAAGATGGAATTCAATTACATTATGTTGATCAAACATCCCTCTACAAACATCTTTTAACTTTCTTCATAATTCCAATTGATGGCATACTTTTTCAATCAAGCAAGAGGTGGAACTAAATTCTTATCTTTTTAGTTGTAAAAGAAATTGTGGCTGAGTAAAAGTCACATGGAGTAAGAAGATTTTGTCCTCTTATTCTAGAAACATTTCATAATAAATAGTGTCTTGGAACTTTTCACTGAGCATGTTTGACATTATCAGAGGAGAAGCCAAAAGCAAGGCAATGATCTCCATAAAGAACATGACATGTATTTGGCTTATGAGAATCTATGGAAATTTGAATAGAATAGGCTTACAACCCCACACTTTATCTATAGCAGTAGAGTGTAGCCATGTACAAAAATGGTAATCATCTATACAAAAAAAAAATCAAAAAGGAGGTAATGGAATCAATAATTTTTTTTTTTGAAAAATCAATTTCAGTTTAGCATGGCATTATAAATGAAACAGAAAACTTTTATTATTGTCTCTTAATTTTTAATTAGAATGTGTTACTTCATTCCTGATGCTTCCAAGTGTGATGATCAGTCTACCACTACTACAGAAATAACCTTTGGCGTCAGTTACTTAAGGCCTAAGGTGTCAGTTTCCAAGCGACACCCAAGTGGGCACTGCTAAAAGTCGGCACCGTCAGCGTCGGTCCCCAACCGATGCCATAAATCTTCCCTCCACCAAGAATGCACCATCAAGGGGACTATCTGAGTCGGTTCTTAAAGAAAACCGACCGATAACCTTATTAGAAATGTCAGTTATTAATTAACAACCAACGTTGTAACGACCCACACTTTTGAGTGTCTAAAAGACCTTAAAGTCATAGATCGTCATTCAAAAATTCCAGGATCACATTCATGAAATAATACAAAATAGTAAACAATTTCCATTAATGATCAAATATTTACTTGTTTAGATAAAAAGCTCCTCTAAGGAGTTATATAACTTTTAAACAGAATTAACTTTTACATGTGTGAAGATAAACAATTAAGACTAAACCTTCATTATTAAACTGTAGTGTCTTCAACATCTCTATTTGTACCCTCATGTCCATGAATCAAGTATATCTGATACCTAAAATGCCGACAAAAAAATACGCGGTCAGTATATTACTATACTTGTATGTGAGTTCAAACGATAATCACAAGTACAAATATAAGCAAACATCTTTATCTTGCACATAATAATATAAACTTGTTTTTCATATTCTAACCCATATCTGGTCAACCACCTCAGGTGTAATCACTGTCCCTCCAGGGCTTGTTTGCATTACCCTTAAGATCAGTCTAACCCAGGGTTCAGAATATTGTTATTTAATTTACATGATACTCATATGCACTTTATAGTTTGCAAGAACTAAATAAACAAGCAAGCAGTTTATTTGTCATTCAATCTCATCGAGAAACATCGTCAATCTCGGAATTCAATACAAGTATTCATAAATGTAACCACGTACCTTATGCCATCGCAGAAACCATGCAGAACATCATATGTACTTTAAGAGTGCATCCAAACATCCAAGCAGTAAAGCATGTAATCAACAAGTATCTGAAATAAAGCATACTACGTATGTGTTACCACGTATTCATGCTACATTAATCAGATCTAGATTCGCTCCTAAACTAGGGTTTAGGTTATCTCTCATTTGGAATAAGGATCAGGGTTACAGACCCTAATTCTATTATATCATGGTTTCCAATATTACCACTCAATCATCCATGTTAGGTTAAACCATATTTAGCATCTTAAGCATATTAAACTATTCGTGACACCTAAGTCACATTTCTAGCATTAAGATTATATCAAGATGTTCACATTGGTTTCGAACCCTAAAACAACATGAATACGATTACTAATCTAGAATCATCCATTATTCATCATTATTAAAGATTTCTTCATTATACATGTCTAGATCAGGAATTATCTTAACATAAATGAATATGTCGAATTACGCATCATATTAACCAAAACTAGGCTTTCTTTTACATTAAACACATTAGAACATGTATTGTGCATACATTTAGAATAGGAAGCATAATCGGATTCTACTACTATCTTATTTGGATTCCTCTCGTTCTCCTAATCAATTTTCATATAAAGTATGTCTAATTCTGAATTACCAGTCATTATCTATGACCTTTGCAAACTAACCTTCTTTGGGCCAATCGGGGCTTGACACATCAGCGAGCTTCCTACCTCTTCAATTACCTCTTTCACTAACTCGCAGGTCTGGTTTTTGATCCGTTTACCCACCAACCCGAACGAGGTCCTTTCTTCTTCCTCATGTGCACGATTTCACGTGAACAGTAGAACACCTGCCTTCCGCATCGTCACCTTTGCGAGGAACGAACTCGCCGCCCTTCCTGGTGGTTCCCTAGCGTTCCCTGGCATCGGGCCTCTTAGTTGAGGGTGCCACCCCAAGACTTCCCCTCGCTATCGTTCTACTGACTTAAGGCCTCCCTCTCTCTCTCTCTATTCATGCACGAGGCGCTGCCCACCGTTCATAGACGCACACTTCACCGGTTGCACTCGTTGTCCCGAGGATGAGGCGGCACCGCTACTGGATTCTTGGTCGAGCGAGCCAATGGCCAAGGTCCACCACCATGCCAGTCGGTCCGACTACAGCCATCATGAACGCCGACCTCAACCTGGGTTCCATCTGTGGCGGCCATCACCCATCGTTCAGGCTCCCAGCCAGCCTCATCCGTCATGCTTCATCGTCGAAGGATTGAGGGGGGTTGACTTGATGGGAGTGATGTGTCTCTACCGTGATGCAGGCATCCTGTGCTACCGGTCTCCTCCTCTGCCCTGAAGAAAAAGTTGCTAGGAAAGCCTCCTTCGTGCTGGAAGGTCCATGAGCAGGGGCATAACCTTGCGCTTCTTGGGTTGGCCTGGGGTCTTCACATCCATCACTCTAATGTTTTGGAGAAGAAGACAGGATGGCGGAATAGCTTGGGGTGATGTCGTGAACTTCTCAAGGATCCCATGTATCGATCATCATGGGAGTTGTCGGGGATCAGGTTGCAGACTAGTTGTGCGGTTCATCGGATGTAGGGCTTGGTGGGTGCCCTACTCACAAGAAGTTGATCTCTACGGGGAGCTATCCTCCTGGCGTTCAAGGCTATCCACTGGTCTCGTGGTTATGATGAGGATTCCCCACAACCTCTATATATAGATATGCTTCCTAGGGGAAAACCTAAAAGTGTCCATACTTTATCTACCAACTCCGCCTCCATAAGCCTTGATAGTAACTTTAATGTAAGTTACCCAAAATCACTTCTTTCCTTATTAGTTTTGGATCCTTTTATTCTTATTATCAATAGTTATCTCGTTGATTCCATGAAACACCACCAAGTAAACTCCCTATCTTTCTCTCTTTGATATATCCGTTCAACCCAAAATAGGAATTCATTAAACTCCTTTCCCATCTATTTGGTGCGTGGGATTTATGGGATATCTTTTCCATACAAAATAACCTCTTTTAGACATTTATTTAAAACAATTATCATTGTCCTAAGCAATGTCCTTTTCCTCCCACTTTTAGAATATTCATCTTAAGTACTTAGTTTTCTTATGGAAACTTACATATTGTTCCATATTTCTTTTAGGTAATATTTCAAAAATCATTATCTTTTATTCATGTATGAATTCATTTTATTTATTCATCTTGTGCCACAAGCACCCATGCCACAAAGGCAATTAACACTATTATTCCATCAAGTATATCATTGGACAAAATTATTTATCCAATCATACTTTATATGTATATCATTCAATTTTACCAAATTTGAGGACATAACATTCACCCCTCCTTAAAAGGAATTTTGTCCTCAAAATCTAGGCTTACTAAGCCTAGGTGAATGATAACTCAACTTAATTCAAGCCTTAGGGTCAACACCCTATTTAGATATCTTTAACTTCTTTCATTGGCATGAAATTTTCTCATATTATACTAAGATTGGTCCTTGAATTCAGTTTAAGGTATATCCACTTCTTAGTATCTACATGATATCATCTCCTGGTGATTTCCTTATTACTTGGTGATTTCTCTTTTCACCCAAGTTTCCAACCTATGATTCATTATTTTCACACAAGGGTGAGGTAACACCTCTAACCCTCGGCCTTAATGCACTAACTCCGAGTGCTCTAGACTCCTCCTCTAACCTGAGTACACAGGCGGAGAGTCTCACTGGGTTACCACCGTGACTCTGCATGGATTAATGTTGAATAACCCCTATTTTCTCCAGTGCCACCGTGACTCCACATGGATTATTGTTGAACACTGCCTCTCTGTCCTCGTGCCACCGTGACTCCGCACGGTTATTGTTGCAAGACGAGTTTCACCCCTAAGAAGCAGACCTCTCAAAGGGGTTCTACCATGTTCAGGGCACCTATGTCTAACATTAATATTATAGATACATGTAAAACAGAAATCATAACTCATTTTACATTTCTCACAAGGCTCACACGGCCTGCCATATCATATCATATAAAACATCTTAGCTCATGTATTCAACATATACCATGTCTCAGTAACATCCCTTTCGAGGGCAAGTCATATCTCATCACCTGCAATTTACGAGATATGTATTGAAATATAAGAAGCCCTGCAGTATGTAGATATCAACTCAGAGAGAACAAGAATATAAAGTTAAATGTACTAGAAACATACAATTCAACAGTTAAGTATCACCACATCTCATATCGAGACCTTTCATGTCACCATAACATGATTCATTGAACACCCTATCCTTAGGGTTTCATTTGCCTTATTCATTCATCACATGCCAACACCCTACTCTTAGGATTTCATTCGCCTCATTCACCTTTTCATTTACCTCATTCACTTGTCACATGGCTCTCATAAGGATTTCATAGGATATAAGCATTCACTAAATAAAGATTGTTTTCAACAAATCATATACAATCGATATATGTATGAAACCATGGAAATTGAACTAAATTTAGGTTTCCATGCTATTCACTGAGATATCATGCACCAAGGATAAAATTCAAATAAAGTAATCCATGAGGTACATCCTAACCACTTATAAGATTACTAGTCCTTTTCAATAAGGTTGATGCTCTAGAGATATCTCAATTAGGTTAAACCCTAATTACATCATATGGTATAAATCTGAAAAGCATTCCTTCTAGGATGTGTTGTATACGTTTTTTATGTGAATCTACCATCAAGGAGTCATTCAAACAGAGAAGGAATCCATATCATATCAATTTGCAACAACTTAAATCATACGGACATGTCAGGGTTTAGAATCACATACTATGCATTTAGGGATTTGGATTCTATAATCAAATTTCGTGCATTACACTGTTTGAAGGAAGAACCGATTCACCCTAAGGTGTGAAAACACCTCAAAACTGTAGCTCAACTCAGGGAATCTCGAACTCACATCAAGTCCCTAGCAAATCTCCCAATTCTTCTTCCATTCAACTCGGAAACCTTGAAAATAAGGGATTATGAAGAAAGGGTGAGAAAAGAGGGAATTTCGAAATCATCTTGGATCAAATCAGAGCATGGACGGAATCTTGACATGAGAGAGAAGATTCACCATAAAAGTCTATGCAGAGGATCTAAACTTACTTGATTTCACCATTCCTCGGACCGCAAAACCCTAGGTCAGCAATTCCTCCTCTTTCTCCACTCAAGCCCTAACTCTCCCTCTCTCTCTAGATTTTCATTTCTCTGGGGTGGATGATGAGGAATGAGAGCTGTGTGTGTGTGGTCGATCATATAAGTCAATTTGAGCTGCTTGGGTCAATTGCATATTGACCCAACACTCAACTTTTATTATATTGGCTGAATATTCAGTTACACAAAGCTACTGTAATTCGTTTATTTCAGAGACCAAACCTTCTCCAAAAATTATGGGAATTTATAACTTTGTTTATAATTGATCTATAAAGATTTAGTTAACATTTGAGATCATTTGGAGTTACCAATAAATAATTAAAAATAGAACAGTGCACTGCTATATTGGAGTCTGCAGCAGATTCGGTCGAGTTTGTCCTGCACAGAACTCGACCGACACCCTCACTGTAGAGATCAAAAGTCATCCAAAAATTATACCAATTTAACAAAGTGTCTAAAACTGTGTTTTTCAAGCACAGTTAAATTTTGAGATCAATTTAATATACCAATAAAAAGATAAAATTCAATTACCACACTGCTATATAAATCTGGAAATATGATCAGTCAAGTTTGAAACTCGACCGATAAACAGGTCAGAAAATTCTTCAAAAATTCTGATATTTACCAATGTTGTTCACATTTTAAACATACAAATCATATCCAAATTTGAAGTAAATCAGAAGTACACATAAAATACTAAAAATCATTTACTGAGACACTATACTTATCAAATTTTGTGTTCATGTATCATCAAAACCCTATTTTGGGCCGATTAGGGTTTATGTTTCTCAAACCCTAATTCTCACGGCAAACGAACACTTAAACTTCTTATCATAGTTAAAACATCCTAATTGTGTTATCGTCATTAATTAGATTTCAAGAATGATTATTCTAATTAATCTTTGCAATTGTCTAGGTAAACCCTAGTTTACCAATTAAGCTCAGATGGGGTCGTAACAACTCTTCCCCCCTTAGAATGTTTCGTCCTCGAAACATAAACCTACAAGAAAGATACATTCAAGGTTATTCTAAGATTCTAAAGCCTTCCATGTCATTATATTCTTGTATTTCATACATCAATGTAGTTTTCAACATTAGATCTTTTAATTCTTTACTAAATCACAACATATTTCAAATAGTTCTCAATTATATCAAGCAAATTCTTTATGTCGCAGCCAAACATAGAATGCAAAGATAAACCACCACACTTTCGTTGCGTAACTCTGATACTCTGATACAACTATCTCAACTTATGCGGCTCAGAAAGTTCTATTGTTCTGTATCACCTTTAAGTGACAAAAGCGAGTTCACCATGCTGTTTTAAACTTAATAACGTGCTACTCAGATAGCAAAACAATCTTGAGTTGAAAAACTAGGTTCAATAACAATTGTAAAGTATTACTCTTGGCATCCCCATTGGTTCATGGAAGCATTATTATCGCATTCCATACTATCCTCAGTATGAACCCACACATAAGTCAAGGTGTAACCATCAGGTTATATCATACTAAGGTTTCAACAATAGTAACAAAGTAATCCACGATTGTATTAGTCATTCAAGCTTTGTTCATACCCAGTTACCATGATCACTTAGTTAGATTAAAGCTAGGTATAACAAGATATACCTCATTAGGGTTACTTATCAACACAATTTGATTAACATCCCTTCTATTAATATGAGTGAGTAGGTATAACTACCTTATTCAAGATATCCCTCCATGTCTTCCGTCATCATCCAAACTGTATCACCATATCACAAATACACAATACTAGGATGCATATCTGGTATGAATTACTACAACTATCATGCACCTTTAATTAACATATAGCTTGCACAAATACACTGAAATCATATGTAGAACCAACTTTCATACCTTAATATGCCTTCAACAAATCATACATGTAAAATAAAATTCACATATTACACAAAGCTAGTGTTTTCCCATATCTCTCTACTCATTCATTACTTCTTTACTTTTTTCTACCTATCCTTTTCATATGATTATATACAATAAACATCATTAACATTAAAGCATTTAATATAGGAATAGATTATTCATCATTCTTGCTATCACACAAGAATTTATTTCTTATCGCACTTCATCATATTGTATGTCACTATTACATTCACTAGATGACCCTACCAAGGTAGTTATGCATCATATATGATTCATTTTCTTATCATTTCATTCCCACCTTGCTATTGTTAAGGAATATATGAAAGAGAAGATGATTTTAAGACTTGTAATACTTGTATTCAAACATTCCCTTAATACATTCTCGTATGTAGATTTAATTAGTTATCAACAGAGATATTTGATTAATTAGCACTTGCTTGAATCTCACAACCTCTTTATTTTATAACTTCTCCATCATATTTCAAACCCCATCTTACGTTGCATAGTCCTCTTACCATATACTACTCTTTAACCCGTCATCTTTAATTCTAAATTTTTCTCTTATGACCATGTTGCTTATTCATATGTATGGTCATGTATACCATGTTGCACATATTTCCTCCTTTATCTGTATACTATTGTGAAGTTAACGTTCTAAATTAATAGTCCTTCTATTAGTTTTTTCCTCATGTTGAATACATTACATATTTTTCATTTTTAAAACAAGTGGATCATGCATGGGTCAAACATAGTTTCTCTTTCAATCAAGTTTTCCCTCCTGAATATTGTCTACCCTTGTATGACTTATTCATTTGTTAAACTACACCTACGTTCTTCACTTAGGAACTAGTTTGTTGTTCTAGTATTATGAATTATATGATCATATGATTCTTCGTCACTTTTACTCTTTTGAAGACTCTTCACTTCTATGGACCTATTGAATGCTCAACTCTATTCTTCTACTCAACCTTTGCTTTAGAGTTCATAAAAGCATTATACTCTATTATATGATTCATTCTTCATGATTGATTCTTGCTATCTTGAACCATACATACATTTCACATATCTTTTCAATATTTCATATGTATAGTTCATATAATATTAATCAATAAACTGATTATGAACTTCATATCATGTTCTATTATTCCCAATTAAGGGTTTCTCATATGAGGCCCCAAAATTGAACCTCAGATACCAATTTCAACTGATTCTTAGTTGTTCTGATCTTGCCCATCTGTTTCAACATCTTACTGTATGTACATTCTCACTCTAATGTGGGTCTAATTATCCAGAGTCTATTCTTATTATACTATTAATAGGAGTCATTAGATCCCAGTAACACATCCTGCCAGCCGGACCAGGCCAAACCTGAAGTCCTGAAGCCAAGAACTACAAGGGATTACTCAACTCCTATTCATCTCAGAAGTGTGGAAGAAAACTTATCCACTAACAAAAGCTCATTCAAAGGTCAATTCTAGTCTACTTGTTACAAAGAATGAAATCAATAAATGCTACAACTGCATAGTGTACAACAGATATTAAAGACCCATATTTCAAAGTATTGAATATTTCAATTCAAACATATAAGAGCATTTCTATACATTTCCAACAAAAACAACATTATGAAATGTAAGTTCTATCTCCTTTTACATTTATGCTCTTAATTCTTGTTTCTTTTCTCATTTTCTAACCCTAACATTTCTAGGGTTCCTCTCTAGCCCATTCTACCACTGTATACCTGGCCAGGGTATACGTGAAAGAATAGATAGAGTAGCTTGTACTGGTTGATCCAAGTACTCATATATCGGGCCAGGATATCCAAATACTCAAATCCCCAAAGCTAACATCAAACATCTCCTATCTGCCACACATAGGACTCTAACTTACTAACTTAATGGTCCTTGACAACTCACCCTAAGCTCTGATACCAAGTTGTTACACCCCGATCTCACAATTTCCTCAAATCATGAGATTAGGGCATAAGATAGGACTTATATGTAACACAAAGAACACCCTTAACTTTTTTTCTTTTCTTTAAAACTCTTGTTTCCCCGCATTGAACCACATAACATCTTAACAAAGGAATCTGAACATTTCTTTTACTAATCAGACTTCAATAGTAAAGGTACATGTATAAACATTCATGATGTCTCTCACACCTTATGCACATAAAACTTGCTAATTAGCATACATATCAAAAGAGGAACAATATTACACATTGTAATTACAACTGTCTCTCTTATCTCTTACTGAGGACCTAGAGTGACAAGGACCGACTGACTCAACTAATCTTGCACTTAACTCTTGTGGAAGATCTACACTGATGCTCTGACCATCTTCAAGTCCACGCGGTTAGCCCTAAAATGTTTGAGTAGAGGGGTGAGCCTACTCGCTCAGTGAATGAGTACTTCAAAGAAACAGTCTAAGGCACTAATGTGATTACAGATATAACTTTGAGTAAACGATATGAAATTTAACAACAATAAATACTACACTGAGCAGTTCTAAAACAATATAATTGAAATAACAAGAATGTAAATATTGCATCCAAAGAATAACTACTAGAAGACTATGCTCTAGTCTTCCTTAACTCTTTCATTTATAAGGAACTCTATGAACCTATATGATCATATTTTAACTTATGCCCTAATCTTATGCAGTGTACTCTGCATAAGAGACTCGCAGTGCACTACGGACACACCGTACAAGACTTAGAGACACACCTGGGAAATGCTAAGTCAGACTGTCAGCCCTGTTCTGCTACAGGACCACAGGCTCTCCGGCCTCAATGCACTAACTCCGAGTGCTCTAGACTCCTCCTCTAACCTGAGTACACAGGCGGAGAGTCTCACTGGGTTACCACCGTGACTCCGCACGGATTAATGTTGAATAACCCCTATTTTCTCCAGTGCCACAGTGACTCCGCACGGATTATTGTTGAACACTGCCTCTCTGTCCTTGTGCCACCGTGACTCTGCACGGTTATTGTTGCAACACGAGTTTCACCCCTAAGAAGCAGACCTCTCAAAGGGGTTCTACGGTGTTCAGGGCACCTAAGTCTAACATTAATATTATAGATACATGTAAAACAGAAATCATAACTCATTTTACATTTCTCACAAGGCTCACACGGCCTGCCATATCATATTATATAAAACATCTTAGCTCATGTATTCAACATATACCATGTCTCAGTAACATCCCTTTCGAGGGCATGTCATATCTCATCACCTTCAATTTATGAGATATGTATTAAAATATAAGAAGCCCTACAGTATGTAGATATCAACTCAGAGAGAACAAGCATATAAAGTTAAATGTACTAGAAACATACAATTCAACAGTTAAGTATCACCACATCTCATATCGAGACCTTTCATGTCACCATAACATGATTCATTGAACACCCTATCCTTAGGGTTTCATTTGCCTTATTCATTCATCACATGCCAACACCCTACTCTTAGGGTTTCATTCGCCTCCTTCACCTTTTCATTTACCTCATTCACTTGTCACATGGTTCTCATAAGGATTTCATAGGATATAAGCATTCACTAAATAAAGATTGTTTTCAACAAATCATATACAATCGATATATGTATGAAACCATGGAAATTGAACTAAATTTAGGTTTCCATGTTATTCACTGAGATATCATGCACCAAGGATAAAATTCAAATAAAGTAATCCATGAGGTACATCCTAACCACTTATAAGATTACTAGTCCTTTTCAATAAGGTTGAAGCTCTAGAGATATCTCAATTAGGTTAAACCCTAATTACATCATATGGTATAAATCTGAAAAGCATTCTTTCTAGGATGTGTTGTATAAGTTTCTGATGTGAATCTACCATCAAGGAGTCATTCAAACAGAGAAGGAATCCATATCATATCAATTTGCAACAACTTAAATCATACGGACATGTCAGGGTTTAGAATCACATACTAAGCATTTAGGGATTTGGATGCTATAATCAAATTTCGTGCATTACACTGTTTGAAGGAAGAACCCACTCACCCTATGGTGTGAAAACACCTCAAAACTGTAGCTCAACTCAGGGAATCTCGAACTCATATCAAGTCCCTAGCAAATCTCCCAATTCTTCTTCCATTCAACTCGGAAACCTTGAAAATAAGGGATTATGAAGAAAGGGTGAGAAAAGAGGGAATTTCGACATCATCTTGGATCAAATCAGAGCATGGACGGAATCTTGACATGAGAGAGAAGATTTACCGTAAAAGTCTATGCAAAGGATCCAAACTTACTTGATTTCACCATTCCTCGGACCGCAAAACCCTAGGTCAGCAATTCCTCCTCTTTCTCCACTCAAGCCCTAAATCTCCCTCTCTCTCTAGATTTTCGTTTCTCTGGGGGTGGATGACGAAGAATGAGAGCTGTGTGTGTGTGTGGTCGATCATATAAGTCAATTTGAGCTGCTTGGGTCAATTGCATATTGACCCAACACTCAACTTTTATTATATTGGCTGAATATTCTGTTACACAAAGTTACTGTAATTCGTTTATTTAAGAGATCAAACCTTCTCCAAAAATTATGGAAATTTAGCAAATTGTTTATAATTGATCTATAAAGTTTCAGTTACAATTTGAGATCATTTGGAATTACCAATAAATAATGAAAAATAGAACAGTGCACTGCTATATTGCAGTCTGCAGCAGATTCGGTCGAGTTTGTCCTGCACAGAACTCGACCGACACCCTCACTGTAGAGATCAAAAGTCATCCAAAAATTATTCCAATTTAACAGAGTGTCTAGAACTGTGCTTTTCAAGTACAGTTAAAATTTGAGATCAATTGGATATACCAATAAAAAGATAAAATTCAATTACCACACTGCTATATAAATCTGGAAATATGATCGGTCGAGTTTGAAACTCGACTGATAAACAGGTCAGAACATTCTTCACAAATTTTGATATTTACCAATGTTGTTCACATTTTATATATCCAAATCATATCCAAATTTGAAGTAAATCAGAGTTACACATAAAATACTAAAAATCATTCACTGAGACACTATACTTATCAAATTTTGTGTTCATGTATCATCAAAACCCTATTTTGGGCCGATTAGGGTTTATGTTTCTCAAACCCTAATTCTCAAGGCAAACGAACACTTAAACTTCTAATTATAGTTAAAACATCCTAATTTTGTTATCGTCATTAATTAGATTTCAAGAATGATTATTCTAATTAATCTTTGCAATTGTCTAGGTAAACCCTAGTTTACCAATTAAGCTCAGATGGGGTCGTAACATCGGGCATCGACCTTAACTCATAAGGTGATGTTATCGTGAGGTAGGTGTCTTGGGTGTTACTAACCAGGAGGGTTTTGAAGAAAGGTTGGAGCATGTGGAGAGGGCATGATATGTATCATGTCCAGGGAGATGAGGATGTGGCTTAGGTGGTGGAATGGGATGATAAAGCAAAGACATTGGTTGTTCAGGGTGTGGATAATGGTTTGCATGAACGAATTGTGGAGCATGGGGAATGTTTTGTGGTGGTATGGTGGTCATGGCGCAACAGGTTGAGGTGTATAAGGGAGAGGGTAATAATGCATCGGGTGGTAGGGGTGGTTTTCCTTGTAGGGTTGTGGAGTATAAGGGTCAGGTTCAGTAAAAGGGTCAATGACCCCTAAGTTTTGGTAGTCGAGGATCCCTTACGGTTGTGGTGCACAAAATTGTAGGGGAGTAACATGCAAAGGAGTTTGTAGTGCATTCCCGTTATTCGGTGGCATAACATATCCTAGATATGGTGCTGAAGTCTGACTAGCTTGGAGAGTATGTGCATAGCAAAGAGTGTGAAGCTCAGCCATGATGGAATGGAGTGACTGACCCAGAGTTTCAAGGGTAAACAGGGGTTGGGAATATGAGTGGTTGCTTCTGATGTGGGTTCTAAAATCAGACTATTAGACCTATAGTCAGAATAATTATTTGCAATGAAATAGCCAAAAATATATGTGCCAAATGAAAACTTAGTTCTAAAATGGAAAACACAAAACAATTCAAGAAAACAATGCAGACAAATATATGATAGTAAAATAGTGCACCAAACAAGGGAAAACCTTTTTAAAGATTGGGACTTGGTAATTTTTTTTTTTGGTGGATGAATCAAAACTTCCTACGGACCCTTTGTGAATGTAATATAATGCAGTAGATAAGTAAAAGAACAATAAATAATAAAAATATCTTACCCAAAGTGATGACAATTATTTCTTTCTTACTTTTTATATAGATCAAGATAATTACCTCGTATATATGCGCCCTGAATGTACGCAAAATCACAATAAAAAAAATTGGGGGGGGGGGAGGGGTTGCTTACTAGCGACTTGGGGACTAGTTGTCTGACTAAAGGGAGGTGACGACGGCAATGGGAGGTGATGACATCAGTAATAGGCAGCGGCGGTGGCCTAGGGCCAGTTGTATATGAAGTAGTGGATGGTTAACTAAAGGGTGGTGGTGGAGGTAGCATGCGGTGGTGATGGAAGCAACATGCAATGACTGCAGTGGTAGCAAGCTACGACGATTGCGAACAGAGGAAGTGACTGGTGGATGAGGGAGATGCCCATGGATAGAAGCGATGACTGAACAACGTACATCGTAATGGTGGTAGGTAGCGAACAAGGGGGCAGCAACGACGGGTATGGTTGGAATGGGTTGGGACAAAGAACGATGGCTAGGAAAGACCTAACCCTAATGTTTTTAGAGTTAGGCATTGATACCACATAATGTAAAACTACATGCTAACATAAAATAAATGAAGCAATGACTAAAAGATAATTCTTATTCATCAATTGTGTCCCTAAATGGACGTACATAGAGCCTTTATATAGGCTTTTAAAAGAAAGACTAAACGGGTTTAGCCAATGTGGGACTAAACCACTTGACTTTATAAAAGCCCGAAAATGAGAAACAGAGGGAAAAATAAATAAAGCCTACTAATGAAGCCTAACTAATGACATGGCACCGTCTATGCTCATAAGTGCATAAAGGTGTGGACTGTCCTACATCAGAGACTTTTTATCCTTTATGCAGCTCATATTGGGCCATCAATTGGAATACTTTTTTTAGATCGCATTCTTTTGTGACTTGCTACAATTGTTCAATAACAACTCTGGAGATGTTGGTTTATTGGATGGTAATTGCATACATACTATGTTGAGAGTATGAATTTTTTGTCAGCTCATTTGTTTCTTCTTAGTTGATGGCGTGATGTTAATGTAAAATGTGTTTGATTATGTTTTGGAACTATTTCTTGCTTATGTTATAGGGAGTATGGAATGTTAGACTGATGTTTGGGGTAGGAAACTGGATGAGATGTAGTCTACCATGCACACCCACACTTACCAAGGCAGTGGGATGGCAGGTCAGGTGAAATACATTTTGCATATCTAATCAGGCTTCCCCAACCGGACCCTAATGGTGACACACTAGGAGGAGGGTTGATAATGTTATCGAAGGCAATTAAAAAAAGCAAAGATGTTTAAACTGAATCTCAAAATTTGTACAAATTTTCTTAGATCTAGCCCATTCTGCAAAAATAAAACCTATGTTCTTAAACTTAAGCATGTCTAACTTTCCATTAGTCTAGAGTCAAAGGTACTTAAGGAGAGGGACTGGAACATTTGTTCCCTTCTTAATTGTGAATAATGATGTTTTCCTATCAAAGGAAGTTACGTTTAGCAATATGCAGTCTCATGTACATGGTGAGCCATAATTTCATTATCATTTTTCAACATTTGTTATCTCTTCACTATTGTATATAGATGACCATCTTTATATCACCCTCTATATGAAATTTTTTAATGTGCAGGACCAAGAGGTACTCATATAGACATTGCATTATATAATCTCTTTGATAGGTGAATGTGCTTTACATATTTGGAGAGTAGATTCAGTAGAAAAAAGAACATTATTCTCATGGAAATCCACAATATTTATCCTGATCAATGAAACATAATAAAATACAAGTTTCCTAAACTAGTATGAAAATTTCTCTACCTTATTCTTAGTTGTAGTCATACCAATGTTAATGAGAAATATACAAATGACTTCTTAATCTGCTGGTGCAAGTGGCTAGAGAATTATGCTTTTTTGAACACATGCATGTTCATTCTCTCATTTATTGGAATATGTAGGTGAAATAATAAAGCATGTGGAATGATGGTTGTGAAACCAATTTTATGTCACAATATGAAAAATGGAGTGAATATTCGGTGAATATATGACTACACTCCAATCTCTTATTCTATTTTATAGCACATGTGTTAAGTTGACGTGTTCATGTGCTCATTTAGATTATGGGGCTTCTCATGTGCTAAGGTGGCATATTCATGTGCTCCTAGACACCATAAACACTATATTACTCAAGGTAAGGCTCTCTTGGATTCCCAGATTCACAAAATTTACAAGAACAAAGTTTTTCTAGAATTTACCCAACCTGGAAATAATTTCTCCTTGACTAGATTTCACTTTCTCTATTATTATGGGATGAAGTTATACTGATTGTGGGTGAATAAAACTTCCAAGAGATAAAGCATAGGATGGATCTGAGTTCATCTTTTGTTAGAACATTTTGCAATCCTTGACGTTGATGTTGAAGAGATTTTACTTTAGTTCATCTTTACCAAGAATTCTTTTTCTCGATTTGAATGGATCTTAGATAAGAACATATAGGCTTGCCTGCTTTACCGGTGTAGTGTTTTCTTACATGGTAAATGTATATATTTCCATTGTAATATATTGACATTTACCTCATAGATTGTTACTACTCAATTTTACGCATAGAAATAACATAGATAATTTTGATTCAGTTATTGGAGCATACAATGCCCACCGAGGAATATTGAGGCAATACAAATATGCATTGTTAGGTTGCATACTAAGAGTTTTAGACCCATATATGGTTAAATAAGAAATCAACAATAATACTTTTATTCTCATGGTTTTCACAACCATGACTTCTTCTAGTACTTTGATATAAACCTAAGTTCCTTCTTTGTGTTTCTTTGATCTTCTATTCTAATATGCTCCTAATAGGGTCATTCTATTCTTGCAGAGTTTCTTGAGAGTTCTCACTTATTTGATATTTTATTGACCTCCTTGTCTTGAAGACCTATGTCGGTATCTCAAGGTTTTCAAATAGAACGTGCCTACAATAAATACGTAGTTTCGAAATTAGTTTATGTGCAAACTTATATTTTCTAGCTACATCAGTCTTGTAAGTAAAGTCCTAGAGCCATTTCTACATTGGAATTAACATTTCCTGATCATTTAAATAGTAGGTAGAAATAGCATATACATCCCAACATTTTCATATGTTGTTTATAATACAAAAATCATGGTAGTTTATCAAAATATTTGAATAAGGAATAATCGATGCCCACACTTTTAAAGATGATGCTTCTCAAGAATCTAGTAACTCTTTTGTTTTATTTCAATGTCCCTACACAGGAATACTACTGACTTTGGCATGTATTATTCCCTATTCAAGGCATCATTACACAGTCTTCCGTGGGGAAAGGGGTATATAATAGAAATCACATGTCTAAGATTGGCACTACCATGCAATCACCCTTACAGATTTGAATAACATATCCACACACTATATCAATCTAGTGCATTGGTAATGTGCTAGAGACATTGCCACGAGATTTAAAATCTGGGTTATACATTTTAGGGATTCAAAATAGTTTAAGGGTATTGGAAATGGAAATATGACTCTTGATAATATCTAATATTCATAAAAGCATACTACAACTAGATAGCATGGGCTAGTATCTCTAGATATATTCTCCTCACCCTTAATCAAGAAATAACTAAGACAATAATCCACATTTAGACATTTCCTAGAATTTATTGTGAATCATGTCATTAGGACACACATTCAATGCAAGATTTTATTTTGTTGTTTTTATTACTTGACTTCAGAGGTGAAAGGACAATGTTGTGTTCTTGCATCATTCATTGTGATTGTTTTTATTTTGACCTTTATTTGTCGAATTCTCTAATCTATGATCATGTGTGACCTCTTTTTACTTGCATCATGAAATTTTAGATATCTCAGTGTTCACTACTACCGATCTCATCATTTCTGAAGATAGTGATAAGAGCCCTTTCCATTTTTGTAGTAGTACATGACTAGTAAGCTGGAAATCAAGGAGCAAAACTACAACTGGCTTCACTACTTTCTTCCCAGGCAGTGGCGGAGCCAGAACTTAACGAAGGGGTAGGTACCTTATAGCTACAGCTAAGTAGGTAGGGCACACTGTAAGGTAACACATACTTTTTCCCAAAATCTATAGCAAATACAACTCAATCAGTGTACATTTTGGCAAGTACGGGTGGGGCACATGCCCACCTGTGCCTCCATGTGGCTACGCCACTATTCCCAGGCACCAGTATCCACTGGTACAAACAAGAACATGTTCCATTGTTCTTTTTAGAATGAATTTTATATAAACAAATATATGTCCTTTTTTTACTGTCAGGCCTGCTAGTTCTGCATAATAGCTAAATTCAACCAAAACTTAAACTATGATTGATGGGGAAGCATACATTTTTTGGTGTTTTTCTATTTGTAAGGAAAAAGAATGAACTGTATTTAAACTTGTACACATATTTAAGATTATTGTCAGGACACTATTTAGCTGGCTTTTCATTTTTGAAAAATTTCACCTTCTAATATTATTTCCCAATATCCATTTGATTTCCTGTGAAAAAAGCTTGGCATTGGAGTTTCCTAGAATCTCTTATATACGCTTATTAATAAAGCTATTTAAAATAACAATAGAATGAATAGATGTTTCCTTCATGGAATGTTTGTTCAAAGCTAAGCTGTTTCAAAAATTGATAATGATACACTCAAGTTTCCACTCTACATTTTCATAGAATTCAACTAGATCATCAAGCTTATCAGCCAGTTTGTTCTTTTTGCCACTCAAGTTCTTTGATTTCGTGTTGAGATCATGTTGGAATTTCTTAAACAGAGGAGGAAGTGAAAGAAAATGGTTGCTGAAATAGTGGTTTATGGGCCTAATGATGAAGGTGAGATGTTTACTCATCTAGGACAAGCTTTGCAGTCTTGAAACAACCTTTTTGTGTTTCCACTAGACAATTCAATAGGCAATATGCTTTTGCTTAATATATGAATGAATAGCTATATGCAACAAGATCATATAGAAATCATCATATACTTGGCTTCCCAATAAAAAGGCCTTATCACTATCTACTCAATTGCCCATATGGGTTTTCTTTGTATCTAATCTTTTATTATAACACGTGCACTTCCTACCTAGTTATTTCCATGTATATTTTTGACCTTATGCCTTTGTTTCCTTTTATAAATATCCTAAACTTGTGTCATTTACCAGTTACATGTGACAAAATATTGAACATATATCAGAATATTGATCACTATTGTTTTATTCATTGGCATTTACGTGTTACACAAGCATGGTTACTGTAATGACCACATTTGTGCTGAATTGGTAAACTAGGGTTTACTTGAATGATTACATGCTTGATTAGATTGAACATCGTTTAGACTTGATTAATGATAGTAGATCCATTGTGATGTTTCAAACCTAAGAAGAAACTCTAACTATGATTTTAGTTGAAGAATTAGGGTTTGAGAAATGTAAACCCTAATCGGCAAATATTAGGGTTTGATAGTACATGAATATGGAATTTGATCATGACAGTAGTGTGGTAAATGATATTTCTTATTTTCTACAAATTTTTGATTTAATTGAATTTTGGATATGATATGGATAACTCAATAATGCATATTGGAGAAAAATTTCAAAATATTTGAGTGTTCTTTGAATGTGGTTCTTGATTGAACTACACTTCGACGAAAATGCTGACAGAGTGCTTTTTAGCAGTGCAATGTTTTATTTTTATTCATTTTTTGGTAACTCCAAATGATCTCAAATTTTAACTGGAGATCTAAAACTCAATATAAACAAATCATAAAATTTTTACAATTTTTGGATGCATTTATACCTTATCATTAGACGAATTACTGTAATATTTTTATGATAGAAAATTCAGCAGAAATAAGAGAAGGTATAGTGAGGGGTCAATGTCCAATTGACCCTAGCAGCTCAATGGCTCTATATGGTCAACCTAACACACAAGGAGGTATCATAATTCGTGATTCAATCCTAAGAAACAAAATCCTAGAGAAAGAGGGACAATTAGGGTTTGAGAGGAGAAAGTGATGGAGATGCTGACCTAGGATTTTGCGGTTCGAGGAATGATGAAATTATGTAAGTTTACATTCTTTGGATATAGTTTCATGGTGAATCTTCTCTCAGATGTCAAGATTTTGTCCCTCCCCTGATTGGATTTGAAATCATATCAAATCAAGTCCTTTTCTCACTCTTTCTCTCCTAATCCTCAATTCTAGGATTTTTGAGTTGAAAGGAAGAAGAAATGGCGATTGCTAGGTTTTTGATATGGATTTGAGATTTTTAGATATGGGATCCGTTTTTAAGCTATTTCACAGCTTATGGTGAGTGGCTAAAAGAATATTTCTGTCAATTGTACTCAATTAGATGGTTTTATTGTATATTCTCATTTTCTCTGTAGATGACAATAAATGAAAAGAACTATTCTTGAATTTAGTTTATAGAATACTTTAATTCATGTTCCAAATATGATCTAAAAACGTTTATATGATGACATGGATATAGATATCCATGTACCTTGAGCACTACATAATTAAAAAGTTTATTGAGAATCTTCTGAAGATCTGAATTTTCAAGTTATGTGGGTGCTTGAACAACATTATAGTTGAAATTCAGATTTATGCTTATATTATCTTACTTATGTTCCTAGTGCATATAATTCTACATGTTTGATCTCTTTGATTTGATGTATGGACAAATAGAGTTTCTAATTTTCACAATACATATCCTGTGAATAGTAAGTAATCAAGGATGGAAACCCAATCTAGTATGCTTTTACAAGTATACATATCAAATTTAGTAGTAAATGGCTGATTGAAATGATTCATGTGATATTGTGTGATTTTATCTGAATATTATCTTATATGCATACATTCTCTGTTTATGAGACTCAAATTTTCTAACTCAAATACTTATCATGAAATGCATATGTTGTTATGCTATTGCAAGTGGAGAGATATGACATGCCCTAGATAGGTATGTTATCGATGACATGCATAAAAGTGAGAAATGTTGAATGAGAATATTTATATTAGTAGAGATGATATATGTTTTAATACATGAGAAGTGATATATGTGCATGAGAAAGGAGAAACCCTAAAAAATGGGTAGATAATATGTTAATCATTCAGTTCAGTATCATCAGTGATTTGAATTCAATAGTCTGAGTAGTCATTAATATATACAGTTAAAAGAGATCAGTGTAAGAGAAAGATATATTCAAAGTTACAGTAATAATCATAGCCCTAAACACTGTAGATTCCCTATGAGATGTCTGTGCCATAGGGATGAAATGACCTAACCCTGGCAGTGTCCAGTATATGGGGTTCAGATCGTACTAACATGTGGTACTGGGGATGAAGCCCTAGTGGAAGTCTCCTTAAAAAAACAGTATGTAGTGTCCAACATCAACCAGACATCATAGCGACACTAGAGTACAGAAAAGCCAATAGATGGCTTGATTCTCCACCTTTGTGCTTAGGTTAAAGGAGGAGTCCAGTTTTATGACCTATAGGTGTGGCAAGGCCAGAAAGCCATTTTCCTATTACAGACCAGCGATGTAGTTAGGCTTAGCATCCCGAATGTGTCAGCTAAGTCATGTACGGTGAGATCATATTTTGTTACGATTCTTCATATGTAGAGTACACTACATATGATCAGGGCATAAACTAAAATATGATAATATAAGTTTAAAGAATTTCTTATAAGTAAGAAGAGTTAAGAAAGATTTGATTTTAGTTTCGCAGTAGTGGTTCTTTAAATGTAATATTGAATATAGCGAGGATTATATTTCCATACTTGTTTATTTCTAATGATGTTGGCTTCAATGTTATTAGTACATTTTTTAATATCTCGTCTTTTAAATTTGAAATTACTATCTTATTTTATTTCAATTATCCAAGAATGATATATGTCTGATTCAGTACTTTAGACTATATTATTGTTTTACTCATTCAATGAGCGAGTAGGCTCACCCCTTTACTCAAATTATTTTAGGGAAACTGTGGGGATTGAAGATATCATTGCATTAGAGTAGATCAGCCATAAGAGTTAAGTCTGAGTATAGTTATGTTTAGTCGGTCCTTGTCACTCTAGATCCTTGTAAAGAAAAAAGAGAGAATTGTAAGTGATGATGTATAACATTATTCCTCTTTTAGCAATATATGTGAATCAACAAGTTTTATGAGTTTAAAAGTATGAGAAACATAATGAATGTTTATACATGCATTTTTTTACTGTTGAAATCAGATTAGAGAAATCAATGTTTAGATTCTCTTGTAAAGTTAGTTTATGTGATTGCATGTAAGAAACAAAATGAAGAAAAAAAAAGGTTTAGGGTGAACTTTGTATTACGTTAAATCCTCAATTTATGCCCTAATCTCATGATTAGTGGTAATTGTGAGATCGGGGTGTAACAACTTGGTATCAAAGCTTAGGCTGAGTTGTCAGGGACCATTAAGTTAGTAAGTTAGAGTTATAAGTGTGGCAGATAGGAGATGTTATGATTTTAGCACTAGGGATTTGAGTATGTGGATATCCTGGCCCGGTATCTGAGTACTTTAATTAACCAGTATCAAGATACTATGTCTATTCATTCATGTATACCCTGGCCAGGTATACAGTGAAAGGATGGGCTAGAGAGGAACCCTAAAAATATTAGCGTTAGAAACAAGATAAGTAACATGAATTAAGACCATAAATATAAAATGAGATAGAACTTTCATTTCATATTGTTGTTTTATTGAAGATGAATAGAAAATGCTCTTATATGTTTAAATTCAGATATTCAGTATTTTGAAATATATATGGGTCTTTAAGATTTGTTGTACACTATGAAGTTGTAGCATTTATTGATTACATTCTTTGTATCAAGTAGACTAGAAATGATCTTTGAATGAGATTTCCTAAGTGGATAAGTTTTCTCCCACACATTTGAGATGAATAGGAGTTGAGTAATCCTGAGTAGCCCTTGGCTTCAGGACTGCAGGTTCTTCCTGATCCGGCTGGCATGATGCATTACTGGGATCTAATGACTCCTATTAGAAACATAACAAGAGTAAATTCTGGATAGATTAGATCCAAATTCTAGTATGAATGTATATACTCTAAGATTTTGAAGTATAAGGGAAAGACTGGGATAACAAACAATCATTTGGAATAGATATTTGAGATCCAACTTTGGGGCCTCATATGAGAAACCATTAATTGAGAATAAAGGAACACGAAATAAGGTTCGAATTAAGTTTAATTATTAGTATTATATGAACTCTAAATATGAAATATGGAAAAGATTTGAGAAAAATATGTAAGGGGCAAAGATAATAAAAATCAATCATGAGGAATGGATTATATAACCGAGTGCAATGTTTTTATGTACTCCAAAGCAAAGGGAAAATGGAAGAAAAGAGCTAAGTATAAAAAAAGTACATAGAAGTGAAGAGTCTTCAGAAGAGTTAAAGTGAAGAGAACTAGATGAGCATGTAAATCATAAAACTAGGATAAGAAACTTAGTTGAAATAAAGAGAAATGTTGGAAATAATGGGCTTGATTAAGGAATGAGGGTTATGATATAATTGAGAGCATGGAATGTATACCTTTATTAATAAGTTTAATAAATTCATCCTTACTGCCTTTGGATTCTAAGTCTCTATAGAACAACAAACTAATTTCTAAAAGAAGAACAAAAGTGTAGCTTAACCAATCAATAAGTCATACAAAGGTAGACTATATTCAGGAGGGAAAACCTTGATTAAAAGAGATACTAAGTTTGACCCATGCATGAGTTGTTTGATTTAAACTGAAGTATATGTAATGTATTAAACATGAGTTGAAACTAGTAGAGAGATTATTGATTTAAAATTTCAACTTCACATTAGTAGAAGGATAAAAAGAAATATGTGCAACATGGTATACATGATCATACACATGAATAAGCAACATGATCGTAAGAAAAAAAATTAGAAGTTAAAGATGACAAATGGAAGAGTAGTATATGGTAAGAGGATTATGGAATGTAAGGAAGGGTTTGAAACATGGTGGAGTAATATAGATTATAAAAGAAAGAGGTTAGGAGATTCAATCAAGTGCTAATTAGTCAAGTATCCTTGTTGATAACTAACTAAACCTACATACAAGAAATGTATTAAGGGAATGTTTGAAGATAAGAATTATAAGTCTTAGAATAATCTCCTCTTTCATATCTTCCTTAACGAGAGCAATGTGGGAATGAAGTGATAAGAAAATGAATCATATATTATGCATAACCACTATGGTAGAGATATCTAGTGAATGTAATAACGACACATAATATGTTGATGAAACTCCAGTGGGATAAATTGAGAATGTAATCTATCTGAATAGGTCAAGTAAGAGAAAGAAAACTCAATTGATAAGATAAGAAAGACCTTAGTAAAACTTGTGAGATCCAAAGTTTGAATTTCAAATTAAGGGAGAAAAGTCACATCACAATAACATCATGCTTCTGATAAGGACCAAACCCAAGAATGTTTAGATTTGTAGTAGTTCAAGGGATGTCACTAGTGATTTGACCTTGAATACTAGCATCTCTATAAAACAAGATCATGAGATTTGCACTATGAGAAGTAAACTAGCACTGATAGTAATCCAACATTTAAAGATAGCTAATCTGAAAGGTAGATGAACAATATGGAAATGATTCAGAGTAAAGAGTAAGTTATAAATTTGAAATGTAACAAGTGTGTTTTGAAAAAAAGGAGAAATACAATATGAGTGAAGTGTGATATGAGATAAATTCTTGCAGTGATAGCAAGAATGATGAATAATCTATTTGTACCTTGTATGTTTCAATTTTAGGAATGTTTAATCTACATGATTAAAATGAGAAGGATAAGAAGCAAAAAGTAAGTAGTAGTGAATGAGGAGAGAGATAAGAGAAAACAATGGCTTTTAGTAATATGTGAATTTGTTTTTAGAAGTATAATTTGTTGAAGGTATATTAAGGGATGTAAATTGGTCCTACGTATGATTTCAGTGTACATGTGCAAGCAATATGTTAATTAAAGGTGTCTGAAAGTTGTAGTCATTCATACTAGTAATCCATCTTAGTATTGTACAATTGTGGTATGGTGATATGGGTTGAATATTGATGGAACAAATGAAGGGTTACCTTGAATAAGGTAGTCTTACCTATTCACTCATATGAATAGAAGGGATGATAACCATATTGTATTGATATGTAACCCTAATGAGGTATATCTTCTTATACCTAGCTTTAATATAACTAAGTGATGGTAATTGGGTATGAATAGTCCTTGAATGACTAATACAATCATGGAGTACTCTATTACTATTGTTGAAACCCTAGTATGCTATAACCCGATGGTTACACCTTGAATTATGTGTGGGTTCATACTTGAGAATAATATGGAATGTGATAGTAATGCTTCACCTTATGCATCTGTGATGCAATGGGGATGTCGTGAGTAGTATTGTACAATTGTTGTTGAATCTAGTCTTCCAACTCAAGACTGTTTTGCAATTTGAGTAGCACAATAGTAAAATTCAAAAGAACATGGTGAACTCTCTTTTGTGACTTAGAGGTAATACATAACAATAGTACATATTGATCTGTATGAATTGAGAAAGTCAGATCATATTAGAGGTAACACCTCAAGAGTATAAAAAAATATTGAAATGGTTGTTTATCTCTCTGTCTCACTCTACTATGATTGATTGTGGCATAGAGAATTTGTTTGTTGTCATTGAGAACTATTTCAAACATGTTGTGATTAGAAAAGAAATGAAGGACTTAATGTTGAAAACTGCATTCAAGTATGAAATACAAGAATATAATGACAAGTAATATTTCAAAAGCTTAAAATAAACTTTGAATATACTTTGTTTGTGTATTTATTTTTTAGGGATAAAACTTTTTAAGGGGGTGAGAATTGTAATGACCAAATTTGTGCTTAATTGGTAAACTAGGGTTTACTTGAATGATTACATGCTTGATTAGATTGAACATTGTTTAGACTTGATTAATGACAATAGATCCATTTTGATGTTCCAAACCTAAGAAGAAACTCTAACTAGGATTTTAGTTGAAGAATTAGGGTTTGAGAAATGTAAACCCTAATTGGCAAAAATTAGGGTTTTGATAGTACATGAATATGGAATTTGATCAGGATAGCAGTGTGGTAAATGATTTTTCGTATTTTCTACAAATTTTTCATAGAATTAAATTTTGGATATGATATGGATAACTCAATCATTCATGTTGAAGAAAAAATTCAAAATATTTTAGTGTTCTTTGAATGTGGTTCTCGGTCAAACTATACTTCGACCAAAATATTGACATGGTGCTTTTCAGCAATGTTGTGTTTTGTTTTTAATTATTTATTGGTAACACCAAATGATCTGAAATTTTAACTGGAGATCTAAATCTCAACCATAAACAACATGTAAAATTTTCATAATTTTTGGATGTGTTTAAAACTTATCAGTAGATGAATTAGAGTAATATTTTTATGACAGAAAATTCAGCTAAAATAAGAGAAAGTATAGTGAGGGGTCAATGTGCAATTGACCCAAGCAGCTTAGTTGCTCTATATAGTCAACCTAACTCACAATAAGCTCTCATAATTCGTGCTTCAATCCATAGAAATGAAATCCTAGAGAGAGAGAGGGAGAGTTAGGGTTTGAGAGGAGAAAGTGATGGAGATGCTAACCTACGGTTTTGCGGTTTGAGGAATGATGAAATCATGTAAGTTTAGCTTCTTTGGATATAGTTTCATGGTGAATATTCTCTCAGATGTCAAGATTCCTTCCCTCCCATGATTGGATTTGAAATAATATCAAATCAAGTCCTTTTCACACTCTTTCTCTCCTAATCTTCAATTCTAGGGTTTCCAAGTTGAAAGGAAGAAGAAAGTGGTGATTGCTAGGGTTTTGATATGGATTCAAGATTTTCAGATATGGGATACATTTTTAAGTTGTTTCACAGCTTAGGGTGAGTGAGTTAAAGGATATTTCAGTCAATTGTACTCAACTAGATGGTTTCAATTTACATTCTCGATTTCTCCCTAGATGACAATAAATGAAAAGAATTGTTCTTGAATTCAGTTTATAGAATAATTCAATTCATGTTCCAACTATGATCTGAAAATTTTTATATGATGACATGGATATAGATATCCAAGATTCTTGAATACTACTGAATTAAGAAGTTTATTAAGAATCTTCTGAAGATCTGAATTTTCAAGTTATTCAGGTGCTTGAACAACATTATAGCTGAAATTCAGATTTATGCTTATATGATCTTACTTATGTTCCTAGTGCATATAATTCTACATGTTTGATCTCTTTGATTTGATATATGGACAAATATAGTTTCTAATTTTCACAATACATATCTTGTGAATAACAAGTAATCAAGGATGGAAACCCAATCTATTATGCTTTTACAAGTATACATATCTAATTTAGTAGTAAATGGCTGATTGAAATGATTCTTTTGATATTGTAGGATTTTATCTGAATATTATCTTATATGCATACATGATTTGTTTATGAGATTTGGATTTTCTAACTCAAATACTTGTCATAAAATGTATATGTTGTTATGCTATTATAAGTGGAGAGATATGACATGCCCTAGATAGGTATGTTATCGATGACATGCATAAATGTGAGAAATGTTGAATGAGAATGTTTATATTAGTAGACATGATATATGTTTGAATACATGAGAAGTGCTATATGTGCATGAGTAATAAGAAACCCTAAGAAAGGAGTAAAAAATATGTTAAGCATTTAGTTCAATATCATCCATGATTTCAATTCAATAGTCCGAGTAGTCATTAATATATAGAGTTAAAAGAGATCAGTCTAAGAGAACGATATAGTCAAATTTATAATAATAATAATAGCCCTGAACGCCGTAGATTCCCTATGAGAGGTTTGCGCCATAGGGATGAAACGACCTAACCCTGGTCATGTCCAATATACGGGGGTCGAATCGTACTAACATGTGGTTCGGGGGATGAAGCCCTAGAGGAAGTCTCCTTAAATATACAGTATGTAGTGTCCAACATCAAACAAAGATCCTGGTGGCACTAAAGTACAAAAAATCCAATAGGTGGCTTGACTCTCCACCTGTGTTCTCAAGTTAGATGATGAGTCCAGTTTTATGGCCCATAGGTGAGCCGAGGCCAGAGAGCCATTTTCCTGTTGCAGACCAGTGATGTAATCAGGCTTAGCATCCTAGGTGTAAGTCTTGTATGGTGAGATCATGTTTTGTTATGATTCTTCATATGTAGAGTACACTACATATGATCATCACATAAGGTTTTTAGGGAAATTTTGGAGATTGAAGATATCATTGCATTAGAGTAGATATGCCACAAGAGTTAAGTCTGAGTATAGTTAAGTTTTGTTGGTCCTTGTCACTCTAGGTATTTGTAAATAAATAAGAGAGAGTTGTAAATGATGATGTAGAACATTATTCCTCTTTTAGCAATATATGCGAATCAGCAAGTTTTATGTGTTTAAAAGTATGAGAAACATATTGAATGTTTATACATGCATTTTTTTTACTATTGAAATCAAATTAGAGAAATCAATTTTTAGATTCTCTTGTAAAGTTAGTTTATGTGATTGCATGTGAGAAACAAAATGAAGAAAAAAAAAGGTTAAGGGTGAACTTTGTATTACGTAAAATCCTAAATTTATGCCCTAATCTCATGATTAGTGGTAATTGTGAGATCAAGGGGTAACAGTTACAATTCCTCTACAAGGAAGGATACCTTGTGCAACAACAAACTTACTTAGGATAGATTCAAATTAATAACCATTTGACCAAAACTCATTGACAATGTGAGTGTGACACATTTTGTTGTTATGAAAATAATTTTTGAGTAGTATTAACATTTGGATGAGTACATGTCTTGATTCTATGTATTATTTACTTATCACAAAGAGAGTAAGATAAAAACCATTTCTCTTGAGTTTACCCAACTCCCACAATGCTCTATTCAATATCATAGAAATCAATCATCTTTATTTCACATTGTAGATGCCAAGAATATATGCATATATAGTTTTGGTTATTGTAGGGCATATATCCAATAAATTTTATTTGATATTGAGCATCACTATAATTCTTTAAAGGTTTTCAAGTTATTACAAATACATCTTAATTACAATTATGTGCTATGGAAAACCCTTTGGTTTCATATCTCCTATCATATCATCCTCATAATATGCAAAAAAATCAATATTCTATAAAGAACTATATAGTACATATGAAATATAGAAAATGTTTAAATGAAATCCAAAACCAAAAATCAAATTTATTTAGTATTTTCCTAATATAGTTCTTTCCATCTTAATTATGAAAAAATTACAATAAACCCAATATCTAGCATGCCATTTCGTCATATTTCTCAAATAAAAAATTCATTGGATAAAATGTGTTTGAAATACTAAAAATAGATTAGTTAGATACAAAAATGTATGCACCAAAAAATAAAAACGATTTGCAAGTATGAATATTTATTTGGATCATATCAAAAATTTCCTTATGATTGTGATAATTTAACAAAGAAACATGTGTTTTCTTTTATTTTAAACATGATAAAAAAAATTATGAATCATTTATTAATTCCATATCATTCTAGTATAAGTGATTATTCAAACTTTTGAAAAATGTGTATTAATATCAAGGACATTTATAAAATATATTTAATTATTGAAATTGTAGAGATGCAATATTTGTAACAAAATTATAATATTGTTTTCTAAATGTTCATATTTGAGTAAATAGTTTTCACCATTGTCTATCTTAAATCCTTTGTTATAATAAGAGCATAATAAGTAGATACTTCCTTCAATTTTATAATTTCCAAACTTATTTTTTATTTCTAGAAATTAATTTAAAGTGAATCCCAGTTGTTGCCTTTATTTACCACCCTCCCTGACATTCGGCCTCCGCCATGGGCGTGGGAGGGGGGGAAATCATTTTCTCTTAATCCCATAATGTATTAAAGCATATATGTCAATAATTTTTACATTATGGCCAAGCAATTGTTTTGTATTGCGATTAATGAGATTATTCAAAGGCATAAATTCATTATATATAAAATTAAGTAGAGTATTTGAATGATGTAATTGAGGAATATTTCCATTATTAAAGTTCAAAGTTTCTAAGGTCTTTTACATATCATTTATTATACATAAATTCAACATATTACATGAAATGTATGGCTTCTTACTTCAAACATATCTTCATTCAATTACTTATTCATATACACACGAATACCACCAACAAGGGACAACATGGTTGACAAATTCTAGTGTTCCTTAATGAAGACTCCTATGTTTAAACACCAAAAAAGAATTTCTAAATCAATACTCTTGGGCTTACGACCTCCTCTACATACTATGGGTGAAGGGTGGGAAAGATATTCTTATCTAATCCTCTTATACATATAACAAATGTTTTAATATACAAATATTATCTTATAATGAATAATATACATCATAGTTATCTTTATCATGTATAGAAACTACTACAAACATTCATATCTACATGTAGTTAGCTATTTATATATCATATACATAGTCAATGTTATTATTTCTGCCTTTTTCTTGAATTTCACAATTTTTTTAATGTGGACAATTTAATATCTCTATTATTTTGTTGAAGGTGGACAATAATATAATACTCAACTTTAACTTTATTAACCATGAAATGTTTTTATACCTTCATTTTAGCTTTTATTAGCATACAAAAAGTTGTTTTATATTAGGAAATAATGACTTTTCCCAAGGAATTCAAATTTTTTAATGCATATAATAGATAGTTTATAGCTCAATTATAAATTTATTTATGCATATATAATATATACCAAAAAAATAAGTTCATATTATGAAATTGTTTTAGTATTGAAACTTGTAAAAATAACCTTCTCTACTGTTAGGATTCTAAATCACACAATGAAATCTAAAGCATCTAGTAGATTTTTGATATAACGTCAACAAGTATGATCTAAAATTCAATATTTTTGTACCAAACATATTTTATTTTAAAAACTTATATATGTTAGCATGGTGGTTTTGTGAAATCTAAAATTTTGAGGTCCACATTTGATTTTTAAAATCTCAATTAAACAAAGTGCATCACATAATAATTGAATATATGTAAATATATTTGATTTATAACAACATATTTGTTTAATATTGATCTATTCTTAAGTTGTACTAACATATTTCTTTAATATTTTTGGACTTGGGATAGTCTATTTGACATATCTATTGAGATGGTCTATGTTTGATATGAAAATATAGCCTGATGCTAAAAAGGTTTGGCAAAATTGGTAATAAAGAGTCATGTTAAACATGAGATTCTAGGTTCCAATTTCCTTAGTGATGAATTAGAGAGAGACAGTATCATTGTAAAAGAATAGGTTAGGGCTCACCTTGCAATGACAATCCATGCAACAGATAGAGCTCACAACTATATTATAAGACATAATTAAATAATGTTTCCTGCCATTATCTAACTAACTTGTTGTAATTCCTCTAAATGTTTTCGACAATGTTTAATTTAAGAGTCTATATTAGAATAACGAGGGGCACATTAGAGTCATGTTGTGATATAATGAGTCCAAATATTATCATGATTTTCCATTAAACTTTTCACTCAAAATATTACATCCTAAGAGCAGAATTGGAGTGTTATATAGTTTTTCTTGCTAATATTCTAAATCATCAAACATATAGAATATATAGTAGCCAAGATCATCAATTTTTATGTTAACTTGTTGCATAACAATTGTTATATGTTTTTACCATGCTTAATTTTTATATACAGTTGGAGAAAATACTATGTTAATTTTTTTTGGAATAAGGTAAGTATATTGCCAAAAATAAGAAAGTATAGCTGAGCTACACTACAAAGCTGGGAACCTAGCCGAAAAGGAAGGCCCCAAAAACATAAGTACACAAACACAAAACAAAAGAAGGGTTACAATTACAAAAATCCCAGTATGTTCTCATATCAAAGCTGAATTTATTTACCAGATCATGCCTATGCTTTACATTCCATTGAATATTCATAGAAAACTTCTCAAGCACCTTCAGATTTTCCATATCTCTCTGCCCATGCATCCTATTTCTTTCATACCATGGTATAACAAAGGCCTGTGATGCATAGACAAGCATACTGAAACAGAGCCTTGTTGTTCCTATACTTTAACTTAACCCACTTAAAGTAGTCCTCTAGACTTGTAGGAAATAGATTCCTCCACCCATTTATGATACATACAATATGCCACATTTGCTTAGTACATCAACAATCAAAGAATCGATGTTCTCTGGATTCACTGCCGTCCTTGCACAATGGGCAAGTTTCCTCCACCTATAGCCCCCATCGCCTCAGCCTTTCGTGGGTGGGTAGCTTGTCCAGAAGGGCTTTATAAGCCATGGTGCTCAATTTAGGATTGTGATGCTTGCCCCATAGTGATTCGGCCTGCCTAGCAGTGTTGCTTGTTGCTATAACAATGTTGATTAGTTTTGGTGGGTTAATAGAAACACAACCACCATTTACATGAACACAGTACAGACTTAGAGATGTGTCATAGAAAGAGCACATTCCTCTCTAGATTCTAGATATATTAACCATCATTCTCATTTGTAAGGTCTCACCATATCTCACTTTCAGCCATTTTACCCAAATATTATTTTGGTTATCAAGGAATCTATCAAGTCTTTTCTTTGTGTCCTTTTGTAGTAGCACATCAGGGTCCATGATCTGAAGACCACCTTGCTCAAATGGTTTAGCTATCTTGTCCCAAGCTATTCCATGGCCTTTACCCCCCCCCCCCAAAGGAAGTTTGCAGTGATAGTATTATCACACCAATGATGGTGTTAGGGATATCTGTAACACCCCAATTTTCTTTAAACATACAAATATTGAGCAGCATCATATTCTCATTGGGATGTCACAGAAATGATAATCATTGCACAAAAATATAATTTTATTGAACCAACTCAGGAAAAATAATTTGTAAATCTCATGTCTCAAGTTCCACAACATGAAACTTAAACTTTGAACTGAACTAAACTAGTACATAGTCTTAACACTAATTCAAAAACTAAATTAAATAACAAATGATAGTTGGCACCTCACCAGCTCTAAACTCTTAGTTTTCCCTTGAGATGTATGCTTCTCACTTAAGCTCCTCCCTTATTCTTTCCTCATGCGGACATCACGTCCCCAGCCATGCATTTAAAACAGAAAACATGTTAGAGTAAGTGACATTGAGTATTGTTATAACAACATACTAACTTACCAATAAGAAAAATCATAAAAGTAATTGAACAATAAATCTTTGATTCACATAATATTCTCTTAGAGGTAAATTATAATGTCCTCTACTCTTATGCACCAATTGTTCTCATAAGGCCTGTGACTCAACTAATGTTCCACTTGAACTCATAATTTGCACCTAAGTTCCATAATTGTGCTCCAATTGAGCTCATGATTTTCACATAAGTGCCATAATGTTCCATTTGAACTCTTAATTTTCACATAAGTGCCATAATGTTCCATTTGAACTCATAATTTGCACATAAGTGCCATATGTTCCATTTGAACGCATAAGGCCCGAGGGCTCAACATTAACATGATGAGGACAAAATAATACAACCAATTACATGATTCATCATTAACTTGAAATAATTATCATGTACTTGGATTTGACATGAACATGACATGGATTCTTGAAATAGAAGTTGAAAGAATAAGCAACATATAATAACTTTTGGAGAACATTAATTCAAGATTTTCTAGAAGATTGAATACATAGCTATGCATATAATTTAACTTGATCATCATAGTCATTATAAGGAAATGAAAACCAATACTAAATACTCAAAGTGCATGAACTCACTTACCTTTATTGGAGCAAACCGTAATTATTCTCCCTGATCCTGAGTCACTCCTATATTCTTAAAATTACTTGATTTATATTAATTATCATCATTAATACATCATAACCCCAATTTTAGTCCTTTAAGTAAAATTATTCAGAGGCAACAGATCTAGGGTTTAAAACCCTTAAAATCGATTTCCTTATCGAAAAATCTTTCCAATGAGTATTTTTGGGTATTTTTCTTATCATCCTAGGATTTACTGTGAATTATTGAATCATCAACCAATTCAAAATCATAGAAAATCCATGTGGGCCTGGGACCCGTATCTAGCATACCCAATCATGGCTGACTGCACAAGCAATGGGCCTCACTGGGGAGGACACATAGTCAATAAAAAAACAAAAACCCCAAAACACCCTTGGACCAAAAATCACTCGATTACCTATGGATGGGCATTCTGGTCATTTTCTAACCATGATTCTTGTTGTCGATCCATGGCTCCGAGCTATGCTCTAGGAGTAGAAATTGGTCTTAAACTTCGATCAAAACTCAAGAACTAGACTCGTGCCTTGGAAGGCAGAGACATTGATGGGTCCTCCATCACCCAATGAAGGAGACGAGCTATCTAGGAGGTAAAACTGTGTACTAGGGTGCCAAAACTACTCGACCATAGATACAGTAGTTCCAGGAAGGTGAACGTCCAAGAAGACCATGTGAACAGGGTACCTGACTCACGAGAACTGGTTCGCGGCCTCAACTCGAGGGTGTGGGAACTAAAACTCAAAGAAAAATCCATGAAAATCTACTGGTGATCGTCGAGAGTGTCGAGAAAATAGGGAAGAAGAGTAGCCTATAGGGTATAGCGACTCATGATGCAACAAGGCATGAAATCCATGTAAAAAGGAAGCTGGATGTCCGTAGATGCTTACATGCTTGCCAGTTTGGTCGGAGACAGTGGAGGAGGCTGAGCGTTCAAGGTGTGCACCGAATACGAAGATCGAATCCATAAGTTTGTCTCATAGCACAAGAGATCAAATTGAAATGAAAGTGGAGAATTCTGGGATTTGGTAGTCATTTTTAGCCTTATATATATTTGGGAGTCGGGCAGATAATCTGTAAGTCTTGGTTGCGAGAGGGGTCTTAGCCCTAAAGGGTGTTTCATCGTCAGGGCATAGAGTCCCTTCCAGCCCAGGCTTGTTTGATTCAGGTCGATGTTGTGATCTCAACAGTGAAGAATTTTTTGGAAATAGGGCTCTGTGGCGAGCCACTGAAGGAAACACAGAGCGGCCAGCCTGTTCTCGGTCTCGTACTTAAGGTAGGAGACGAGTTGTTACAACCCTAATTTTGGGTTCATCTGGTGAGAAATGTAATTTCTCATATTAAAGATATTTGAAAAAATAATGATATAATTTGGTTTGAATATATGGATTTCGTTTACAATAGCCTTGATGATTGTGTTGTGGGCTTTATTGGCTATTCGGCCCAAGTAACAAGAAAATTCAATTAGTAAATGAAAAATTGAATATTTGAGAAAAGAAAAATGTGGAAACCTCTAGAAGGAAAATCCAAAGAGGGATTTCATGCCTCTTGGGTTCCTTGGGTTCCAAGGAGTCCTAAGTTGCAAAGAAAGGGCTATAAGAAAAGAAAAGATGAATGAAATATTTCTTTATTAAGAAAGAAATTGAAAATAATGATAAAATGTGGAAAATGAATGGAAAGAGGCATAAATGAGATTTCTTGGTGAATTTTCGTATCCATGAGGTTGCTAATATTAAAAGGAATTCCAATGCGGAAAATAAAAGAGAAATAAAGAGAAAACCTCAAAAATAGTTATTTTAATAAGAAATAAACATGATAATGAAGAAATAATGCATAAAGATGCATCTAGAAGGATAATGAATATCCAATAAAAAGGATTTCAAAATAATAGAGTTTCTTGGGATCCAAGGAGTCCCAATAAAGAGGAAGGAAAGAGAAAATACTCAAATTGCAAAATAAGAGGATAATGTGATACATTATTAATGGATTTTGGTGATAAGGATAGAAAGGAAGTATTTTCTAATAAAAGAGAATATAATTTCGTGCCAATGGATTAAAAAGCAGGAATAAAGAGAATAAGTGAGAGGAATTTTGAATTCCTAATTATCCAAGAAATAAGAAATATTAAAGGAATAGTAAGGAGAGAGAAAGCATGCTTCTCGTTGAAGGAATATGATTCCTAATAGGAGAGGACTTATTTCCTCTTAGATGAGCATCTTAGGGTGACGATATACTCCCCTATAAAAGGGGTAGACCCCCTGGATCGAGTTCCAGAGAATCCCAATCATCCTTCTCTCTCTCCCATCTTCTTCTTTACAAGAAAACCCTAGGGTGGAGGAGTAGCACGTCTATGAAGGAACGTGGAACCAATGGACAATCTTGTTGGATGCTGGATGTCGCCGCGTCCTCGGAGCGTTATGTGGCCATAATCCCCGTGCTCCTACACTCCCGCAGGATGCCCCAAGATGGCTGCAGCTCTGCTGGGCACGATCCTGACTGATCGGTCACATACCAAAGGCTCCCTCGCCTGCGAGAGGGGAGGATGGAGGTAGAGGATGAAGTCCCGGCTGGAGCTGAATGCTGAGGTGATGGGGGGGTGGCATGCGACGCGCTGCCATGGCCGCTAGGGCGGCAGCAGGCCGTCGACCCAAGGAAGAAGGTGAATAGGATGGCATTGCATGGTTCTGCCCTCCACGGGCTAAGGAGTGGTCTGACTTAACCAGGGGCAAAAGGGGCAATTTGATATGTTTTCAAGCCCAGCCGAACAACGTTGCATGGAGCGGACACTTGGCGCTCTCTCATTGGATGTGGTAAGTGATTTCTTACAAAAATCATATTAAAACATTGGTAACTCCGATTAGGACATGTAATATATGAATTTTGATCAGGAGAACGAGAGGAACCCAATAAAAAAGATATTAAAGATTGATTCCGTTCCTAATTGAAAAATTACTATAAGTTGATGAAAAGTGCATTAAAGTTAAGTTAAAAACCCTATTTGTGATTAAAGGTTGAATCTAGTATGCTTAATGGGTTAATTGAAGTATTAATAACCTATTGAATGATAATGTTAGATTCGAACCTGATATTGATGTAAAATTTACATGACTTAGGGTTTTTACCTCATATGAGAATAATTAAGCATTTAGAAACCCGAATTTAGGGTAAAAGAAGATAAAATCATATTTAATTAGAAAGATGTGAAAATATGTTATTATATGATGGTCCTAAGTTATTTGCACATAAAAGTCCTTAATTCTGGATAAATACCCTATATGTAGTGATTGGGGTTTTCTCATGAATAAAAGGTAGATTGATGGTAAAATGAGTTCATATGTAAATTAGACCCTAATGAACTTTGAATTAATGATAGATGCTTATAATGATCTAGTCATGGATTAAAAGGATAAAAATAGTAGCTTTAATGAAAAGAAGCTTGATGAAATTAATTAATGATTAATGTGCCTTTAATATGGAAATAGAGTTATATGTTGTGAAGTGTCAAACCATTGATCCGGAAGTTATGGGTACACCTTTGACCTCTCGGTCTCCCTTAATTGGGGGTTATCGAGAGGTGGGGTCGTAACATTTGGTATCAGAGCGTAGGTTCCTCACTTAACCATTAATAATTATTAAATTTTACAAACTCCATAGAACCCAAGGGAGTTATTAGAGGATTATCTGAAAGACAGAGGTGTCTAGAAAAGGATCACGATCGGGGGATGGTAATATTTTCCTCCACAAATCTAGTCGGAATATGAGGACTCCTGGATCCGTGTGACTGCCTGGCCAAAGTCTTAGGGTATGAATCGAAATATGATACCTTTAGGACTTTCTCATCTGATTCATCCCTTCTCATCACAAATTCTGTTAAGAACCTTAGGGTTTTCTCTCTTCTCCTCACCCTCTTGAGGTATGGGTAAGTTTGATAAGGTTTAAGGGATCCTCCACCAAATTAAATGAAAAGCATGTAAATAAGATGTCATGGACATAAGCTTAATAGATTAAGCGCAAACTAAAGAATAGATACATGCTTAGGTCTTATGACATAAGTTGGCATACCCTCAGAAGAGACCTGAGGCTAGACCTTTATATCAGGAGGATAGATAAAGAGAGTTAGTCTTGGAGATAGAAATATCCATTGCATGTAGAGACCTGGCACATCCTCTGAGGATGATGATAACCCTAACCCTAAGTGTTGGATAGAGAGATATGAAGTGGTGAATAGATATCACGATAGACCAGGTGTTTGTAAGGACATGCCTTTGGGATGCCATATGATCCATGGGTGACCTAGTACCTTTGGCAACCCAACCCTGAGAAGGGTCATGCATGTTAGAGTAATGGATAGCTCCTTCGATGATGATGTTAGTGAAGGACCTGTAGAAACTCTATGGGCTTATGCGATTAGGGCATAGCATGCACCCAGAGTATGTTAGTAGTGTGAGCAATGGGTTGAAACCCTAACCAGGAGAGACTGAAGGATGACTTATGAAATAATCTTAAAGAACTATGGATAACCTTGAGCGAACATAAGTTGAACATAGGCTTCATCTAGGTAGGGGCATGCTTTCGAGGTTGATCCTTCATGAAGATAGGACCTCTAATGGTGAGGTTGGTTGTAGGGTTAGCTCTAGAAAGAGAGAGAAGGAACCAAGCAAGAAGGTTGGAATCCTAAACTCTGAGATATGTAGGGAGTTGAGGATGATGCGACCTAAGTGGATGATAGTGGTCACCACATGTTTGATCCCTAGAGGTTGTTGATGTCTTGGTTTCCATGAGAGGAACCAAACCCTAGAGAGAGGATGAGTCTACTGGTACCTCTGTACCTATGGTATAGATGAGAAGAAGAGTTCCTTAGACCTGGAGAGGTATAGTAACAGGTTATGAGGCCTTGTACCTTGTTGGTTGTTCTTAAGGAGGACCCAACTCTAAGTGTTGCTCGAGTTGAAGGATGACAACAAGTGCATGTCATGCCATTTGCATGCTTGGTTCGTGGTTAAGAGATAGAGCATGTAGTTGGACACCTACAAGTGAACCTAGGGTTCCTAGGCCTAAGAGGGGAAGTTGTGATGATACTTCTCGGAAAATGAGATCAACGAATGCGGAAGCGATTATCTAGCAGTGGAATTATTAAAAATCACTAAAAATTTAAAACTTTTTGTAAAGAGATTTGTAACGGTAAAACTCTTTCATAAGGAAACATGATAAGTTATTTACAAACTGGTCCATCATTACATCTATGTAAAATCACATCTCGAGGATTACAAACATCAACTTCCCTGTTAACTGTACAAGGCAAGATACAAAAATCTCGAGGCATTAAGCCAAAAATCTCAGATCTATATTAAGCATCGATTGACTCCTAGGACCTGAGAGTACAAAGACGACACATAGGACATTCTATCTACAAGACTTGACAGACAGTGTTTCCACCTAAGGATCACTGCGTTCCCTGATGTTACTGTTGCTATTGTTGTTGTTGTTGTTCACCCACTGATGGGTTCCTTCGTCCTTGGCGTCTTCCTAAAAAGTCGAATCCCACAGGGGTGAGACAATTGAATAATTGTCCCAGCGAGAGTTATAACTCTCTACCAGAAGCTTTGTTATTGCAACAATGGAATAACATTAAGCAGTAGAACTATAAACATTCAACAGCAGGTTTAACATTGTGTAAACTATGTGAAGCAACCTTTTTTTAAGCAATCATTTCAATTATAACCTAATTGAATGACAAGATATATAACAATAAGGAATATGAAGAACATGTATACTAGTTATTTAATTAGAGGACTATAAACAATGTATCATCAATCATTGTTTCTCGTAGTTCAACCTAAGCAGTTATGCTATACGGATGTTTACATCTTTCAAACATATTATGCCCTGAGGAGATGAGTTACACCTCTCATACTCCAACTGACCATTACAAAGTCGCAATCGGTACCATACATAGGTCATCATAAGAGCCGGATTCCTATGACCTCATCCTCCTCAGTCAGTGTGAGGATCAACATGCAGGACATCTTGTGTCTCTGCTATAATAGCTTTCTAGGGTATTCTAGCAATTTCGCTATTAGAGTTACAGTGGCGTGTTGCACTCTCTTCGCCATCGAGGGATTTCTTGTTTATCTCACATCGATGCGGCATTAACAACATCATTGGGAGATTAGTGATACATCATCCCGGCATAAACATATAATGAAGGAATGAGAGATTAAAGTACATCTCACATCAATTCCTACATTAGGACGTAAGGATATTTGCGTCCATAACCCCCACATACTCAAAAGTATGCTCTCCAGGAGTTCCCTTAGGAAAACCTATTTCACCCTCATTAAATTTCTGACAATGATGGATCTATGGTCAGGGCTCTACATGATATCATTATACTTGATTATTTAAGTACATTATAGCATTCTTTTAGCATCAGGCATGTTTTCAAACATAAACCAATCAAGACATTTGCCATAAAGAAGGAATACTAATTGTATCAAGTTCATTCCTCATCCAGTTATCATTGGGATGTCAATCCCTAATCATCTCATTATTATGATTCAGGAACATGGGTGTTCAAACCCTTAGATCATCAAAACATTTATTACCAAATAACATATTGATGTCTTGATGACAATACAAATATTTCTTATGGCTCATCCAGCCTATATGTTACCTCTTACTAGGCAACATAACATATCATTAATTTCAAAGCTTATAATGTGCTTTCAATAAATATGGCATCATAACCCTTACCTGGCTATGATCACTTCTTGATAAAGACTTGCATGACTAACACAATTGATAACATGCATTTTATATTTATATCAACACAATACAATTTATTTCCAAGTTAAATATAGAACACCACAATTGGTTTCTAGGGTTAGGGTTTCTCCAATCAATTCAGTTAGGTTACTCATCCCCTTTAACATACAAAGTCATAGTGATTACTCATGTCATAATTCAAGTACATATTTTTATGCTTATAAGCATAACCCAAATTAGGGTTTACTGTTCATATCATGACACTTCCCTAAAATTAGGGTTTACTATTCACAATACTTCACTTTACCCTAGATTAGGGTTTACTATTCACATTATAGTGAATTAAGATCATACTATTATCATGTATGAGGATTACTCCCATTAATGTCCTCAAATTAGGTTAAGATTCATTAACTATCATAATTATGGTTTCCATGATCTCACTATGAAGGAGCATACCCTAATTAGGTATATTCGTACATATTCAAAGTGTATTAATTGATTCTCATCCATATAAAGAATCTTCTCTCTCCTCTTTCTATAAGATGATGTTTACATCATCCCTGATTAGGTTAAGTCAAATCAACACTGACATCATGGGTTGTGTCATTACTATTGTGGTCATTAAGACTCACTTGTTCAAAGAGTATTAGTCACTCTATCCCATCAAGGGTACTTTTGTAATGTTCACTATTGATTATAGCATACATTAATCAACTAATTACTTGGTCCCTTAATCACTTTAGGTATCTTTGAGGTTTAGGTTAATCAACCACTAAACCATCTTGACCACTAAGGCATCAAATGATCTTGACCTTTTTAGACCTCAAACGGTTTTGTACTTTAGACCCTCAAACGGTCTTGGAACAACTTTGAAACCGTTTGATGTTGTTGACCATTTGGTCTAGTTTGACTTTTGAAACTGTTTGGTAAAGTGCACACTCAAGACTATTTGGTCATGAAGACCGTTTGGTCTTGAAGACCGTTTGGTCATGAAGACCGTTTGGCCAACTTTGACTTTGAAAGCGCATGGACACAATCGTTCTTGAAACCACATGAGCACCAAACAGTTTGGGATCATTTGGTCCCAAACGGTCTTGAGACTGTTTGGTCCAAACCACCTCAAAACTGCATGGACCAAAAAGTGTCTCAACCATTTTAATTGAATTTGGGTTTTCAATGTTGAACCCCTCAATCGATCATACACTTGTTAGCCACTTATCAATTGAATCAATTAGGTCAACCCTCAACTGATTTGACACTTAATTGACCCTCAATTGACCACCAAATAGGGTTTGAATCAATTGGATTAGGGTTTTAAATTGATCACTAGGTCAATAATTAATTGCACTTCAACTTATTGCCTTTCAATCTTCAACCACTTAACCATAGTCAACCCTAGACCTCCAAACCGTCTCAGGTGACTCCAAAACGGTCTTGGGATCGTTTGGACATCCTCCAAATGGTCTTGAGACCGTTTTTCCATTATGTCATCAAAAACCAAGTCATTCTCTTAAGGGTTGAACCCTAAATTTGGTCACCAAATCAGCACTTAATCATTTATCAACTTGTTATCATTGGACCCTAAAATGGTCAACCCTACTTAACCCTAGACCTCAAAATGGTCTTGGGTTATCATCAAACGGTCTTGAGACCATTTGGGTGATCCCCAAATGGTTTTGAAACCGTTTGGGCCACTCAACCCAAACTTCAACTTGATTCAATCATTGAAATCAGCAAATAACCCGATTAGGGTTTAGGTGATTGATGTGCCTTCAATTGGTGATTTACTTGGAATTACTTGATGATTTTTGGTAGGTAATTAGTCCACATTATTTACAACAGACCTCCAAATGGTCAACACCTGGTAAAGGCATCCAAATGGTCTTGTACCATTTTCTCTATGCGGTCTAGTGAAACTGTTTGCATTCGAACGGTTTGAAACTGTTTGCTCCCAAACAGTTTGGGAAACCGTTTGAGGAAGAGGTGGGAGACCGTTTGCTAAAGAAAGTTTGTGGATAAACTTTGAAATTAACGTCATCATCTTATACCTCAAGAACAGGGGCTGTTCTTCACAGAAACACTTGCAAGAACACATAAAGGTGTCTAAAGAAGGAGAATAAGCAACATTTTTATGAAAGGAAGATGCATAAGCAAAGCTTAAGGGTTAGAGTTATAAAACCTGCCTTAAGATCTGATCTAGAGATACACGATTCGTAGATTTAATGGTGGATGAAGCTCCAAAGGTTGCCCAAGGTCCGTTCTTCAAGATTTGGATGGAGAAGATGGCTAGAAAGAAGAGTTGTGTAAGGAAAATTACTAAAACAACCTTGTATTAGGGTTTCCTCCATGAATTCGAGCTAGATAGTGGTCCAAACTTACCAACTTAGCCTGGTCATCTTCCTCTGTTCTAGAGTTCCTTCTTGGTCGGTCCAAAGCAAGAAGAGGAAAAAGGATGCTTATATATTTTTTTGGGTATTATCAAGGCAAAGAATAAGATAGTTATTTCTTTTATTTCTTAAACCCATCCACTCATGCTCACTCTACCCTTGGCCACATTTATTCCTTCTTTTCACATGCAAAACCTCCCTCTTATCCAAGGTTATAGGAAAAGAAACCATATATCTTAATAAGCTATATATATATAAAAGACCTTTTGCTTAAAACTTGGTTATTTAGATATTAAGGTTATCTTTCTTACTTGATCATTCAAATGAGGCGCCCCTGTCATTTTATTTTCTTAACTTGATGCCAAGAAAAATGAGAGATAATTTAGAAGGTATATTTTACATGTTGCACCCTAGATTCTGGGTAAATTGCATTTTACTCCAAAACTAGGTTTTAAAGTACAAGGATTGCTCTACAAGCTATATCTTGGTGCTCAAGCTTGTGGAATCCACATAACTACATCATATTCATTCTTATGATGCCGCATCATTAGAGGAACATCTCAACATGTGCAATTTGCAAGTTAACCCCTCAACTTGGGTAATTTGCACATTAGTGCAAAATTAACAAAACACTGTTGCAATATTGTTCAAAAAGGACTGAGATAGAAATATAAGTTCCTCAAAAACTTTAATTACATTTCAAAAGATAACCTCAAGCATCTAATCTCATATTTAAGAAAAACACCTAGGGTTAGTTCATAACCCAGGTCAGGGATGTTATAGAAGTGGTGTACCTAATGCTCATGATGAGAGTTGAGTTTCTATAGATGTGAGCATGGTACTTCTCATTAAAGGTATGTTTGATAAACCCCTCATAATTAAGTTGAAGACATGGGAAGGTATGATCATGATCTAGTGTTGAGGATGAGAACAAGTATGACCCAGCATGGTTTAGTAGGTGGTCAGCTTGTTCCTTAGTAGCTTACTAGGGTTAAGCATGATCTTATGGATATAAACCCTAAGGATGTTTGTGACCTTGTTGTCAAGAGTTGTAGTTTTCCTCCTATCTTGGGAGAAGGGACCCCTTTTGTAGGGTGTATACCAGTTTTGTTGGTTTAAGGTAACCTAAAGAGGTCTCATAGGGTCTTGAGAAGCTAAGTGAAAAGTTCATGGTGTGAGAACGAACCTCTAGACCCATAGATAGCCATCTCTAAGTGCATGTGGATGTGTTACCATGGAGGTAATCGGTATGGGGCTTGACCAGGGTAGGCAGGTTGCCATGATCCCTATGAACAAATAAAAGTCAGCCCATGAATGCAGAAAGACAGATGATGAAGGCTTGGGTAAGTTTCTGAGTTGGACATGTACTATAATGGAATCCTAAGTCTATCCTGGGGTCAGGTAGGGATAAGACCGATGGAGGTAGGGGTTGCCTAATTCCCTAGTTGCACATGACCATAGGTTCGGGAGGTAACAACTATCATTGTCTGGAGGCCATGGGTTAGGAGATTGATCACCTTCATGAACTCATGGGACCCAAAGGGCAGATGAGTAGGGCACTCTCTGGATGCATAAGGGAAGAGGGATGACCCCAAAAGTGTCGGCACCCTATAGATCTAGAGGAGATGACCAAGGATTGTGAGGTGACCCAAGTAGGTTCGAAACCAGTTTTCCATGGAGGTAACTTGGATATCAAGATGATTGTAATATAGAAGCATAAACGACACATTTCAACTTAGATTTAAAGGTGTAATGGCAAGGTGGGATGTACCATCTCTACTCTTGGAACAGGAAGACTCTCTGTATTTGGACTGCAACCAAATGCTTATTTCCTCTTATTATGGGAGTGAGAGATAGGATAGTACGATTGCCTTACACCAAGGATAAAGATGATGTGGGTTGGAACGTTGCCACAAGATATGGGGACAGAGAAGATAACATACCATGGTAAAGTGAATGATCCATGGATGGTCTGCAAACACTAAGAGGAATGAGATAGTCACCTTATAAGGATGTTTTATCATGAGTTATGTGGAACTTACAAGTTATACCAGGTTGAGTTTGATCACCATGATGATGAAATCAGAGAGTGTTCTTAATGAAGATAGACTTAGAGTTCAAGTTTGAGATGATGAGTGAAATACATGGAAGTGTATGTCTTCAAGGTTACCTATTACCTAAGGATGTGAAGTGGTAATGGATGCTTTGGTTGAGATATATCATACTAGTTTGGCTAGAAGCTAGAAGGGGTTGTTCGGCTAACCATAAGTTTGGAAAGAAGATATGTTTGGCTAACACTCAAATGTAACGAGATCTGTTGAATAGGTTAGTGGTTGTTTGGTTAGTCAGCCTTGGTGCAATAAAAGGATGTTTGTAGAACTTCAATTGCACCTCTCTGGAGAGGAAGGTGTTGGAACCCTGATTAGAGTGGTTTAGGGTTTCTGAGGTATCGATCTTGAGAAATCATGACATACATGAGATCATGATTTTAAGATCACCATACACCGTACCATAAAGATAATAAGTGACAGTAGTACTTTGGATGCCTAAGATGAAGTTGCATGTGGTATATGGCCATACAAGATGAGGGTGAAGGACAAACTCCCTTAACCTAGTGTGTGGATATAAAGGATAACAAGTCCCCAATAGGGAAAGGGAGTTCATCACTATGGATATTGTAAGTCTCCCCTGGACCAAGGAAGGTCGAGATGCAATATGGGTTATGGTAGATCGCCTTACCTAGAAGACATGAGAAAGAAAGAGTCCTGTCAAGGGACAGATTGGGTTGAACTACATATGAGAGGGATGGTTCAACTACACCATTATGCGAGTTCAAAGGTTCTTGACGTGTATTTTACTACGCGCTTAAACGCAAGTATACGCGTCGAGTAATATAGGCCTTTGTGAGGCCCGAGTCGAACTCAGGGATACGTGAATTATTGGAGACTCCTACTAACTAATCGCAATCAGCTAGGATGAATGACAAAATAGGGTTTGTTGTTGAAATTAAAAAGAAAATAAAATGAAACAAAGAAAACAATCGATTAAAGATTAATTTAATCAATTCAAAAGAGTATCTTTAGGATTGCGGTTTCACCGCGGGTCAACATTGTATTAAGTTTTATATAATTCCTCACTCTTCTCTCTCTATCCGGGTAGTGGCCTAAAAACAGAATTACCCACTGTCGTGGTGTAATTCACTACTTAGGTTTAGGTTGATTCCACCGTCGTAGTAATCATTCCCCTAAACTAAGCGCATTACAAACGGTCTCTCAGTTTCCACCATTAATTTTACACCTCCTTTGTCAAGGGATTTATCGATTAATGTAGGTTTCGTCTCTTTTCAACCGTTAATCCTTCTGTCGAAGTGATTAAGGGCATTAGATTATTATTATGGTGATCAAGCATAACAATATATATGGAGAAAATGAAACTATACCACGGATTCAAGAGAGAACATATGAATTATCAATATAAAATTGTCATACAATGCATTCCCGGGCTACTCCCGCTCCTAAAGATGGAGGGTTTTAGCCTCTCATGTTCATCTCACACGAATACATGGTAGAAATAGGGGAATTCATAAGAAAAACGTGAAACAAGTGGGAAAACCCCTGAATGGAGAAGAACCGGTAGATCCTTGGCGTAGAATATGAGCTTCCCCGCCTATCGGTGGTGGAATTCATCTTCGGCAGCGTCCGAATCACCCGGGATGAGCCTCTGGCCTCCGTTCTCCTTTTTCTCCTTCATCGACACTCATGCAATGCAAAATGAGATGATGATCTCCTCTGGGCGGCCGTCATTAGGTATAAGTCCCTAATTAGGTCGTCAAATAACTCCAGCCGTCCGATTGAGATCAAAACGAATCCAACGCATATCTGCCGGCGTCGATACCATCGACGCGGGTCGATGGTATCGACCCAGCGTATTTGCGGCAGCTTTCTTTTTCTTTTCGTCTGAGTGCTTGTGATCATCTCGATACCATCGACTTGGGTCGATGGTATCGACTCTCTTTAGCGACGGTTGTTGTCGTTTAGCGATGCTGTAGCCTCCATGCGTCGATGGCATCGACTTGGGTCGATGGTATCGACGGATTCCTCGCCTGCAACCTGAAGGGATCTCGATGCCATCGACTTGAGTGTCGATGGTATCGACTCTGCGCTGCTCTTCTCGGCTGGCAACTTGTGGCTTGGTCGATGGTATCGACTTCCGTCGATGGTATCGACGGAAGCAGATACTTGTTTTTCCTGAAATTCCACAATAAGACCAAGTAAATCCACACAAATTATGATAATATGATAAATAATGCTCAAAATGGTAACACAAAGGGGATTTGACATAGAATGCTGGCAAAGACCGAAATGAGTGAATTATGCAATATTATCCATAAAAATGACTAATTAGAGCATAAAACACATATGAAAAAGGTCTATAAATGCGACTCAAAATCATCGCATCAAACTCCCCTAAGCTTAAACATTGCTCGCCCTCGAGCAACTAGTCCTTAGAATAGAATTGCAGATGTCAACTAAAAATCAACACACCAACCCACATCCCATGTGACTCCCACTGAGCGTTCTCAAACCGACCTTCTCTAACCACCGAACAGTAATTACCCTAAAGGCGACAATAATCATCAATAAGAGAAATTATCCTTAAAACCGATGAACACTATCACATAAGGAAGTTAACATAATAAAATTCTCCGTTTCAGCATTGGTGCATCTTGTGATCGCCTACACTACATTGCTCGCCCTAACTACCATCTACATGGAAGCAGTTCTCCTGATAATCATTAGTGAGGAGAAATTCACGGTGGCCTACCAATCTGAGCAACGGGTGGATGGAATGGGTGGTTCATGGAAGAACTTGGAAGTATTGCACAGTTTCAATATGCATAAAACAAAATGTCCTAAATGATGCAAATGCACATTAGAAATGCCCTAATGCCTAAATTGGGTGAAATGATGCATGCACTAACCTTCCACCTCAAAATGAGATGGAAATCTAATTAAGCCACATCATGTACTCAATTTTCCTGTAATGCGAGTGATATCATGTTCCTTTCTCCCTCTTATTCCATTTCCTTCTAAATTCTCTTTTTTTTTTTTTTTCAGATTTTCAGAAATTTTTTTTCTTTCTTTTTTCTTTCTTTCTTTTAGCCCACATATCCATAATTGCTTAGAGATACATGTATTGGGCTGTTTTCTTCATGATTGGAAATCTTTGCAATATTTCGAAGGTATGGAACATTTTAGATCACTTTTGAGGAAAAATTGAGATACATGGTGTACTTTATGCATGATAATCATGAAAGTCATGAGTGCAACTACATGGCATGCACCTAAAGGTAATGTGCATGAATCCCTATATTTTTCTCTTTTTATGCAAAAGTATGGAAAATATCAATGCAATTCCTATCTAAATGCTATGCACACAAGAAGGAATTAAAACTGTACTTTACTTCCAATTCTTAGGTGGATTATGGAAAAATAAAGTGGAATGATCACAAGATTAAATGACTAAACCTTAGAAGGATATTATGTGTCCCTCCTCACTGACCTGTGTAATGGTTTGGAGGGTTCTCTCTCTTACATCCAATTAAGGTCTCATTACCATTTGGTTAGGTTAGGCTCAAACAACCGTTACTATCCACTTTTCATGAGTCAATTGGCGTATAGGTGTGACATATTGTTTTAAAGTTGACAAAATCAATCATTTTCATAGGATAAGTTCCCCAAGGACAACCAAGTCAAGCTATCCAAAAGACACAAAAATTTTAAACTTCCCTTAAATTTCCCATGAATACACAGCGAGATGACAACTTTTACGACATCCACAGTTACACTAGATAGATGTGGATCCTAAACAAAAACTAAAAATGCAAGAAATAAATAACACTGCTAAAAACTAAAAACAATAAAAGAAAAGATAGAGTTGTTCCAACTACCCCCCTAAGCTTGAATTCGACTATGGCCTCATAGTCAAAAACAAACTTAAGAGTGGAACAGAGATACCCTGATCATTCTTGTGGAGGCGGAGGTGGGTACTGTGGGGCCGTAGGATCCCAAGAAGGATACTCCCCCTGGAAGCTCGGATCGTAATGGGTCCTCGGCGGAGGCTGTGGATAGCCTCCAAAGTAGCTCTGACTCCAGTAATGGTCGTAAAAGGGTTCCTGTTGCATCTCCATCCTTTGCAACCGGTTGTGTATCTGCTGTTGGTTGTCGAGGAGGAGACGTTCATTCTCGAACATCGCCCTTTGGTTGTCAAGTAACCAGTTCGTAGTATCATGAATACCGGTATACATCTCTCGATGCTGCTGCTGTGTCTGATGTATGTCCTGCAGCATCGTGTACATTCCTTGCATTGAGTAGACATCCTCGCTTGGCTGCGAGGGCTGTGGTGATGGCGGCGGGGGCTGTGATGATGAAGACGCACCCGGATGCATCCTAGGACGCTTCCGTGGTGCTACTCGTGCGCGAAGAGGTGTGACAGCCTCCTCTTCCTCCTCAGCATCGCCTTCTTGGTCATCATTACCGCCTTCTTCTTCGTCGGACTCGACGGCTATGATCGGCCACCGGAAGTGCTGGGCTCCCTCGATGTGGAAGACGGCGTCCGGCAGTGCGCTCTCCTGATAAGCATGGTTGACGTGGCAGTGTGCGTACGCCAACCCATCCCGGAGAAGGATAAGGTTTGAACGGTGCAGATGTTGCACGTTCACCTTACTCCTCGTGGAAATCAGAGTCATGGACTGTAGATTCAGCCCCAAGTACATCGCCAATTTGGTGATGAGCCCACCAAAATGGATCGGAGCCTTCCTTGTACTCCTCTTCACCGCCAGGACACACTGGAGAAAGAACGCACCCCAGTTGCATTCTTGTCACTTCAGGAGCATGTAGAGGAAGAAAAGATCGCTCTCCTGAAACTTGCTCAATGCTAAATCGCTCCAATCAAATAACGTAAGGCTCAACATACGGTGTAAGACCCGGACGAAGGGATGCTCGAAGTCCGCTACCGCAGCATTGTGGTAGCTCACTGTCTTTCCCGTCGGCACTGTGACTAGCTCGGCGAAGATCTTGTCGTAGTCGGTGCGGGAATCTGGGCGCCGGTGATCATGTTGGGAGTGGTTCCAGTTAAAGATGTTGTTGAACTGCTTAAGGGTGATGTTGTAGTTGATGTTGAACAGCCGGAACGATACCCGGCCCTTGATCCACTCACGATCCAATGCAACCACGTCATTGGGCACAACGCAGACATCGAGGGATGCCATAAACTCCACCACCAATTCCTTGTAGGTGGGCCATTCGCCGAAGAACGGCTGCCCATCCGCATGGCGCTCCTGCTCGTCTGCCCTTCTGCTGGTGTGGCGTGCTTGACCCTTCAGCACATAGGCCAAGTTGGCCTCGAATCCAAGCTCCTGGAGCATTCCCCGGTCCACATACCGGGTCAGCTCGATCTTCCGCTTCATGATTTCCTCATAGACCTTCCTCACCTCCGCGGATGGGTGAACCAGGCGCGGACGTGAGACTTAAGCAGTAGGGGGTGGAACAAACTCCACAATCTCCATGGGATTCGCGCTCGAGGACGATGATCCGGCGGCATGCACCATTGTTGCTAGAAAGATGGGATTAGAAGAAAAGAGCTCGGGGAAGATGGAGAAGTGATTCTCCGCTCGGTGAAGATCCTTGCTCGATGTTGCTACTCTTCAGTCTTGGAGGGCTCAGAGGAGTGCTCGGCACAAAGGAGGATGTTTGCTCTGAAGGTGTGACGTCAAATGACGTTGCTATTCTCCTTAAATAGACTTGGCCGGCGCCACTGTTGACCCGTCGATACCATCGACGCGGGTCGATGGTATCGACACGTCTCGATGCTATCCGCCTCCCTCGCGAGTATCGACGGCTGACGTTTGCTGGATCGGGAAACCCAGATTGCTGACCTGTCGATACCATCGACGCAAGTCGATAGTATCGACGCAGCACCCGGATCGCTGACGTGGACTCACGATCGTCGTCGATGTCTTTGCACGGATCGGTGACATGGATGTCGATACCATCGACGAGGGTCGATAGTATCGACTGTCCTTTATTGCGACACCGCCACTTTTTCACTTATACCTGTGATCATGTCGATACCATCGATGAGGCTGTCGATGGTATCGAGTTGACTGAGAAAAATCGTTCTGAACTTCTCCAAAGATCTCGATGGTATCGACTGGTGTATCGATACTATCGACACTTTTATTGCGACCTGCCTGTAGGTATGTCGATACCATCGACGGGGCCGTCGATAGTATCGACTCAGTGCGATTTTTGCAGCTGTCAACCTGAACCCATGTCGATACCATCGACCAGTGCGTCGATGGTATCGACCCTGCCTGTGCCTGCACATTGAACAAACGGATCAAGGTATCTTCTTTACACTAAAATTTAAACGAAATAAAAGCAATCTACGACTATAACTAAACTATCCTAATGTACCAATGGTTGGGTTGCCTCCCAACAAGCGCCCTTGTTTAACATCTTAGGCTAGACGGTGTGACAATCATCATCTTTTCACCTTGGGAACTGCACTTAGAGGATCATTCGGTAATTTGAATTCAACACAATCTCCTCCAATGCCCAAAGACAGAGTACCTCTCCCTAAGGCACTCACGACATCTGCCGTTGCTTGAAACGGTCTTCCTAGGAGAATTTCACAACTTTGGAGCGGTGGCATATCCATAACAACAAAATCCACCGGAAATATGAATCTGCCCACTTTGACTAGAACATCTTCACATACTCCATAGGGTCTCACTGTAGACCCATCCACCAATTCAATTGTTGCAGCCAACTTCTTTATCTCTTTTAACCCCAACTTTTGAAATGTCGCCAAAGGCATGAGATTTATGCTAGCGCCAGAATCACATTGCGCTTTAGGAAAATGTTGACCACCTATTGAACACGGAATGTAAAAACCTCCTGGGTCTTTTCTCTTCTTTGGTGACCTCCCATGAATCATAGAGCTCACCGTCTCATTCATCTGATAAATTTCATTGTCTTTTATCTGCCTCTTCTTATTGATGATTTCCTTGATGAACCTCCCATAGGCGGGTACTTTCTCGATCATCTCCACTAATGGAATATTGATGTGGAGTTTTCGGAATATCTCCAGAAATTTCTTAAAGTGACGATGCTCTTTCTTTGACTTCGGATTGACCGGATCCGAAACATCAGCTGCATCAACACGCCTGTGAGGTGGCACATAAGCGCTTTTCGGGGGTACCTCCCCTAAGCTTGCTTCAATCACTCCCTCCGACGTGGGCTTTGGCGAGACATCCTCGATAGTAGCAGCTTGTTGTGGTTCCTCTCTCGCCTTAGATGTCTCCACATGTGCACAAACAACTTGCACTTGTTCTTCCTGCCTAGGTGGAGATACAATATTCACAACTCTTTGTGATTTTCTGAAGAAAGGGTTTCCGCCCGGGAATCCATAGTACGTGCGTGGATATGGTATTGCTGGTGTTGCATTCACATTGAAAGTCATTTTTCTTTCTTCTACAGCTTCTTGCACCTGAGATTTCTCCTCATTGCTCACCACAGACATATACTTGACCTGATGGAGTGCTTGGGCCACATTTGCATTCTCGGCTGGTTTCTGTTGATTGGCGTGCTTGATGGCCGCCACTTCGCTCGAAATCTGTGCCACGGTGGTTTCCAATGCCCGCATTTGTGCTCCATGGCTTTGCAGCGTCTGCCCAAACTTGGTTAGAATATCACCTTGAGATTGCAATTGCTTACCAAACATGGCCATCATCTCTTGGTTTTGTTGTACCATTTGACTTAGCAATTCAGTGTTTTTGTCCTCGGCTTTTTGCTGTGATTTGGCATCCGGATCCTGCAGAAAATTATTCGGATCCTTCCATGAAAACTTCTTATCCTTCCTCCATGCATAGTCATTATTTCTATAGCCCTGTTGTTGCATGAATTTCACTTGGGCCTCCTCATCTTCAGATTCATCTTCCTTAGTTAGCAGCTTCTTAGCTAGAAGATCTAACTTATCGTTTAGCTCCCTAACTATTCTGGATTCACCGGAAGCCTTGACATGTTCCACTGCACCTCTGTCGCCCCATGACTGTTTCCTAGCCATGTTCTTTAGTATCTCCCAACATCTGGTGTCCGTATTATTCAGAAAGAATCTGGATCCGGCTGAATCAAGATTACTTCTATCATGCTCGGAGAGAGCAAAATAAAAGATTTTCACTTGCGTTTCCATGTCCAGCCCATGATGTGGGCACCTCCTCAACATAACCTGGAATCGCTCCCAGGTCTCAGAATACGTTTCACCCGCCTGTTGGGTGAAATTGTGAATTTTCCTGATCATGTCGTTGGTCTTCTCAGGAGGGAAAAACCTTTCGAAGAAAACCTCCACCATATGATCCCAAGATTCAACGAACTCATCGTCGAGGTTATGTAACCACTCTCTTGCTGCTCCCACCAATGAACTTGGGAACAGCTTGAGGTACAACGCATCTTGTGGAAATCGGTCTATCTTCACCATATCACAGTTCTCCACGAACTGGCTGATGTGTGCAACCAGATCTTCATTTTTCAGCCCGTGAAATGCATTAGATTTTACCAAGTTGATCAGTGCCGGATCAATCTTGTATGTTGGTATGTTGATCCCCTTTTTCTTGATAGGCCCCTTTGAAGCTGATGAAGAAGACGCTTTGATCTTCTCCCATATCGTCTGTGGTTCGGCCATTTCTTCTGCTTACTCTTACTCAGATTCAGAATCTATGTCGGTTTGGTGCTCTTGCTCGTAGTACTCCTCGTCCTCAGGTCCCGGAGGTGGAACCTCAGGTTTGCGATGATCGTTGTCCATACTACGTGTATGCACCATGAAAAGTACCTGAAATAAGAAAATCGGGGTTCAGTACTATGCTTTGAACGAGTAAACACAATTTTAGAGAAATTTAGGAATATTTAAAATTGTTTCAAAATAAAATAAAAAAAATGTGGCCTAGAGTGGCCGCTCTTAGCACTCGAAGTGCCAACAATTCGCCGTATCCCCGGCAACGGCGCCAAAAACTTGACGTGTATTTTACTACGCGCTTAAACGCAAGTATACGCGTCGAGTAATATAGACCTTTGTGAGGCCCGAGTCGAACTCAGGGATACGTGAATTATTGGAGACTCCTACTAACTAATCGCAATCAGCTAGGCCGAATGACAAAATAGGGTTTGTTGTCGAAATTAAAAAGAAAACAAAATGAAACAAAGAAAACAATCGATTAAAGATTAATTTAATCAATTCAAAAGAGTATCTTTAGGATTGCGGTTTCACCGCGGGTCAACATTGTATTGAGTTTTATATAATTCCTCACTCTTCTCTCTCTATCCGGGTAGTGGCCTGAAAACAGAATTACCCACTGTCGTGGTGTAATTCACTACTTAGGTTTAGGTTGATTCCACCGTCGTAGTAATCATTCCCCTAAACTAAGCGCATTACAAACGGTCTCTCAGTTTCCACCATTAATTTTACACCTCCTTTGTCAAGGGATTTATCGATTAATGTAGGTTTCGTCTCTTTCCAACCGTTAATCCTTCTATCGAAGTGATTAAGGGCATTAGATTATTATTATGGTGATCAAGCATAACAATATATATGGAGAAAACGAAACTATACCACGGATTTAAGAGAGAAAATATGAATTATCAATATAAAATTGTCATACAATGCATTCCCGGGCTACTCCTGGTCCTAAAGATGGAGGGTTTTAGCCTCTCATGTTCATCTCACACGAATACATGATAGAAATAGGGGAATTCATAAGAAAAACGTGAAACAAGTGGGAAAACCCCTGAACGGAGAAGAACCGGTAGATCCTTGGCGTAGAATACGAGCTTCCCCGCCTATCGGTGGTGGAATTCGTCTTCGGCAGCGTCCGAATCACCCGGGATGAGCCTCTGGCCTCCGTTCTTCTCCTTCCTCGGCACTCGTGCAATGCAAAATGAGATGATGATCTCCTCTGGGCGGCCGTCATTAGGTATAAGTCTCTAATTAGGTCGTCAAATAACTCCAGCCGTCCGATTGAGATCAAAACGAATCCAACGCATATATGCCGGAGTCGATACCATCGACGCGGGTCGATGGTATCGACCCAGCGTATTAGCGGTAGCTTTCTTTTTCTTTTCGTCTGAGTGCTTGTGATCATCTCGATACCATCGACTTGGGTCGATGGTATCGACTCTCTTTAGCGTCGGTTGTTGTCGTTTAGCGACGTTGTAGCCTCCATGCGTCGATGGCATCGACTTGGGTCGATGGTATCGACGGATTCCTCGCCTGCAACCTGAAGGGATCTCGATGCCATCGACTTGAGTGTCGATGGTATCGACTCTGCGTTGCTCTTCTCGGTTGGCAACTTGTGGCTTGGTCGATGGTATCGACGGAAGCAGATACTTGTTTTTCCTGAAATTCCACAATAAGACCAAGTAAATCCACACAAATTATGATAAAATGATAAATAATGCTCAAAATGGTAACACAAAGGGGATTTGACATAGAATGCTGGCAAAGACCGAAATGAGTGAATTATGCAATATTATCCATAAAAATGACTAATTAGAGCATAAAACACATATGAAAAAGGTCTATAAATGTGACTCAAAATCATCGCATCAGTTCTTAAGTTTTACCTAAAGGTTCCCTTCCAAAAGGTGGAAGTAGGTACATGAAGAAATAGATGTTAGTATAGTGTATCACCCCTAACTAATGGTTAGTATAATCCAGACTAAAGGGTCTGATGAGAGCATGTGTGCTCATTCAGAGTGATATCTAGAGACAGCTCTTGTCCTATGAAAGATGTGACAATAACCACCATAGCCAGTATCAAGATTTATAAGAAGCTCTGTAAGGGAGGTTGTGTCGGTCACCACTTCAGTAAGGTGATGTTGGTGAAAGGACCACATGATGGTTAGAAAAGGACCACAGTGTGTGTAGATGAAGTCTCTTTGATCGTGCAATGGCTGAAAGGAGCCTAGAGACGACGGGAGTCATGAGCGGATGCAAAGTAGACTGACATGCAGTTCACTATGGGAGTATATGTGACATGCAAATACGACCCCTCTGAGCTATAGTTAAGAAAGTTGAGTCCCCGATACATGGGTCCATTTGATATGGATTGGTGTACAAGGTCATAGTTGACCTTATCCCAAAAGATAATATAATGTGTGATGAGTTCCATGTGTCCAATTTAGAGCACTATGTGAGGTACCCAGATCACGTGCGGAGCAATGAACCTGGTGATCCCCAAGGGAGGCTAAAATGGCCTAAGTCACCTGTGCGGTTTATAGACGTCAGGATGAAAGAACTCAGAGAAAGGAATATGTGATAATAAAGGTTCTTTGGAAATGCCATGAGTATGGTAAAGCTGCATAGGGGCTGATGATGGACATGGAAAAGACTTATCCTAAATTGTTTGTTTTCTTGATAGAATTTTGAGGACAAAATTCCTATAAGAGGGGAAGGATGTTACAACCCTGATTTTGGGTTCATCTGGTGAGAAATGTAATTTCTCATATTAAAGATATTTGAACAAATAATGATATAATTTGGTTTGAATATATGGATTTCGTTTACAATAGCCTTGATGATTGTGTTGTGGGCTTTATTGGCTATTGGGCCCAAATAACAAGAAAATTCAATTAGTAAATGAAAAATTGAATATTTGAGAAAAGAAAAATGTGGAAACCTCTAGAAGGCAAATCCAAAGAGGGATTTCATGCCTGTTGGGTTCCTTGGGTTCCAAGGAGTCCAAAGTTGCAAAGAAAAGGCAATAAGAAAAGAAAAGATTAATTAAGTATTTCTTTATTAAGAAAGAAATTGAAAATAATGATAAAATGTGGAAAATGAATGGAAAGAGGCATAAATGAGATTTCTTGGTGAATTTTCGTATCCATGAGGTTGCTAATATTAAAAGGAATGTCAATGAGGAAAATAAAAGAGAAATAAAGAGAAAACCTCAAAAAGAGTTATTTTAATAAGAAATAAACATGATAATGAAGAAATAATGCATAAATATGCATCTAGAAGGATAATGAATATCCAATAAAAAGGATTTCAAAATAATAGAGTTTCTTGGGATCCAAGGAGTCCCAATAAAGAGGAAGGAAAGAGAAAATACTAAAATTGCAAAATAAGAGGATAATGTGATACATTATTAATGGATTTTGGTTATAAGGATAGAAGGGAAGTATTTTCTAATAAAAGAGAATATAATTTCGTGCCAATGGATTAAAAAGTAGGAATAAAGAGAATAAGTGAGAGGAATTTCGAATTCCTAATTATCCAAGAAATAAGAAATATCAAAGGGATAGTAAGGAGAGAGAAAGCATGCTTCTCATTGAAGGAATGTGATTCCTAATAGGAGAGGACTTGTTTCCTCTTAGATGAGCATCTTAGGGTGAGGATATACTCCCCTATAAAAGGGGTAGACCCCCTAGATCGAGTTCCAGAGAATCTGAAGCATCCTTCTCTCTCTCCCATCTTCTTCTTTGCAAGCAAACCCTAGGGTGGAGGAGTAGCACGTCTATGAAGGAACGTGGAACCAATGGACAATCTTGTTGGATGTTGGATGTCCCCACGTCCTCGGAGCGTGATGCGTCCATCATCCCCGTGCTCCTGCACTCCCGCATGATGCCCCAAGACGGCTACAGCATGGCTGCGGTTGCAACTCTGATGGGCATGATCCCGGCCGATCGGTCATGTACCAAAGGCTCCCTCGCCTGCGAGAGGGGAGGACAGAGGTAGAGGATGAAGTCTCGGCTGGAGCTGAATGCTGAGGTGATGGGGGGGGCGGCCTGCGACGCGCTGCCATGGCCGCTAGGGCGGAAGCAGGCCGTCGGCCCAAGGAAGAAGGTGAACATGATGGCGTTGGACGGTTCTGCCCTCCACGGGCTAAGGAGCGGTCTGACTTAACCAGGGGTAAAAGGGGCAATTTGATATGTTTTCAAGCCCAGCCGAACAGCGTTGCATGGAGCGGACACTTGGCGCTCTCTCATTGGCTGTGGTAAGTGATTTCTTACAAAAATCATATGAAAACATTGGTAACTCCGATTAGGACAAGTAATATATGAATTTTGATCAGGGGAATGAGAGGAATCCAATAAAAATGATACTAAAGATTGATTCCATTACTAATTGCAAAAGTACTATAAGTTGATGAAAAGTGCATTCAAGTTAAGTTAAAAACTCTATTTGTGATTAAAGGTTGAATCTAGTATGCTTAATGGGTTAATTGAAGTATTAATAACCTGTTGAATGATAATGTTATATTAAAACATGATCTAGATGTAAAATTTGCATGCTTTAGGGTTTTTACATCATATGAGAATGATTAGGCATTTAGAACCCCAAATTTAGGGTAAAAGAAGATAAGATCATATTTAATTAGAAAGATGTGAAAATATGTTATTATATGATGGTCCTAAGTTATTAGCACATAAAAGTCCTTAATTTTGGATAAATACCCTATATGTAGTGATTGGGGTTTTCTCATGAATAAAATGTAGATTGATGGTAAAATGAGTTCATATGTTAATTAGACCCTAATGAACTTTGAATTAATAATAGATGCATATAATGATCTAGTCATGGATTAAAAGGATAAAAATAGTAGCCTTAATGAAAAGAAGCTTGATGAAATTAATTAATGATTAATGTGCCTTTAATATGGAAATAGAGCTATATGTTGTTAAGTGTCGAACCTTTGATCCGGAAGTTATGGGTTCGGCTTCGACCTCTCGGTCTCCCTTAATTGGGGGTTATCGGGAGGTGGGGTCATAACACGAGTCTAGTGGCTTTTGATGGACATCCAACGACCCAGATTGAATCTGAAATCAAAAGAGCGTGTGATACTTAAACCATAGACGAAATCGGTGAAATCACATGTGTGACATTTAAATAATGTGGGTCCTTAGGTTAAATCATCAAATATTTGATCAATATACCTCTAAATCCATATGTTAACTACCCTAATTGATTTGAAGGGTCAAATGAAGTCCTATTGACTCCAAATTTGAACCACACGTTAATTAGAGAATCTACAAACTTTCTATTCAATTGGATTTAAATTTTCTTTAACGTTTGTTCATCAACCTCAAATAGGTCACTATCTAAATGCATATATTATAAAATGGTGAGATTAATGAAATTATCCTTTCTTTAATGAGTTGTTGAGTCAAAATTTGAGGTTAGGAATATTTTCTTATATTTGGGACTTCAAGATAACCTTACATCCTATTCATTAGATAAAATCATAAATGTGCAAATTAGGGTTTCAAATTAAGGATCATTGATAGGTTTAAGATTTTGAGGATGTTACAATATTAGTCATAGAAGCCCAGAACCGGACCATGGCTTGGATGACAGATCTAATCAGCACAAGTCTACCTGCAAATGAAATGTTTAACCCACTCCATACTTCAATTTTCTTTCTTAGGGAGTCGACCAGCATGCTGAAGTCTTTAGAAGTTACTCTTCCCGTGGAGAGAGGCATTCCTAAGTATTTGGCTGGTATGTTAATTTGATTATCAAGCACGTGATGAATGGAATGAATACCTAACAAAATAGCCATGAACAAATAGGTAATTATCAAACATACAACTATGAAGATTACCATTCTGAAAAGGAAAAAGTTACCAAAAACATACCTCATATAATATGTTTCTTTCATCAAATTATGTCGCTCTAAAATGTACAAGAACATAAAATTGAGCAGAAAGTATTTCACAACTGAAAAGTTTGTTAGATATGGATCTCTTATAATCATGTCTCTCAGATTGACTACATTCAATTGCATCCTTAAGCTCATGTTCAAACTGGTAGTTATACTTGACTATCTACAACTGATTGGCACTAATGGCTTCCTGAAACATGCTTCAACAACCCAATCATTCTATTGATGCCAAGATCCACCGTTTTAGCAAAAGCCCAATCCAAAGGTACTGAGTTGGGTTTTTTGAATATGTCGTGGCAGAAGACCAGATAACTTCACGCATTTGAGCTCTATGCAAATTTCTACAACATTCATTCGTAAGTTTTTGTTTGCTAGGTCTACCAATAACATTGGTTCAATCCTCTTTAAAATTCTAATTTCTCAAAATTTCACATCTCATTACCCTTGGCAACCTATCTAGATTTTTATGGAATCCTATGATATCTTAGAAAAGGATGTTTCCATGTTATTGCATGGATGATGCAACACTCGTTGCAGTTCTGACTTTTTCAGGATCCTTATCCTTGAGTTCTCAGATAACGTAATGCGCTATCATTTTGCTTTGACTCGTCGATAGCGTACGTCATCCATGAAAGCCACAATAATATAGCACACCACCAAAATGCCACAGGGTGTATGCCATCCAACCATTGCAAATTAGCATGAGGAAGTTTGGTGAAGTTCATGGCTACCTACACAGTAGGAGTAGCGAAGCCCGGGTGCAAAGATGTCCTGATGATCCGGTGCTCGCTCCAGGATACGGTTCTGAGTATCTACGGTGAATCCACCAGTGGTATCCTCCCTATGTCTGCTCGTGGCCACATATAACACGGCGGGGGCTAAATTGGCAGGCCAACTCCCTAGTCCCTTCTGTGGATTTTCCTCCTGATCGAACTTAGCACTGAGAGGTTTGGATTAACGGTTTCCTGACTGCGTTGTCTCCGTGATGGCAAATGAATAGCAAGTGATGCATCCAATAACCACTCATCCAAATTTACACGGTGAATCAGCAAAGGATGCACATGCCAGAAGATTGGTAAATATGCTCAATCAACGGTTCAGTCATTGTTATGACAAACTCTTTGCTGGTGTTTCCCTACTGCTAAAAGGGCAATGGGAGCCACGTTTGCTCTTCGAGACTTCCTAGTATATATTGACCTCCTTATAAATGAGCAATACCGCGATGTTGTGGTTTCTACTGTTATTGAGATAATGGGAAGAAGTAAAGAGTCCTAACAATTCGCCATCATTATGGAAGAACGTAAGTGTGGTTTCAGCCGTTCAGAGTTTTAAAAAGGTAAAGAGCTTTAGCATATGCCGCCAGCTGCTTGGACGAAAGTCAAGATAATAGAAAAATTTAGAATATTTGTTCAATGGACGGAAGGAGTCCCAAGAATATAAGACAATTGTATGGACATACCTCCGCGGAGATACGGGAGTTACACACACAGCGAGGGCGATTTAGGGCTTCGGAAGCGGCGTCCGCGTCGGGCTTGGGGGAGGGGCTGGGCGCCGGTGAGCACCGCCTGCTCCCCCTGGGCCTCTTCCTCGATCGCTGCCTGCTGGTGCTGTGTCTGGCGGAGATTCGCCTCCGTTCCAGTCTACGTCTCTTCTCCGATCTGGGTTTTTGGGCGTCTGGGTCCTTGGGCTTCAGTTCGTCAGGAATCTAGACCAGAGGCCGTCTTCGTCCACGAGGGTGTTGGTGGTCTGTTTGCAGGGGGACGTCGTTACTGGAGGTGGGCGGACCTTGGCCGATCGTGGTGCTTGGCGGCGGATCGAGGTTTTTTTCATCTGGTTCTGCATTTCAGTAGTCTTTTTTTGTTCTTGTCCGTCAGTGGCAGGTAGCTGCCTTTTCAGTCGCCGTTTATCGGCGTGTTTTCGTTTTTTAGTCGCCGTTTATCGGCGTGTATCAGTCTTTTGGTTGGTTGTTTGTCCTCCTTCTGTGGCAGTCGGTGAGCTCGGGCACCCCTCGGTGCTTTAGGCAGAGGAGGAGGAAGCTGGGTTTTGGGCTTCGTGCGGGTCCTCCAACCCCCTGTTCGCAGTGGTGGTCGGGAGTGGTGGTGGAGTTCCCGGCACCCTCTACTCCCCACCTTTGTACTTGCATGAGCCGTCCTTCCTCTGTATCTGCACCACTGGGGTTTGGCCTCCTTTCCGGGTTTGCTGGTTGGCAACCTTAGCGCGTCGCTAGTAGTTGAGTTTCTCGTCCTGGTTGGTGGGGCGTTGGGTCTGTGTTGTTAGCTTTGTGTCGTGGGGTTTGTGTCCTCGTTTCTTGTTAGGTCTTTTTTGCTTCTTTGTTATATGGCAGCAAGTGCGAAGGTGACCACTTTTTCGGTCACTGGTTTGGAGCATATACCTTATATCAGGTTTAATCTCAGGTTGAAGGAATCTCTCATAAAAAGCTGTTGTGGTCAGCGATATAGAAGAGAGATCAATACATCATTGTTCTTATCACGTTCCGATATGAGTTTCTGGTTATTGTATCTGCTCTTTACTTTATGTGTTCGGTTGGTGTATCTCCCTTTACATGTAGATGCCGTATGGCTTTAATATAATGAATGTTGTGGTTTCAAAAAAAAAAAAGACAATTGTATGGACGGAGACGAGTATTCATGTTTAGATTGGTAGGATAGTAGATTAATCAAATCCTTTTAGATAATTATGCATCATGATACATGCTTCTGTTGCGCTAGTGCTGATCTAGCGGGTTAGCAACTCTTTGCTTATAGTCGGTATATTGCATATTTCTTATCTTTTCGCTATGAGGTGAATCTGTCGTTATATGGTATTTGATATTCCTTGCCTAACAATTAGCTCCATTGTTGTCACAATATCACAACTGAGTCATCAATAGTCAGAACATCTATTAGTTCATCGTATGAACCTTTAGATCCATATAGTATCACTTTGTGTTCATAACACAAGTATACTCAGCCTCTATTGTATAGTAGGATTAATAGCTATTAGTTCAGAACCCTTCTAACTATTCAACACTTTCTCTTTTAAACATATTTAAATTTGCAGTCACTTTTGTCATTTATAGAATCTTGCATCGATGTAACTATTTACACCCAACTCTTCTTGTTATTGCAATCGTCATTGACTACAAATTTTATCATTAAGTCACTTCTCAAGTACTAAAGGATATCTTTTATGACATTCCAATAACCTTTATTAGATTTAATCATCATCTTCTCATTTCCAATACATATAAGATTATATGGGATAAGTACATTTATTGCTTATATGATAGATTCATTGTTGGGCTGGCCCAGGGAATCTTATTCATGATATTACCATTCATCATAAAAATTAGAACATAAGGTTCATGAGAGACCAATCTGTATTATCGCCCATTGAATCATTCTGTGTTGAACTCTTTCAACACATTGCTATTGTATGTTCTCAAACTTCCATTGTGAAACATTCAAGATCTATCTCATCGATATTCATCCTTATATCATAGGATGTTTCATCTTTTACTTCATTGCTGAAGGAATTTTCACGCATGTTCCCAATATTCAAAATATTGAGATTTTATTCCTCATTACATGTGGGATATGCATATATGCTCCCACTAAATCTTTTGTAAACTCATATTTCTTCTTTTTTCTTAATTCAAGTCAAAATCTTTGACTATTTTGTCAAGTCAAAAGATCCCTCTTCTAAGTTTCTTATTTCAATCCCAGATTGAGTTTTGTAGTTTATAAACTTAATTTGCATTCATGAAGTTATGAAACCTTTAAGGTTGTGTCACATACACATCCTCTAATGTATTCTCTTAAGGAAACCGGTTTCCATATTCATATGCAAACCATCATAGTCCATTCTAACTACAACAACAAGCATGACAATTTGTAAAGGAATTTCTATCATGTTCAACATTTTAAACTTGAGTTATTCAACAAATATTTCCTTTTATGTTATTCATGTGGGTCTTAATCATAAGACCCTATTGTACCCTTTAGGTGTTACCCCTTTAGCTAGCGTTATCAAGTTCCTACATTGTTAGCTTAATGACCAACCTATTTAAATTGTTGGATTTCAATCCTTCAACTTTAGATGTGTTCTACTAGAATTATTTTGTCCTATATTACATGATGAGCCTAAGATTCCACAACAACTTGTGATTCTCATTGTTCTTACTATACCTCTTTGTTGGCCTCAAACACTTTGAGTATTACTTTTACTCCCACTAAATATTTAGGAACTCAATTATCCTATTAACAAAACAAATTTATTATTGGATAGGGATGAATATTAATGTTCAACTATCATGGTTTATGGATAAACCTTCTCAAGAAACTACTTCCTCAAGGTGGGTTTCAATCCTTTTGGTCCTATTGAGTTATTACCAAATCATATCATATATGATGTCTCATAAACCATTCAGAGGGTACATCATTTAGTGATAGGATTATATTTATGAGGATATAAGAAGATTAGATTAATTGATAGTTATATCATGACTAATCATCGTATAATTCCTTCATTCTGACATGTCATTATTCTTAGGTGGATTTGACTTGTGATATATTATCATATTCTTTTCCAGAAGATTCTCAAGATATTGATTCAAAAGTATTTCAACATTTGATCATATCAAAGTATCTTAATACTTTCATCAATGTCACACTTCATTTATAATCTCTTTGAATATTTTGAAGAGATTAATTCTTTCATTTCATTTGGTACATATGATCATATTACCAGTAAATGAAAATGAAGTATTAGTTAATTATCTATATCACTCATTCTGTAAGATCTCTGTGCATCATATTCACAAGGTCTAATGAAAGATTTATCCTCCCACTACATTTAGCTAAGGACACCATGTCATATTGTGTAAGACTAATACTTGCATGTTTCCTTAGGTTCAATAACCAAGGGAATCTAGTTCAACATCAATATGTAATCTAGGTTTGTATTTCTTATGTTTTCATACAAGATGATTATTGCTAATGATAATCTTGAGTTATCAATTGTAATCGTTTGGTATAAGCATTATAAACATCTATCTTTGGATCATTACACATAAAAATCACACGACGTTTTAGGGCCAATTCCATGCAATATCATATCTTTGAAATAGAAGCATTAATAATTCTTTATTGATAATCATCCTTGTACATATAAGATGCATAAAGAAAATATTTCTATTATAATGGCACAATGAAATATCAGTTCTAATAACTCTATTACATGCCTATTGAGCTAAGATAAATTTAAATGTATACTATGGCTTCTGCAACACTTGATCCGCCTTGTCCATCTTCATCGTTCCATGAAGGCTTTTACTTCTTTTTAGATCATGCACATCAGTATGTCAATTATCTATTCGGTATCACATACCAAAATGAAGAAGTAAACAAAATTATCTTATGTTTTTAATACCTGAAGTGGAGGCCTCAGTGTCTTCCTTCTTCTTCTTTAGTTCCTCTAACCAGAGTGGGCAATTTTTGTGCCAATGTCGAAGATGGTGACAATGGTGATAATTGCCTCTTAATTTCTTTACTCCACCTTTTGCTTTGATATCTAAAGACTTGGGATTTTGGCTAGCTTTAGAACTCTTCTTAGCTTTGCCTTTGCCTTTAGACTTCCCCTTTATCTTGCTGATCATCATCACAGACTTGGGCTTGTTTTTCTTCATTTGTGTTGTAGCTATCCTCAACATTCCCTACAACTTTGTTAATGGCTTGTCAAACTCATTCATGTTGTAATTCATGACAAACTGACTATATGACTCTGATAGGGACTATTGAATCATGTCAATAGCCAACTCTTGACCCAAGGGATATCTCACCCTAGCTAGGTTCTCCACATACCCAATGAGCTTGAGTACATGAGGACCTACTAGATCTCCTTCTATCATGTTGCACTTGAACAACAACTTGGAGGCATTATATCTCTCTGGTCTTGCCTAATCTTGATACATGTTCTTGAGATGTGTAACCATCTCAATCACCCCTAGGTTCTCATGCTACCTTAGCAACTCATGGTTCATTAAACATAACATCAGACACATGACAACTACAACATCCTCAATATTCTTCTTATAAGCATTTTGTCATCCCTTGGAGTACTTTGAGCAGGTTCCTCTAGTTCTGGCGTTTCAAGGACATAGAGCTTACGCTACTGCATGAGAATAATTCTCAGCATCCTAAACCAGTTGTGGAAGTTGTTCCCAAAAAATTTGTCCTTCTCAAGGACTGATTGAAGACAAAAGTGATTGTTTGGTGTGGCCATTTGATTCTACAAAAAAAATTGTAATTTTGTCAAAAAATTAATTTTTTATTTGATTTGATTTGATTAAAATTTGGGCAATAACAACTAGGTCTTTAATTATTTTTTGTTCTCATTATTTTGTTCAAATTGATAACCCTTAAGTATAAATTTAAAAAATTGTAGAAAACAATTTTCTAATGAGCCAAGATCCATATTTTGTCAAATCATGAGTCGGCTTTTGCCGATCGCCCACAACTTGATTATTTAGGCAGTCCATCATGCCAATTGCATCGCATGCAACTCTTGGATTGCCATGATCATCTGCATTCTTCTGGGCATGGGTTTTACAAGTCACCAGTTAAGCCTGAGCCAATAGTCAATACGATAGATATGCACCATGTTTTGTGCAAATCTACATATCTACCATCACACTTCCATGAGATAGACGACGCACCATGCTTTGTGTAAATCTACATTTGGTCGATCAAGATTGTCATGTGTATTGTTGTTAGAAAGCATCTTAGACTTAGTATGATTTTTTGAGTGGTTTTATATATATATATATATATATATATATATATATATATATATATATATATATATATTATATCATATATATATATATTGTATCCAATCACCAAATATATATAGTATGTATCATATACATTCTATATTCCACAATGTAAACATGCAATATATAGTAAAAAGTGATGCTTATGGCCATGTCTACTTTTTCCTTGGAGCTACTAGGAATTACTACCACCTAGGTCAATCATCACATCACATGTATGATCCAGGGGTTGATGTACGTATGTGCTTGCAAATCTGGGAAGATTGGTTCAACCCTTGAACCAGTCATCTTACCTCTTGGCCAGTCAGTTGTTCCTCCTTTCCAACTGATGTTTAGACTCCTTCCAAATGGTCGATTGGGCCTCTAGGGACGATTGTCTAAACTCCTATTAAACTAATGTCTAGACTCCTTCCAAATGGTCGATTGGGTCCACCAAGCGATTGTCTGGTTCCATCCCTCTATCTTCCATGATCCTCAATATGGTTAGTCATCTAACAAAATGGTCATCTCAATCGGGGATGAACATGTTCAATGTTGTTGCATGAAAAGAAACTATCGCATTACTACTTTATTACATTGGATAATGGAAACCTCGAGTTACGGTCGAGGGGAGCATAGATAGGAAATCATTAACTTTACATTGGGAAGAATGAAGTAGAGGCTTGTTACGCAGATTGAGATAAACAAGAACATCCAACCACACATAGATAAAGGGTATTAGGGATAACCATGCTACACATCCACCATTAAACCCACTTTTAGGGTGACTAGTGTAAATTGCATATATATATCATATCTTAAATATAATTAGTTTGGGATTATGTGGTCTTTGATTGGATACGCATATGATAGAAGTTTAAATGTTCACATCGTATGCAATAAATAAACAATAAAACCAAAATATGATCATATCAATTTCCTAAAACATGGTAAATTGACGTGGCTCTGATACCACTATTGGGAAATACGGTCACAACGAATAGTAGTAGAAATAATTTTTTTATCTATATGTGTTCCCATAATAGAAAGATTGTGTCAACTACTATGTAATAGGAAGGATGGTTTTAGCGAGTTATACCTGGTTCTGGTGCAAATCCAGCAACAAAACTCGCTTGTTGGCAACTATTGGTATGTTTCTCTTAGACGGTGGTTGTGAAGCTCATGGTCTTCACCATTAACAACTATATTTGCAACCTCTGTAGTGATTTTGGTGGTCTGGCCATGGACTGTAGGTTGACTTTTCTCTCTGATTAGTAGCTAAAGGACTCCTTCCTCTAGAGTAGTGCCACGAACCAGAATCCTAGTCCGAAAAACAAAATGAATACCAAAGAAAACATGTAGAAGTGTGCAATGCTTATCATACAGGAACAAGTAACAAGATAAAGGCACCAATAATATTTCAACATGCAATAGTAATATTAAGCAACATCCTTTTATTACAAGCTTTCACTTACATATTCAAGAGTACAGTTTTACAAGACTATTCATGTATACTAGGGATCCTACAACAAGTACACCTGACATATCTCACCAAGCCCATCACTTCTAGCCATCTCTAAACCTATACAATATGTGAAACAAGGCGGTTCAAGCACCCAAGGTGTCGAGTACAGGGATAAAAGATACATATACATAAGCTTTACATAATTCGAAAAGAGAGCAGAAGTAAATGGGAAAGATTAAACAAGTTACGTATTTAGCAAAACAAGAGCCCATGTTTTATGTCATTTCAGTTTAATTATACCATCATTTCATTCATTCATCAAAATCATGTATTCGTAAAGCCTTTTATGGACATCTTCTCATTGGAAGAGTCTATGAGGGTGCTAAAGATTAACTAACCCTTTTACCGATGATCCACCCTATGTTTATAACTCAAGTAGGATGCCCATCCTCATGTCCTTACCCCTAAAACTTTAGGTAGGTGCAGGAGGTTTGTATAATGTAATTTCTATATTATGTTTGCAAGTCATAAAACAACATGCAAGACAAGCATCGAGAACAATACTAGAGTACTACAAGGCAATATTTGTGCAAGTAAACAACCATACATATATATCACATTTCAAACAAGAAAGCCATAGTCATTTAATAATTAAAGGCCATACCTAATTTTAGAGATTTCATAACCTATCCTTGATCATCTAGATCACAAGTCAAACCTGGTTAAGCACAAGATTACATACATGTATTAGATTCTCATCATTAACCCTAACTAGATTCATTTTAGGTTTTTCGGCCAAATTAAGTTCAAGTTTCTTATTAGTGCACTTGATGATCTCTTAGTGATTTAGGTTACATCATAAGAGTTTGGTTCAAGTTCATGTCATTTCAAGGTCCCATGCATTTTATATTATCATATCAAGACTTAGGTCACTGGCGCTCATGATAGGGTCAAAGAATCGTTATAGGGCATACAAGGTCATGATCCAAACAAGACAAGAAATCCAAATGTGAAGCATGATTTAGATCAGGAAAGTATTGACATAAAGAGCATAACAGAATATACATAGATGTTCCCAAGGGCCAAGTCATTGAAGTCCAACCTTAGTATCAACGTATTCACATATATCGATCATCAACACAAATCACCTATACCATCAAGATTTCACATGTGACCTAGGTGGGACATCCATGTCTAAGACATCATGAGAGATGGAGAAATCCCTGATTTGCAAGAGGGGGGTGAAGTAAAAGGGGACTTATATGGGCATTAACGCACTAGAAACCACAAGTCAATCCTATAAGGGCATGTAGATCAAGAGGGGCACATACATCATTATATTATGAATAGGGGTGGTCATGGACAATTGGGTCACAAAGCATAATGACGATATTGATTTAGAAGATTCACTAATGTTGCATGCATCAAATGGGTAAAGGAGCCCATTTGCTCCAAGTCAAGATAGATCATCATGAAGGAGTCACACTTAAAGCATCTCAAGCAATATAGACACACATAGCAAGTAGGGATTAGGAAAATATTCTTGAATCATGGAGGGGCATTGACTACTAATTATGATGTGAGATCAAACCCAAAGCAACATTAAGATGCAAGATTAGCATATTAGGGCATGGTACATCATTAATATTCATAACAAGTCATACATGCACAAATGAGGCATTTGTGTGCAAAAGAGGTGATTAGGAGCCTCATTTAGTCCAAAGATACATAAAAGTTACTGATTAGATGAGAAAGAGATTGAAAGTGCACTAAGGATTCAAGCTATAACATAATGATACATTAAACAAGGTCAAAGTAGTCAAAGATCACATCTTTAGTGAAAAATGAAGATTTTGAGAAGATCTAGGATCTGAAAACAAGTCCATGTTGTAGTTCTCTTCGAAAGGATGAGTTTGGTATATTGGTTCAACTATTTTGGACAATGTATGAGTGAAATATAATTTTTAAAAGAACTACATTTGAAGACTATATAGAATCGAGAGAGGAGTGTTACCACATATTAATTGGTTGATCTCGGCCTTTCTCCTGAGATCAGACAGTTCACCCATGTGATGTGCGCACACATGGTTATTGCTCTATCCTCTCATGGTGCTCTGCCGCCTCACACTGGTTGGCACGCTACCAGCAACCGAGAGCAACTTGGAGCCTCCAGCCGGTAATGTGTCCCGCTCCTAGCCACGAGGAACCACAAAACATCACACGCCGTTGCTTTGGCATGCTCCAAAGTGCCTAATCACTACTGCACCCACCTTGCGTGACCCCACTTACTACAGACTTTATTTCTGCCCTGTGGAACAGAGGGCAACTAGGGGAAGTTGCACCCTCTCTCTCCGATGATTGGACTACCTTCAACTGTCCAAGATGAGGCTAACCAAGAGTGATTGTGTCCTAGGGCATATCATATGATGCCCCTAATGCCTCTCGCACTAACCTCCACACCTCTCAAGGTGTCAAGGAGGCACCAGGTCAAGCAGGCAGCTTCTGGGGCACCTATTGGATAAAGGAATGAAAGGGGGGGATGGCGGTTGGAGGACATTGTGGTAAAGAAAAGAAGGGAAGATGGGGTGGGGTATAAAATGGAGCTAGGGTACTTGCCTTACCCCTCCTCCATTGCCCGATTCGGTTGGAGGTAGATGGAGAGCTTCCCTACCTGAAATGGGGAGAAGGAAAATAGTTGGGTCACGTTTGTTGGATTTCAGGCCCATGATGGCCTAAACGAGTTAAAAAGATATATTAAATCCATAAAATATGACAAAATTTCAATGGTTCATAACTAGAAATATGAAGGTCCAATTAAGGAAATTTTCACGTCGTCAAATTCATTGTTGAAAACTCTACATCATGAAATAGAATAGGAAGCAAGGTGATCACCTTGAGGAGCTTCAAAATTATCTTATAAGAGGGTGACATGTTAAGGCATAATACTGACATGCTAAAGCCATGCATATAAATGCAAGTGCACACGTCGAGTAATATAGGCCTATGTGAGGCCCAAGTCGAACTCAGGGAGACAGAGTCTCAGTGACTACTACTAACTATGTTACGATCATCTAAGATGATTAGAAAGTTTGAATTGAGTTTAAACAAAAATAAAAGGAAATCTAAAGGAAATTAAAAGTTGTGATTCAAATGAAATGGATTCCTTAGGATTACCAATTTCACCATGGGGTCTCATTATATCTTATTTCTACCGAATTAATACAAATTTTACTCCTACCCTGGATAGAAAGCCTATAGTTAGAATTTCCCACTTCTACGGTGCAATTCACTACCTAGATCTAAGCCAATTCTACGTCTGTATTAATTTATATCTTAGTTTAGGCACATTATCGAATACTCTAGGTTTCTTTACACTAACCGTACGTCCAAGGAACGCATAGGAAAGTGTATAAGTTATGGTTTTCTAACCTTAAATCCTCCTTGTAGAGTAATTATCAGTATGTAATCCTACCAATGTTGATCAAGAATAGGTAGGTCGTTCAATTTTACAATTATATATCCAGGAATAAAGAGAAATCTATACTAAATCATGTAGAAATTTGATACAACGATTCCATGGGCTACTCTTGGGTCCTAAGGAAAGGAGGGGTTTAGCCCCACATGGTTTTCAGTTGTTAATACATAGAGAGAGAGAAGAAAAATGTGGGAAACATGATGGAAGTTTGTGTAACCCCTGGAGAGAAGGTAATCTGGATGATCCTCCTCGAGAAATGCATGTTCTACAATCTTCTGGTAGCAAAATCATCCGTCAGAGGTGCTCAGATCTCCTGGTTGACATCGTTCAACTTTGTGCTTCTCTCTCTTCTCTCTGACCTTCGTGCAGTGCAACATGATGATCCCCTTAGGTCTGGCCATCCCCTTTTAAGTCCTAGGTCAACTTACGGTAACACATAACATGGACCGTTAGATATGGGCGATCAAATTAGATTGCTGAAATCTGGCAAATTCGGTGGCACCGACTTGGGTGTCGGTGGCACCGAAGGCATCGAGCGCGGTCTGGTTGTGGAGAGGTTGGTACCCATGACTCTTCATGTTGGTGGCACCGAGCTGGTGCACATACTTTGCTCTGCCTCTCTGAGCAGATCTTGGTGGCACTGACTCTTTTGGTCTTATATAGCCCAACCACTACTGCTATCTCAGTGGCATCGACTTGGTAGTCAGTGGAACCAACTCTTCAAGTACATGGAGAATCCTGAAAAATCCATAAAAACATGTATGAGGCTGGGGAATGTATAAAATAATATAAATATGATAAAATGAGCATAGTTTGATGCAAACAGAATATACAAGCCAATAATAATGATTTATGCAAATATGATCAACGAATTGACTAATAAATGCACAAAACGAATATAAAACAGGCATGTAAAAGCAACTCAAAACATGTGCATCAAACTCCCCTAAGCTTAAACATTGCTTGTCCTCAAGCAACAACACCTTTGGATCTGATTGAGATAAGTCAGCCGAAGGACCACAGTGCATAAGGTACATCTAAAAAGTCTCCACCTTACGCTCCTTTCGGCCCTTACTAACCACTGAACACAAACTGCCATCTTGGCGACCAGAAACCTCTATCAAAGATGTTCGTCTCCCAATTAATGAAAAACTATCAGTTAAAGCAGTTAATATGATAGACTCGTTCAGTTCATACTTGATGCATTGTGTGATCTCCTATCTATGTTGCTCTTTTCTCTACCTACCATCTACATGGAAGAAGTTCTCTTAAAAGATAATTAATGAGGAGAAAAATCATCTAAGTGGCCTACCAATAAGAGAAACAAGTAGTTGGAATGGGTGGCTGTGGAAAAATCATGAGCACATAAAATCATTCATGTAATAAAAAATTATGATGAACCTATGATGATGAGAATTTATAAAATTCTCCTAATGCCTACTTTTGAAGGTGGAATGATGTATGCAACTATTATTTCATCTCAAAATAAGATGAAATGTCTACAAACTACATCATGTAATAATTCTTCCTTATGATATGGGTAGGACTAAGCCCTTTCTCCCTCACTTTCTACACTATACTCAATATTTTTTTTTTCTTTAAACCCATTTCACATGATAGAATTGTTTTGGGCTTCTACTTCCACTACACATTTGATTCATGTCAATGCTTCTCTTTTTTTCTTTTTCTTTTTGAGGGTATGGAAGAAATCACTACCTTCTTATATTAGAGAAGAAACTAGACATGATATTTACAAGACGATATGTAATGCATATGCAAACTACATGAATAAGATGTTATGCAACTACATGACATGCACTTGAATTTTATTTGTTGTGCATGTATGTTTCTCATTTTTTCTATGCAAGCAAAAACAAAAATTATTATTATGCAATATCTACTATGCATTGTAAATGCTACCAAGAGAAAGAATGATGACATGTAATCAATCTTCTTTTGGTGGAGTGTAAGGCAAAACTATGCGGTGGGCGAGTTCACACGACTAAGAGATAGAACCTTTAGACAAAATCATATGTCCCTCTCTAATGACCTGTGTACAGGGTAATCAAGGGGTTTCTCTCTAATTTTAGTTTAAGGTCATGTTAGTTTTTGGTCAATTCAGGCCCAACAACCTTGTCAATCACTTTTCATAGACAATTAAGATGGTCATTTATGTTCTCATGTATTGGATTTGACTTATCCAAGCACTTCCTCAGTTATGCAACTCGACTACTCAGAAGATAAGCTCACAAAATTTTTGAAATTTTCTCGTAATTTTTTTATTTTTATTTTTCATTCACCCAACCCAGAGATTGATAAACTCAAATGAAACCATGCATTTACTTCTCCAAAAATTACACTAGATAGATTGTGGATCCTACATAGCAAAAAAACTAACAAGAAAACAAATTTTACCAAAAGAAAAACAAAATGCTAAAATAAATGAAAAACTAAGATAAAAGATGTTCCAGCACCCCCACAAGCTTGAATATGACTATGTCTGCATAGTCAAAATTCCAACTTAAGAGGTGGAACAGAGATACCCGACTAAAATGGTGGTGGTGGTGGCTGGCTGGGGTCCTGGGGAGGAAACATCCCCTAGAAGGTCAGAGAAGAAGAAGGCATATCTAGTGGCATTTGGTAGTTGCCAAAGTATCCCTGGCTCCAGTAGTCATCAAAGAATGGCTTCTGATAGTTTTCCATCCTCTACAGGTGCTGATGCATGCTCTCTTGGTTGGCCAAGAGAAGACGTTCATTTTCATAGATTGCTTGCTGGTTGGTGTACATCTGACCCTGCACATCTTGGATTCTAGCTAGAGATTGAGTTTGTTTTTGCCGATGTGTCTGTATATCCTACAACATAGAGTACATTCCCACCATAGAATAAGCTTCCTCCCCTTCTTGAGAGGGTGGCAGGGCAGAAGATGTAGAGAAAGCATAATGTCGTGGACGTTTCCGTGGGGCAACTCGATGTGTCATAGGAATGGTGGGATCGGCTCCTCTACATCGTCACTTGACTCCTCCTCCTCATCAATATCATCTCCTCCTTGTTTTGCATTTTCATCATCCATGTCCGGCCATCTATAGTGCTCGACTTGCCTGATGTTGAAGATAGGATCTGGAAGTCAACACTCATAGAAGGTGCCACTGACCGAACAGATAGCATAGATGGCGTCGTTTTGAACCAAAATAAGACCAAACTACTTGAAGTGGTGGCATTCTATGCTAAGATTGGAATACAAAGGCTCATGAGTAGAAAGATCTAGGCCTAAGTGAAGAGAAGTGGGGGTGATAAGTCCCCTAAAAAGTATAGGCATGGTCCTCCTAGCGTTGTGCTTTACCATCATCACATGTGTGAGGAAGAAGGATCCCCAGTTGACCGGCCTCCCATCCAAAGGTTGATAGAGAAAATACTAGTCTGGCAGTTGGACCTTCGCTTGCCCTTGACTTGATTTGGCGAAAAAAGTGTTGGTGAGCATGCGATGTAGCTCCCGAACAAAGGGGTGCTCGAGGTCCACCAATGAGCTATGGTGGAAGTTCAACTTATGACCTTCGGGCATTGTCACGAGGTCCTTCCATTTCGTGTCAAAGTCGACATTCTCGGGCTGGTGGCAATGCACATGAGGCCACCCATAGATGTCATTGAAGGCATGAAGGGTAAGGGAGTAGTTGGTATTGTAAAGGTGGAAGTCCACCTTCCCTTATCTCCACTCGCCTTGCACCGTGTGTGCTGGGTTGGGGGCAAAAAATATCTCGAGCGATGCCAAGAACTCGATCACAATCTCCTTGCATGTTGGCCATCCTCTGAAGATAGGGTTCACAAACCCTCCATCAAACTCTTGCCCCTCAAAAACCTCCGCCATGTTGTTCTTGAAGCCCATGTCCTCAATTAGTTGTCAGTCTTCATATCTTGTCAGTGCGAACAACCTCTTGACGAGCTCCTCATATACCTTCCGCGCTTCCATCGAAGGGTGGCTGATTTGGGGTCGTGGTATCAGACCTCCAGGGATTCCTCCTCTTCTTTCCATGACGTTGAAGTGATCGGGAAAGGAGGTTGAGAAAAGAAGAGCTCGGTGCATCTTCTGGATGCTCGGAGTAGTCACTTGCAATTGGGAATTAGTGGTTCTTGGAGTTGTGAGAAAAAAAACAATCCACTACTTCCTATTTATAGGCCTTGCACTGCCCTTCTATGATGGAGTCAGTGGAACTGACCTATAGTCAGTGGCACCGACTGTGGGGATAGATTTGAGCCCTTAGTGCATCAACGGTCGTCGGTGGACGATCTTGACTTGGTGGATTGTTGAAGAGTTAGTGGCACCGAGTTTAGGCTGGATCGGTGCTGCCAACTGTCTATTCTAGACACATTTGGGTCGTAGATGACGGTGCCCACAAATCGATGCTTTCTCATGTCGGTGGAACTAACTAATGAGTCAGTGGTACCGACTCGATCATTCAATTTTTTTTTCCAGTGCACCGACACACCCACCGAGCCTAGGGTATTATCCCAGTCAATGCCACCGACGGGGTTGTCGGTGGTACCGACAACTTATCAGTTAGCTGTGACCTGCACTTTCTTCAAACATGTCAGTGGCACCAACTTGTGCCATTTGACTTGCCCCTCTCTCTGACCTGATCTCGGTGCCATCGACATTGATGTCGGTGGCACCAACTTAATCGCAACCTACACACTTAACAAAGGAATCAAGGTATCATTTTTACAAAAAAAAATTGAAAAATTAAGTACTATTAAACCAACATAATGGAAAGGAATGAAATGAACATCCTAATGGTTGGGTTGCCTCCCAACAAGCACCCTTGTTTAATGACCTAGGCTAGACAAATCCATTCTTGAAATTAATTAAGAGCAATAAGTTTCACCTCATGCTCCTTCCTAACAAAATCTTTTCCAAAGTAGTGCTTCAGTCTATTGGACATTAACCAAGAAGGATCTCTCTCCCTCTTTGATTCTAACCGTCCCATGTGGAAACAATTCCTCTATGACAAAGGGTCCACTCCATCTTGATCTTAATTTTCTAGGATGTAATTTCAACCTCGAATTAAAAAGCAACACATTCTCTCCCCGGTAAAAGACTCTCCTTGCTATATGCTGATCATGTATTTTCTTAGTCCTCTCCTTGTACAATCATGATCTCTCATAAGCATTCATCTTAATTTCATCAAGCTCATTCAACTCTAACTTCCTTGTCTTACCTGCTTCATCAAGGTCAAAATTTAGCCTCCTTAACGCCCAATGAGCTTTATGTTCTAACTCCACAAGAAGATGACATGCCCATCCATAGACTAACCTAAAGGGTGTATCTCCTATTGGTGTTTTATAAGCAGTCCTATAGGCCCATAGCGCATCAACCAACAATTGACTCCAATTCTTTCTACTAGACGATACCGTCTTCTCAAGAATCTTTTTGATCTCACGATTGGAAACCTCCACCTACCCTTGAGTTTGTGGGTGGTAGGGTATACCCACATGGTGCGTCACTCCATATTTGTTCAAGAGTGCCCCACATTTCCGATTGGTGAAATGAGTTCCCCCATCACTTATAATCATCCTTGGCACTCCAAATCTGCAGAAAATGTGATCCTTAACAAATTTGCAAATGATGTTTAGGTTGGAATCACTTCCACCCATTCTGACAAATAATCTACATCCAGTAAGATATAGAGGTTAGAATTAGAGGAAACAAAGGGTCCCATGAAATCAATACCCCATAGATCAAAAACCTCTACTTCTTGAAACACATTTAATGGCATCTCCTGTCTCTTAGATATGTTATGTGACCACTGACATGTGTCACACCTACGAACAAAGTCATATGCATCTTTGAATAAGGTTGGACAGTATAAATTGATCTCTAACACCTTTGTGGCTGTTCTAGAACTGGCATGGTGTCCACATGTAGGTAGTGTGTGGAAATGTTTCAACACACTCTCATACTCACACTCATGTATGCACCTCCTCAAAATCCCATCCCTGCACTATCTCAACAAAATAGGATCATCCCAAAAATAATAGCGCAAAGAATGAAAGAACCTCTTCTTTTCTTGTTACCCCCAATCAGCAGGTAATTCATTTCAAGCTAAATAATTCACAATGTTAGCAAACCAAGGGTCCTTTAGCTTAAGGGTGAACAATTGCTCATTAGGAAAAGTCTCTAGAATGGGTATATTAACATCCTTCTCATCTACCCTCTCCAGTCTAGAAAGGTGGTCATCCACCACATTCTCTATCCATGATTTATCTTTGACCTCAATGTCAAACTCTTACAATAAAAGGATCCATCTAATTAATCTTGGTTTTACATATCCTTCTTCTGCAACAAGTATTTAATTTCCACGTGATCAGTCCACACCACCACCTTAGCTCCCACAAGATATTGTCTAAATTTCTCAAAAGCAAAGACAACAACCAATAACTCTTTTTCAGTTTGTGGTGAAATTAGTTGTGCGTCTTTAAGTGTTTGAGACACATAATATATGACTGTAGGAACCTTGTCTAAGCATTGCCCCAACACTATCCCCACAACATAATATGATGCATCACACATCAGCTCAAATAGTTGGCTCCAATCTGGAGCCTGCACAACCGACACAGATATGAGTTTCTCTTAAATTATTTGAAAAGATTTTAAAAATTTCTCATCAAAATTAAATTCAACATTCTTTTCCAAAAGCATAGACAATGGCTTAGCTATTTTTGAAAAATCCTTAATAAATCGGAGATAAAATTTGGCATGTCCTAGAAAACTCCTAACTGCCTTCACCAATGTTGGTGGAGGGAGTTTTGAAATCACCTCTATTTTAACCGGATCCACCTCCAATCCCTTGCTAGACACCTTGTGTCCAAGAATTATGCCATTGCTAACCATCATGTGACATTTTTCCCAATTAAGCACTAAGTGTGTGTCTTCACACCTATGCAAAACCTTATCCAAATTTTTCAAAGAATCATCAAAAGATGTCCCATAAACCTAAAAATCATCCATGAAAACCTTGAGACATCGTTCCACCATATTTGAGAAAATCGCCAACATACACCGTAGAAAAAGTAGCAGGTGCATTGCACAACCCGAACAACATGTGACGATATGCAAAGGTGCCATAAGAGTAGGTGAAGGTAGACTTCGCATGGTCCTTAGGCTCAATTGAAATCTGATTATAGCCCAAATATCCTTCAAAAAAACAAAAGTGAGAGTAACCGGCGAGTTGCTCCAAAATCTGATCAATAAATGGTAATGGAAAATGGTCCTTAAGCGTGGCGGTGTTCAATCTATGATAGTCAATGTAAAATCACCATCCTATCACTAATCTAGTGGTTATTTGTTTATTGGATGAGTGAATAGTGAAAATGATTCCTCCCTTCTTTGGAACTACTTGTGTCAGACTAACCCACATAGAATCGGAAATAGCATAGATTATACCTACCGATAGTAGCTTGAGTACCTCCTACTTGACTACCTCCATCATGATTGGATTTAAGCGACGATGAGGTTGAATGACTGGCTTTGCTCCTTCTTCTAGCCAAATCTTGTGTTGGCACAATGTAGGGGAAATCCCCTTGATGTCATCCATAGTCCACCCAAATGCACCTCGGTGGATTTTTAGCACAATGATCAATTGTTCTTCGTCTGATTCACTCAATGATGCAGATATGATGACTGTTAGCTTCTCCTTTGTAGCTAGATTCACTCAATGATGCGGATATGATGATCGATAGCTTCTCCTCTATAGCTATAAACACATACTTTAGATGGGGTGGCAGCGACTTTAAATCCAACTCGGGCGGGCTGAGGAGTGAAGAAACTAGTGGTGTTGGCAGCGGTCACAAATCCTCAAAGTGCCTTGTGTAATAACAGTAACCTTGCACATTTTCCAGTGATTGTCTCTACAGACAAGCATCTATAAGATTCATTCGACATGCCTCTAGAGGAAGTTGTGGCTATATTTGTGCTAGTGTCTTCTTCATACTCGTCCATAGTGGATAGAGCCAATTCCTCCTGTTCGTCGTTTGGATACCCTACTGCCTTGGCAAGTGAAACCACCTTAGTGTTCTCCATGATGTCCACATCTACTATACCCTTGTCCACCTTTCTCATCACATGCACCATGTCCAAAAATAGTTTTCCCAAGAACAATGAGATATTTCTATCCATGTGCTTCATCATATTGCCTTGCCCCTGAGCATTGGGTGACTTGGAATTATCTAGCACAGTGATCTCAAACCTATCATCCTTAATTCCCATAGTCAAATGGCCTCTACCCATCTCCAAGATCATATTAGTGGTTTACTGGAAAGGTTTTCCTAATAAAAGCTCATTGCCATGGTTATCTTGCATCTCCATCACTATAAAGTATATAGGGAAAATGGAACGGTCCACCTTGACAAGTACATCCTCACAAATACCATACGGTTCCACCACTGAGTTGGCTGCCAATTGGATTGTCATGTTGCTTTTCCTAGATGTTTTGAGACCTAGCTTCTTGAAGGTAGATAAGGGAATCAAGTTGATACTTGCGCCTAAATCACTGAGTGCCTCTCCAAACTTTGTCTTCCCGATGTAACACGTGATGTTGAAACAAGCGGGATCATGTCTCTTTGGTGATAGTGTACCTAAAATGAAGGCACTGATTTGATCTCTCTATAGAACTACCTCAGAATATGGGATCTTCCACTTCTTATTGATGATATCCTTTAGAAATTTACCATATGATGGTATTTGCTCAATTATCTCAATCAATAGTATGTTCACGGAAAGCTTCCTAAAGCTATCAAGAAATTTATTGAATTGTTGATCTATCTTTATTACCTTCAAGCTATTAGGATATGGAACTGGTATCGTTTGTGACCTCTGATGAGGTGGCACATATGAAGCTCTCTTCTCAACCTCTGCTTCTTGATCCTATTCTTCCCATGTGTTGCTTGCCTCCACTTCTATCTGTGTCGGCTCTGCCACTAAGTCACCACTGTATGTGGGCTTGTCCACATCAGTCTCCACAGTCTTTGGAGTCAACATCTTCTTCCCACTTCTCAGTAGTATGGCCTTGACCTGTTGGTTTCCCGTTGGAGTGTCAGTGTTTCCTGGAAAGCCTTGTTGTGTAGGCTTCTTCAAAGCTGCCATGTCTGCTGCCAGTTGAGACAAAGTTATCTCAAAACTCCTCATCTGGGTCCCTTGATTATGGAGATCACATTGGAAGTTTTTTATTAACTGTTCATTCTTCTTCACTATCTGCTTGAGAATTTCATTTGTGCTCTCCTCTGATGCAGGTCGTTGTTGCTGATTATTCTTGTGTTGGTTCTGTTGATCAGGATCCTATAGGAAGTTGTTTGGATCTTTCCAAGAGAACTTGGGATCCTTTCTCCATGAGTAGTCATTGTTCATGTATCCTTACTGCCGCATGTATTTCACTTGTCCTTGCTCATCTGATGAATTATTATCCTTCTCTAGCAAATTCTTTGCTATCAGGTCTAACTTCTCATTTAAAGAGGTGATAACTTTAGACTCCCCTATGCTTTTGATCTGCTCTGGTTGGTCTCTCTCATTACCCCATGCTTGATTCTTTGCCATATTTTTCAAAATGTCCTGACATGTAGATGGTGAGTTGTTGAGAAATAACACTGAGCCTACACTTTCTAAGGTGGTCTGTTCACTTTTGTGAAGCCCAAAGTAGAACATCTTGACTTGGTTCTCCAGATCTATCCCATGGTGAGGGACCTTCCTGAGCATGTTCTGAAAATGCTCCCAAGCTTCAGAATAAGATTCAGCTTCCTGTTTCTTGAAATTGTGGATGTTTCTAATCAGCTTGTTTGTCTTTTCTAGAGGAAATTATATTTCAAAGAATGCCTCTACCATTTAATCCCATGTCTTGATTGACTCCTTCGGTAGGTTGTGTAGACATTCTTTTTCCTTATCTTCCAGTGATGATGGAAACAATTTCAGGTAAATGGTTGTCTGTGGAACCTATCTACTTTCACCATATCACTGATCTCCACAAAATTGCTGATATGTGTCATCGCATCTTCATGAGTGTTTCCATAAAAATCTTGTGAGTTGACTAGCACAATCAGACATGGATCAATCTTGTATTGAGCTACATTCACATTCTGCTATTTTATAGGCCCTATCTGTGCAGTTGAAGAAGATGCCTTTATCCTCTCCCATATTGTCCTCTCTGCTCCTAGATTACCGTCTCCCTTTTCTTGTTGGTTGGGTGTCAATGGTATGCCTTCTGATTCAGTTGTTTGAACTGGAACCTCAAAAGTGACTGGGACCTCAGGTGTAGCTTCTCAGTAGTCTGTGGTATGTGTTGTCACCATACACTAGTACTTGTAAATTTGAAATCAGTTAGTCACGGTACTTAATAGAGGAAATTTGGTGTATGAATATGCAGTAAATTTTCAATAATTAAAATAAGTTGCATGAAATAAAAAAAATGGCCTGGAGTGGCCGCCCGCAACACTCGTAGTGTTGAAACTTCACTGTCTCGTCGACAACAGTGCCAAAAATTTGACATGCTAAATCCATGCGTATAAACGCAAGTGCACGCATCGAGTAATATAAGCCTATGTGAGGCCCGAGTCGAACTCAGGGAGACGGGGTCTCAGGGACTACTACTAACTATGGTATGATTAGCTAAGCTGATTAGAAAGTTTGAATTGAGTTTAAACAAAAATAAAAGGAAATATAAAGGAAATTAAAAGTGGGTGATTCAAATGAAATGGATTCCTTAGGATTATCAATTTCACCAAGGGATCTCGTTATATCTTATTTCTACCGAATTAATACAAATTTTACTCCTACCCTGGATAGAAAACATGTAGTTAGAATTGCCCGCTTCCACAATGCAATTCACTACCTAGATCTAAGCCAATTCCACATCTGTAGTAATTTATATCTTAGTCTAGGCGCATTATCGAATACTCTGGGTTTCTTTATACTAATTATATGTCACCTTTCCTAAGGAACACATAGGAAAGTGTATAAGTTATGATTTTCAAACTTTAATCCTCCTTTTGGAGTAATTATCGGTCAGTAATCCTACTGATGGTGATCAAGCATAGGTAGATCATTCAATTCCGCAATTATATATCTAGGATTAAAGAGAAATCTATACTAAATCATGTAGAAAGTCGATACAAAGATTCCTCGAGCTACTCTCAGGTCCTATGGAAAGCAAGGGTTTAGCCCCGCATGGTTTTCAGCTGTGAATACATAGAGAGAGAGAACAAAAATGTGGGAAACATGAAGGAAATTCATGTAACCCCTAGAGAGAAGGTAATACGGATGATCCTCCTCAATAAATGCACGATCTACAGTCTTCCAGTAGCAAAATCGTCCGTCGGAGGTGCTCGAATCTCTTGGTTGACGTCCTTCTACTTCGTGCTTCTCTCACTCTTCTCTCTAGCCTTCATGCATCACAACGTGATGATCCCCTTAGGTTTGGTTGTCCCCTTTTAAGTCCTAGGTCAACTTACAGTACCACATAACGTGGACCGTCATATATGGGTGATCAAATTAGATTGTTGAAATCCGACAAATTCGGTGGCAGAGAATTGGGTGTCGGTGGCACCGACGACATCAGGCGCAGTCTGGTTGGGGCGAGGTCGGTACCATATACTCTTCATGTCGGTGGCACCGATCTGGTGTGCGTACTTTGCTCTGCCTTGCTGAGCCGATCTCGGTGGCACCGACTTGGTAGTCAGTCGCACCGACTCTTCTAGTCTTCTATAGCCCGACCACTGCTGCTATCTCGGTAGCACCGACTTGGTAGTCGGTGGCACCGACTCTTCATGTACATGGAGAATCTTGAAAAATCCATAAAATCATGTATGACGCTGGGGAATGTATAGAATAATATAAATATCATAAAATGAGCATAGTTTGATGCAAACAGAATATACAAGCCAATAATAATGATTTATGAAAATATGATCAACTAATTGACTAATAAATGCACAAAATGAATATAAAACATGCATGTAATAGCGACTCAAAACTCGTGCATCAAATACCTAGTTCAAACTCTCAACTTAGAGCCACATATGATGAAATTAGTCATTGAGGTGATCAAAAAGGGTCATCAAGATATCAAGTCACGTGATTATAATTCTAATGAGAAAGATGGGTATCAAAAGATAGAGAAGGAGCATAATAGAGGGTAGAGAAATCTAGGTTAACATAAATAGTCCACACAGACCAACTATAACTCATGCCTTTCTCTAAGAACGGACAAGAAGGAGTTGTCCTCCTTATTGGTGTGCTTGTCACCAACTTTCTCTCCCACAACGACAACTTCTCAGTTGTTCTCTTCCATTGGCTATCCCTCCTTTTCAGGTAGGACTTGCCCAAGATGTCTTGGTTACCACAACCAGCGAGGACGACACTTGTCAGAGGAACTGATAATAAATTACATATTTGTGTCTTGTTATGCTCTGGGAAGCCCCTAGTACCCCTCGATATATAGTAGAGGTCATAGTCAAGGTTCCCAGTTGCTATTCGATACATGATCATTGTGCGGGAGTGGAAAGAACCAAAAAATCTTTAATTTTCACAACTTGCAACAGACAATACGTCCATTTCGCACTCCCAGACAGTTGTCTAGTACACGATATGGTCATCTTGCACTACCAAATGACTATTTAGTAGTTCCCAATCTGGAAAAAAATTGGCTATTTCGAATCCAATTAATATCTCATATTAATTTTCTTGTTCATCAAGTAAAGAACAAATGAAACTATTCGAGAAACATCTCAAACCTTTGTTCGACCCAACCGGGCCCTCTCACCCAAGTGAGACACCCATCTCACTCACCCATAGGTCGCTAGGTGAGTTGTGTCAAGCCAGTCGATTTAATCATATTGAGTCGGTCGGTTCAAGGTCACAACTAAGACAAATCAATCTCTAACCAACCTGACCCCCAAATGGTTGTCTCAATAGTTTGAGAAGCTCGCATGGCTGCCCAAACAGTTGTCTCACTCAGTGAGATGGTCATCTGGCAGACCTGGTCAACCAATCCAGCAATCAGTTGCGTGAATTGAATACTTAAACATTTTAGTAATAAATCCAATTGTCATTCAAGATCAAGCTCCTCCTCTGGATGAGTTCCTATGTGTGTGATCCTATAGGTCCTGTGTCATTTTGGAAGTAAATGTCCATAACTAGATAATGATATTACAAGCAAAGAGTGGTGCCTAGTCGCACATGAGTGCTACCCAAGTAAAATGGAAAGTTAAAGAACAAATTCAACCTAAAATATGTGTAAGGTGTTGTAGTGATTGTATAATTCCTTTATCACTAATATCCAGGATGAATTTGAGACATGGTAGGTCATCCTCTCAACATTCAATCCATGTTTCTTGAACCAAGAATATACTATCTAAGATAATGTGACATCAATATCATATATTGATTCACATGTGCATGAACATGCATTTCTCAGTTTTGCTAATCAAGTGCCCAGGATATCATACTCTAGTACGAGGCACAAATACCATATCTATTACTCACAATCTATCCCTCTGTGTCAAAGTCACCCAATCATTATCGCTATAACAACCCATGTTTCAAGATTGTATTTGATGATGACAAAGCGTACCCAATGACATGTGATAAATGCAGTGATTTTTTGTCTAGGAATCCCAATCCCCACTTTCACAATGAGAGATGATTGTGCTCACCATAACCATGTGTCACTCTAAAGGTGGTTTTGTCTGATACACTATTCTATAACATGTATTTGTCTGCTTGGTTTGATATTGCCATATCATGACTAATGAGATTTAGTCATCGACCAACTCACACTCTAATCTTGTGTGTTATTGTTGTTTATCAACCTTCCACAATAACAACCGATCATGGAAATAATGAGAATATGTATATGTACTCTTAACATCCATATGATTTCATCATAAGGATAGGAACTTGACAACATACATGATTGGGTAATATAATTATCTAGATATTCAATGTGTATCCCCATTATCTCATAATTGAGTGAAACAGATGAATTGGAAGCTTGCCTTTATAAATGGTATTATTAATCAAATCCCTTAGGTAAGTATGCCATGTCAATCATCATATGATTGTCTCTATGGGCATACCTTAGCAATAGGATCCTCTTGTCATAGCTATGCCATTTTGTCAATGCAATAAATCAGATAGCTTTATTTCAATAAAGAGGGTCCTTTGAGACTCTCAAAGACTTTAAAGTCAATCATGTCTACCACAATAATCAATGTTAGGATTTTCTCTTAAATATGGATACTAACATTAGAGATTGCAAGGAAACGACAACCACAAATTAGAGTATGTAGTATGTCCTAGTTGATGTACATGATGACAAAATTGCATGGGCAATATGATATGGAACCTAGACTCACATGGATGTACTCTATGAAACCCATTGGGGTAGTACTAAAAGATTCAACAAGATGAATCACAATGTCAGTGGGAAGGATATCACTAGTGAAGTCTAGTCTTCTACATAGATTATAGGGCATGATAAAATGCTTTCCCCAGTATTTGTGAGACCCTATTGGCATGTGGTGTCCCCAAAAATGCAAGAGATGTCAAAAGATCCTTGGACTTTGAGCTTTTTTGGGCATCTTTCTCTAGATGATGTCTGATGTCTGATGTCGTGTGTGCTAGTTTCGTGGTCTCAACTATTGACCTAAGTGTCATACATTGTCCCTATATTCACAATGACTTAACCATTCCATTCATATGTATCTAATATGTTTGTTCAAGATTAATTGTAGGCATTAGGTACATGCAAAGTATCAAATTGACCAAGCCCTAGCTTGTTTTAGTTCAAGTCAAAAGAAATACAAATGCACTTTTATGGAAAACACTCTAAACCACCTTAGAAAATTTTTGTTATCACTTCTATTAATGTTATGACTTGTAACTAAGATGAAAAAAAATTGGGGACACTTAATTCGAATGTTTGATTACTTATACTTCATTATGGAATATTCATTACATGCACTCGATTAGTCAAGTTATAAAGTCGATCGATCCTTAATGGATTTTGAGAATGAGATCAATCAGTCGAGTTTCACGATTCATAGAACACAACCAATCCTTCTGCAGACCAAAACTGATTTAAAGGATTAGTCAAGTTGCCACCAGGACAAACTTGACTGATGGTTGAGTTATCTTTATTGAAACTCGAATGAATGTGTTATATAGAAAATGTTGGAAAAGTGATTTGAACCATTGGAATGTTGCAAAACTCAAAATTATATCCTTTACAACCCTCTAAATGGCTAGAAAATTCTCACAAATGTTCACACACTATAGTGGACACACCCCGCTATAAATAGGACCTCTTGAAGTTCATTCTAAGGTTTCTCATTCATGCTATTCAAGGTCTTTTCCATAGTCAAGTTCTTTTATCCCACTTGAGCGGATTTATCTCTCTTCATTACAAGTTATTTCGTGCATTATGAGTTAGTGAGGATTCCTGTGAGAGAGATACTATCTTGTATACTTGTGAAGCTCTTAAAATCTCTCTTTCCCCAACCCCCTTTCTTGAAGATCAAGTTAGGGAAAGCTTCTCCAAGTGAAGGAGAAGGTGTAAGCTTCATCAAGTTGTAGAAGAAGGTGGATAAAGCTTCTCCGAGTGAAGGAGGAGGACAAGGAGGAATATCCAAGGACCTTGTGGGTAAATCCTCAAGCAAAAGACTCAGTGAAAGAAGGGGATATCCTTAGAGAAGGCATCCAACTACTAGAAAGAGTGGGTAAGACCTTTATGAGGTAGAAGACCAACTCTTGGATAGGTAAGACCTTGATTGTAAGGTTGTTACCTCCCTCAAAATTAAAGGGTATCTAGGTATCCTTGTATTGGAAAAGGAAGGTTATGTTGTAACTCTTATAAGTGAATATAAGGAGTATACATCTTACAAATCCTACATATTGAGCTCTCTAAGTTGTGTACTAACCCTCTCCTAGTTTGAAGAGTGGAACCACTCTAAAACAACTTGTTCACTTGGTTGCTTTAATCTCTCTCTTACTTGCTTTATATGTTTCAATTGCCATCAAATTTAGTATTTGCAATTAAACTCATTCTAAGTAACCTAAAGGTCTAACAAGTTTTACTTCAGTGTTTTTAGCTCTATTCACCCCCACTCTAGATCCCTTAGATCCAACAAGTGATATTAGAGCCACAGTCTTCTCTGAAACATCTCCTATAAGATGAGAAGATGAGTAACAACATGATTGGTTCTCTCAACCTTGAGGGAAGTTTATCCATGAGATCCCTGATCTTTGACGACACGAAATTCCTCTATTAGAAACAACTGATGTAGTTCATCCTTCAAGGGATGAACTATGACATGTGGAAGGTGTTGATCCTCCCATACAAGGAGCCGGCTGGTGATGTAGCTACATGGGATGAAGCTACAGTTAAGAAGGCACAGCTCAATGAAAAGGTGATAAGCAACATCTATGCTGCCCTCACTCCCTTTGAGTTCAACCAAATCTCATCTTATGACATAGCCCATGATATTTGAAACAAGTTGTGCATCGCATACTAAGGCACACAACAAGTCAAGGAGTCCATGATCTACATGCTCAATGGGATTCTTGAGAACTTCCAGATGGTCAAGAAGGAAAGAGTGGCAGACTTGTACTCTTAGTTAGACACCATCATCAATAGGTTGGTTTCTTTGGGTCACACCTTGGATAGGGGGACCATCAACTCAAATATCTTAATGTCCCTTCCCAATAGATGGGAACCCAAGGTGACTTCAATTGAAGAAGTAAGAAGCCCTAGAGACTTAGCCATCAAGAAGCTCATTGGAAACCTCCAAGCCCATGATCTAATGCTAGACAAGTAAGAGGAAGATGAAAAGTAAGAAGAAAAGGAGTCAAAGAAGATTAAATATAATGCCTTCAAAGCCCAAGTGGAGACAGTGATCCTTCAACAACAACATGCCTATCGGTCTTCTCCTACCTCCTCAAGTGAAGATGATGGCCCTAGTGACCATGAATCCAACAACTACAAGGGAAAGAAATTTAAAGGAAAATCATCCTCATCCTCAACTCCTAGGTTCTATGAAGTTGGAAAATGGTGCACTACAAGAATGAATGCCTGAAGGCCAAGAAGAGTCACCACAAGAGAAACTATGAGAAGAAGGATGAATATAAGAAGGAAGTCACATACAAGAGAAAGGATAAGAATAAGAAAAGGAGTAAGGATGAGGCTCATGTGGCTTGTAAAGAACCTCTTCAAGTGGATCAAGCCCCGATGAAGGTGAATGCCATCTTGCACTCATTGCCTTCACAAATGAAGACACATGTACAGTAAGTGAGGTAAGCTTGCATGAGTTGTACAAAGAAAATCTTATAGAAATTCTTAATACAACTTGTTCCTCTTATTCAAATTGAAAGTCTAAGAAAAAGAGGTTGGGTAAGATTATTGGTTATCTTTATGCTAAAATTGACATCTTTGATCAAAATGAGAAAGTGCATCTTGAGATCATTAAATCTTTGCAAGACTAATTTCTTGATCTTGAGATCCAATATAATCGGGTTGAAATTGAGATTGGGATCTACCTTAAGAACATCACTAGTATTAAGGAAGAGAATAAAATGTGCCTTGATGAGCTTGAGTTTCTTAAAACTAAAAATGTTAATCTTAAGCTAGCTTGTGATGATATTATGGATGAGAACAACATTTTTCTTGATGAGCTTAAAATACTTAGAACAGAGAATGCTTGGTTTCTTGCTCAAGTAAATGATTTATCTTCTAGGCCTTTTTTTACCTAGAAAGAATGTTGCTTCTATTACTCTTAAAAAATTTATATTTGACTAAAGCCCTCTGTCTAAAGGTTGATATACTACATGCTAATGATGACATTGCTTGTTTGTCTTCTACCATTATCACTCTTATCGATGATAATCATAAGTTAAGAACTTCTTTTCAAACATTCCTCAAAGGAAAGAAGACCCTTAATGAAGTCCTAGATCACTACACCAAACATAGTGGTAAAAATGTTATAGGATATGAAGGTGCTTCAAAAAGCAAAGGTAAAAGTAAGAAGAAGAGCAAGGGACCTCCAATATTCCATGGAGAGGCTTCCGGCTCAAAAAACCCTATGGTGTGAACTCATTGTAAGAGTGATGATCACTATTCTACTTATTGTCCTTATAGGGAGAGTGGTACCAACCCAAAGATGAAGTGGGTCCCCAAGATAACCTCGAATCCCACAGTTTGAATTGGGCATCGATTATCTTCCTTTCTTGTAGGTCAAAGTCATATGGATTATTGATAGTGGTTGTGCCAAACACATGATGGGTGAAATCAGCCATTTCAATCAAGTCACTAAGAAGAAAGGAGGTTCAGTGACATTTGGGGACAACAACAAGGCTAAGGTAATAGGCGACAGTGATGTGGGTAATTCACTTTATATTAAGAATGTACTTCTTGTGGATGGCCTACATCACAATTTATTATGTGTTAATCAACTTTGTGATAATAGTTATCTTGTTTCCATTTACTTCTTTATAATACTTGCTTCTAAATTCCTTATTTTACAATGTCATATATAAGAGAACAAGAAATTGCAATCTTTACATTATTGTGCTTGAGTATAATAAGCCTATTGTTGGTAGATGTCTTGTTGCTAATTTGAATCATATTTCTTTATGGCATCATTGGCTTGGTCATGTAAATATGCATCAAATAAAGAAGTTGAGAAGAAAGGACTTGGTGAACGGACTTCCCAAATTGGATTTTGAAAAGGATGAGGAATGCCAACCTTGTACCCAAGTAAGAAAACCAAGTTCTCCTTCAAATACAAAGGAGTCCTTAGCACCAAGAGAGCTCTTGAGCTTCTTCACATCAATCTATTTGGACCAATGTGTACTCAATCGCTTTGTGGTAGAAAGTATTGCCTTGTGGTTGTTGATGACTTTTCTTGCTATCATTGGACCTTCTTCCTTATTTGATACTCTCGATGTTTTATCACCTTTTTGCAAATGAGTGGAAAACAAAGCTTCTTTCCAGATTGTTTCTATCTATAGCGATCCTGGAGAAGAATTTGAAAATGATTTGTTTGAACTCTTATGTGAGGAATTCAACTATGCACATAACTTTTTTTATTCTCGAATGCCTCAACAAATAGGGTTTTATGGAGGAAGAATAGATCATTAAATGATATGGATAGGACTATGCTTCTAGAGTACAACACTCCAAAGAAGTTTTGGGCCAAAGTCATCAGTACCTCAAGTTTTGTGCAAACCTTGGGTTTTTACCCATTCTTCGCTTAAGAAAACCCCCTATGAGCTATGGTGTGGTAGAAAGTCTTCCATTGATTTCTTTCATGTTTTTGGTTGTCCTTGTTTTGTTTTGAACACCGAGGATTCCCTTGACATGTTTGATCCAAAGTCTTACAAGGCTTTCTTTCATGGCTATAGCACTACCAACATGGGTTATATAGTGTATAACAATGAATTGTATAAAGGCAAAGAATCTATAAATGTTAAATTTATTGAGACTAACCCCTCTATTTCCAATAATTTTTCAAATGATGATGTTGTAGGAGAGGTGATTCCTCTCTTAAAAGAGCTCAACATCAATGATAAATGAAATGATATGTTAATTGATGAAGAAGAGAAAGATGAAGAAAAGAAGAATCCAACCCCCCTCTTTGCAAAGCATCATCCAAAAGAGCTAATCATAGGCAATCCTTTTCAAAGGATGAGGACGCTGGCTTCCTACAAAAAAGAACAAGCAAACAACACCTAATCTCTCATCTTGATCCTTAATATGTCAAAGAAGCCCTCAAGGATGATGAATGGATCCTAACTATGCAAGCAAAATTGGAGTAGTTTGAGAAGAACAAAGTGTAGATCCTAGTGCTAAGACCAAGTGATAGAAAAAACATTGGCACCAATGGGTCTACCACAATAACCTTGATTAAAGTGACAAAGTTGTAAGGAACAAAGCAAGTTTAGTTGCTCAGGGCTACAATAAGAAAGAAAATATAGATTTTGATGAAACATATGCACTTGTAGCTAGACTTGAGTCAATTATAATGCCACTTGCTTTTGCTAGTCATAAGAACTTTGCTATATCAAATGAATGTTAAAAGTGAATTTTTGAATGGTTCAATTAAGGAGGAAGTGTATATTGCACAACCTCCAGGCTTTGAACATGATAACTTGCCTAACCATGGTTATTTATTGCAAAACGCTCTCTATGGTCTCAAATAAGCACCTTGAGCTTGGTACGAGAATATAAAGAACTTTTTATTAGATAATGGATATATCATGGGAAAAGTAGATTCTACCTTGTTTCTAAACCACACTTCTGACAATGTTATAATTATTCAAATCTATGTGGATGATACTATTTTTGGCGGAACTAATCTTTATCTTTGTAAGGAGTTTAGTGATCTTATTCACAATGAATTTTACATGAGCATGATGGAGGATCTTACTTTCTTCCTTGGCTTCTAAATCAAGAAAACTAACAAAGGTAACTTCATCAACCAAGCCAAGTAAACAAATGAGCTACTCAAGAACTTTGGTATGGAGAAAACCAAGCCGATGGACACCCCCATGCCAAACACCGCCAATCTTGATAGAGATGAAGAAGGTGAAAAGGTAGAGGAGAAGCTTTATAGAGGTATGATTGGAAGTTTACTTTATTTAACTACCTCTAGACCTGATATAATGTTTAGTGTTGGCTTTGGGGCCCTCTTTCAATCAAGTCCTAGGAAATCACATCTTGTAGCAGTTAAGAGGATTTTGAGGTATCTATCCAAAACCCCAAATTTTGGACTATAGTATCCCAAGTCAAGGGACTTTTCTATTACTTCTTATAGTGATACTGATTATGCAAGTTGTTTGATTGATAGAAATGCACAAGTGACACTTGCTTCTTCCTAGGATCATGCCTAGTTTCTTGGTTCTTAAAAAACAAAGCATTATAGCTCTTTCAGCTACTAAGGCTAAATACATTGCAGTAGGGATTTGATGTGCACAAGTCCTATGCATGAAGCAAATGATACAAGACTTTATTATTTATTTTGATTCTTCTTCTATCTTTTGTGATAATACTAGCACAATTAACTTATTCTTACAATCCTATATTGCATAGTAGAGATAAATATATATAGATCTATCATCAATTTCTTCATGACCACACTACCAAGAAGGATATTTATATCACGAATGTGGATATGGAAAATCATCTTGCGGACATTTTCACTAAACCTTTAGCTAGCGAGAAATTTTCTTTTATTAGATCAAAACTATTTATAATTGCTCTTGATGACAATGACATTCCTTATAGCTAGTTGTTCTTTTATCTATATGTTTCTTCCTTTAAATTAAGCATATCTTGCTTGATATTTGCTAAAATTGCCTTGTTTCTATGCCTTGTTTTGTTCATTTGGGTATTTTTTGTAAACATTTTCTTTATCACAAAATAATGCCCTATAATTAGTGAAATGTGCCTTAATATGTCTAAAATTGATGATAGGGTAAAGAAATAAATTTTATTAGCTCCCTAGAGACTAGGAATTAAGTTTGTATGTTTTTGGACAGACAACCTATTGGTTGAGTTGCCAACTCGACTGATCCCTTGGGCAAAGGTTATGTGAACAGGTTGATTGGTCAATTTTCCTAAACTCAGAGATCGATCGATGGTCGAGATTGACCAAACATAAATAGGGTTCGGTTCTCCCGCTCACCTAGAGAAACGTTGACCATAGGTTCCCAACCTCTAGCACCCCTAACCTTTAACCCTAGGTTCACACATCCCTTCCCTTACCTAACCTATCCTATGTTGCCCCTTCCCACACCCTTCTAGGTGGTTAGAGATCTCTTCTTCTTTTTATTGTTGTTGCTTCACATATGTGTTCTCATGGCATCCAACCGAAGGAAGATAGCTACCCTAGGTGGAGTACCATCATCTTCATCCAATCCTCACTTGATATCCTTTGATGGAACCTTTTTTGTCTCCTTTGATGCTCTCAATCATTACAAGGAGCTCCTTCCTAGGAACCCCTTTCCTTTTAGGGCATCATTTAAGCCTCTCTCAAAAAAAGGAAGTTATCAAAGAGAGTGTTGATCTTTTCCATAGAAATCATCTAGGCATTTTGTCTGGAGAACATTGATGCTTTCAAAACTCCATTACAATCACCAAGACACTATCGTTCCACCACCTAATAGCCAGGGCATCTTCACTGTGTGCTACCACCCAATGTGTTATGGTTATTTTGTGGAAAGACTAACCATACATGTTTAGGTAAGCATGAGCTAAGGGGGAGAATTCACATTGTTCAATCATGTATCCCCCTACATTTCACAAGGTGGAGGTTTAACATTCATAGCCTTTATCAAAGGTAAATGTTTAATTTTCATATCCTTTTCAATATGTTGAGGAATAGTTTGTCATTGTCAAAAAGGGGGAGAACGTTGACCTATGTGTTATACATTGTCCAAATTTTGATAATAACTTAAACATACCATTCATATGTATCAAATATGTTTTTTCAAGATTGATTTCAGGCTTTAGGTACATTATAAGGAACAGATCGACCAATCCCTATCTTGTTTTAGTTCAAGACAAAAGCAATATAAATCCACTTTTGTGGAAAACACTCCAAACCACCTTAGAAAATTTTTATAATCATTTGTATTGATGATATGACTTGTAACTAAGATTAGAAAAAATCGGGGACACTTAATTCAAACTCTTGATCATTTAAATTTCATTTTGCAAAAATCATTATAGGCACTTTATTGGTTGAGTTACAAACTTGACTGATCCTTAATGGATTTTGAGAATGAGATCAACTGGTCGATTTTCACGATTCAACAAAATAAAGCGATCCCTCTACAAACCAAAATTGGTTTAAGTGGATCGGTCGAGCTTCCGTCAGGAAAAACTTGATTGATGGTTTAAATTGGGGTTGTCGCATATTGTGGTCGGTCGAATTATCTTTATTGAAACTCGATCGAATGCACTATAGGGAAAATTTAGAAAAAGTGATTCTAACTATTGGAGTGTTGCAAAACTCGAAATTATATCTATTACAACCCTCCAAATGGATAGAAAATGTTCACAAGAGTTTCCACACTCTAGTGGACACCCCCAACTATAAATAGGACCTCTTGGAGTTCTATCAAGGTTACTCATTCATGTTATTCAAGGTTCTTGCCATAGTTGAGTGCTTTAATTTAAGCTACTTGTGCCCATTTCTTTCTCTTGATTACAATTCCTTTTGTGCATTATTAGGGAGATAGGATTGTAGTGAGAGATCTACTATCTTGTATATGTGTGAAGCTCTTAAGATCTCTCTTTCCTCAATCCCCATTCTTGAAGATCAAGTTTCTCAAAGCTTCTCCAAGTGAAGGAGAAGGTGTAAGATTCTTCAAGCTGTAGAAGAAGGTAAATACAGATTATCCTAGTGAAGGAGGAGGACAAGGCGGAATATCCAAGGATCTTGGTGGGTAAATCCTCAAGGAAAAAGACTCGGTGCAAGAAGGGGATCTCCATGGTGAAGGCATCTAGCTACTTGCAAGAGTGGGTAAGACCTTTGTGAGGTAGAAGACCAACTCTTTAATAGGTAAGACCTTAATTGTATGGTTGTGGGATCCCTTAGTGTTAAAGGGAAGATGGGTATACTTCTCCCGGAAATGGAAGGTCATATGTTGTAACTCTTATAAGTGAATATAAGGAGTAGACATCTTAGAAATCCTAGATCTTGACCTCTCTAGGTATTGGACTAACTCTCTCCTAGTTTTGATAGTAGAACCACTCTAAAACAAATTGTTCACTTGTTTCTTCAGTCTCTGTCTTCTTTTCTATGTAAGTTTTAATTTCCAATAAATTCACTATTTCCAAATAAACTCATTTGACGTAGCTTGAATGTCTAACAAGTTTTTTGTAAGTGTTTTTTTCTCTATTCACCCCACCCTCTAGAGCCCTTAGATTCAACATCAACTTCCTCTATTAGGAATTTTCAAGTGAGTATAGTATTGAAACACTTTGTTCATGATGGGATTTCAGTAAGTGTTCCAAGGAAGTGTATGTCTAAATGTAGCTTCTTCATCTCTTCCCTAAACTTCATAAACCTGTAGTCAAGCCTTGTCTAGGATAGATGGATATTGTAATGGAATTGAGGTTTGTGAATAGGTACTAAACAAATAGATGGAGAATTTGGTGTTGCTTATGGTGCCTTATTAGACTTAGGTAAACCTCTTGTATTTGATGGTTCAACAATTGGTTTTGCTGGTATATCTATCGAGATAGCCATTGAAGTGACTTCCTCATCATTGTCATCTTTATAACTGGGCATGTTATTGTCGATGACCTAGTTTGGAGGTTCTAGTAGCACACTAACTACCCTAAATCACACATCCAAAAAGGAGCCCATCTAGAATGGTCAGACTCTTAAATTTATAGCTCGACACTCAAGCCCCCACAACTATCATATGAGGTCCAATGTAGTAAATTAGGGTTGATGCACAAGACAAGGAGTGGTATGTGTTAAGAGCATATAATCTTGTCTTAGTTACAACAACCAAAGAGTGAAATAAGACTTATGTGTTCCTTAGGGAACAATTTTTCTCAACTCAAACAGTAAAGTAAACATGTAAAATTAAACAGGAAGTAAAATAAGAGAACAAGTAAAAAGTAAACCGTGATAAATCAAGTACTGTGGGAACTTGGATAAGGGTTTACCAACTAAGGTCTCTCACCAATAGGAAATAATCACACCCATTGTATACCCTTAGCAATATTACAAGAAATCATCTCAATGTCTATTCCCTTCTCTCAATCTAGGATAGATCTAGATTATAAGGTTGTCTCTCTCTCTCTCTCTCTCTCAATGGAAAACAAACAATCACAATATATCAATATGCTCATTAGTTTAAGAATCCCAACATTTTCATGCATTCATAAAACTCCATAACACTCAGATAAGGGCATTATTACTCTTTTGAGGCACTAACAATCAAATGTAACAAGATGGTACCTAATCATACAAGGAAGCATTAAGACCAAGAGCATCAAGATAAACATTGCCAAGAGCATATATTAAGTGGATATAAGTATTTACATGTTGGGAGAGCCATAGTGGATACTTTCATCCCAAGCCATATGTTTAGCCACTCATTATGGTGAGTATCATTATGGATTTACAAGTGAAATGGGACATCAAAGAGATGACGAGATGGGCGAAGGATAGGGAAGATTATGAACTATTCTAGAGGAGAAGAAGGGAAATACATAAACTTTAACCACAAATGACCAAGGGTTATGAACCTCTCTTTTAGATTAGGACGTAGTGTTGATGTGAGAGATGGTTGCTCATTCCATCAAAGACTAAACCAATGGTGTTGGTGGTGGCATGGATCCTCTATCTCCTTTGGACTCTTGTCTTTAGAGATCTAGGACTTATGGAATGACTGATGGATGATGGATGTGTATTGTGGCAACACATCATCTTCTCTCACCTATCATGACTCCCTCATATGTTATGGTTGTCCGATATCTATAGGTGTGACTCTCAAGGTAACTGACTTAATCCCAAGTGTTGTTGAACATTTAGGCTTATCGATCGCTGATGTTGTGAACTTAGTAACCGCTGAGATGCGTTGGTCAATGATGTTGATCGGCTTCAGTGCTATCTAGGAACAGCGATAGATGACATTAAAGTCTTTATTGGTCTTTGGTCCACTCTCAAATTCAATGGTTCTGTGCATGGATAATTCCAATGACCACTAATGCTGGCATTTCCATTAGTCATTGAAGTTAGCCTATTCGGAGGTTGCTACGATGTTGACGCCAGTGGTTGTTAAGACTATGGGCTTTTTAGTTATTTCTGAGGCAATGCCTTGGAGATTTCCTAGATGTGGTATTATAAAATGGGTTTCTAGATTCAAAGTCACCTCTGGTGGTATTATGTGCAAAGAAAAGACATGGACATGGATTTAGGTAAAAATAACAAAACTTGCTAAAACAAATAGATTTATCTAAATAAAATGTTATCAAAACAATAATATGAGGGTAAAACATGCACTCGAACATCCATGGAATTGGATGTAATCAATCCTCCAAACTTAGATTCTAGATTTTCCTCATGCTAACACATAGAATTAAAGCATCAAACAATTGCAATGGGATTTTTTAGATTACTAATTATGGGAGTGTGAAGAGTGTCATTATGTTATCGTTAAATCAAGATGTGTGTATCATGTCTAGGTGATTTCAATCTCAAGACTCTCTCTATCGCTTAGGTCGGGAGTTTTGTTACTTGTATTGCCTACTATGACCTTCTTTTGAGGAAGGATTTCTCCATCTTGACACATTCATAATCATTTTCTAGATCGTACTTGCAAACAATTTTGGATGGAGGTACCTTTCACACCCAACTTTTATGTTTTTGGAGATCCTCGCTATTGTGTTGGGGTAGGGTAAGGCTGCAATTTTTTCTACCTTTCGTAGGTTCACTCAACCATCATTGTTGGTTTAATGATAGTGTTATCCGATTGGGTTAGGTGGTTGTGTGAGGTTTTCCTTGAAAGGTAGGTTTGTAAAAGATTGGCTTCTAGACTCCACTACCTGTCACAACATGTTAGCATTCTTGAGTGTAGCAATGCATCGGTCGGGCAAAGTCTTTCGACATCTTCCTGGGCACAACACTCATTATTTTATTCCACTCAGATTTTAATCTTGCTCACAGTATAAGGGTGATATGAATTTTTAGGGATGTTTTGGGTTATTGAGCCTCTTTTGGTTCCAAAGTGGGGATTTTGAGCACTAGAAGGGGTAGTTGTTTCCTCCTGTCTAGGGTGATGTTCTTTCGTACATGTACTTAAGATCTTGGGTGGTCAATTAGTAGCATATTAGACTAAATGATCCTTACTTCGAGGGTTCATCTTGGAATAACAAACATCTTTTTACACTTTACATAATCATAGGATAAGGATAACATTAAAAATATTATCACACTTGAGTTGTAGGTGAATTAGATTGCCGAAATCAATTATTCTTAAAAAGGAAGCGATTGAAATGAACAGTGAAACAAACAGTTGAAATCAGATGGGGAAAATATTGAGACTTAGGGGCTTCAACACCTTAGCCAAAGTGAAGACTAGATCAAAGAGTACATAATAATTAATGCCTAGAAGCAGGTATGTAAGTAATTTGTAAACAAAATGCAAAAGGAAAACTCCACATGAAACCATTGGTCCTGGTGTTCACACTTCATAGTTCATCATCCCAGTGAGGATTTTTTCACAGTTGCATCCAAATCCCAGTGCAACTAGTTTAGTCATTCTGAATTATGGTATCGATGACACATCTGCCAGAATTAACTCAGGATAAAAATGAAAGATCACTTTGTTTAAATTGGCACTTTACTAAACTAAAGCCACCCGTATAAAGAAAATCATATAAACTTAATACGATCAACACAATGGCCAAGGGGATATTCTCCTTTACCTCGATAAGGAGACAACTCACTAATTATAGTGAGGAAGGGAGAATTAAGGAGAAAAAAAAGTAAGCCATAGACCACAAATCTGGAATCTCTGAAGAGACCAATGTGGTGACAATTATATTGCTTAACGTCTTCATCTCCCACTCCAAGAAGAAAAGTGAGAAGACAGAACTAGAATAAAAGAACTCTAGTTGTATAAGAAAGAACTAACTTTATTGTTTGAATGTAAGTATTAAAATTGATAGAGTTTCGCTACAAATTGAGTAAAAAAATTAGGACCCTTTTTTTAGTGGATTCCGTCCTCCTTTTATAGGGGAAGGACTGGTGAAAACCCTGAAAGGGGACGAGAAGGAAGTGTAAGAGGTGTCTTCTTTATGTCTTGGTCATGATAATAATTTCCTTCTTCAATAGGCAATAGAGAAAATTATTGATTGCCTTTTTTTTACCATTCAAATTCTGACTCTCTCTCTCTCTGTAGATTCCCATTCTACAAGTTTTGTATGAATTTTGTCTAGTAACAAGTTTCAAAGTACGCCCAAAAATATGTTTTTCTTGTAGGCCTTTGAATTCCCTTTCCAACTATGTTTGAATGTTAAATTCCACCTTTGAGATGTGAGAATTATGCCCATTTTGGTGTAGGGTCTGTACACAAAATAGGAACTATGTGAAAACTAATAGGCATGTTTACTGGTTAGTTGGACAGTCAAATCACTGCCAAAATCATCAAAAAATATATTGTTTCTATAGAAATTAAAATTATCTTTTCAAAACATATCTAAACTGCAGATTTGGAATTTGTATGTGAGAGTTATGACTATTTTGGTATCGTCTATACATAAATTTTTGGAACTGCGGGAATTGTTGAAAACAACTATTAGAGAAATCAATGATGGAGTGATTAGGTCATTTTCTTATAGAAATTCAACCAAATATAATTAAATATCTAAATAAATACAGAAAATATAAACTAATATAATTAATTATATAACTAAGAAAATAAAAAACAAAATGATCCTAAAAAGATATCTAGAAGATGCAAAAAAAGTGATAAATACACATTTATCAGAGCACAACAGCATGTCAGCGTACTTTTATTGAAGCATGTGGTAGTGATCGTGGTGCACAATTTCAACTATCACATCTTGCCAGTTAGGTGGTGGAAACCACAATTGTTGGATTGCTACATTTTTTAGAGGCTTCCATGGAAGAAGTGAGGATTCTTAAAGTATTTTCGGGGGATGTGGTTGTATCCTTGTTGTACTCTTGTATCATTGTGATGATTGCTTCTATACAAGTCCACACTTTCTCTTCCTTGACACTCTTTGGCATTGTTGCATTTGTGTACTTTCTTAAAGATAAGTATGCGTCTGATCTGTTGAATAGTATTGTGATCTTTGCCTTGACGTTGATCACATAGAGTAAATAATGATAGTCATGCAAGATTGGCAGCAAGATGAACTCTGGAAGTGAGCTTTGTAGGCATTGTAGCAGTCACTCCTTTTCACCAAAGTCCTTGTTGTGCGTGAAGTCCTCCACTAACATGTAGTATGTCATGTATGTATTGGGCATGCCATCTCAAGAATGGACTACTAGGTCGTCCTTACACTCACGATCATGTATCCATTAGGTCGTAGTGTTTTGTGGAGGTCATCCTTTAAAATGTAAATGTCATCTCTTTCAAAAACAACTTCACCCAGCCTGTTGTCTACTTTCAATCTCTTCATTATTATTTGTAGTGACTCTACAGAAAAGTATTCACATGACCATCAATCAAAGTTAGTGAAGCTATATTTTATGGTCCCAGTTGGCCCCCCACGCCTTGCTTCTCGCATTTTGTCTTCATCTATCTTCCACTATTCTAGAGGTTCTGTTGCAATATGTTCTTATGGATCTAGAATTGAGGGGGTAAAGTTGTTGGGTTCATCTGAGTCTTTTCTAAATGTTGTTATATTGTTGGATGCTCTGGAGGTTTACCCTCACTCTGGCATTGTTCTTTAGCTTGCCATCCTCCTTTCCATGTCAATAAGTTCTCTAGTTCAGAATGATCTATTCGTTGATATTTTAGTTGTTCGCTCCATGGCTATTTTCATAGAAGTGGTACTCCCATTTGGATTCTATGATGTGTCACGTCTTGAGGCATCATCAGGTCATTGAAGAAATAGAGGACGTAGATGACGTCCATTGTGAACATACCTAGAATCCCATGTAGGTCATCAAGGAAGTGTTCATCGAAGGGGATGTCTTTATTAACTACTTCCATTAGATGAAGTACGATGAAGGTATAGTTCTCTGACTCTTGCTCTACTTATTGGACTTCAATATTGATCTTGAAGTTTTTTCAGTTTGCTATCTGATGGGGTCATGCCTTCTAATGGCGCACTAAACACAATACCTTCAGAATGTGAGCCTCTTTATTTTTTAACACTAGAGATGTGTTTGGCAACTCAACACTAAATTAGTTGCAGATTGTCATGTGTCATTTATAAAGATCTACTATTGTTAATCCCCAATGTTTGACCATTCTGATATGTAGGGGGATGAATCTTGTTTTTGTTCTTGTACCAGTGTCATGTAGCTCTGTGACATATTCTGAATTGAGATTATCTTCATTCATCCTCCTTGTTGTAATAAAAGTCCCATTAAAAATAGGTTGAACTTTATTGGGATGTAGGAACTCTTCGAGAGCTGTCATGTAGAGTACTTTGAATAAACATTTATGTACCCTTGCTCTTCTTGAAAATATTCCTCTAAAATGATCTCTAGTAAGGGTCCTCCTATTATTGTTGTATACTATGTATGTTCCTAGAAGACTTTCATCTAACACATATGCTACAACATGGATGTCTTAACACAATATATCAGATATAGAGGCCATGTCTATTCCCTCCATTTTATAGGGAAGCGGAGGAGGCATCGGTTCTCTTTGTGCTTCTTCTGGAGGTGGCATGGTTCCATTGGAGGTGCATTAGTGGAGAAAGTGACAAGGTGGCCTTCATCTTTGTCATATGTCCCTTCCCCACCCATTGTTGTCTTTTCTTCTAGTGTTGGTTCTTGTACATGCATTGTTGGGATTTTAGGTGACAGTGGCATTGTAGCATTTGTTGCAGGATCTCCAAGTATTGTTGATTCTCCTAGAATTGTGTCGAGCATTGCGGAACCTAATTTGGTGAGTGTGTGAGCCATCATTCCATTGTATAATATGACATTATGTGGTCCATGAACTGTAAGTAGACGTCATAGGCATCCATTCTTATCTTCATCTCATCATTGTACCGTGTAACTATTGCTTCATCATAGGTCATGGATTTGTCATTTCTAGTTTCACTCTAGTTGGGAGGTTCATCTTTAGTTTTATTCTACAAAGTAGGATTTTCATCTACGGGTAAAGAATTTAAATCAAACTCTCGCATTGTGGCATTGATGTTGTTATCCAGTATGTGCTCTTCAGTGTTTTGCTTCTCTTCATGGTGGGTTCCTTCTGGTGAAATGGGGATGTTTTTTGCTTCCTCCTCACCGTGTGCAATTGGGTAGGACAGCCTCAAGGACGCTTGTGATGGTGAAGGGCTAACTATTCTCTTTGACCTTCTTCTGGATCTCCTCTACTCCATGTATCTATCTTCTTCCCCCATCACCTTTAGGAACTCTTTGTGTTCCTTGCACATGGCGTCCCTATCTATCTACATTGTGTCCATCTCCCTTCTAAGTTTTGCCATCTCCTCCTTCGTTGCTTGCGTTATTTGCATCATTATTATTTGGATGGTGAGGATGTCCTGCATAAACTGGGGGAGGGTTGTAGTCCTCTCATATAGTCATTCTACCTATGTGGTTAGTGCTTGCAAGATAGATGAAATATATACTAAGTTATTGGAATAATTTTTCATTTGCTCAAACATGGCATCTAATTAATGTCCTAATTCTTCCCCAATGCTTGTTGTTCGCCTATGTTCATGCATCAGTTTTTTTGTTGCATCCGCTCCATCATTTGTCAATGATGGTTTCGCCTTCTTTATTTGATGTTGAGACAAAACTGGTTGCTCTGGCTCTAATGGCTTTTCTGCACCTACTTCATTTTTGTCATGGTTTCTTTCACTTGCTCTTCTAAAGTGGTTTTCTTTGTCTGGTTGTCACGTGAGGTTCTTAGTTGTTCACCTGACTTTGCGTTAGGTATTTCTAACCTTCATATGTCCATGGGTGATGATGGTTTGAAGTTTACAATGACAATAAGTCATTCGTTATTGGTGTTGAGTGCATCCATTTCTATTGGTATCATCTTCTCTATCCTGGCTGCAACATTTTCATGTGGTTGACTTTGCTTCAATACTAATATTGGTGCTTTGGAAACCACTTTGAAGACATTGATGAGTAGTTTTTCTCTTTCTATTAGTCTTTTCGCTTTCTCTTATTCCGGTTCTAATAGTTTGCCTGGAGGTTTTTGTGCATCTATATGTCTTTCAATGGTACAAAATAACATTTTATCAGTATCATGTTTGGAGATTATCATCTTATGAGCGTCATAGTGGCTCATTTCCATGAGAGGAAGAAGAACATTTGATTTTGCCTACTTACACTAGCTGTTTTTTGTTTTAGGTGCAATTATCACATCCATGATGAGGTAATATATGCCAATCATTCTATTTCCTTTAATTTCCTCATATTTTTTATTTCTGCTAAGTCATTGAAGTATACAGTGATCGATGTGATTTGACCTCCCATGCAAAAATATATTTTTTTGTCCAATCCAGTAGACATGGATAGTTTATCGATCAGTGGTCTCCAGATTTTGACGAGTCTTTTCTCTAGCATGCACCAGATCAGGAAGAGATCTCCTCTATATATGTTCCAATTTTAGAACTTGCAACCATTGTATTGGAAACTATCTTCTTGATCACCCAAATGAAGCAAGAGGGCATTTGTGATGCCTTTGATATTTTTGGTCTATGCTTCAACTCTCCCTTTAGCCTCTCCCAGGTTCTATGGCTATTGAATCCTATGGCATATGTGTCTTACCTAGTTTCCATGTTGGCTTTGGCTTGTTATTATATTTTGATTAATATTGTGTTTAGTATCTTTTCCGTTAGAAAGAAATGTTTACCTATCAAGTGGACCTACAATTTGAACCTCCCTCCTAAATTATCTTTCTCTCTATCTTCAATGGGAAACTTGATCAGTGATGACATAAACTTTTCCGTGAGGTATATGTATAAGCATTGAACTTCAATGCATATGATGTGTAATTTCCTCCCTTCAGGAACTTTATGACTCCCTCAGTGAGCCCCAATTTCTTGAAGTCATATCTATCCATGTATTGTGTTGCTTTGAAGGTTTTCATTTACATGAATAGTTGATACTTGGTTTGGTGCTCCTAGTTTCTAGGTTGGAGTACAACTTTTGGTTGTTCTTGGCTATCATCAACTGACCTTTGTATCTTTCTAGCTACTATGCATGTCCTCATGCTTGATAAGATTGTCCCGCTAGTTTGTGGGCCAATCTTCACATCTACTCTCCTCTTCTAATAGGCTAGAGCATCCATACCTATTCATGTCACCTTCCTCTTCCCTTTTTCTTTTGTTTCTTCCGCAGAAGAGACATATTCATATGTGTTAGTTGCCTCAAGTTGACGAGATTCCTCGTCACATGTCCTAGCAAGAGTTCATAGTGTTCATTCCGCATTTGCAAAGTACCCTCTTCTTCTCTGGCATGCCAAGGTGCAATTTTAAGACCTTGTTGATTATCTGTATTGCCTACCAATCCTAGTCAGGGATGTGGCCTTTTTTTTAGCAAATAAGAGCTTGATGAAGACAACCTAATCGACTTATAAAATTTATTTTATTACTATATGAAAGTTGATAGAAATCAAATGAATAAAATTGAGAAGGGGGTGAGTCAGTATCCAATATTGAACTGGGTAAGGACAGGAGAGTGGTTAAGAAGTTGTCAACAATTTTCATTGGTTGTTGATATTTTATCTCAACGATCACTGAAAACTATGAACAAATTGAAAAAACTAGGTGGTCATTGAGAAATTGGTTGCTGAAAATATTTAAAGATATGCATTCTATAAAATACAAAGGAAGTCTCGACGATCACTAAAAATCTAGGAATTGTCAACTGTGACTGAGAATGTTGTGATTCTCAGCGGTCGTTGAAAGGTTAGTGTTCTAGAGGACAAACTTGATTACCAATGAGGATCTTAAAACTAGGTCAATCACTGGGATACTAGTTACGTTCTAACACTGACAAATTATGTGTAAGTTGTGTTTTGAAGGTCATTAGAAATTTGGCAAACTTGCAAAGCGGTCGTTCTCCTATCACATGAAAGTGGTGGAATTCACCAATTAATTGGTAATCAAAGAGTTGGAAAAGGGGAAAATTACGTCAAAACCCTAGTCTCTTAGGATGAAGACGGTATCGACACATGGAAATGAGAATGTAAAGAGAAGGAAAGTGTAGGGTTACCGTATGTCAATGATTAATTTGTTGGCAAAGTAGAAATGATTTAAGATCATGACGTATGGATAGCTAGAGAATTGGAGGACTAGGACTCCAACGTAGAGAGAGAAAGATATGGGGACATCATTCACAATGGTTGGTACCTTGTTGCATTGTTGTCTAAAGCACTCTAAAACCATCATTGGAATTCGCTAGAGCTTCGCTACAATTCAAGTTAGAGTGAATGATTGTAGGTTGTCAATGGGTCTTATATATACCCTTAGGTCTAGTCATTGTTGAAACTTTGGAGAGCCTGTACGGTCATAGAAAATTTGGGAACTCTATGCGGTTGTCGTGAATCTTTAGTATTGATGGTCATTCAAAATTCTAACCCCGCTAGTCATTGAGTTCTAAGAACTATGTAGTTGCTAAAAATTCTAGATGAACATTCATAGAGAAATTATCTCCATGATTGTTGAAAATGTGATTATGAAAGAATGATGGGTATTGGCTTGAATTGCACCCCCCAATATTCATGAATGTTATTTTCAACTTTATTCTACGTACACTAGAAATAAAGAAATAGAGGAAAATGCCCAAAACTATAGTGAAAGTTCTAATTATTAGGAAAAATCTAAAGAATCCAAAAAAAAATTAAAGATTAAGACAACATGTTAGGAAATCCTTGGGTTTCCTCCCAAGAAGTGGTAGTTTATAGTCTTTTGGTAGACACTATTTGATTAGATTCCTTAGACTTGTTCTGGTGGTATTGTTGGGGTTTTCTTCAAGTAGATTTCCAATCTTCTTGTGAATGTTTAGTCTTCATAGTACCTCTTCACTATATGTCCATTCACCTTGAATTCCATCATTCCTGATGGGTATATCCTTGACATGATGTAGGGACTATACCATCTTGACTTTAGATTCCCCAGAAAGAATCTAACTCTAGAGGAAAAAAAGGAGAACATTATCTCCTTCAGATACATATTTTCTTTTTAGGTGGGCATCATGCCACACCTTGGTCCTCTATATATAGATTCTTGCATTTTTAGGCATTGATCCTAAGCTCCTCTAGTTCTTGTAGCTGCAAAAAACTTTTCTTTCCTTCTAATTATATGCCCATGTTTAAGAACTAGATTTCCTAGAAAGCTTTGCGCTCCAATTTGACTGGTAAGTGACAAGTCTTGCCATATATTAGTCTATAGGGAGTGGTTCTTATAGGGGTGTTGTATGTAGTACGATATGCCCATAGAGCAACATCCAACTTCATGGACCAATCCTTGTTGTCCTCCCCATTGTCTTCTCCATTATTTGCTTGATCTTCTTGTTGGACACATGTACCTGACCAAAGGCCTATGGGTGATAGGGTATTGTAATCTTAAGCGTTACTCCATACCTCTTTAGTACTCCCATAAATTCTCTTTTAGCAAAATGGGATCCCAACCATTGATGACGGTGCACATGACTCCAAATCTAGGGAAGATAATCTTTTCAAACATTTTGATCACAGGCTTCGCATCGCAGTATGGGGTAGCTATTGCATTTACCCATTTCGATACATAGTCCACCATGACTAGTATGTACTAATTATCTCTAGAGGATGTGTAGGGTCCCATATAATCTATCCCACAAACATCGAAAATCTCTACCTTGATCCATGTCATCATGGGCATCTCATTCCTCCTTGAAATGTTCCGATCCAGTTGACACTCCTTACAAGTCTTTAGAAATGCATGAGAATCCTTGAATAGACATGGCCAATAGAAACCAGACTACATAATTTTTATTGTGGTCCTATCCCAGCCTAAATGTCCTATACAAGGCGAAGAGTGACATTCTTTGAGAATCTGAAGTGCTTCTTCTTCTGGTATGCATTAGAGATACATGTTATATACACATCTCTTAAACAAGAAATGGTCATCCGAATAATAATTCTTCAAGTTTGAAATTAACGTTTCTTCTCGTTATGTGTGATATGAGGTGACAGTTGTCGGCAGACTAGGTAGTTTCATGTGTATGCAAACCATGGCGTCGTGAGTTCACCAACTTTGGCCATTAATAGCACCTTTTTAGGATAGTTATCATTAATTGGTAGGTTCTTGTCATAGGATACTATGATTCTTGATTGATGATCAACTACTACATTCTCCATCCCCTTCTTGTTAATTATTTCATGGTCTAACTCCTAAAGTAATAGGGCCCATTGCAAGAGCCTAGATTTAGTGTCTTCTTTTGGATAAAGTATTGTATTACATTGTGATATGTGTATACTTTCACTTTTAATCCCTCCAGATATGATTTAAACTTGTCAAAAACAAACACTATCACTGGCATTTATTTTTCCATGGTCGTATAGTTCACTTTTGCTTCATCGAGAGACTTGATAGAAAAGTAAATCACATGATCCATTTTATCTTTCTTTTTTCCCAACCCCAATCGCAAAATTGTTGGTGTCACATTATTTTGAATAGTAGCCCCTAGTCTATAGAAAGGAGAAAAGGTGTTGTGGTGAGAGAATTCCGTAGGGTTTCTAATGCCTTATTACAATCATTCAATAAATTGAATTTCGCATCTTTGATGTGCATATTCTCTAGGGGTTTATCAATCTTGTAAAAGTCTTCTATAAATCTCATGTAATATTCGGCATGCCCTAGTAAACACCTTACCCCTATTACAGACTTAGGGGGTGTATGTTTAGATGTAATTCCAAACTACTTACATCCACCTCTATTCCCTTCTCAGAAACTTTTTTCCTTAGTACTATTCCTTCATGGACCGTGAAATTACATTTTTCCAATTTTAGAACTAAATTCTTCACTTTGCATCACTTTAGAACTTTAGACATGTTTGTCATATATCTAATGAAATGGTTCCCATAGATAGAGAAATTGTCCATGAAGACTTCCATGATATCATCTAAGAAATCAACAAATGCACCTTTGGAATGTTGGGGATGCATTGCATAATCCAAATGGCATTCTTTTCAAAGCAGAGATGTTATATATACATGTGAAAGTCATTTTGTCTTGATTATAATGATGGATAGGGACTTGGAAAAATCCCCAGTGTCCATGCTGGAAACAAAATTATGAGCGGTGAGCTAAACGGTCCAGTACTGGATCTATGAAAGGTAATGGTAAATGGTCCTTTTTAGTGGAAACATTTATCTTTCTATAATTCATGCACATTCACCAACTTGTATTGGTTCATGTTTCTACATCATCTCTAATTTACTCATTTGCAATAGTCATTCCTAATTTTTTTTATTTTTTTGAGGGAGGGCGGGAAGCCCTATGATTGGGGCTCCCCGCGTAAAACCAAAACTAAATAACCAAATCAAGTTTTACAATGGACACCAGACTAGACGGAAAGGACTGATAAGAAGAAAATCTATCTACTAGACCCCTACGAGCAGAGTTGGCAACCTCATGGGTGGTCCCGTTACACTTATGACTGACATGATTTAAACTACAAAAAGAAAACAAACTACAAAGAGATAAAATATCATCCGTCAAGATGCCCAAGTAATCCCTCCTCAATTTCTTGCTTTTGCATGCGTAGACGACCTCCATAGCATCCGTTTCAACCTCCACCTGAGTGTATTCTTTTTCCCTTGCCCACAGCAACGCCTCTCTAACAGCTAGAGCTTCGATGATGGTGATGTTATCCCCCCACTCTATCTTCTTCCCCAGCATGCCCATCAGCTCACCATTCTCGTTCCTGGCCACCACACCAATTCCAGCACCTCCATCCTCCCCTATTGAGCCATCAGTATTGAGTTTCATCCTTCCTCTTGCCGGTTTCATCCATCTACTCGGTCTGCTGCTGTACGAGTCATTTCCCGTTCCCGCCTCCATCTGCTGCTCGACGATCCCTGCACCTTCCATATGTTGATCCTTGCATACCGTGTCCGCTGGCTGGTAGCTGCTCTCGGTTCCACGCTCCGCCTGGTTCTCATCGCGTCGCCTCGTTCGGTGATCGCCCATGTCAGGGAGATGCCGCTACAGTCTATTCTGACAAATATCTTCAACGCATTCCCCTCCCGCTGTCGCCTTGCATGGACGAGTACATGTATTGGGTTTTCCTAGTTGTTTTTCACTGATTGGGTATATAATTCATGTGTTTCTCAACTTTATCACTTCCTTCATAACTACCTTCCAAAGCATTTGATTCAACTTTCTTTGTGGTTGATCTAGGGGTTTAGTTGTTTGTTCTAGGTTTATCTGGTGCATGCAAACAACCAAGTTTAGTCCCTTGGTGTCTTCTATGTAATATCCTATTGCCTTTCTATAAAGCTTGATTTCATTTAACAAGTTATCCTCATGATCTTCTTCTAGGGTGGAGTTTATGATTACTACATTTCTTTATTTATCAGCCAGGAAATCATACTTTAGACCTTTAGGGAGCTGTGTCAGCTCTAGGTTGGGCTTCAGTTCTTAAGTGTTTGTTCTAGAGAGGCATATTTTTTAGTTTCAATCATTCCTTCCTCTTCATCATTGCATTCCTCTTCTGATTGGTTCAAGTCAAGAATTTTGACAATTTCGGGGTCTTCTACACTACAATCCAGATTGTTTAGGGCTCACATTCATGGATCAACTATGACATTATCTTCTTGGACCTCATCAAAGAATTGATAGTAGTTGTCCATGAAATAAACTGAGTCGAAAAGAGAAGCTCCTCACATGGAGTCATGTACATGGAAGTTACTGTGATCATATTCTACTCCGATGGTGCTAATCCCAAATTCTACATCAATTAATGCTCTCCCGGTGGAGAGGAATGGTCTTCCAAAGATCATCAGACATGTTGGATCTTCTACCGCATCGATCACAACAATATCACATGGGATAAAGAATTGTCTCACGTGAACCAGGACATCTTCCACAATTGCTACTGGTTTTGTCTAGTTGTGACCAACTAGTCGAATTCTCTTCCCCGTCTTTACCATATTAGTAATTCCCATCCTTTGAGGTAGAGTAAGGGGTATGAGACTATTACTTGCTCCAAGGTCTGCAAGTCCTTGCCTCACTTCATTATCGCCGACATTAAAAGGAATAGTGAATGCTCATAGATCCTTCTTCATTGTGGGCATCTTTGCTTGTACAAATGTGCTAGACATTTTTTCCTAATCGCATTGTTTTCACGTGATCTCCTCTTATTCTCTTAATAATTAGATCCTTAAAGAACTCGACATATGTTGACATCTCCTTGATGTCATCCAAGAATGGTACATCAAGGTTTATCTTCTCTAGAGCTTCCAAAAGTTTCTCATATCTCTTCTTAAAGTGGACATTAACTAGTTTATAGGGGAAAGAAACTCTTGGCAAGTACATATCTCTACTTGTGAAGGCCACTTTAGTGGGGTCAAATTCCTTATCTTTTGCAATCTTCTTTCTCTTGCACTTTTCTTTGGCTTTATCCTTCTTGGTAAATACTTCCTCTTTAGGTGCTTCCTCTATTATAATAGGTTCGGGTTGTGATGCAGTGTTAGTGTTACCTTCTTGGATAGTCTTTCTCTTCAAATTTTCTAGAATCTTTTCTAAATGGAGAGTGGCCATTTTTACACTCTCAATGTTGTATGGTATCTTTCACTCTGGGTTCTTAATTAGTTCCGACAGTTGTGCAAGTTGTTGATCAAACTACTTTTAGTGGGTGTGCATGTCTACAAACTGAGCTGTCAAACCCCCAACTGAGTCTCCATCATGCTTAAGGCACCAAAGTTGGTAATAAAACTTTATATCAATTACTTATTCACCGACTCTTATGCAAACTCAAGAAGTTCAGACACCATGACTGGTTGATTATTGCTTTTGTTATGATTTTGATCATGGCTTGGCCTATTTGAATTTCTTTTCTAATGTTGGCCTTGTCCATGACCTTGGTAGTTGTTTCTATTTTTCTGGTTGTGTTGCGGGTGAACACAGTTGGTCCTTTGCCTCTTCCAAATCTGGGTGGTCCTTTAGACAGACTATTTAATGATGAGCATTTGTATCATCATCTTTGTTTCCATAGGAGAAACTAGGGTGATCTCATCTCTTAAAGTTAGCATAAGAAACATTTTTAGTATCTTCTCCGTCGCTATCCTCCTTAGACTGAGTGTAGATATAGTTTCTCCATACCATGACCTCCGTCTCCACAGGTAACAAACTTCATGACTTTCTTGGTCCTACATTTTCCTTTTTTTCCAGTGTCCTTCAAATGCTTTACTACTTAAGTGGTCCTTTGAATTGGATCAATTATGGCTTATAGTACCTTAGACTCTATAGTTGTTCCTTCATATGTTTCTTTATTTCTTGAACCCTTTTCATATTCCAAACCATTTGGCAGAGTAGTCATATTATCAATGACTATCACAATTTTTCTTGGATTCTTACCTAATAAGTCATTTCCACCATTTTCATGCAGTGAGATTCTTTCTGGAGATGTAAGACCCTTGTGAAAGGTGGTCACCAGAAATTTATTGTCACAATTGTGATGGGGATAGTCTCTCTGATATCCTTGGAATATTCCCAAGCTTCATATAGATTCTCCATAGGATTTTTCATGAAACTAGTGATCTTATGCCTATTGCTGAGAGTCTTCTCAATGGGGTAGAACTTGGTGTCAAAAGAGACAACCAAGGGTGCCCATCCATTGATGGTTTTGTCAAGTAAATCAAGGTATAATGGCAATGCTTTGTCCCTCAAAGTGATGTTAAACCATTTACAATAAATCACCTCCAGTATCACTCTATTCATTTTGACGGTGTCACAGGAGTTTTTAAAGGCATCTAGGTGGTGGTGATGGTTTTCATCTTTGGAATTTCCTCCAAAATATTTTTTTCTTGAATAATGGATATCATGAATGGCTTCAGTTTGAATTTCAAAGCATTGAATCTAGGCATGATGATTGGGAACCTAGATTCATTGTCCCTAGTAGAGACTAGTTCACGAAGGGAAGGGCCTCCATCATCATCGTCATCATCATTTTCTTGGTTATCATTGTTGTTGTTATCATTGTTATCCATGTTATTGTTGTTGTTGTTGTTTCTCCCATTTCTCCTTGCTCTAGGACAATGACCTTTATCATGATGTTGTTCTCCATGCTCCTCATCATGAGGTCGGCTTTTAGATTCTTCTTTATAGTGGTATTCCTCATTTACAGATTTAGGGTCTGGTTGAGGTTGAGGTTTCTCAACCCTTAGGTTTTGGACTCCTCCTTGATGGCCTCCCCTACAAGGAGGCATGTTGGCTCATGTGGGTGGTTGTAGTCACTTTTTGGTTCTCTTCAAACTACCTAAAACAGTTCGCATAGTCGAGTTCAATACTAGACATGTGAAATGAAGTATACAACATAGTTAGATATAGTAGATTAAAAATAGTGTAGTCGAGGCTACTGTTGACTTGAGGCACATGTGTATGCTAAGTAGACTCATACTCCTAGCATTACTGGTTGCCTTGTTCCTAGCAGCGATGCCAAAAAGTTGATCACCCTAAGTCACATGACCAAAAAGGAGCGGTTCTAGAGTATTTGAACTAAATGATTTTATTCTTGTTGTAATTAGATATTACTAAATATGATAGTAATTCAAGATGATCATGAACATAAGGATGATAAGTATGGTATCTGAAGTGAATAATGATGTGTATGGATAATTAGAGTTTAAAGATCATAACTTGTTCTATTCTAATGAATACAATTGAATCTATGTGATCATAATGAAAGGATATGATGGATGTAATAATTAGGATTCCACCTAATGTTTAATATGCAATGGAATTTGGTTTTGTATCCTTATTCCTTATCTGAACCCAAACAATCCTAATATAAATAAAGATAACATGATGGTGACACTTTAGGATTTTCATACATGAAGATTTAATGTCTATTTCTTGGATCTACTGATTGGGTTGATTGAATATACTTGAAGTATAATTTGCATGCTCACCATTGTAGTATGTGGTTATGATTATGCTTACCCTCAATAGTTTACTGGTGTTTGCCAAATAATTCTTGAAGTATCTAAAAAATATATATTGTGTTTATTTACCTTTTATGAAATTATAATTCCATTTAGTAATATATAAATAAAGATATCATATTCAAATCCCTAGGATGAAATGTATCTATGGGTGATGCACATGAAACTTGGAGGGACAATGGTCACATCCAAGATGGAATACAAGACTTGGTGAGTATATACAAGGAGAATTCCAGTTCTTTTTACAATTAATATTTATTTGGAAATGGGTAAATATATTCCCAAAAATTTGTCTTTACATCAAAAGACCCTCACAACCCAAAGTATAGACATGGTATCTATCTACAAAATCCCATTAGAGTTTAGCCCTATTTGTAAAGTTGGGGGTAAGGCCTTTCTTGGCCTACAACATCCATGAAATACCATTGGTGATCTTGGAAACAAAGGCATCCTCATTGTTAAAGGCTTCTCATGGATCCTACCATTCCTTTCCTCCAAAACAAAAAAGCAAAAATAATTAAGGCATAAACCACCACCATAACTGATCAAAGATTTGTTGTTGATCTATTGAGTGAGCCACTCCGCAATGTCAAGAAGACTGCCATCATTAGGGCCACCCCATGTGTTCGTAAGAGAGATATTGGACCAAACATATCTTGAGATTCTATACACACTGAAGAGGTGATCATGGCTCTCATTGATCTCAAGGCACAGGGGACAAAGAGGCTCAACATGCAGTTCCCATTCAATCCTCCTATTTCTAGGGGGTAACTTCTAAAGCATGTCGTTGTAGAGAAAGATGCTCCACATTCGCATGTGATACAAATTCCAAAGTAGCTTGGACCAACGTACATCAGTCCTAGTAATAGTTTTGATCCATGGTATGCTTTGATGGTTGAATAAGCATATCATATCAATGCTATCAACATTATACTTGGTCTGAACTTAGGTGCAAGGTTTACACATGATTTACCACATTTTAGAAGAGTGTCTATCAACTTCCACTAGTTGCATTTTATACCAGCTGATCATCCACTGGGACCGATCATTGTGCATGTCGCTTAGGTATTGATCAAGTTTGTTTACTTGACCCATGATAATGATTTTCTTAGGGTGGACAATATTGATTCCCCTTTACTAAAATATTGAGCAAGTATTTGATTTAATATATGTTGTTATATACTTTTGCACTACATAAATATTTTTGATATGCTAACCCGTGCTTTTTTTCACGTTGTTTTAGGTACATGCTAAATATGAAGATACCAAATATGATAAACCAATTGAAATTATATGAAGGCATTTAAGTTAAGTAAGGAGGATTAGATAGATACTTATATCATATGTACACATCTGATGATAGAAATTCATGTATCTCCTTATAAGAGAATCTTGCAAACATATTTGAATTAATGGAAATTATCTGTTATTATTTGTTGTTTGGTTCAATATGGATCCTTGGGAATTTTAGGTAATGGCTCTCAGCTTTTTGGATCTTTACTTAAATGTTGGATGTTGAAACGTGAGATCCTTACATTTGGTTATTAGATCCCTAGATCTTTCAAATAATATTTAATGTTAATAATTTCAAGTAATATGTAGAAATCTTCAGAGAATTACTAAGGCATGACTTGATGGTAACGGTGTCTAGAAGAGGTCATGGCATTGGGGGATGGGAATATTTTCATTTGCACCATTAAGTTGGTTTATGAGGACTCCCTTAGCCACAGTGATACTCGCATGGCCAAAACCTAGGGTTTTCCAAAAGTTATGTTTCATCTAAGTCTTCTCATCGCATATTTCATCCACTTATCATCCTCTTGCTTAATAAACCCTAAAATATATTTCCATCCTCAAATTAAGTTAGGGTTTTTGAGAAGAAGTAGGATTAAGGCATGCTCCACCAATTAATGTAATGTGGAAATATTGACAAGGTAAAGAAAAAAATGTTATATTGGTTGTTTGCTTGCAAAGATAAACCATATATATAACTAGGGTTGGTTTAGGAAAACGCTTAGTGGGTCATGTGAATCATTAAATCCCATAATACAAGGTGAAGGTTGCGCAGTAGATAACCCTAACTCAAAACCCTAATCCTAGGTAATGGGAGTAGGGTGGGTGATAGAGCAACACTACCCATGAGAACCCTAATTAGGGTGAAATGGTATAAGAAACATATAAATGAGGTTAAGTGACCTGATTTCCTATGCATATTTGTATGTGGAGAAAGGAACTAATGTAGCTAGTTTTAAAAAACATAAGAAACCTTTTTTAGATGATCGGGGGAAACCCAACCCCGAGGAAAAGGCCCAGATAGAAGGGATGGTAAATTTCAGAGACCTATGCACCCACACATTGATACCTAAATAAGTCGCATCAGAGGTCAGTTGACGCGGCGGGAAATTCATTTCTAAGCAGCACTTCTAGCGGGAGTTGAACCTGAAACCCTTCGTGAGGGGCCCTGTGCTGCGACCAGATGGGCTATTGCTCGTCGGCAAACTTAAGCAACCTTACACCAAAACATTACTTAATGTAACATGATCAAACCTCCTCCCAATGCTATCTCTGGAAGTTTGGATATGGAAAGAAAGTCACTAAAATTACTATGACCAAGAACCTTGAGAGGAAGGTCACAAAATATGAAGCACCTTGAGGGGAAGGTCACAAAAGATCAAGACCCTTGAGGGAAAGGTTGCGGAAGATCAAGCCCCTTGAGGGGAAGGTCATAAGAGATCAAACCCCTTGAGGGGAAGCTTAAGAAGGATCAAGCTCATTATTGGGAAGGCCGACATGGGACTAAGACCAAGACTGGGAAGGTGGCCTAAGTCTGTGGTGTAGACAACAAATCTCTAGACATGTAAGGTCACAAAGGGTCAATCCAATGTCTGGGAAGGCCGACGAAGCACCAAGCCCATGATTGAGAAGGTGCCCTAAGTCCCTTGTAGGAACAAAACCCCGTGATATGGTATCCTAGAGATTGAGAAAATAATGGTTGAGAAGTTATTGTAAGAAATGAATATGTGGGTTGCATAAAAAAAAATTGAAACCATCAATTCAACTTTTAGGATGGGTGTCCTTACCTTGGGGAGGTGCAACCCAAGAGTAGGAAAAGGACCCGAGCAGGAGGCAAAGTGCTAAAATCTATGGTGTCATCTTTTGCTTAAAAGAGCCTAACCTCCACTTGGGTGTCAAAAGACACCCAAGGTTAGGAACTTCTCTAGAAGCATTAGCTCACAAATTGGTTCTAAGAATTGGGGTATCCTTGAATGTCACCTAAATTGAGAATAATTGAGAATACAAAATATAAAATCACATTTGTTGCACCTAAATATACCCTCTCTGGAGTATTGAATGAAAATCACCAAGGAAGTGGTTGAGCGTATGTGACCAAGCCAAGATAGGAAGGTTACTAATCAGCCTAGCGGGGATAGGAATTCCGATATAAAAAGGAATTCAATGTGATGACTGGTGATCAACATGGGATAGGAAGGTCACCAATTGGCCAAGATGGGATAGGAAGGCCGATATAAGAGGAAATCATTAGAAAACCAGATGATCAAGAACATATAGGAAAGTCACTAATATGCCAAGCTAGGAAAGTATGGCCAATACAAGAGGAAGTCATTGTAAAGACCAATTATCAATTCTGGATAGCAAGGTCACCAACAGGCCAAGTCAGGAAAGGACAGCTAACATGAGCGGATGTCATTGCAATGGCTAATGACCAAGCCAAGAAAGGAACGTAACTAATAGGAAAAGCTGGGAAAGGAATACCACTATGAAAGACCAATCACAGGAAGGGAAGGTCACCATGAGGCACATGTAGGGACATGAAGTGAAAAATGTGTACCCAAAGAGATGAAGGAAATTCAGGTTAAAGAATTACATAAGGGCAAAATGTGCTTGAAAATTGTTGAAGTTGAGATACCTCAATAAACCCTAGGCAAGGTAGAGCCCTAAGTAAATCCTAAATTAAAGTAGGGATGTTTAAAGGTACATAAGATCGATAAGAATTAGGGTTTATAGTTCATAACATTTTGTGTTGTTAATGAATACAATTGGATCTAAGTGATCATAATGAAAGGATACGATGGATCTAATAATTAGGGTTCCACTTAATGTTTAACATGTGATGGAATTTGAGTTTGTACCTTTGTTCCTTTTCTACAACCATACAACCCTAAACCCTAGATTAGGACCCCCGTAAGGTTTAAATTGGATAACATGATGGTGACACTTTAGGATTTACATACATGAATATTCAATGTCAATAACATTGATTAAATATTCTTGAAGTAAAATTATATAATTTGCATGGCTCACCATTGAGGTATGTGGTTACAACTACGCCTACCTGCATTAGTTTGATGGTGTTTATCGAATGTTTCTCAAAGATTGTTCAAATAAGTTTTTTATTATTTAGTTAACTTTTGTTAAATTATAATTCCACTCTAAGTATCACATAAATAAAGAGTTATCATATCCTAAGACCTAGGATGACATGTATTGATGGGTGATGCACACAAGCCTTAGAGGGACAATGGTCACACCTAAGATTGAGCATGAGACCTGGGTGAGAATATCCAAAGAAAATGTCAATTCTTATTTTCAAGTAATTGATTGAATATATATTGGTAAGTGCTTGTGAACTTTTGAATGCACCCCACATCCATAGTATATTTTGATATGTTGATCCATGATTTTGTTTCATGTTGTTTTAGGTACATGTTAAATATGAAGATACCAAGACATGATAAACTAGATGAAATTACATGAAGGCATTTAAGCTAAAGTAAATAGGATTAGATAGATACTTCTCTCTTATGTACAAATTTGATGATATAAATTCATGTAAGTCCTTATAAGAACATCTTTTAAGCAATAATTAAATTAATGGAAATTATTCTCTATTATTTATTTTTGGTTAAATATGGATCCTTGGGAATTTCAGGTAATGGCTCTCAACTTTTTGGGTTTTTCCTTAATTGGGGGATGTTGAAAACTAAGGTCATTACATTTTGGTATCAGATCCTAGAATTTTGAAATAATATTTAATAGTTTATAATTTCAAGTAATTTGTAGAAATATTCTAAGAATTACTAAGGCATGACTTCATGGTAATGGTGTCTAGAAGAGGTCGTGGCGCTGGGGGTTGGCAATATTTTCCTCTGCACCATTGTGTTGGTTTACGAGGACTCCCTTAGCCACAGTGATACCTGCATGAACAAAACCTATGGTTTTACTGAAGTAATGTTTCATCTAAGTCTTCTCATCCCATATTTCATCCACTTATCATCCTCTTGCTTAATAAACCCTATAATATATTTCCCTCCTCAACTAAAGGTAGGCTTTTGAGAAGAAGTAGGATTAAGGAATCCTCCACCAATTAATGTAATGTGGAAATATTAACAAGGTAAGGAAAATATGTTTTATTTGTTGTTCCCTTGCAAAGGTAATCCCTATATGTAACTAGGGTTGGTTTAGAAAAATCCTTATTGGGTAAAGGGAATCATTAAATCCCATGATGCATGGTGTAGGTTTGTAGTCCATAACCCTAACTCAAAACCCTAATCCTAGGAAATGGGAGTAGTGTGGGTGATAGACTAACACTACCCATGAGAACCCTAATTAGGGTGAAGTGGTACAAGAAACATATAAATTAGGTTATGTGACCCGATTTCCTATGCATACATGTATGTGGAGAAAGGCATTAATGTAACTAGTTTTAAGAAACATAAGAAAACTTTTTAGATGACTGGGGAAACCCAACCCCCTAGGCAAAGGCCCAGATATCAGGGATGCTAAATCTGGGAGACCCGTGTATTCACACCCTGATACCTAAATAAGTCACATCAGAGGCCAGTTGACATGGTGGGAAATTCATTTCTGAGTAGTGCTTCTAACGGGAGTCAATCTTGAGACGCTTCCGGAGGGGTTCTATGTTGCGACCCGATGGGCTACCGTTCATTGGAAAACTTAAGCAACCTAGGGGTAAAGCATTACATAATATTATATGATCGACCCCTATGCTATCTTTGGAAGTTTGGATATGGAAATAAAGTGATTAATATGACTATGATCAAGACCCTTTAGGTGAAGGTCTCAAAATATGAAGCACCTTGAGGGGAAAGTAACAAAAGATCAAGACCATTGAGCGGAAGGTCAAAAAAGATCAAGCCCCTTGAGGGTAAGGTCGCAAGAGATCAAACCCCTTGAGGGGAAGGTCAAGAAGGGTCAAGCATATGGTTGGGAAGGCAGACATGGAACGAAGACCATGACTGGGAAGGTGGCCTAAGTCTGCGGTGTAGATAACCACGATCCAGATAGGTAAGGTCACAAATGTTCAATCCAATGATTGGGAAGGTTGACATGGAACCAAGTGCATGATTGAGAAGGTGTCCTAAGTCCACTGTAGGAGAAAAACCTTGTGAGAGGGAATCCTAGAGATTTAGGAAACAATTGTTGAGAAGTTATTGTAAGAAATGAATAATTGGGTTGCACAAAAATGAAATCTTGAAACCCTCAATTCAACTTTTAGGATGGGTGTCTATACATGGGGTGGTTCAACCCAAGAGTAGGAAAAGGACCCAAGGAGGAGGAAAGATGCTAAAATTGTGGGTTCATGTCATGGATAAAAAACCTAACCTCCACTTGAGAGTCAAAAAACACCCCAGGTTAGGACCTTCCCTAGAAGCATTAGTTCAAAAATTGGTTCTAAGCATTGGGGTTACCTTGAATGTCACCTAAAGTGAGAAGAATTGAGAATAAAAAATATGAAATCACATTCGTTGCACCTAAATATACCATCTCTAGGGTACAAAGGGGAAATAACTAAGGAAGCGGTTGAGAGTATGTAACCAAGGAAAGATAGGAAGGTCACTAATCAACCAAGCCGGGATAGGAAGGTTGATATAAAAAGGAAGTCAACGTGATGACTAGTGATCAACAAGGGATAGGAAGGTCACCAATTGGCCAAGATGGTGTAGAAAAGATGATATAAGAGGAAGTCATTACAATGACAGGTGATCAAGCACAAAGAGGAAAGTCACTAATAGGACAATCCGGGAAAGGAAGGCCAATACAAGGGGAAGTCATTTCAATGACCAGCGATTAAGTCAGGATAGCAAGATCACCAATAGGCAAATCCGGGAAAGGTAGGCCAACATGAGAGGAAATCATTGCAATGGATAGTGACCAGGCCAAGAAAGGACGGTCCCTAATAGGCCAGGCCGAGAAAGGAATACTGCCATGAAAGACCAAGCCTAAGAAGGGAAGGTCAGCATGAGACAAATGTAGGGTCATACACTGAAAAATGTGTACCCAAAGAGATGAAGGAAATTCGGGATAAAGAATAAGATAAGGGAATAATGTACTTGAAAATTGTTAGAGTTGTGATACCTCAATAAACCCTAAGTAGGGTAGAGCCCTAAGTCAATCCTAATTTAAATTAGTGATTTTTAATGGTAAATAAGAACGATGAGAATGAGGGATTAAAGTTCATAACTTTCTATGTTGTTAATGAATACAATCAAATCTAAGTGATCATAATGAAAGGATATGATGGATCTAATATTTAGGGTTCTGCCTAATGTTTAATATGTGATGGAATTTGAGTTTGTACCCTTATTCATTATCCATATCGATACAACCTTAAACCCTATATTAGGATCCAAGTAGGGTTTAAATCGGATAACATGATGGTGACACTTTAGGGTTTACATACATGAAGATTTGATGTCAATTTCTTGAATCTATTGATTGGATTGATTGAATATAATTGAAGTATAATTGTATAATCTGCATGGCTCACCATTGAGATATGTGATTTCTATCATGCCTACCCACATTACTGTGATGGTGTTTTTTGAATGTTTCTCGAATATTGCTCGAATAGGTTGTTGAGTGTTTATTTACCTTCTATTAAGTTATAATGCCACTCTAAGTATCACATAAATAAGTAGTTATCATATCCTAATCCCTAGGATGACATGTATTGATGGGTGATGCACACAAGCCTTGGAGGGACAATGGTCACACCTAAGATGGATCTTGAGACCTAGGTGAGAATATGCAAGGAAAATGCTAGTTCTTAATTGCAAGTAATCGATTGAATATATGTTGTTATGTACTCATGAACTTTTTCATACACCCCACATGCATAATATATTTTGATATGTTGATATATGCTTTTGTTTCATGTTGTTTTAGGTACATGCTAAATATGAATATACCAATACATGATAAATTAGACGAAATTACATGAAGGCATTGAAGCTAAATAATGAGCATTGGATAGATACTTCTCTCATATGTACAGATATGATGATATAAATTCATGTAACTCCTTAAAAGAACTTCTTGTAAACAATATTTGAATTAATGGAAATGATTTGCTATTTTTTTTGTTAAATATGAATCCTTGGGATTTTTAGGTAATGGCTCTCAACTTTTTGGGTCCTTCCTAAATTGGGGGATACTGAAAAGTGAGGTTGTTACATTTGGTATCAGATCCCTAAATTTTTCAAATAATATTTAATAGTTTATGATTTCAAGTCATTTATAGAAATCTTGGGAGAATTACTAAGACATGACCTGGTTGTAATGGTATCTAGAAGGGGTTATGGCTTTGGGGGACAGTAGTATTTTCCTTCACACCATTTAGTTAGTTTATGGGGATTCCCTTAGCCAAAGTGATACATGCATGTTTAAAACCTAGAGTTTTCCTAAAGTAATGTTTAATATAAGTCTTCTCATCTCATATTTCAACCACTTATCATCCACTTGCTTAATGAATCCTAAAATATATTTCCCTCCTCAACTTAAGTTAGGGTTTTTGAGAAGAAGTAGGATTACGGCATCCTCCACCAATTAATGTAACATGGAAATATTGCCAAGGTGAAGAAAAAAATGTTTTATTGGTTGTTACCTTGCAAAGGTAAAACTTATATGTTACTAGGGTTGGTTTAGGAAAACCCTTAGTGGGTTAAGGGAATCATTAAGCCCCATGATGTAGGGTGTAACTTGTGTAGTACCTAACCCTAACACAAAACCCTAATCCTAGGAAATGGAAGAAGTGTGGGTGATCGGGCAACCCTACCCATGAGAACCCTAATTAGCGTGAAAAGGAATAAGAAAGATATAAATGAGGTTAGGAGACCCGATCTCCTATGCATGTGTACGTAGATCAAGGTATTAATGTAAATGGTTTTCAGAAACATAATCAACCTTTTTTAAATGATTGAGGGAAACACAACCCCCCACATGAAAGCCTAGATAGAAGGGATGGTAAACCTGGTATCTCAATAAGTCACATCATAGACTGACTGACACAGTGGGAAATTCATTTTTGAGTGGTGCTTCCAGTAGGAGTTGAACCCAGGACCCCTCGTGATGGGCCTCGTGCTTCAACCAGATGGGATATATCTCTCCTACAAACATAAGCAACCTAAAAGTAAGGAATTACATAACACAACATGCTTGAACCCCCCATTATATCTACTGGAGTTTGGATATGGAATGAAAGTTATTGTGATGACTATGATCATGCCCCTTGAGGGGAAGATCACAAAATATCAATCCCCTTCAAGGGAAGGTAACAAATGATCAAGACAATTGAGGGGAAGGTTGCAAAAGATCAAGCTCCTCAAGGGGAAGGTTGCAAGAGATCAATATCCTTGAGGGGAAGGTCAAGAAGGGTCAAGCCCATGATAGGGAAGGCCAACATGGCACTAAGCCCATGACTAGGAAGGTGTCTAGAGTCCCCAGTTAGATGACCGAGCTCCAGATAGGGAAGTTCACAAAGATTCAATCCCAAGATTGGGAAGGCTGACGTGGCACAAGCCCATGGTGTAGAAGGTGACTTAAGTCCACTGTAGGAACAAAACCCCATTAGTGGGTATCCTAGAGATTGAGAAAACAAGGTTCGAGAAGTTACAATAAAAAATGAATAAATTGGTTACATAAATATGAAAATATGAAACCCTCAATTCAACTTTTAGGATGGGTGTCCCTACCAGGAGTGGTTGAATCCAAGAGCCTAACCTCCTCTTGAGAGTTAAGAAGGAAACCTAGGTTAGGACATTCCCTAGAAGCATGAGCTCTCAAATCGGTCATAAGAATTAAGGTAACCTTGGATGTCACCTAAAGTTAGAAGAATTGAGAATACCAAATATGAAATCACATTATTTGCACCTAAATATACCATATATGGGGACATAAGGTAAGTCAATAAGGAAGTGGATGTGAGTATGTGATGAATTTGAGATAGGAAGGTCACTAATCAACCAAGATGAGATAGGAAAGATGATATAAAAAGGAATTCAACGTAATGACTGGTGATCATGTTGGGATAGGAAGGTCACCAATTGGACAAGTTAAGATAGGAAGGATGATATTAAAGGAATCATTACAATGATGGGTGATCAAGAACATATAGGAAATTCACCAATAGGACAAGTCGGGAAAGGAAGGCCTATACAAGAGGATATCATTGCAATGACTAGTGATTAAGTCAGGATAGGAAGGTCATGAATAGGCCGATCCAAGAAAAGAAGGCAAGCATGAGAGGGAATCATTGATATGCTTGTAACCAAGACGGTATAGGAAGTTCACTAATAGGAAAATTTGGGAATGGAAGACCATTATGAAAGACCAAGCCCAAGAAGGGAAGGTCTCCATGAGCCCAATTTAGGGACATAAAGTGAAAAATGTGTACCCCAGGAGATGAAGGAAATTTGGGTTAAAGAATTACATAAGAGAATAATGTGCTTGAAAATTGTTAATGTTGGGATACCTCAATAAACCCTAGGTGGGGTAGATCCCTAAGTCAATCCTATAGTAAAGTAGGGATGTTTAAAGGTACATAAGACTAATGAGATTAGGTAGTGATTGTGCCCTAAATGCATTAGACCATGAAGTCAGGAGTAAGCCGTCCATTTTTCCCAAGGCCCATGGATTAGGATATTTTTCCACCTTCATTAGTTCACGAGGCCCAAGGGGTAAATGTGAGAGGCACTCACTAAGTGAATAAGGTCCATGAGGATAGGATGAGATCACTCCAAAGGTACCTGCATCCCTATAGACCTTGAGGAAATGACTAAGGTTAATGACACATAATGAAAATATAAAAGATGCAAGAAGTCATGTAATAATGAAATCATACGGTACATGTACACAAGACACATGACTTCATGAAATATGACGAAGATGTGGAATTAAAAAGAAGATATGGTTTAGACTCATGTTGAAAATGATTCAACCTAAAATGTAAAATTTTGAGGTAGTGTGTGGATAAACCATCTCTACTCTTGGAATGGATGAACATCATGTTTGGGTTGTAGTCAAGTGCTTATTTCATCTCATTATGAGTGAGAGAGATTAGGGTAGACACATGTTGTGCTTATAAATTGGCATATGGGAATGAATGCCCTAAGTTGAGTTTTAATGGAATGATACTAAGGTTTGAGGTGCTACCTCACCCTTATGTGGAAATGAACGAATAATACGGTGGAAACCTAGGTGTAAAGTGTAACCACCAATGAAGATGAAATCAAAAAATTTATATGTAATCACCAATAGATGATATCATGAAAATACAAAAGATGTGGATATATCTTGAATTGAATTCATGCATTAATCTTGGTAATAATGGGAAGAATTTTGATATCAATAATAGTTGTTAATTATATCTAAGAAAGGTTGCTAATCCTAAGGTTTGAAATTAAGTTGAATGATCATTCACTTCAAACATATTATATTTGCAATTTTAGAACAAACACCTTTTATGTTAAATGTAATATCCTAAATTTTTGTGAAATTGAATTATACAAACATAATGCATGAATTGATAATTAAATTCCTCAATAGTATTCTTTAACATGAATAATAATTATGTTCACTTTGTCGCATGGGTGCAACCCTTGCCCAAGTGAGACCCATGAAGACTATTTTACCCATGCCCAAGTGAGACCCATGAAGACTATTTTATTTGCAAATGGTTCCTTGGAACATAAGACAAATAAACAAGTGTAGAAAAGGCTTTATGAATTGTTGAAATAGAAGTATGAAATAATAAGCAAGTATCCAAGTGAAAATAAGATTTATGGTGTTTAGGTAATTCATGGAATAATTATCTAAACTAGTTTGGAAATACAAAGCTTAAGGCATGAAATAAGAATATCTTAATCTAACTTTTGGTTTACTGGGAAATAATGATGAAAAGAAGATAATTCTATAAATTGGGAGGAAAAGGATGTTTCATGAGATCATGGTAATTGTTTAAATAAGATAATTATAAGAGTAGGTTTTGTATGTAAATGACATCCCAATAAATCCCTTGCACTAAATATAAATCGGTAAAGGTTTTATTGAGTTTCCTTGAAATAAACATGATGGCTTTAAGGGATATATCAAAGAGAAAGAGACATCAAAAAGTATTTCTTTATAGATTAATAGTCAAGTTATCCAAATTGTACCATATAGGTATGTAATTTTTTTTATGGATTTTAGTATGTGAATCAAATAAAGTTCATAACTTAAATAAATAAATAATTGAAGAATAAGTGTGGATATATGTACGACTATATTGGGAATCTATTGAATGTTGACAACTAAACATAATTTTCCATGAATGTTCTGTCATAACCGTTAATAATAGAAGGAAAATATTCTTTCCTAGTTGGTATTGAATTGTTTAGTAAAAATGATATCTTTTAATATAGAAAGGAAGTAATGTTAAGACTACTTTTAGAAGTATAGTTATACCAAAATCATTTCTAGACTTTTTGGTTTCCTTAAACACAAGGAGAAAGGGGGTAGAGAAACGAGGCGAGAAAGGGTAAGAGGGAGTATCTATATATGTGCTCCACATCGTACATAATTGGGATGCAACCGACCATTCTTCCATCAACCCACTCTCTTGATCCCTAATTGTTTAACACACCCCAAACTTCTCCTCAGGGTCCAATATAGAATAGCATGGCCATGGACTTGATGAAAAAGGATGGCAGTAGTCACTGTGACTTGGACGATATTCTAGATTTTAGGGTGGGTTGCCACGAGGACTTCTAGATCCCTTAGAGCTCCATCTCTATGGGGAGTCACATGTGCTTCCCAGATCAGAAACTCAACATCTCCAAAAAACCTACAGGCGGTAATCTCTCTTGTGTCTTTGATAGGGTGGAGGAGAGAGAGGTATGACCTCCTCACTTGATCACTAAACATGATAGATCTCCAAGGCTCTCACATGATGCTCCACCAAGAGTAGTGTACCATCAATGCACAGGTATGATCTCCAGACATCTACATTGCCATTTTTTATCTTGTTTCTTCTTCTAGGTAGATAGGACTAACTCTCCCTTTTCCAACCACCATGGACCTCAACAGACCTCAAACAAGGGTCAATGAGTTTGTGTGGGTTTTCTTGAGGTCGCCTCCTAGTCTCCCAGATGTGGGGAGTAGGGAATCCTCCCCTGTGTTGATGCATCTAGGGAGAAATCCAACCTCATCATGAGGAAGGGGATAGTTTTGGGTGAAGTACCCTAGATTCCCCTGAGTGTATAAGTTTAGGGCAGGGGAATTTCCATCTTTTACTCATGTTTTAAGAGTTGACCAAAATTTATTTGTGGTTAGTTAGTTTTTCTGATGTGTCTGCTTAAGATTTGTCCATACAATGATAATTTGAAGCAATTCTAGAAAGTAACTGGGAGGTTAGAATATATTGAAATACCAATTTAATTAGGAAAATGAGAGGAACACAAACAAAATATAATCAAAATATATTTCTAGTTCAAGTTTCAAAAGTAGGGTTAATATATGATTAAGTAGTGAATAGTAAATGAAAACCCTAGAAAAGATGATTTAGGTGTTTAATAAACTAAATACTTTTATTCTTGTTGTAATTAGATATTACTAGATATGGTACTAAATCAAGATGATCATGATCATTTGTATGACAAGTATGGTCTAAAGTGAATAATCATGCAATCGATAATTAGGGTTTAAAGATCATCACTTACTATGTTGTTAATGAACACAATTGAATATATGTGATCACAGTGAAAGGATATGATGGATCTCATAATTAGTATACCATCTGAAGTTTAATGTGATAGAACTAGAGTTTGTACCCTTATTCCTTATCCAAATGTGAGACAACTTTAATTCCTAAATCAGGACTCGAGTAGGGTTTAATTTAGATAACATGACAGTGACACTTCAAGATTTACATACATGCAAATTTAACAGCCAGAAACTATACTGCATGCACTTCGTGATTGCTGTTTTGTCAAAGACATCTAGTCCACCTCACAAGATCAAAGCGGAATTGAACTGGGATCAGAGCAAGCATTTCTACATTGGTTCAGGAGGATTCTTAAACAAAAACAAACCAAGGAGAACACCATCTCACAACCCACATATCTAGTACTATCTGGGATATCAGAAATGAACATTTATTTAACGAAAACTAGATTGGAATGACAAAGGCAACCCAGAGGATAGATCAGGAGGTGAACTTGTGTCTTGAAAACCTCAATGGAAGCAACCAACCAGCCAACCACAAGGAATCAGACTTAAAAACGCATTGGACACCCCCCAATCCAAATCAAACTAAGCTTAATGTGGATGTTGCTGTCAAAATAAAAGAAAAAAAGGCTTGCAATGGTTTTACCCTAAGGAATTGTGCGGGAAACTGGTCGAAAGGAGGATACAAAAAGTCAAAAGTGATGATATAGTTGAAGTAGATATGTTGGCAATTATACAAGGAATAGAAGTTGTTAGCATGTACAGGCAGCATATCATAGTCAAATCAGACAACAAGATAACATGTCACATTTTCAACAACAAGGAGGATTGCCCACCCAAGTACGTGTTGGTATGTATGCCCATAGAGAAAGTCATGTAATGATTGTAATGGGATAATTTGTAAATGATTTGAAAAATAAAAAGGCAATTTCTGATCTATATGTTTTAACTGTTTCTGAGATGACAGTGTAACATGATAGATGTCTAAAGAATTGTCTAACTGGATGACGTATGCTTTTGGGTTGAGGACCTAAACGATGAGATCATATGAATGTTAAGAGTATACATTCTTGTTTAGTCCCTAGTCAGTTGTTATTGTGGAAATAACCATAGACATCAATAATACTAAAGACAAGATTGTGTGTTTGTTGATGATAGAATCTCATTAGTCATGATATAGTGATATCAAACCAAGAACATAGGTACTTGTTAGAGAACAAGTGTACCAGAAAGACCCACCGTGAGAGTGACACATGGAACCATGATTTGGTAGTCATAGTCAGCTCTCACAGTGATGGTGGTGAATGTGATTCTTCGACCTGAAATCACTACACTCAACACATGTCGTTGGGTACACTTTGACATCATCAAACACAGTCCTGAAACATGGGTTGTTATAAAGGTGATGATTTGGTGACTTTGACACATGGGGCTTTTGAGGGGTGAGTGATAGATATGGGATTTGTCTCTCCTAAGGGAGTGTGATGTCCATGGCCACTTTATGAGTAGGATATAGAAAGGCATGTGCATGCATGTGTGAATCAATATGTGATATTGATGTGACACACATCTCCCCCAGTCTGCTCTGAGATCAAGGAAATGAATGAATGTTGAAAGGATGATTTCACCTTGCCTTGAGTTCATTCAAGACATTAGTGATAAAGGAATTATACATTAGTTGTAACACCATTCACGTATTGTAGGATTGAAAGTTGTTCTCCAACTTTCTATTTCACTTGGGTAGCACTAATGTGTGACTAGGAACCACTCTTTGCTTGTGAAGTCATAAGTGTTATGGACTTTCACTACCAACGTGAAATGGACCTGCAGGGTCACACACAACGGATTTAACTTGGAAGAGGAGTTTGTCCACAAATGATGTTTAGATTGATTACTAAAGGAGTTTAGTGTTCAATTAAACACACAGTCAATTGATATCTCAAAATCATAGTATTCAAGGTTTTAGATCAGATGATTAGAGTATCTGATTGATTGAAACTGCGATTGACTGACCTGCTGCCCCAACCGATCAACTCATGAGATGAACCGATCGGCTCAGGCTGGTGAGCCGAGCGGCTCAGGTCATGAACCGATCGGTTAACTTTGTTGAACTGGTTGGCTGACCAACCGAGGTTGTATTACTTGTCAAATTTGATTTGGACAAGGATTAATATACGTTTAGTTGGAAACAAACAAGGAAAATCAATTTGAGTTGGACCAGGAGCATGAACCGATTGCCTCAGGCCTAAATCGATATTCTCAGATGCCCTAATTGATCAGCTCAGGTGTGAACAGATCGGTTGAGGTCACCAACAGACCGTTTCAGGGTTGAAATGATTGGTTCAACTGACACAGTATGTTCGATTTTGTGGAAAATCTCGAACCCTTCTACTCCTGCTTTAGTCCTGCATTGCCAAGGGTAGAGAACTCTATCCAATAACTCTCCTATATATAGGGGTATTGGGGGCTTCTCAAAGTACAACTCAGAACACCAATTCCTCTATAAAGTTGTTGTTCTCTCTAGTTGTGGTAACCAGGAGAGCCCGAGCAAGTGCTACCCGATAAGGAAGGCACAACAAGGGAAAGACAACTGTAGAAAGGCAACTGGTTGTAGGAGATTGTGTCAGTGACTAGTACGCTGACAGGAGGGTGTGACTCCTTCTGATTCCTTGTGGGACAAGGAGATCGGAGTTCCAGGCAGACCGTGTGGACGACTTTAGAGGCGGGAGACTTCTTCCACTCGGAGGACAACTGTCAATCCAGACAGTCCCGGTGAGACCAAGAGCTGCACAGACACTGTCCAAGACCGGAGGTGAAGACCATGCAAGTCATGAGGTAATGTCGTCGAGAAAGCCTCAGGACAAGGTATGTGGGCTTTGATCTCCAAACCATAACATAAAAACGATTAAAACTTAGCGGAAGCGAATCGGTAATCAGCGGAAGACAAAAATCACGGGAAATTAAAACTTTTCGAGACAAGAGCTTGAATCCATAAAAGCTTCTTTCATAAAGAGAGATAAACTGTTTACATCTTAGGATAATTACTTCTCGAGTAATTATATACATCAAGATACAAAATCTCAAGATCACTATACAAAAGACTCCAAGACCTGAGAGTACAGAGGACACATAGGACTGACTCTAACTACACCATATGGAAGGACAATCTCCACCTGAGATTACTGCTGCCCCTGATGCTGCTGCTGAGACTGATCACCTGTAGGCTGGTTCCTTCGTCTCCGACGTCCACCTAAAAAGTTGAATGCGATGGTCAGAAAAGAAAAGGATGCAGGGAGAACATACCTCCTGCAAAATGGCAGAGCCACTCAACGGAGTCTCTAACAACAAACTATTTGCTCTATGACTAACAGTCACATTGCAGTTATGAATCATTTCACGAGTGATGAAAGAGTGCGTAGCACCCGGATCAATCAGAATGGATACAACACAGGATGTAGACATATCAGAATATAAAAATTTCATCTGACCTGCCACTACCCGTGGATTGACCACTGCCTCAGGTGGGTTCATAGCATAGAACCTCGCAGTTGCCTGGTGTTGAGGTGGTGCTGATGATCCAGCTTGAGACGCTTGTCCACGTCCTCGAGCTGCTCCTTGATGTTGTCTATTCTGAGATCCCTGTTGATTCTGTCTCGGGGTTTGTTGTGTCACACCGACAGGCCTAGAATGGCAATCCTTCATCAAGTGTCCCACCTTACCACAGTTGTAGCAACTCTTCTCCTGTTGTTGTGGTCTGGGTGGTCCAGTAACTGACACTGATGCAGAACTGTGTGTCCCTTGAAGCGGTTGACTCCGCCCTCTACCTCTGCTTGGTGTCCATTGAGTTTGAAAACTCGATCTGGGTGGTGGAGGGTTAGGTGCAGAGAATCTAGGTTTCTTAGAATCCCTAGACGAAGAACCCTGGAACTGTGGATATCTCTTATGGGTTTGTCTTTTCTCAACCACATATCTCTCTATCCTTCGAACTGAATCAACGAAGGTAGAGAATCTCTCTCTGTTTTCTAAGGCAGACACAGGGGTTGACATATCAGAATTCAAACCCTTTTCGAATCTTCTGATTCTTTCCTCATCCGTAGCAGCCATGTGCGGATAGAACCGCAACAACTCCATGAACTTAGCTTCATACTCACGAATGTTCATCATACCCTACCTTAGTTTCTCAAACTGAGAGATCTTCTCATCTAGGAAGGTCTTTGGAAAATATCTATTGATAAATTCCCGACGAAACTCTTCCCATGAGAACTCTACTCCAGGTCTCTTCTGCTCTTCCATGTTCCACCAGTGACCAGCACTGCCTTTGAGAAGATAGACAGCATGTCTAACCTTCTCAGTTTCCGGAATCATAAGAATCCTGAAAGCCTTCTCCAACTCTGTCAACCATAAGTCAGCATCTGCAGGGTCGGCAGTTCCGAAGTACTCGGTAGCTCCGACACGACGAAGTCGTTCGAATGTTTTACCAATACCTTGTGCTTCAGGCTGGACAGGTGCCCTAGGTGTAGGAATGGGCATCCTATCGGTTATATGTGTCATGGCAGTCATGAACTGCCCGAACATCGTCTGTACAGCTGGATCACTCATGTCAGCTCGGTCGAACTGGGGTGGATCTCTTGGCGACTCAGGTGCAGGTTGTTCTATTCTCGGAACTCTTGCACCGCCTCGAGGTGCACTAGCACTACTCTCTGCCACGTGCTCATCACGATGTTTTGACATTCTTATGTATCTTCTTCTCCTGAGGAACAGAAGATTCTATTAGATAAGGAAGGAGTACTAAAGGTAGACTCGACATCCTAAGTCCTATGCCTCTGTAGACTCAACTGAACCTGGAGCTCTGATACCACTAGTTGTGGGCTATGATCTCCAAACCATAACATAAACACGATTAAAACTTAGCGGAAGTGAATCGGTAATTAGCGGAAGACAAAAATCACGGGAAATTAAAACTTTTCGTGACAAGAGCTTGAATCCATAAAAGCTTCTTTCATAAAGAGAGATAAACTATTTACATCTCAGGATAATTACTTCTCGAGTAATTATATACATCAAGATACAAAATCTCAAGATCACTATAAAAAAGACTCCAAGACCTGAGAGTACAGAGGACACATAGGACTGACTCTAACTACACCATATGGCAGGACAATCTCTACCTGAGATTACTGCTGCCCCTGATGCTGCTGCTGAGACTGATCACATGTAGGTTGGTTCCTTCGTCTCTGACGTCCACCTAAAAAGTTGAAGCCTACGGGGTGAGACAATTATACATAATTGTCCCAGCGAGAGTTATAACTCTTCGCCAGAAGCTTTATTATAACATCAAAGAATATTTTAAGCAGTAAAGCCTTCAAAGTATTCTATAACAGTTGCAGGTATAAAAAGATCTCTATAATTTAGGAGATATGGAGAATATAAACATTATTGCAAGGTAACATCAATCAACTAACTTGGAGTCATCTCTAACAAGTTATACTACATGGTTGATTATGTTTTACAAACAACATTATGCCCTGTGGAGATGAGGCTTACCACTCATACTCCAACTGATCGCTGAGAAACCGCATCAGTATCATACATATGTCATTAAGAGAGCCGGATTCTCATGACCTTTACCTTCCTCAGTCAGTAAGAGGATCACTTGTAGGACATCTCATGGCTCTACTACTATAGCTCACCAGGGTAAACTGGTCCTTCGCTATTTTAGAGTCACAGTGGCGTTCTGTACTCTCTTCGTCATCAGGAGGTTTCATATTTACCTACCACTGATACGGATATATGTTCTTTCTTCGTCATCAGGAGGTTTCATGTTTACCTACCACTGATACGATATGGAATTATAGCGAAGGATGGATGGATTATACATCTACATCACTTTCCTACACTAGGATGTAAGGTTCTACACATCCATGTACCCCACATACTCAAAAGTATGTGCTCCAGGAGTTCCTTGAGGAAAACTTGTTTCACTATCACTTAATTTCTAACAATGATGGATCTATGATCAGGGCTCTACATTATACTTGATTAGTTAGGTACATTCAGTATTCTTTAACAACATACATTTCTCTTCAAACAATAACAGTAGCATAGCAGCTATAAAAGAAGAATACTAAATGTAACAGGCCTAACTCATATCAATCATCATTTCTCATTATCCTCATCACAAGTCATCTCTAAGGCATGACCTTGATGGTATTCATGGCTCTCATAGCCCATTATCAGCATAGGATGCCACTGGCAAGGCATCAGATTACTTTACTTATTCATAAGGCTAACAACATGCCTTTAATGAATATAACATCAACATCCATACCTGGATATGATTACCTTCATATCAGAACCTGCATGTTTAATACATCTGATAAAGGTAATACAACAATAAGGAATGTACTTCCTATTCTTGTCATAAGAGTTACATCTCTAATTTACATCAAATAGAGTTTACTACTCAAAAGCATGCCATTACCCTTGAATTAGGGTTTACTATTCACATTACATGTCATCACCCTTGAATTAGGGTTTACTATTCACATTACACGGCATCACCCTTGAATCAGAGTTTACTATTCACATCAAGGTGAATTAAACTCATAACATCATCATGTATGAGTAACATCTTCATTGATGCTCTTGGATTAGTTAAAGGTTCATCATTTATCATAATTAGGGTTTCTATGATCTCACACATGTGGATCATACCCTAATTATGCTCATTCATGTGCATTGGAGATGCTTCAATTGAGTTTCCACTTAAAAAGGGTACTTTCTCTTTCTAGAAGTACTTTCTCTCTCATCATAAGGTTAGGTGATGTCAACATCACCCTAGATCAGGTCGGATTAAGTCATCATAGGCTAACATGGCTAAAACATCATCATCATGTGATTAGGGTTCGATCTGATCAAGGTATTACTCAATTTGCCCTTTAGGGGTATTTTCGTAATTCACCACATTGATCATCATTATGGTCAAAACCTTAGTCCATTGATCCCTTAATAACCTAGGTTGTCATTAGGGTTCGATTAGGGTAACGTTGAACCATTTATATCATCAATTGATTGAAAGAAGTCAACCTTTAATTATCTTGATTGATCTCAACCATCAACCCTCAATCGATTTGAGACCCATTGGTGGAGTTGACCTTTTGACCAATTGACATGAGGACCGCGAGGATGTGTAGACCGTTTGGTCACTTTTGACCTCAGGACCACGAGGCCTCTCCCTCCTCCAAGACCGCGAGCCCTCCATTGATTCAAGACCGCGAAGACTCCAAATGAGGTTAAGACCGCGAAGACCATGAAGACCGTTTGCCCTTCTTTGACCCCAAGACCGCGAGGCCCCTCGCGGTCTTGAGACCGTGAGCCCTCTCATGACCTTGAGACCGTGAGCCTCCTCACGAACTTGAGACCGCGAGCCTTCTCACGACCTTGAGACCGCGAGCCTCCTCTCGACCTTGAGACCGCGAGCTCACATGGTCTCAACCATTTGGACCAACAACGGGATTCGATGATACAACCGATAATGTCAACCAATTTTGAAGCCCTCTAAAGGTCAAAGCTACGTTTACCACTTATGGATTGGGTTAATTAAGATTATGCTTGACCACTTAGTCATTCAATAGACCCTCAATTGTTGACCAATTAGGGTTGAAGTCGATTCAATTAGGGTCTATCAATGTTCACCCATCAACACTCAACAATGTGACTCAACACAAGGTTGAACCCTTCAATTGAGCTCCAATTGGGCCCAAACTTGGCCCAAACGGTCTTGAGGTCATGTGGGTGGACCCCACATGGTTTTGAGACCGTTTGCCCAAGATTTCATCAAAGTCCAAGGTGATTTGATAGGGGTTGAACTATGATTGATCCACAAATAGAATTTTGGTTAACTTGACAACTTATTTGCAATTAGGTCCTCAATTGGTCAAATTACTTAACCCTAGACCTTCAAACGGTCTTGAAAGATTGTCCTCTCGGTCTTGAGACCGTTTGGATGAGTTCCAAACGGTCTTGAGACCGTTTTCCCATCCAATTTTGGATTCTAGTGCAGATTCATCAAGGTCTGACCCATTGAGTTGATGATCATGTCAATATTTTATTGCAATGTAATTTGGTGTAATTGTACCTTCAATTGGTCAACTAATCTTGACCCCAGACCTCCAAACGGTCATGGTTTATTGCCCTCGCGGTCTTGAGACCGTTTGGGTGACCCCTAAATGGTCTTGAGACCGTTTAGGTCAATCAACCCTAAAAACCCTAATTAGGTCACCATAATTTCAGTACTGATTTCATCTAGGGTTAGCCCTAGTATTCACCCTTCAACTCTTATCCCGTTTGGAATTAGACCATAAAACTTGGTGAGTTGTTAATTAACATAATTTTGAACAGTAATCTCATACGGTCAACTCCTAGTCAACGACCTTACACAGTCTTGAGACCGTTTGCCCAAAAAGGCAATTTCAGACTGTTTGAAAATCAGGGATAAATTCAAATAAAGTTGTTACTTAAAAAGGTCATATCTCCCGATTCCGTTGGAGTTAGACTCCCAAATTTTGAGGGTAATTAGCCTATATAATTGGGAACAGATTCCTTATACGTTCCACGCTCGGTCAACGGGGACAAACGGTCTTGGAGACCGTTTGCCTTGTCGCGGTCTCGAGACCGTTTGCTCACCTCGCGGTCTTGAGACCGAGAGAGCAAACTGGTGGGACCGTTTAAGGAAGTGAAAAGCGGTGGGTTTTTCTTGGAAATCACGCCTTCATCTCCTAGCTCGAGAACAGTACGAATATCCCATGGATTGGCTTGCAAAATAGCAGGGAAAAGTAGGGAAACACTAAGAGCTATCATCAAAACGCATATAAAGATGCACATAGTAAAGCATGGGTTTAGAGTTATAAAACCCGCCTAAAGCTTGCTACTTGGGCTCCAAGCTTTCAAGCTCCAAGCTCTAATGGCGTCCTTGAGTTCCCACAGGTTGGACAAGGTGAAAACTCCGAGGAAGGTCAAGGAAAGATGGCTATAAAGATAGAATTTCGAGAGTTAGCCATGAAGCTGACCTTGAATTCGAGTTCTAACCATGGAATTAGGCAAGAAGAGGGGTCCCAAACCTACCTTGTTTCCCTTGGTCGTCCTCCTTAGCTCCAAGGCAGTTTTTGGTCATCTATGGTGAAATGAAACAGTAAGGGAACGAAGGGTAAGTTCCCTTGCAACTAAGGGAAGGAGAGCTTATATACATGGGGTAGGATTTTCAACATTAGTTCATAAGTTGTCCATAATTCCAACTAGGTCCCTCCTTCTTTACTTGATCGTCCCTTCCTCTTTATTCTAAGGACAAACCTTTTCTTAAGGTCTTAGAAAAAGAAGGTAAAGGAGAGAAATATAATAATAAGGTACGTACATAAAGATATTGCACATATACCCTGATTATTCAATCACAAGGCATATTTCCTAACTTGATAACTCAATTGAGGTGACTCCCTCATAATTTCTTCTCTTAATGATGGCAAGAGTCTAAAAAGATACATTAGATGACATATTTCACAATTTGCATCCCTTAATTTGGGTAAATTGCACTTTACCCCAAATTAGGGTTCCAAGCACCGGGATTGCTTCCACAGCTGCACCTTGGTGCCCTAGCTTGGGAAATCCCTCAAACTTTACCAAAAAGATTCTCATGATGTCTCAACATCATAGGAACATCTCAACATGTGCAAATTGCAAGTTAACCCTTTCAACTGGGTAAATTGCACATAGGTCCCTGTATAACAAAACAATGCTACAACTTTAAATAAAAAGGAGCAAATACCGAAATATATGTTTCTGAGAAACTTAATTACATGCTCAGAGTTAATCACAAAGATTTAATTACATATTTAGGAAAAACACCTAGGGTTAACTCATAACCCAGGTCAGGGATGTTACAAATTATCCACCCCTTACAAGGATTTCGTCCCCAAAATCGATAAAACATACTAAGAGAAAAGGGCAGGATACTTCCTTCTCATCTCATCCTCTAACTCCCAAGTGGCTTCTTCAACACCACGATGGTTCCAGAGGACTTTCACAAGAGTTATATCTTTCTTCTTTAACCTTTTAATTCGTTTATCAAGGATTGACACTGGTCCCTCCTCATAGGATATGTCATCATTCAATTCTACCTCCATAGGTTGTAGAACTGACTCGGTGTCTGGGTGACATTTCTTCAACATAGAAATGTGAAACACAGGATGTAACCTCTGTAATACTGGGGGCAGCTCTAGTTTATATGCTACCTTTCCAATCCGTTCAATGATTGGATAAGGCCCCATATATCTAGGAGCTAACTTCCCTTTCCTTCCAAAACGAAGGACCCCTTTCCAAGGTGAGACCTTAAGATACACTTTGTCTCCAACCTGGAACTCTAAGGGTCTACGACGTTTGTCAGCATATGATTTCTGCCTATCCTGAGCAGTCTTAATCTTATGTTGTATTACTTTAATCTTTTCCGTGGTTTGCTGCACCAGGTCAGGACCTAACAACTGATGCTCACCAGTCTCAAACCAACACAAGGGTGATCTACAACGTCTACCATATAAGGCTTCATAAGGTGCCATATCAATACTATGCTGATAGCTATTGTTATAGGCAAACTCTATCAAGCTTAGGTGTAGATTCCAACTTCCGGTGAACTGGAGGACACATGCTCGCAACAGGTCTTATAAGGTTTGTATGGTCCTTTCTGACTGTCCATCAGTCTGTGGATGAAAGGCCGTACTAAACCTCAGCTTAGTGCCTAAGGCTTTGTGCAACTGTTCCCAAAAACGACTGGTAAACTGAGGACCTCTGTCAGAAACTATTGTGACAGGAACTCCGTGCAAACACACTATCTCTTGAACATACAATTCTGATAACCTTTCAGCAGAATAGGTTGTTTTGACAGGTAAGAAATGTGCTGTCTTAGTCAACCTATCAACAATTACCCAAATGGAATCATGTCCTTTGCTTGTCCTGGGTAGGCCAACAACAAAGTCCATGGTCACATGGTCCCACTTCCACTGTGATATGGGTAAAGGTTGCATTGTTCCTGCAGGCTTCTGGTGTTCAGCTTTAACTTGCTGACACACAGGGCACCTCAGAACAAACTCTGCAACGTCCTTCTTCATCCCAGGCCACCAATACAGATCTTTCAAATTCCGATACATCTTAGTGCTCCCTGGATGCATAGCATACATGGAAGAATGGGCTTCTTCCAGGACTAACTTTCTCAAGTTGTCCACATCTGGCACTACCATTCTTCCATTATAACAAGCTACTTGATCTTCTGAGTCATGAAAACCATCTTGCTTCTCATTCCCATACTCAGATCTTATATGTTGAACTGCAGCATCACCTAGTTGTGCCTCTTTAATCTGCTCCCTTAGAGTAGGTTTAATATGCATCTCAGCTAACAAACCGGTTAACAATGACACCTTCAACTGTACATTGTCTTGCCTTAAAGAGATAAGCATATCTCTTCTAGAGCATACTAAAGAGTTTAGTTGTACTCTATTCATGGTTGATGTTGCTGATTTCCTACTCAAGGCATCTGCAACAACATTGGCCTTGCCTGGATGGTAATCAATTGTACAGTCGTAGTCCTTGATTAATTCCATCCAGCGACGTTGCCTCATGTTGAGCTCATGCTGAGAGAAGATATACTTAAGGTTTTTGTGGTTTGTGAAAATCTAGAATGTCTCTCCGTAGAGATAGTGCCTCCAGATCTTCAAAGCATGAACCACAGTAGCTAACTCCAGATCGTGTGTTGGATAATTCTCCTCGTGTTTCTTAAGCTGTCGGGAAGTAAAAGAAATCACTTGTTTATCCTGCATCAACACACATCCTAGTCCATTTTTGGAAGCGTCACAGAAAACTATATACCCTTTTCCTTGCTCAGGTAGCACTAGCACAGGTGCACTTGTCAACCTCTCCTTCAGCAGCTGGAAAGATTGTTGACACTTATCACTCCAAGAAAAAGAAACATCTTTCCGGGTTAACTTGGTCAAAGGTAAAGCTATAGAACTAAAGTTCTTAATGAACCTTCGATAATAGCCAGCTAACCCCAAGAAACTTCGAATCTCCGTCGGTGTCTTCGGTTGTTCCCATTGTAGAACAGATTCTACCTTTGTAGGGTCAACACAAATTCCCGAAGCGGATATCACATGTCCAAGAAAAGATACTTCTGGCAACCAGAACTCACACTTGCTAAACTTAGCGTACAGCTTATGTTCTCTTAGCAAAGTCAAAGCTTGGCAAAGATGCTGCTCATGCTGCTGGGCATCCTTACTATAAATCAGTATGTCATCTATGAAGACGACAACACACTGATCAAGGAAAGGTCGAAAAACTCTATTCATGAGTTCCATAAATGCAGCTGGTGCATTGGTTAGTCCAAACGACATAACCGTGAACTCATAGTGACCATATCTTGTCCTAAAGGCAGACTTGGATATGTCACTATCCTTAATACGGAGTTGGTGATATCCAGACCTCAAGTCTATCTTTGAAAAGACTGTTGCACCACGCAACTGGTCAAAGAGATCATCAATCCTCAGCAGAGGATACTTATTCTTTATTGTTACATTATTGAGTTGTATGTAGTCGATGCATAACCGCATTGACCCATCTTTCTTTTTAACAAACAAGACCGGAGCACCCCAAGGTGAAGTACTCGGTCGGATAAAACCTCTCTCAAGTAACTCTTGAATCTGTTTCTTGAGTTCTACCATCTCGGCAGGCGCCATCCTATACGGAGTTTGAGCTATGGGTTTCGTATCTGGGATCAGATTAATTTCAAAATCAATCTCCCGAGGTGGTGGTATACTAGGAAGTTCTTCAGGAAACACATCTTCGAATTCCCGGACTATGGGAACTTCAGCAGGATTGGTCCTTTCCTTGGTAACATCTACCACATGGGCTAAGAATGCATGACATCCTTGCCTCAACAGCTTATCAGCAACCATAGCTGACACAAGACAGGTGGGCAGAATCTTTCTTTCACCTTGAAAGATCCATGTCTTGCTTTCATCAGCAAACACTGCCAACTTGGACTCACAATCCAAGACAACTCTATACCTTTCTAAGGTATCCATCCCGAGGATTATATCAAATCCCTGCATATCAAGTGGTATAAGATCCACTTGAATGCGATGGTCAGAAAAGAAAAGGATGCAGGGAGAACATACCTCCTACAAAATGGCAGAGCCACTCAACGGAGTCTCTAACAACAAACTATCTGCTCTATGACTAACAGTCACATTGCAGTTACGAATCATTTCACGAGTGATGAAAGAGTGTGTAGCACCCGGATCAATCAGAACGGATACAACACAGGATGTAGACATATCAGAATATAAAAATTTCATCTGACCTGCCACTACCCGTGGATTGACCACTGCCTCAGGTGGGTTCATAGCATAGAACCTCGCAGTCGCCTGGTGTTGAGGTGGTGCTGATGATCCAGCTTGAGACGCTTGTCCACGTCCTCGAGCTGCTCCTTGATGTTGTCTATTCTGAGATCCCTGTTGATTCTGTCTCGGGGTTTGTTGTATCACACCGACAGGCCTAGAATGGCAATCCTTCATCAAGTGTCCCACCTTACCACAGTTGTAGCAACTCTTCTCTTGTTGCTGTGGTCTGGGTGGTCCAGTAACTGACACTGATGCAGAACTGTGCGTCCCTTGAAGCGGTTGACTCCGCCCTCTACCTCTGCTTGGTGTCCATTGAGTTTGAAAACTCGATCTGGGTGGTGGAGGGTTAGGTGCAGAGAATCTAGGTTTCTTAGAATCCCTAGACGAAGAACCCTGGAACTGTGGATATCTCTTATGGGTTTGTCTTTTCTCAACCACAGATCTCTCTATCCTTCGGACTGACTCAACGAAGGTAGAGAATCTCTCTCTGTTTTTTAAGGCAGACACAGGGGTTGACATATCAGAATTCAAACCCTTTTTTAATCTTCTGATTCTTTCCTCATCCGTAGCAGCCATGTGCGGACAGAACCGCAACAACTCCATGAACTTAGCTTCATACTCACTAATGTTCATCATACCCTGCCTTAGTTTCTCAAACTGAGAGATCTTCTCATCTAGGAAGGTCTTTGGAAAATATCTATTGATAAATTCCCGACGAAACTCTTCCCATGAGAACTCTACTCCAGGTCTCTTCTGCTCTTCCATGTTCCACCAGTGACCAGCACTGCCTTTGAGAAGATAGACAGCATGTCTAACCTTCTCAGTTTCTGGAATCATAAGAATCCTGAAAGCCTTCTCCAACTCTGTCAACCATAAGTCAGCATCTGCAGGGTCGGCAGTTCCGAAGTACTCGGTAGCTCCGACACGACGAAGTCGTTCGAATGTTTTACCAATACCTTGTGCTTCAGGCTGGACAGGTGCCCTAGGTGTAGGAATGGGCATCCTATCAGTTATATGTGTCATGGCAGTCATGAACTGCCCGAACATCATCTGTACAGCTGGATCACTCATGTCAGCTGGGTCGAACTGGGGTGGCTCTCTTGGCGACTCAGGTGCAGGTTGTTCTATTCTCGGAACTCTTGCACCGCCTCGAGGTGCACTAGCACTACTCTCTGCCACGTGCTCATCACGATGTTCTGACAGTCTTATGTATCTTCTTCTCCTGAGGAGCAGAAGATTCTATTAGATAAGGAAGGAGTACTAAAGGTAGACTCGACATCCTAAGTCCTATGCCTCTGTAGACTCAACTGAACCTGGAGCTCTGATACCACTAGTTGTGGGCTCTGATCTCCAAACCATAACATAAACACGATTAAAACTTAGCGGAAGACAAAAATCATGGGAAATTAAAACTTTTCGTGACAAGAGCTTGAATCCATAAAAGCTTCTTTCATAGAGAGAGATAAACTGTTTACATCTCAGGATAATTACTTCTCGAGTAATTATATACATCAAGATACAAAATCTCAAGATCACTATACAAAAGACTCCAAGACCTGAGAGTACAGAGGACACATAGGACTGACTCTAACTACACCATATGGCAGGACAATCTCTACCTGAGATTACTGCTGCCCCTGATGCTGCTGCTGAGACTGATCACCTGTAGGCTGGTTCCTTCGTCTCCGACGTCCACCTAAAAAGTTGAAGCCTACGGGGTGAGACAATTATACATAATTGTCCCAGCGAGAGTTATAACTCTTCGCCAGAAGCTTTATTATAACATCAAAGAATATTTTAAGCAGTAAAGCCTTCAAAGTATTCTATAACAGTTGCAGGTATAACAAGATCTCTATAATTTAGGAGATATGGAGAATATAAATATTATTGCAAGGTAACATCAATCAACTAACTTGGAGTCATCTCTAACAAGTTATACTACATGGTTGATTATGTTTTACAAACAACATTATGCCATGTGGAGATGAGGCTTACCACTCATACTCCAACTGATCGCTGAGAAGCCGCATCAGTATCATACATAGGTCATTAAGAGAGCCGGATTCTCATGACCTTTACCTTACTCAGTCAGTAAGAGGATCACTTGTAGGACATCTCGTGTCTCTACTACTATAGCTCACCAGGGTAAACTGGTCCTTCGCTATTTTAGAGTCACAGTGGCGTTCTGTACTCTCTTCGTCATCAGGAGGTTTCATATTTACCTACCACTGATACGGATATCTGTGCTTTCTTCGTCATCAGGAGGTTTCATGTTTACCTACCACTGATACGATATGGAATTATAGTGAAGGATGGATGGAATACACATCTACATCACTTTCCTACACTAGGATGTAAGGTTCTACACATCCATGTACCCCACATACTCAAAAGTATGTGCTCCAGGAGTTCCTTGAGGAAAACCTGTTTCACCATCACTTAATTTCCGACAATGATGGATCTATGATCAGGGCTCTACATTATACTTGATTAGTTAGGTACATTCAGTATTCTTTAACAACATACATTGTTCTTCAAACAATAACAGTAGCATAGCAGCTATAAAAGAAGAATACTAAATGTAACAGGCCTAACTCATATCAATCATCATTTCTCATTATCCTCATCACAAGTCATCTCTAAGGCATGACCTTGATGGTATTCATGGCTCTCATAGCCCATTATCAGCATAGGATGCCACTGGAAAGGCATCAGATTACTTTACTTATTCATAAGGCTAACAACATGCCTTTAATGAATATAACATCAACATCCATACCTGGATATGATTACCTTCATATCAGAACCTACATGTTTAATACATCTGATAAAGGTAATACAACAATAAGGAATGTACTTCCTATTCTTGTCATAAGAGTTACATCTCTAATTTACATAAAATAGAGTTTAATACTCAAAAGCATGCCATTACCCTTGAATTAGGGTTTACTATTCACATTACATGTCATCACCCTTGAATTAGGGTTTACTATTCACATTACACGTCATCACCCTTGAATCAGGGTTTACTATTCACATCAAGGTGAATTAAACTCATAACATCATCATGTATGAGTAACATCTTCATTGATGCTCTTGGATTAGTTAAAGGTTCATCATTTATCATAATTAGGGTTTCTAATATCTCACACAGGTGGATCATACCCTAATTATGCTTTGTGCATTGGAGATGCTTCAATTGAGTTTCCACTTAAAAAGGGTACTTTCTCTCTCTAGAAGTACTTTCTCTCTCATCATAAGGTTAGGTGATGTCAACATCACCCTAGATCAGGTCGAATTAAGTCATCATAGGCTAACATGGCTAAAACATCATCATCATGTGATTAGGGTTCGATCTGATCAAGGTATTACTAAATTTGCCCTTTAGGGGTATTTTCGTAATTCACCACATTGATCATCATTATGGTCAAAACCTTAGTCCATTGATCCCTTAATAACCTAGGTTGTCATTAGGGTTCGATTAGGGTAACATTGAACCATTTATATCATCAATTGATTGAAAGAAGTCAACCTTTAATTATCTTGATTGATCTCAACCATCAACCCTCAATCGATTTGAGACCCATTGGTGGAGTTGACCTTTTGACCAATTGACATTAGGACCGTGAGGATGTGTAGACCGTTTGGTCACTTTTGACCTCAGGACCGTGAGGCCTCTCCCTCCTCCAAGACTGCGAGCCCTCCATTGATTCAAGACCGCGAAGACTCCAAATGAGGTTAAGACCGCGAAGACCATGAAGACCGTTTGCCCTTCTTTGACCCCAAGACCGCGAGGCCCCTCGCGGTCTTGAGACCGTGAGCCCTCTCACGACCTTGAGACCGCGAGCCTCCTCACGACCTTGAGACCGCGAGCCTTCTCACGACCTTGAGACCGCGAGCCTCCTCTCGACCTTGAGACCGCGAGCTCACATGGTCTCAACCACTTGGACCAACAACGGGATTCGATGATACAACCGATAATGTCAACCAATTTTGAAGCCCTCAAAAGGTCAAAGCTACGTTGACCACTTATGGATTGGGTTAATTAAGATTATGCTTGACCACTTAGTCATTCAATAGACCCTCAATTGTTGACCAATTAGGGTTGAAGTCGATTCAATTAGGGTCTATCAATGTTCACCCATCAACACTCAACAATGTGACTCAACACAAGGTTGAACCCTTCAATTGAGCTCCAATTGGGCCCAAACTTGGCCCAAACGGTCTTGAGGTCATGTGGGTGGACCCCACATGGTTTTGAGACCGTTTGCCCAAGATTTCATTAAAGTCCAAGGTGATTTGATAGGGGTTGAACTATGATTGATCCACAAACAGAATTTTGGTTAACTTGACAACTTATTTGCAATTAGGTCCTCAATTGGTCAAATTACTTAACCCTAGACCTTCAAACGGTCTTGGGTGATTGTCCTCTCGGTCTTGAGACCGTTTGGATGAGTTCCAAACGGTCTTGAGACCGTTTGCCCATCCAATTTTGGATTCTAGTGCAGATTCATCAAAGTTTGACCCATTGAGTTGATGATCATGTCAATATTTTATTGCAATGTAATTTGGTGTAATTGTACCTTCAATTGGTCAACTAATCTTGACCCCAGACCTCCAAACGGTCATGGTTGATTGCCCTCACGGTCTTGAGACCGTTTGGGTGACCCCTAAACGGTCTTGAGACCGTTTAGGTCAATCAACCCTAAAAACCCTAATTAGGTCACCATAATTTCAGTACTGATTTCATCTAGGGTTAGCCCTAGTATTCACCCTTCAACTCTTAGCCCGTTTGGAATTAGACCATCAAACTTGGTGAGTTGTTAATTAACATAATTTTGAACAGTAATCTCATACGGTCAACGCCTAGTCAACGACCTTACACGGTCTTGAGACTGTTTGCCCAAAAAGGCAATTTCAGACCGTTTGAAAATCAGGGATAAATTCAAATAAAGTTGTTACTTAAAAAGGTCATATCTCCCGATTCCTTTGGAGTTAGCCTCCCAAATTTTGAGGGTAATTATGAACAGATTCCTTATACGGTCCACGCTCGGTCAACGGGGCCAGACGGTCTTGGAGACCGTTTTCCCTGTCGCGGTCTCGAGACCGTTTGCTCACCTCGCGGTCTTGAGACCGAGAGAGCAAACTGGTGGGACCGTTTAAGGAAGTGCAAAGCGGTGGGTTTTTCTTGGAAATCACGCCTTCATCTCCTAGCTCGAGAACAGTACGAATATCCCATGGATTTGCTTGCAAAATAGCAGGGAAAAGTAGGGAAACACTAAGAGCTATCATCAAAACGCATATAAAGATGCACATAGTAAAGCATGGGTTTAGAGTTATAAAACCCGCCTAAAGCTTGCTCCTTTGGCTCCAAGCTTTCAAGCTCCAAGCTCTAATGGCGTCCTTGAGTTCCCATAGGTTGGCCAAGGTGAAAACGCCAAGGAAGGTCAAGGAAAGATGGCTAGAAAGATAGAATTTCGAGAGTTAGCCATGAAGCTGACCTTGAATTCGAGTTCTAACCATGGAATTAGGCAAGAAGAGGGGTCCCAAACCTACCTTGTTTCCCTTGGTCGTCCTCCTTAGCTCCAAGGAAGTCTTTGGTCGTCTATGGTGAAATGAAACAGTAAGGGAACGAAGGGTAAGTTCCCTTGCAACTAAGGGAAGGAGAGCTTATATACATGGGGTAGAATTTTCAACATTAGTTCATAAGTTGTCCATAATTCCAACTAGGTCCCTCCTTCTTTACTTGATCGTCCCTTCCTCTTTATTCTAAGGACAAACCTTTTCTTAAGGTCTTAGAAAAAGAAGGTAAAGGAGAGAAATCTAATAATAAGGTACGTACATAAAGATATTGCACATATACCCTGATTATTCAATCACAAGGCATATTTCCTAACTTGATAACTCAATTGAGGTGACTCCCTCATCATTTCTTCTCTTAATGATGGCAAGAGTCTAAAAAGATACATTATATGACATATTTCACAATTTGCATCCCTTAATTTGGGTAAATTGCATTTTACCCCAAATTAGGGTTCCAAGCACCGTGATTGCTTCCACAGCTGCACCTTGGTGCCCTAGCTTGGGAAATCCCTCAAACTTTACCAAAAAGATTCTCATGATGTCTCAACATCAGAGGAACATCTGAACATGTGCAAATTGCAAGTTAACCCTTTCAACTGGGTAAATTGCACATAGGTCCCTGTATAACAAAACAATGCTACAACTTTAAATAAAAAGGAGCAAATACTGAAATATATGTTTCTGAGAAACTTAATTACATGCTCAGAGTTAATCACAAAGATTTAATTACATATTTAGGCAAAACACCTAGGGTTAACTCATAACCCAGGTCAGGGATGTTACAAGGTATGCCTCTACAAGCCATCCTTCCTATTGTATAGGCGTTGACGTGATTCCTTTATTCTGGGTTTGGTAGAGAATTTTTTTTAGCTGCCTTCTCTATCTCCCCTAAAACCCAACAGTGCTATCAGAGCCATGTCAACTGCTCTATGCTTTAGGATTATCGATGTGATCAATTTTGGTTTGGAACCTTTATTTATTGCATACGATGCGAATAAAATTGGCTTTATGCATGTCCAATCCTAAATCCACAAATCCCAAAATACATATATGATATGTAATATGAATGCACTCAATATGCATCACCCTTAAATGAGTTTTGTGGTAGATGTATAGCATGGTTATAGCCAATAAACCCTATGTATGTGTGCTTGGTTGAATGTGGTTTCTTGCATCTTGGTCTGCGCACCGGTTCCCTATCTCCTATTCTTAATGTAACTCGAGATAACTCGAGATTTCTTTCCTACCTTTGCTCCCCACAAATGTAACTCGGGGTTTCCTTGTTCAAATGTAAAATAGGATAAATTTTTATTTCCTGTTATGTCAAAGAATGGAGGACAATCTGACAACAACTGAGACAATCAGTTCAAGGAGTGAACAGATTGGTTGGCGATCTAGACGACTGGTTCGAGGAGAAAGATGATCGGGTGGTGGCCATGAGGAGGTGCACGATGACAAGTGAACCGATCGGCTGGAGGCGCTAGTCGATTGGCTGGTGGCACCCAATCGACCGGCCTGATGGCGAGCCGATCAATCATGGAGATGAGTTGATTAAACCCAGAACGGTGAAGAACATAGTTCATCTTGTACATGTTGCGTGTGATGTGAACCTAGATGACTGTGATTCCTCTTGGCTCGAGGAATCACATTAGAATGGCCATAATCATCACTTTTATAGTTTTACATGTCTTTTGGTGGGATATAGCATGTATATGATACTTACTATATTGTGGTGATTGGATATGTGTATGTACCTATAAAAACCAAATCCCTCATTAAATATTAAAGTTTTAGATGCCTTCCAAATATGACACATGTGAAAAGCTTGATTGGCCAAGTGTGGGCACGCCCTAGCGTGGTACACCGTCTATCTCGTGGAAGCATGAAGGATGGATATGTGGGTCTGCCCTAGAAGGGTGCATATTCACTGTGTTGTCTTTGGGTTGGACTTAATAAGGTGACCTAAATAGGATCTAGAACCTTGAGGCATGGAGGTGATCATGTCAAGGAGTTATACATGACATCTTTCAAGAGTTGCATATGATGCAATTGGTAAGAGTTGTCTACCTGGAAGATCTGAGTTGTGGATGACAGCCCTAGTTGGTCCATGATTCAGATGATTTTAGGATCTTGACCCACTAGAAGATTGTACGCTGCAATCTTCTGAATTGATGGTGAGGGCTGTCAATTTGAATCAAAATAGTGGGAGCGGTAATTAATTAAAGGCCTAATTAACTTCTATCAAATTTTATTCAAATCAAATAAAATCAAAAGGAGTTTTTACAAATGCAATTTTCTCTTGTATAATGGCAAAAGAATCATCTTTTAAAATGGGAAAATTAATTGAGAATAAATTCCATAACTAGTTGAGGATTGTGAGAAGTGTTCTGCACAATCCAGATATATCAGTAGCCTTTGAATCCACTCTATGTGTGCTTAAGAATAAAGATAGTTCATTGATAGAGATCAATGGAATGAAATCTAAGGACAAAGGTGAGGGAGAGAAGGGTTCTCTCGCCGAACCAATGTCAAAATCTTTTGCCGTCAAAACATGGAGAGGATGGAAGGAACAATGGAAGAAGAAGTGAGAGATAGAGATCTGTACTTCTGGTGTATATGTGATAGAGATTAAATTTACTACTTCTTTGTCATGGGTACTTGATACCAGATGTGGATCTCACATTTGTTCAAATGTGAAGGATCTTAAGAGAAGTAGGCCTTTGGGGAAGGCGAGGTTGAACTATGTGTTGCTAATCGGGAAAGAGTTGTCGCCAGTACTGTAGGAACCTATGAGTTAACTCTACCTAATGGGCTAATAATAGAGTTGAAGAACTACTATTATGTACCTGCCATAAATAGAAATATCATTTCCATCTATTGTTTGGACAAGGATGGTTTTGAATTTCTTATTAACAATGGAAAATGTTCCATTTCAAAAGATGGGATCTTTTATGGCAGTGCCCCAATGTCTTATGGACTATACTTGATAGATCTAGAGACAAGTGTATACAACGTAAACACCAAAAGGCAAAAACACAACAACTCAAATAAAATGTATCTTTGGCATTGTCGTCTACGACACATAAATGAGAAGCAGATTTCTAGACTCCATAAAGATGGTTATCTAGACTCTTTTGATTATGAATCAATAAAGACATGTGAATCTTGTTTGCTAGGAAAGATGACCAAGACTCCCTTTTCAGGTAAGGGTGAGAGACATAGTGATCTATTAGAACTCATACATACTGATGTATGTGGGCCTTTTAGAACTAATGCCAGATGTGGGTATCAGTACTTCATTAGCTTCACTGATGACTTCAGTAGGTATGTCTATGTGTACCTGATGAAACATAAGTTAGAAACCCTTGAAAGGTTCAAGGATTTCATGAATGAAGTATAGAACCAACTTGGTAAAAGTATTAAAGCACTTTGATTCGATCGAGGTGGAGAATACTTAATCCAGGAGTTTGAGGACCTTCTGCGAGCCTGTGGTATTATATCACAATGGACTCTGCCTGGAACACCTCAGCATAATGGTGTGTATGAAAGAAAGAATCACACTTTACTAGATATGGTGCGATCAATGATGAGTTTTGTTGATCTTCCGATTTCCTTCTGGGGTTATTCTCTTGAAACTTTCGTGTTTACACTTAACCGAGTGCCATCTAAATCGGTTCAAAAGACACCATATGAGATATGGCACAGGAAGCGTCCCGATTTGTCTTTTATTAAGATTTGACGTTGTGAGGCTTACGTAAAGAAAATGTTTCTTGATAAGCTTGGAACCAAGTCTGATAAATTTTATTTTTTTGGATACCCCAAGGAAAGAAGGGGATACTATTTATATCACCCAACTGACAACAAATTGTTTGTTGATAGGACAGTTGTGCTCCAAGAAAAGGAATTTATTTCCATAGGAAATAGTGGGAGGAAAATAGAGCTTGAAGAGGTTCAAGCCCAACAAGAAAACATTGAACTGGTAGATGTACAAGAGGAACATAGATATTCACAAGGTGTTGTGGAATCTCAATCTCCTCAAGTAATACAAGGACCTCATAGATCTAGTAGGACACGCCTTGAACCTAAGAGGTTTGGATACCTTGTGACTCAGGAAGGCGGAGAGTTTATCATAGATGATGATCCAACTACCTATCTAGAGGCTATGGAGGGATCAGATTCTGAGAAATGGCTTGAGGCCATGAGATCTGAGATGGAATCCATGTACTCCAACAAAGTATGGACTTTGGTGGAACCACCCGAAGGGGTAAAACCCATAGGTTGCATGTGGATTTTCAAGAAGAAGACCGACATGGATGGAAAAGTGCAAACTTATAAAGGTAGATTGGTTGCGAAGGGTTTCCGACAAGTTCAAGGTGTGGACTATGATGAAATTGTTTCTCCAGTTGCCATGATTAAGTCCATCAGGATCATGCTTGCTATTGGCTCTTACTATGACTATGAGATTTGGCAAATGGATGTTAAACCACATTCCTTAATGGGAATATAAGTGAGGATGTGTACATGACACAACTTGAAGGTTTTGTAGATCCAAAGAATGCCAATAAATTTTGTAAGCTACAAAGGTCAATTTATGGATTGAAGCAAGCATCTCAGAGTTGGAATTTTCAATTTGATGATGAAGTCAAAGTCTTTGGCTTTATTTAGAATGAAGATGAACGTTGTGTGTACAAGAAGGTTAGTGGGAGCATGACCACATTCCTCATATTGTATGTGGATGACATACTATTGATGGGGAATGATGTCACAACCTTAGAAAAGGTAAAGACTTGACATGGAAATACTTTCTCAATGAAGGACTTAGGAGAAGCATCCTACATTCAAGGTATTAAGATCTATAGAGATAGATCTAAAAGGCTTCTTGGACTAAGTCAAAGTACGTACATTGACAAAGTGCTGAAGAAGTTCAGCATGGAGAACTCAAAGAGAGGCAACATTCCCATGCTACATGGAGTCACCATCTCTAGAGCTTAGTGTCCCTAATCTTGTGAAGAGAGGGAGCGTATGAATGGGATCCCATATGCATCAGCCATCAGATCCATCATGTACGCTATGTTGTGCACATGCCCAGATGTCTCGTATGCCCTCAACATGACGAGAAAGTACCAGTCAGATCCCGGGGATGCTCACTGGACAGCCGTAAAGAACATCCTCAAGTACTTGCGAAGGAAAAAGGATCAGTTCCTTGTATACGGCGGAGAGGAAGAAATGGTTGTAAAGGGTTACATCGATGCAAGCTTCCAAACTGACAAAGATGATTACAAATCATAGTCAGGATTTGTATTTTGCCTAAACAATGGAATTGTAAGCTAGAAGAGTTCCAAGAAAGAAATAGTTATCGATTCTACTATAGTGGCCGAGTATATTGTTGCTTCTCATGTAGAAAAGGAAGTTGTGTGGATCAAGAAGTTCATCTCTGAACTTGGTGTAGTTCCCAGTAGCTGTGATGCAATTAAGCTTTATTGTGACAATAATGGAGCTATTACTCAAGCTATGGACCCCATATCACATCAGCGACCCAAGCGCATACTGCGGCACTTCCATCTCATACGAGAGATCATACAACGAGGAGATGTGAAGATTTGCAAAGTACCAACTGAAAATAACATAGCTGATCCACTAACTAAGGCCCTTTCTCAATAGAAGCATGATGGTCATGCTAGGTCACAAGGAGTGAGGTTCCTAGGTGACTGGCTCTAAGTGCAAGTTGGATTCTATTGGTATGTATTCCCATAGAGCAAGTCATGTAATGATTATGATGGGATACTTTGTAAATGATTTGAATAATAATAAAGGCAATTTCCGATCTATATGTTTAACTGTTTCTGAGATGACAGTGTAACATGATATATGTCTAAAGAATTGTCTTACTGGATGACATATGCTTTTGGGTTGAGGACCTAAACGATGAGATCATAAGAATGTTAAGAGTATACATTCTTGTTTAGTCCCTAGTCGGTTGTTATTATGGAAATAACCATAGACATCAATAACACTAAAGACTAGATTGTGTGTTGGTTGATGACAGAATCTCATTAGTCATGATATAGTGATATCAAACCAAGCACATAGGTACTTGTTAGAGAACTAGTGTACCGAACAGACCAACCGTGAGAGTGACACATGGAACCATGATTTGGTAGTTACAGTCAACTCTCACAGTGATGGTGGCGAATGTGATTCTTCGACCTGAAATCACTACACTCAACACATGTCGTTGGGTACACTTTGACATCATCAAACGCAATCTTGAAACATGGGTTGTTATAAAGGTGATGATTGGATGACTTTGACACATGGGGCTTTTGAGGGGTGAGTGATAGATATGGGATTTATCCCTCCTAAGGGAGTTTGATGTCCATGGCCACTTGATGAGTAGGATTGAGAAAGGCATGCACATGCATGTGTGAATCAATATGTGATATTGATGTCATACATATCTCACCCAGTCTGCTCTAAGATCAAGGAAATGAATGAATGTTGAAAGGATGACTGCACCATGCCTTGAGTTCATTCAGGTCATTAGTGACAAAGAAATTATACATTCGCTATAACACCATTCACATATTGTAGGATTGAAAGTTGTTCTCCAACTTTCTATTTCACTTGTGTAGCACTGATGTGTGACTAGGCACCACTCTATGCTTGTGAAGTCATAAGTGTTATGGACTTTCACTACCAACTTGAAATGGACCTGCAGGGTCACACACAAAGGATTTAACCTAGAAGAGGAGTGTGTCCACAAATGATGTTTAGATTGATTACTAAAGGAGTTTAGTAGTTCAATTAAACACCCATTCAACTGATAGCGCAAAATCATAGTATTCAAGGTTTTGGATCAGATGATTAGAGTATCGAATTGATTAAAACTGTGATTGACTGACCTACTGCCCCAACCGATCGGCTCATGAGATGAACCGATCAACTCAGGTTGGTGAGCCAAGCGGCTGAGGTCATGAACTGATCAGTTCACTTTGTTGAACTGGTCAGCTGACCAACTGAGGTTGTTTCACTTGTCAAATTTGATATGGACAAGGACTAATATAAGATTAGTTGGAAACAAACAATGCAAGTCAATTCGAGTTGGACCAGGAGCATGAACTGATCGGCTCAGGCCTGAACCGATCAGCTGAGATGCCCCAAACGATCGGCTCAGGTGTGAACCGATCGTCTGAGGTCACCAACTGACCGTTTCAGGGTCGAAACGATCAGTTCAACTGGTGCAGTTTGTCTGATTTTGTGGAAAATCTCAAACTCTTCTACTCCTACTTTAGTCCCGCATTGCCCGGGGTAGAGAACCCTATCCCACGACTCTCCTATATGTAGGGGTATTGGGGGCTTCTCAAAGTACAATTCAGAACACCAGTTGCTCTGCAAAGTTGTCGTTCTCTCTGGTTGTGGTAACCAGGAGAGCCCGAGCAAGTGCTACTCGATAAGAGAGGCACAATAAGGGAAAGACAATTATAGAAAGGCAACTGGTTGCAGGAGAGTGTGTCGGTGACTGGTTTGCCGATAGGAGGGTGTGACTCCTTCTAATTCCTTGTGGGACAAGGAGATCGGAGTTCCAGGCAGTCTGTGTGGACGACTGCAGAGGCGGGAGACTTCTGTCGCTCGGAGGATAGCTGTCAATCCAGACAGTCCCGGTGAGACCAGGAGCTGCACAAACACCGTCCAAGACCGGAGGTGAAGACTGCGCAAGCCGTGAGGTAACGTCTCCGAGCAAGCCTCAGGACAAGGTATGCCTCTACAAACCATCCTTCCTATTGTATAGATGTTGACATGATTCCTTTATTCTGGGTTTGGGAGAGATTTTTTTTTTCTGCCTTCTCTATCTCCCGTAAAACCCAACATTACGCACCACTCCACCATGCTTTCAAAGAACTTATACAAAATAACAATCACATACAATTGTTACATTGCATAAGGGAAGCAAACAAGCTGGCAGACAAAGTTGCTAAATGGGGACTAAAACAAAATGAAACTGAATTGAACTGGATCAACTGTCCAATTTTTTTAGATGAACATGTCAACGATGAAATTGGACACGCTATCCAATATGATGTATGGAACAACATGGAGAGCCTACCTAGAGGACAGGATGAATGAATCCTCTCATTGAAAAAAAATGTAGTTTCTTGGATATGTTGATTGGATTGATTGAATATACTAGAAGTACAACTGCATAATCTACATGGCTTACTATTGAGGTACATGGTTACAATTATTCCTACTAGAAATAGTTTCTAGTGTTTACCAAATGTTTCTCGAAGATTCCTCACATTAATTGTTGAGTGTTTATTTACCTTCTGTTAAATTATAATGCCCAATAAGTATCACATAAATAAAGATAACATATTTTGAGCCCTAGGTTGACATATATCGAGGGGTGATGCACATGATCCGTGTTAATTATTTTATGATTTTTTTTAGGAGGATAGTGGTCACACCCAAGATGGCATATGAGACTTGGGTTGCAATATTCAAGGAAAATGCCAATTCTTATTTGCAAGTAATTGATTGAATATATGTTGCTATGTACTTGCACACTTTTGCATGCACACCAAATATACAGTATATTTTGATATGTTGATACATGCTTTTCTTCACATCTTTTTAGGTACATGCTAAATATGAAGATACCATGACATGATCAACCAAATGAAATTACATGAAGGCATTTAAGCTAAGTGAGGAGGACTAGATAGATACTTCTTCCCATATGTACAAATCGGATGGTAGAAATTCTTGTAAATCCTAGAAGAGAATGTCATAAAAACTATTTGAAATAGTGAAAATTATTTCCTATTATTTGGTATTTGGCTAAATATTGATCATTGGAAATTTTAGGTTATGGCTCTTAACTTTTTGGGTCTTTCCTTAATTGGGGATGTTGAAAAGGTCATTACAACTTGGTATGATCAGTGATGATTTTTTATTATCTTCCAACTTCCTTTTAGGGATATGATTTAGAAATTGTAGCATTTACACTTAATTGTGTACCTTCTAAATAGTTCCATAAGACACAATATGAGATATGGACTGGGAATTGTCCCAATGTGTCTGTCATGGAACAATTCTTAACTCAATCCCAATCCCATTGCCTGGACAGTAGAAAAAGGATTGAAGCGCCCGACCCTGAGTGGCACGATAGGATCTAACACACTGACATATACAATAAGAAATAATAAATCGAAAACTAGGAAATTTAAAGAACAACTAACCCAATATAGGAGATATTTGTAGATCCATCTTTTTATCAGTGTATATGAGTGCGGAAGTGATATAGTCAAGATTCCAATGTTTGCCTAAAATCAAAAAAATCAAGACACAAATTCAATGCAATTCCATGGTACGCTATATAAAAACAAGTAAAATGGTTTATAAAAAAATTACTGTACTTGGCAAGACTTATATTTCAAAATTATAACGAGCAATTTGAAAAACTAGAAGTTATTCGACAAGTTTTTCAAACGATTCAATTTTTATTACGAGTTACCATTATGTTGTAATCAATAAGCATGCTTATATATTTTGTGAGACTCTATTACCCCAACACAATGGGGAGGTCACCAGGCTCCATCTCACCATAGGAGATAGGAGGTCAATGTACAATTCCACCTCTAAATGAGGGGTAGCTTGCACTCAATATCAACATTATCAACATCATCATCATCATTATCAATATATGGACAGTCATAATGCGCATGCCATTTATGTTTTCCAATTTGTCTCAAAATATAATATAAAAATATAGAATAATATCTCAACCAAGTTTATAGCCAAGTACACAATCAAAAGATACATAAAAAGTATCTTCATTACAACCAAAGAGAAGGTATAATAGCATACCTTTCACCGAGGATTTCGAGTATAGATCTCAACAAGTAGTATATCAACCCTTTGAGTTAGATCTTAAATCATCAAGATTGGATCAAGGGTCAAGATCTTGATTTTTATAATATCATGTTTCATGATTCAAGATTAGGGTTACTATTTCCTATTTTACTTTGGGGTTAGGTCATTCACTTATGATCAATAATATCAAGATGTTCAACATTATTCAAGTGTCTATTATGTTTCAAGTGTGAATGACCCACCTATGTATTCTAGGTTCATGTGTTTACCCTAATTATCATGGTCAATCTGCAAGTCATAATCAAGTCCTTAGGTCATTATCAAGTTCTAATATTATTGGTGTTCAAGATGAGATCAAGTTTTGATTAGTATAAAGAGTAAATCAAGGATCAAGGTATTAGGTTAATAGATCAAAATATGCCATAAGATTTAGATCAATCATATTATCAATATATCATCCAATTTATCTTCAAGGCATATGATTCATATTCAAAAGTGGCTCGGCCAGCAAGATTAGGTCTAGTGTAGTCAAGTATGATTTAGTGTCTCAAGATAATCATCATAGTCAAGATATAAGATTTCCAAAGTCTAATCACAAAATAGAATCATTTGGACTAATTAAATAAGAGATCAATATTTAGGTATATCAGTGAGAATCATTTAGAATTAGGTTTCGAAAGTATCTTTAATGGGTTCATTGGATTTTTATGATAAAAATTGACTATTTATTAATAATTTTTTGAGGTAGGATGTATTTTCTACAATTAAAGCAAGATCTGGACATTTAAATGAATATTTGAGTAGAGAGGAGTTATCTACCAGGAACAAGTATAGTTCAGAAAAATTTGTCGGCCGTTGGATCTTTGGTCAAGCTTGACTGACTGGAAGGATCGTCGGCTGACGGGCACCGTGTTAGGCCCCTAAACTTGCTTAATGAGTTGAATAAGATTAATACCATATTTTAATACTTAGAACCCTAATATAACATTGTGATATGCTTTGAAATAATAATACAAGCTTAAGTTTCAAATTTGGTCCAATTTGGACACTACTTGAGCAAGTTATGCAATTTTATGCACATTTTGGACTTTTCTACAATTTACCCAATGAGAGGTTTTGTTTGTAATTTATCACTTGCATTACGTTCCTTGGATACTCTCTCATAATTCTTGAGCTTTTTGAGCCATGGACACCTATTTAAACCTTGGTTTGAATGTGTTTTCTCCAAAGGTATTTTTGGGTTTTCCCCTTCATGGATGAGCTACATTTGGTAGCTATCAACTAATGAATTATTTGATTGGCTGGGAAATTCGACAAAGGAAAGGTAAGAAGGTCTATACACATGATGCGGGAGCTTCTTGTGTGTGTGCTTGTATATTCTTAATAAATTAAGGCCATGGACACTTGGATAGATATTAGAATTTCAACTTTTTCTTTTTCTTTATCTTATAAAGTGTCATATACTAATCCCCAAGCACCAAAATGATCCATTTTATCTCCACCACTTCCCCCCTTCTCCCAACCTTATTCTCCCTTTGTTCAGATGTGAATTGTTCTACCCAAGGAAGAAGAAAGTGGGGATCTTCTTGGAGAAAGGCTCTAAGGTTGAAATTGACTTTATTTTAGGGTTTCCAAGGTCATCTTCTAGGGATTCCGACCAAGGCAAGTTATTTTATTTTTTCCTTCTCCATTTCTCTTTCTCTTCTCCTTCCTTAGACATGTTGATTTCCATCAACAGAATTGGGATGTGATTAGAAGATCAGTTTGCATTACTGTGCAAAACACTTGAAATGGTAGCCCCCTGACGTCTTGTAGATGCGCTCACGGTTCTTATACCGTCACCCGATTCCTGTGGCCAATCTCCCTCAATAATGTCTGCCTGAAACTGATCCCGAATTATGGAAAGACTCAATTACATGTGGATTGCTCCCACATAGAGTTGATCTTGGCCACCGCATCACTGATAACATCCTTTCTTTCTCCAGCTCAGAACCTTTCTGTTCCATGGTATAATTTCCTCTAAAGCTCTAAAACCCTACCTTTATTTCTCCTTATGCTTAGGGTTTGCTCATTTGATGAAGAAAGGTGCTAGATGGATGAATTCATAGTTTACTCTTGAATTTTCTACCCTACCTTCTCGATATTGCTTCTGTTTGGGTTTCATCTTCTCATTAGAGGCAAGTTTTATAACTTACTCCACGTTTATTGCTTACCATAAGCTTTCTAGATCATGTTCTTGCTTAAAAATGATTACTCATGCACTAAAAAGCTATGCTTGACTTGTATTTCGATTTTTATAACGTTCCATGTTCTGATTTCAGTTATATATGAACATGTGATCATTTGTATGTTATTCCTAAGGTATAATATGACTTGGATCAGGTTGGTTTGACAACCTTTGGTGCTAAGCACCTATCAACCAATGGCCAATTTTAGGGTTTTAAGATGATTTCTTCTATAAACCATGACCCGATGATGGTACCATTGCAAAAACCCTATGGTATTGTCTTCATAACAACTGATGTTCGTGATCAAGGGTGTCATATGATGGTGCCAACATATGTTCACACCCTTAGTTTATGTTTTGGATCAATTAGAAGTTTAATGATCAACCATTAAGTACCCTACTGATGTTATCAATCAATGTTGACATTAGCTTAATATTTGATGCTAATTAATGAATATAGTGTTGATCTAACAACTTATGGTTATTTAATGATCACTAGTGATGGTGTATCAGGTATCTACAACCTATGTTGATTTAAGCATTGTAGTTGTATCATCAATTAAGCCTTATACCAATGGTTTCTTGGGTCACTTGATACAATGGTCAGACCTATACTATAATTGATGGTTTTAACATATGAACTTGACCCAATGGTAAAGATCAAATGTTTATTCCGCCAATAAAGTGAAATGATGGCTAATGTAATATGTTGGTCATAATAATTTGATTTAGATGGTTTCCTTTATATGATCAACTTAAAGATCTTACTTGTTGAGAATGGATGGCTTGTTCTAAATGAACAATCGATTGTGGGTTTTACCCTACTTTCAAAGGAACTTTTTGTGTTGTTAATCAAGGGATGTCTAGGTTTAAATGGTGGATCTTTCTAGAGAACAAATCAAGGACTTCATAGGTGGTTTATCCAAGGTGTTTACTTATGTAAACAACCAATGGTATTACCTTTTAAACATCCAATGGTTCTGGGTGACATTGTGGTATGGTGATATGGGTTGAATGATGATGGAACAAATGGAGGGTTACCCTTAATAAGGTAGTATTACCTATTCACTCATATGAATAGAAGGTATGATAACCATATTGTGTTGATATGTAACCCTAATGAGGTATAGCTTGTTATACCTAGCTTTAATATAACTAAATGATGGTAATTGGGTATGAATAGTCCTTGAATGACTAGTTCAATCATGGGGTACTCTCTTATTGTAGTTGAAACCCTTGTATGCTATAAATTGATGGTTACACCTTGATTTATGTGTGGGTTCATACTTGAGAATAGTATGGAATGTTATGGTGATGCTTCACCGTATGCATCCATGATCCAATGGGGATGTCGTTAGTTAGGGTTTGGGTATATATGCTAATTAGTAACATTGATATAATTTGTCATTTTGAACCTAACTCTAATGCAAATACATAAAGATGAGTATTAATGTTTAACATTCTTATATGATGGAATGATGGTGGAATAACCTCCTTAATATGATCATAACCCTAATGTGTTAATTGGTGGTTATCATAGCCACATGGTTGATACTTGCTTATGCTAAACATGTGCATTATGAATATGATGAGGGTTAATCATATCTAGATTCCTTGCATGTTGATGTAATAAAGGAATGTTCTTAATGTTAATATAACCCCGGTATGATTGTTTGTGAATATCTCCTAGCTCATTAATGCAATATTGTGTTGATCTGGTGTATTATATGTAAGTGATGTTGTTGAGCCTTGTTATAAGGCATGCAAAGATAATGATGATCTTACAAGCAATAGTATGATGGTCTTAATGACATTTGGGCATGTTTGAGCCCTAAATGAAGTGTAATCCTCATGTGTTGATAAGGGTTGATACCCTGTGATATTGTGAAAAGGATTTTATATCATGTGATAGTATGATGGTCTTAATGACCTTTGGGCATGGTGAGCCCTGAATGAGGTGTAATTCTCTTGTGTTGATAAGGGTTGATACCCTGTGATATTGTGAAAATGATTTATATCTTGTGATAGTATGAGGACTAGTGTGGTCTCATGAATGGCAAGTTAATAGTACCATGTGATGATGAGATGAGAAATTATGTTTCACACATTTTATATCTTTTAGAGTTGTGATGTTTATGTGCTTGTTAGAAGTGAATTAGGGTTTGTATGTCCACTTGTTTGATGCAACCTTAATTCACCCAATTGGCATAACTAATCAAGAAAAACTCTAATCAAGTAGTGCCTTGTGCCATAGATCCATCTGAGTGTCAGAATTTGCTAGATGGTATTCCTAAGGGAAACTAGGAGCGCATAATGTTGAGTAAGTGGGGGTGGAAAGTTGAGGATATATCCTTGTCATACACAATGCAGATTGTGGAGGTTGTCTGCGGTCATGCCTCATACATATTATGTGATTGAGAATGACTGCGGTCGTGTCTCGGTGATTATATATGTGACAAGATTGGAGGACAATTAAGGTTGTACCTCAGATGGTAGGGTATGTGTACCCACGTCCTTTCACTAGTGTTGTGACCTGTACCAAGGATGGACTAGGCTGTTAGTAGCTTTACCTGATGTGTCGTTGTGGCGGACCCGTACTAATAGGGGGCGGAGAAGATCTTAGGAGTCTAACTCTTCCTAGATCTTGTATGACACTGATATCACTTAGTAGTGTTCATTTGGATTTTGAGTGGTATCCTCAATTTCCTTAGGGCGTAATAAAAGATGTAATACAGCCGTGTAGCACATTTGTTTAGGGTTATGCACAATGTTTCACATTGGATGATAACTCTTGTTTGTTATCTTTACATAAAGATGATGCTTAGTGCAATTAAGAGATAGTAGATATACTTATGTTGTGGATATTCTTAAAATTGTAGATGCGTACATACAATATCCATGATTATGTTGATAATTATACTGCTACTGCTAATTATAATCATGATGCTACATATCTCATCTTGTTAGTTATGTTTAGCATGCTAGCCATGCCATTGTTACTAGAGATGCATATATTTATAATCATGATTATCCAGATAGTTGTTCTTATGTTGTTAGCTCTTGTTATGATGTTGATATGTTCAACCAATTATACATGCTCATGTTGTTAGCTATGCTATATTACTAGAATTTCTCATGATGCTAGATATGCATATGCTACTAAATTTCTTATATTGTCAACAAGATAAAGGATGATAGTCTGGCTAATGATGATAGTTGTTATCTACTCCTATATGTATTTTGTTAATCATCAGTGTTACTAAGCCTATTTGTTGTATATGATTAAACTTCTTAAACTATCTCATTACCTAAAATGTTGTAATTAATAAGCGTTGTTGGAGGTATATCTCTTGTTGGGACATGGGTCCCACCCTTGTGGTTCACCACATTTTTTTAGGTAATTGGAAGTGACGAAAAAAAACATGTGGCAGCAAAGAGGATCTATAGTAATGAATCTTTGATAAAGTTGATTATATGTCTAGTGTGTCCTAGAGTCGTCTTTGTACTCTCAGGTTCGGGCAGGAAAAGTTTGTATATGTTGTTTCAAATAAATCAGACTTTTGTTAGCATATTAATGCGTGTTTGAGTGGCATATACGATTATTGTTCTCCTATATGTATATATATATGTTGTGGCTAAGATGATTGAATGATTTCTATCAAATTCTTGGCATAGTATGGATACAAGAAAGATGTTGGGATCTTATTCAAACATTTTTGAGTGGGTGTTGATATTGAAATCGGTTTTAATTTACCCATATTTTTGGGTATGTGATTAATTAGTGATTGATTGTGTGTTATGTTTTAAGTAATCTCATTTAGTGTAATAGGTTTTCACAAGTTGGTATCAGAGCTTTAGGTTCACTGAGTCTACAAGAACACTAGGACTTAGGACTAGGATGATGTCAAAATTAGGAATATGGCATAAAAATATGGTGCATACTTCCTAATCTCAATATTTGGGTGCCCTGGCCAGGTATTCAATTATTGAAGAAAGGTAAGTATGGAACTCTTAGATTGTTTTATTTATGATTACTCTAATGAAGTAGTCATTTTGAGACAATCTAAAGAGCATAATAAATAAGAAATCATGGTGTGAATACAAATAAGGAAAAGAGGAGTTCTTGAAGATGTGATTCAAGAAGATAAAAAAGTAAAAGATAGATAAGTCAATGCTTAAAAAGTGAATCAAGGTACGAAATCCACATAAGATAGAGAGAACTCCTATAAAAAGTACAAAATGAGAAGATGAATGGGAACAATGGCAAAGAAATAAGGTGGAACCTGAGTTAATCTCAGACCAACCTATGTGTGTAAGAAAGTGTTAATGAAAAATCAGCATGGCATGTGAAATAAATTAAGGGAGATGATCTCGATTTAATGAAGCAAATGTGGAAGATGAGTATTTACCTATTGATAAGTGGTTTAAAAATATAATAAAATAAGAGAACATACCCAAGTGTGATAAATAGTCATCAAGGAAGGAGTAATGATATATGTTAATCATGATGATTCCTATGCTAATGGCAAGGAACCAAAAATGAAAAAGGTAAAATGATACATAAGAAGTTGTAACCTCCATAATGAAAATAGAATTGGTTACCTTTTGCTAGTGATCATTGAACAATGTTTCTATTATGTGAAAAGTGTATTTCCCTTTGTGTCTTTCCTTTTTAGGGCACAACTTTCAAGTGGATCATTGCCACTTGCTATGTGTGGATTCATTGTAAGCATGCGGGTGGATAGCTTATTATAGCATAAGGTTTTTTAGACTATGGTTCCAATTTCATAAAGTTTGTGATGATTTTTCTTTTGATCCTTCCAATAATTAGGAAGACTCCTCTTATATGTTTTGAAATTTATTATGTTGGTAAAAGTAGATGAGATAAGGATGTGAGTTCCTTATAGCACATGAGGTGGATACCAAGGTAATGCATCCTAGTATCCAAGATGTGTCAATAGTATGGGAAGTATGTGAAGGTTGGAGATTCATATTAAATTAACATTTCAAGTATTCCTCTCCCTTAGAGAGACCAAGAGAGAGTTGATGATGACCCTCTAAATGTTTAAAAAAAGTGATTCTATAATGTTGTGTATGGTTCTGTGATAGTTGGACAAGACCACTATCAAGGATAAATGGTTTGTTCGTCAATAGATATGCAATACCATGTTCCTTTAAGATAAATCGATGATTAAATATCAATGCATAAGAGTCAGAGTGGATGACATAAGTTACATATGATAAGAGATACATAATGTTATATGTTTGATAAGAGCCAGCAAGTATGACTTTTGAGTAATGTGTTGATACAATAGATATAATTTTAGGATGATAGCTAGAATTTAAAGTTGAACATTACTACTAGAGTTGTATAGGTGACACAACAAGTTTCTACATTCCATATGGAGCATGTCTTCTTAGGTGGGGGTTTTTATGCTAACCCAAGATGAGATATGTATGAATGATGTGACATAACCATGATATTGAAGTAACCATGTGAAGGTAATAGGATGAGGTGCAAAGGAAGTACCCATATTTGTTTACCTTGGATTTTGGGGGTGAAATCCCTATTTGGGGTTTATAGTTGTAAAGCCCCTAAACTTACTTAATGAGTTGAATAAGCTTAATTAACATAATTTAATGATCATAACCCTAATATAACCTTGTGATATGCTTTTAAATCATAAGACAAGCTTAAGTTTCAAATTTGGTCTAATTTGGACACTGTTTGAGCAAGTTATCCAATTTTATGCACATTTTGGACTTTTCTGCAATTTACCCAATTGAGAGGTTTTCTTTGCAATTTATCACTTGCATTATGTTCCTTGGATATTATCTCATCATTATTGAGCTTTTTGAGCCATGTGGCTCCTATTTAAACCTTGGTTTGATGTTTTTTCTCCAAGGGTATTTTAGGGTTTTCTGCTTCACGGATGAGCTACCTTTAGTAGCTATCAACTAATGAATTATTTGATTGGCTGGGAATTTCAAAAAAGGAAAGCGAAGTAGGTCTATACACATGATGGGGGAGCTGCTTGTGTGTGTGTGCTTGTATATTCTTAATAAATTAAGGCCATGGACACTTGGATAGATACTAGAATTTCAACTTTTTCTTTTTATTTATCTTAAAGTGTCATATACTTATGCCCAAGCACCAAAACGAGCCATTTTCTCTCCACTACTTCCCTCCTTCTAACAACCTCATTCTCCCTCTATTCAGTTGTGAATTTTTCTGCCCAAGGAAGAAGAAAGTGGGGATCTTCTTGGAGAAAGGCTCTAAGGTTGAAATTGACTTCATTTTAGGGTTTCCAAGGTCATCTTCTAGGGATTTTTATTCTTTCCTTATCCATTTATTTTTCTCTTCTCCTTCCTTAGACCTTCCTCCAGGTCGTAACCTTTCTGTTTCACGATAGAATTTGCTCTAAAGCTCTAAAACCCTACCTTTCTTGTCCCTTATGCTTAGGGTTTGCTCATTTAATGAAGAAAGGTGCTAGATGGACAAATTCATAGCTTACTCTTGGATTTTCTACCATGTCTGCTCGATATTTCTTCTATATGGGGTTTCATATTCTCATTAGAGGCAAGTTTCATAACTTGCTCCACGTTTATTTCTTACCATAAGCTTTCGAGATCATGTTCTTGCTTGAAAATGATGATTCATTCACTAAAAAGCTATGATTGACTTGGATTTTGATTTTTATAATGTTCTCTATTCTGATTTCAGTTATATATGAACATGTGATCATGTGTATGTTATTCCTAAGGTATAATATGACTTGGATCAGGTAGGTTTGACAACCTATGGTGCTAAGCACCTATCAACCAATGGCCAATTTTAGGGTTTTAAGTTGATTTCTTCTATAAGCCATGACCCGATGATGGTACCATTGCAAAAACCCTATGGTGTTTTCTTCATAACAACTGATGGTCATGATCAAGGGTGTCAAATAATGGTGACAACCTATGGTCACCCCCTTAGGTCATGGTTTGGATCAATTATAAGTTTCATGATCAACCATTAAGTACCCTACTCATGTTATCAATCAATGTTGACATTAGCTTAATATTTGATGTTGATTAATGAATATAGTGTTGATCTAACAACTTATGGTGATTTAATTATCAATATTGATGGTGTATCAGATCTCTACAACCTATGTTGAGTTAAGCATTGTAGTTGTATCATCAATTAAGCCTTATAGCAATGGTTTCTTGGGTCACTTGATACAATGGTCAGACCTATATTGTAATTGATGGTTTTAACATATGAACTTGACCCAATGGTCAAGATCTAATGTTTATTCATCCAATAAAGTGAAATGATGGCTAATGTAATATTTTAGTCCTAATAATGTGATTTATATGGTTTCCTTTATATGATCAACTTAAGGATCTAACTTGTTGAGAATGGATGGCTAGTTCTAAATGAACAGTCGATTATGGGTTTTACCCTACTTTCAAAGGAACTTTTTGTGTTGTTAATCAAGGTATGTCTAGGGTTAAATGGTGACTCTGTTTAGAGAACAAATTAAGGACTTCATAGGTGGTTTATCCAAGGTGTTTACTTATGTAAACAACCAATGGTCTTACCTTTTAAACATCCTATGGTTCTGGGTGACATTGTGGTATGGTGATATGGGTTGAATGATGATGGAACAAATGGAGGGTTACCCTTAATAAGGTAGTATTACCTATTCACTCATATGAATAGAAGGGATGATAACCATATTGTGTTGATATGTAACCCTAATGAGGTATAGCTTGTTATACCTAGCTTTAATATAACTAAATGATGGTCATTGGGTATGAATAGTCCTTGAATGACTAATTCAATCATTGGGTACTCTCTTATTGTTGTTGAAACCCTAGTATCCTATAACTCGATGGTTACACCTAGATTTATGTGTGGGTTCAAATTTGAGAACAGTATGAAATGTTATGGTAATGCTTCACCGTATGCATCCATGATCCCATGGGGATGTCGTTAGTTAGGGTTTGGGTATAAGTGTTGATTAGTAACATTGATATAATTTGTCATGTTAAACCTAACTCTAATGCAAATAGATAAAGATGAGTGTTCATGTTTAACATTCTTATATGATGGAATGATGGTGGAATAACCTCCTTAATATGATCATAACCCTAATGTGTTAATTGGTGGTTATCATAGCCACATGGATGATACTTTCTTATGCTAAACATGTGCATTATGAATATGATGAGTGTTAATCATATCTAGATTCCTTGCATGTTGATGTAATAAAGGAATGTTCTTCATGTTAATATAACCCTGGTACGATTTTTTGTGAATATCTCCTAGCTCATTAATGCAATATTGTGTTGATCTGGTGAATTATATGTAAGTGATGTTGTTGAGCCTTGTTATAAGACATAGAAAGATAATGATGATCTTTCCAGGAATAGTATGATGGTCTTAATGACCTTTGGGCATGGTTGAGCCCTAAATGAAGTGTACTCCTCTTGTGTTGATAAGGGTTGATACCTTGTGATATTGTGAAAAGGATTTTATATCATGTGATAGTATGATGGTCTTAATGACCTTTGGGCATGGTTGAGCCCTAAATGAGGTGTAATCCTCTTGTGTTGATAAGGGTTGATATCCTGTGATATTGTGAAAAGGATTTATATCTTGTGATAGTATGATGACTAGTGTGGTCTCATGAATGGCAAGTGAATAGTACCATGTGATGATGAGATGAGAAATTATGTTTCACACATTTTATATCTTTTGAAGTTGTGATATTTATGAGCTTGTTAGAAGTGAATTAGGGTTTGTATGTCCACTTGTTTGATGCATCCTTAATTCACCCAATTGGCATAACTAATCAAGTGAAACTCTAATCATGTAGTGCCCTGTGCCATAGATCCATTTGAGTGTCAGAATTTTCCAGATGGTGAAACGAGTATTCCTAAGGGAAACTCAGAGAGCATACTGTTGAGTATGTGGGGGTGGCAAGTTGAGGATATATCTTTGTCATCCACATTGTAGATTTTGGAGATTGGCTATGTTCGTGCCTCATACATCTGATGTGATTCAGAACGGATGTGGTCGGGTCTCGGTGATTATATATGTGACAAGATTGGAGGGAAACTGTGGTTGTACCTTGGATGGTAGGGTATGCTTACCCACCTCCTTTCACTAGTGCCATGACCTGTACCAAGGACAGACTAGGCTGTTAGAAACTTGACCTTATGTGTCGAAGTGGTGGACCCTTACTAATCGGGGGCGGAGAAGATCTTACGAGTCTGGGTCTTCCTAGATCCTATATGGCATTGATTTCGACTTAGCAGTGGTCAGTTGGATTTTGAGTGGTATCCTCAATTTTCTCAAGGCGTAATAAAAGATGTAATACAACCGTGTAGCATATTTGTTTAGGGTTATACACAATGTTTCACATTGGATGATAACCCTTGTTTGTTATCTTTACATAAAGATGATGCTTAGTGCAATTCATAGATAGTAGATATACTTATGTTGTGGACATTCGTAAGATTATAGATGTGTACATACAATAGCCATGATTATGTTGATAACTATACTGCTACTACTGATTATAATCATGATGCTAGATATCTCATCTTGCTTGTTATGTTTAGCATGCTAGCAATGACTTTGTTACTAGAGATGCATATATTGATAATCATGCTTATCCGGATAGTTGTGCTTATGTTGTTAGCTCTTCTTATGATGTTGATATGTTCACCCAATTATACATGCTCATGTTGTTAGCTATGATATGTTACTAGACTTGCTCATGATGCTAGATATGCATATGTTACTGAATTTCTTATATTGTCGACAAGATAAAGGATGGTAGTCTAGATAATGATGATTTTTATTATCTACTCCTGTATGTATTTTGTTAATCATCAATGTTGTTGAGACTATTTGTTGTATATAATTAAACTGCTTAAACAATCTCATTACCTAAAATGTTGTAATCAATAAGCGTTGTTGGAGGTTATATCTCTTACTGGTACATGGGTCTCACCCTTGTGATTCGACACATTTTTTTAGGTAATCATAAGTGACGAAAACAAACATGTGGCAGTAAAGAGGAGCTATAGTAATGAATCTTTGATAAAGTATTTATATGTCTAGTGTGTGCTAGAGTCGTCCATGTACTCTCAGGTTCGAGCAGGAAAAGTTTGTATATGGTGTTTCAAATAAATCGGACTTCTATTAGCATATTAATGCTTGTTTGTGTGGCATATATGATTATTGTCTTCCTGTATATATATGTTGTGGCTAAGAGGATAGAATGATTTGTGTCAAATTGTTGGCATAGTATGGATACAAGAAAGGTGTTGATGTTGAAATTGGTTTTAATTTATCCATATTTTTGGGTATGTGATTAATTAGTGATTGATTGTGTTTTATGTTTTGAGTAATCTCGTTTAGTGAAACAGGTTCCCACACACCGCTTCCAGAGCACGTGCACGGGAGAAGAGGTGGAGGAGAAGGGTTTGAGCTAATCTAGATCTTGATCTCCCTTTAACCGTAGACCATGATGGATGGTTGTCATCATGTCTCCTTTACTGGACAAATTGCCCAACCCCGCACACAACACGGTAGTGCCGCGACGGAGGGGTGGCTGAAAAAAGGGCAAAATGAGAGAGAGGGCACAAGAGGGGAAGAGAGGATGTCGGTCGATTTTGTGGGGGTAAACCGAACTCATTGGTGGGGATTTTATAGTTAGATGTCTTGGTTTAGGGTTTTGAGTAAGTGGCCATGGTAGAGGTCGAGAAGTGGAAACAGAGACTCGATTGCTCTCAAAACATGCTAACTCGAGGGGTAAAAGAGGGCCAGATGAGCGTGGGATTACAAGGTGGTGCTTTCCATCAATTTCTATTTTTGAAATTTGGTACCTTTGAAGTCAAATGCCCTCTCAGTCTCTCCTCTACCTTCCCCGTTGATTGTGGGAGGTAGGAGATAGGTTATTGACCCTCTGATGTGGCCTAGGATTCACGTGACTCAGATCCAAGGGATGGGGTTTGTCCCCAAGCAAGCCTTGCATCGTGAGTTGGTCCAGACCGGTTCACATAGAAATGGAGGGGGAATTCCCCAGTTCAAGGGATCCTGATCCAAATAAGCCATGAGGGTGCCTAAGAGGCTAGATGGGTTGAGCCCAGTATGCTAGAAAATAAAATAAAGAAGGTATTTAGGGAAAAAAGGGGAGCATAATGTAGAAAATTTGTAAGACATTGTAGGAAAGTCCAAATAATATCAACTTTGGACCATAGCTTCAAAATAGGGTCTAGAACAAGTGTGAAAAATTTTCAAATAAAAATGAGCACGTATGATAGAGTATTTAATTAGAGGACTAAAGGGTATATCAAAGTTAGGGTTTCATGCACACAAGAGCATCAACTTGATTTAAAGTTTGAATTATTCAACTTTAGAAGTTATTATAGAGTCATGAATTCATGGGAGACATTAGGAGTGAGATATTCAAGTCTTTGAGTGATAAAATCATAAGTATGCTAAAATCCACTTTGTCACATCCTTCCCTCCTTAAAAAGGAATTTTGTCCCGAAAATTCAAAAACATCCTCAAAATTAGGACTACATAATCTACGTCCTATCCTCAAATATTGGGATTGTCCTTGACTATATAATCAATATCATGACCTCAAACTTCAAGTAGTCTAAAAATCATAATTGAGATTCCATGTTCTATATCATAACTAATTTGGTACCAACATCGTTTCATCATCGAGAAATTGAGTATCAAGGTCAATGCATATATTGTTCACAGTCATCATATGTGTCACAAATATGGAAAGCATCATACTGATCACAAATTTGGAGAGATCATATCTTAGGTCATGCAAATAGAGAACTTGAATCAAGTGTACAAGGTGACTTTCAATCCCTATATATCAAGGTCATATCCTCTACATTGGCCTAGGTGGGGTTATACACCCATGATTTGAGATTTCATACTTCAACAATTTCAAGAAAACATCATACTTTCAGTATCATGATTTCAAGCCCAAAATCAATAGGAGGTCCTATCTTAGTCCTAATAGGAGCTAAACCCTAAGTCATAAATTGAGAGAGTCAAAATAGTCATCATTTCAAACATTCATGATTTCGGATTTTGAAGTCATTAGTCATACACGTGAGGTGATCTCAAGGTTGAAATAATGTGAACATAGGATTTGCATCATTATTGAGATTGATAATTGTGTTTCACAAATCTATTAATCAACATTAAAAGTCAAGATTTTAGAAACCAAAAGCCATAGATCCAAAATTTGATCATATGTATAAATATTCCAAAGCTAGGGTTTAGACTTCTGGGGAGATAACTAATCTATATTTTATTTTGAGCAACAATATTCAAGCAATATTCGCGAAACATATCAAATTTCATTATCATTACATCCAAGGTTGATGAATGATCTAGACCTCGGTCTATCTAGGAAGTCAACCACAAGCTATAGTCAACATTGTCATATATCACGGTCATAATTAAATCAAGATTCAAAGTTGAGTATCAACCATGGGTTTAACCTATTAGGCTTGGGTCAACCAATTCCAAATCGGGTGAAAAGGGATACCTTTGCAAACTCTAAATTACCAACAAAATGAAAATTTAAAGGTAGTCATAATAGGGATGTGACCTAGGTTAGGGGTGTCATGAGTTGACGACCACCCTAATCCAACACATTACCAACATCAGTCAAAATCCATTAAGCTTATTCAATTAGGGAGAGTATTAATTATTCAATCATATATATCAAGGTCATAAGATCAAAATTCACGATAATAGGGCAATAATGTCAAGATTTTATAAAGTGAAGGTAATTGTTGCATTCCTTTCCTTTTTATGATCAAGGTAGTGATATAATTTGGAAATCAAGTATTCAAGGAATTAGAGAGCATAATAGTGCAAATCTAGTCCTATAATCATCATATCAAAATTGAGATTGCAAAAGGCATCAATAATCAATAGGAAACTGCTTTTCATCATATTCTTACATCATGATTTTGTGAGTCATTAAGATTAATAATTTGATGGAATAATCATGATGTGTATCAAATATGGAAAAAGTTCGCTTAACTATGTTTGACTTTTAATCAACAATAATTCAATATGGATATTAATCAAATAGAGACCTCATCAATAATGAGGTATAAGGTATAAGTCATCCTTATTTCACTAAATCAACATTTACCTCAACCATAGGAAGCATGTAGTCAAGTTTTGGTTAGATTGAGTTTTCATGAAGGGTCAAGCATGAGTATTTGATTTCAAATTTTTTATTGACAAAAATCAAGTTTTCAATTTAAGGTCAGATCATGGTATCATTTTCTTTTTCATAGTTTTTAGTGTCATTCATTTTTCCCATTCATAAGCTACCCATAATCGAGACATCATGTGGTAAAAGGTTATAAGAATAGGCCACATGAGGGGATGAGAAGACTACCTAATCTTCATCTACATGGGTGGCTTAGGGTAATCCTTAAAGAAGAGATGGGATGCCAGAAGACTCTCTAGGGTTTCACAAGAGAACCTTTAGGTCTAGTTCTGGATCAATTAAGGCCATGTAGAGTGGGGGATCTCAGCCAGTGTGAAGACGGATAGGAGAAATTATGTTAGGACCCGAGCCTAGACACCTCAATTTTCACCATTATGGACTTTAGAGTTTCTTGGGTGTAAAAGACTTGAGAAATTATTTACTTAAAGTATATGGGAGTGTGTAAGATCTAATACCAACTGTCAAGGAACCATTCTTACCCCAATCCCAGTCCCACTACCTAGACAGTAGAAAAAGAATTGAAGCACCCATCCCTGAGTGGCCCGATAGGATCTAACACACTGACATATACAATAAGAAATAATAACTCGAAAACCAAGAAATTTAAAGAACAACTAACCAAATATAGGAGACATTTTTAGATCAGTCTTTTTCATCAGAGTATATGAGTGCGGAAGTGATATAATCAAGATTCCAATGTTTGCCTAAAATTAAGAAAATCAAGACACAAAGTCAATGCAATTACACCGCATGCTATATAAAAACAAGTAAAATGGTTTATAACAAAATTAGTGTACTTGGTAGGACTTATATTTCAAACGTGTAACGAGAAATTTGAAAAACAAAAAGTTATTCAACAAGTTTTTCAAACGATTCGGTTTTTATTACGAGTTCCCATTATGTTGTAATCAATAAACATGCCTATATATTTTGTGTGACTCCATTACCTCAACGCGATGGGGAGGTCACCAGGCTCCTTCTCACCATAGGAGATAGCAGGTCCATGTACAAGTCCACCTCTGAATGAGGGGTTTCTTGCACTCAATATCAACATTATCAACATTATCAACATCATCAACATCATTATCAATATACGAGCAGTCATAATGGCCATGTCATTTATGTTTTCCAGTTTGTCTCAAAATATTAATAAGAAATACGAAATCCTAATCAATAGGGAACAATATCTCAACCAAGTATATATCTAAGTACACAATTAAGACATAAATAAAAAGTATCTTCATTACATCCAAAGAGAAGGTATAATAACATACCTTTCACCGACAATTTCAAGTATAGATCTCAACAAGTAGTAGGTCGACCCTTCGAGTTAGATTTTTAAATCATCAAGATTGGATCAATGGTCAAGATCATGATGTTTAGAATATCATGTTTCATGATTCATGATTAGGGTTACTAATTCCTATTTTACCTTTGGGTTAGGTCATTCACTTATGATCAATAATATCAAGATGTTCAACATTATTAAAGTGTCAATTATGTTTCAAGTGTGAATGACCCACCTAGGTATTCTAGGTTTATGTGTTTACCCTTATTATCATGGATAATATGTTAGTCATAATAAAGTGTTTAGGTCATTATCAAGTTCTAATATTATTGGTGTTCAAGATTCGATCAAGTTATGATCAATTTAAAGAGTAAATCAGGGAACAATGTATTAGGTTAATATATAAAAATTTGCCATAAATTTAGATCAATCATAATATCAAGATATCATCCAATTTATATTCAAGGCATGTGATTCATATTCAAAAGTGGCTAAGCCAGCAAGATTAGGTCTAGTGTAGTCAAGTATCATTTAGTGTCTCAAGATAATCATCAGAGTTAAGAAATTAGATTTCCAGAGTCTAATCACAAAATAGAGTCATTTAGACTACTTAAATGAGTAAGAGATCAAGATTTATGTATATCACTGAGCATCATTTGGAATCTGGTTTCAAAAGTATTTTTAATGGGCTCATTAGATTTTTCAAATAAAAATGGACTATTTATTAATAATTTTTGGAGCTAGGATATATTTTATATGGTTAAAGCAAGATATGGACATTTAAATGAATATTCGAGTAGAGAGAAGTTAATCACCAGGAATAGGTATAGCTGAGAAAAACTTTTCGGTCGTTGGATCTTCAGTCAATCTTGACCGCCTTGAAGGATCGGCAGCTGAGAGGCGCCTCTTCCAGAACACGTTCACGATAGAAGAGGGGGAGGAGCAGAGCTCAGACCGATCTGTTGTCGTTAGATCCCGGTCTTCCTTAGACCGTGGACCATGATGGATGGACATGATCATGTCTCCTTTACTGGACAACTCGCCCAATCCCGCACACAATGTGGTGGTGCCGCGACGGAGGGGTGACCAGAAAAAAGGGGAAAATGAGAGAGAGGGCACAAGAGGGGAAAAGAGAGTGTCGGTCGAGTTCGTGGGGGTAAACCGAACTCATCAGTGGGGATTTTATATTTAAATGGCCTAGGTTTAGGGTTTCGAGTAAGTGGCCATGGTGGTAGCTGAGAAGTGCAAACAAATACTCAATTTCTCTCGAAACACGCTGACTCGAGGGGTAAAAGAGGGCCAGATGAGTGCGAGATTGTGAGGTGGTGCTTTCCATCAATTTTGATTTTTGAAATATGGTCTCTTTGAGGTCAAATGCCCACTCAGTCTCTCTGCTACCTTCCCTATCAATTACGGGAGGTAGGAGATAGGTCATTGACCCTCTGATGTGGCCCGGGATCCGTGTGACTCAGATCCAAGGGTTGGGGTTCATCCCCAAGCGAGCCCTGAATCATGAGTTTGTCTGGACCGGTTCACTCATAAATGGAGGGGGAATTCCCTAGTTTAAGGGATTCTGAGCCAAATAAGCCAGGAGGGTGCCTCAGCGGCTAGATGGGCTGAGCCCAGTAAGATAGAAAATGAAATAAAGAAGGTATTTAGGGCAAAAAGGGAGCAAAAATTAGAAATATCATATAAAATCATAGGAATGACCTAATGATATGAAATTTGGGCCATAGCTTCAAAATAGGGTCTAGAAGAAGTGTGAAAAACTTCAAATAAAAATGAGCATGAATGATAGAGAATTTAATCAAAGGACTAAAGGGTATATCAAAGTTATGGTTTCATGCACACAAGAGCATCAACTCGATTTAAAGTGTGAATTATTCATCTTTAGAAGTTATAATGGAGTTATGAATTCATGGGAGACATTAGGAGTGGGATATTCAAGTCTTCGAGTGATAAAATTATAAGTATGCTAAAATCCACTTTGTCACATCCTTCCCTCCTTAAAAAGGAATTTTGTCCCTAAAATTCAAATACATCCTCAAAATTGGGACAACATAATCTACATCCAATCCTCAAATATTGGGATTGTCCTCAACTATATATTGAAAATCATGTCCTCAAACTTCCAGTAGTCCAAAAATCATAATAGAGATTCCATGTTCCATATCATAACTAATTTGGTACCAACATTGTTTCATCATAGAGAAATTGAGTATCAAGGTCAATGCATATACTATTCACAGTCATCATATGTGATACAAATATGAAAAGCATCATCTTGATCACAAATTTGAAGAGATCATATCTTAGGTGAGGCAAATAGAGACTTGAATCAAGTGTACAAGGTGAATTTCAATCCCAATATCTCAGGGTCCTAGCCTCTACATTGGCCTAGGTGGGGTTATACACCCATGATTTAAGATTTCATATTTCAACAAGTTTGAGACAACATCATACTTTTGAGCTCAAAATCAATGGAAGGTCCCACCCTAGTTCTAATGAGAGCTAAACCCTAAGTCATAAATCGAGAGAGTCAAAATAGTAATCATTTCAAAAATTCAAGATTTGGGATTTTGAAGTCATTAGTCATACACGTGTGGTGATCTCAAGGTCCAAATAATGTGAACATAGGATTTGTATCATTATTGAGATTTATAATTGTGAGTCACAAATCTATTAATCAACATCAAAGTCGATATTTTCAAAACCAAAATTCATAGATCCAAAATTTGATCATATATATAAATATTCCATAGCTAGGGTATAAACTTTAGGTGAGAACACTCATCTATATTTGATTTTGAGCAACAATATTCAAGGAATATCTGAGAAACATATCAAATTTCATTACATTGCATCGAAGGTTGATGAATGATCTAGACCTAGGTCTATCCAAGAAGTCAACCACATGCTATAGTCAACATTTTCATATATCACAGTCATAAATAAATCAAGATTCAAAGTTGAGTATCAACCATGGGTTTAACTTATTATGATTGGGTCAAAAAATTCCAAATTGGGTGAAAATGGCTACATTTCCAAACTCTAAATAACCAACAAAATGAAAATTTAGAGGTAGTCATAATTGGGATGTGACCTAGGTTGGAGGAGTCATGAATCAACGACCACCATAATCCAGCACATTACCAACAATAGTCAAGAACCATTAAGATTATTCAATTAGGGAGAGTTTCCTAAAAATGGATCTTGACTCAAATTTGATACATGTTATTTTTCTGGAAATCCTAAGGAAACCAAGGGATACTACTTCATATCCCATTTGAAAACTAATGTATCCAGGACTGTTGTATCCCTTGAAAAGGAGTTTAATTTCAAAGGAACTAATGGGAGGAAAGTAGAACTCAAAAAATTCCAAGACCAAAAAGAAAACATTGAATTTATAGTGGTAAAAAAACAACAAGATGAATCACAAGTAGTTGTGGAATGTCAAATCCCACTTGTAGAACATGTTCCTCATAGATCTAATAGGACATACCTTCATCTGGAGAGATTTGAATATTACAAGACTCAACAAGGTGATGAGTTGGTCATAAAAGATGATAACATAGAAACCTACTTAGAAGCTATGAAGCAGCCTAATTCTAAGAACTGATTTGAAGTCATTAGATCTGAGATTAACTTCATGTGCACTAACAAGGTATGGACCTTGGTATTGTTATAACCCCAATTTTTGGGTTCAAGTGGTGAGAAATATAATTTCTCATATTAAAGATGTTTGAACAAATAATCATATATTGGGTTGAGAATATTGGATTTCGTTTGAAATAGCCTTATTGTTTGATTGTGGGCTTTATTGGCTATTGGGCCCAATAACATAGCAATAGTAAAGAAAATTCAATTAGTGAAGGAATAATTGAATAATTGATAAAAGAAATATGTGGAAACCTCTAGAAGGCAAATCCAAAGAGGATTTCGTGCCTCTTGGGTTCCTTGGACTCCAAGGAGTACAAAGTTGCATAAATAAAGCAATAAGAAAAGAAAAGATTAATTAAGTATTTCTTTATGAAGAAAGAAATTGAAAACATTGATGAAATGTGGAAATTAAGTGAAGAGATGGATAATTGGGTTTCCCTTTATGGAATTTCGTATCCATGAGATTTCTAAAGATAAAAGGGATGCCAATGTAGAGAATAAAAGAGAAATAAAGGGAAATCCTCAAAAAGGAGATATTTTAATAAGAAATAAATAAAATATGAGAAAGTGACTTTTAAGGAAGATAAAGGAAAACGAATGTTCCCCAATGTGGGAATCCGTGCCTTGAATGTTTCTTAAGGTCCAAGGGACCTAACATAATGAGATAATGGCAAAGTGGAAAGAGAAAATAGCAAATTGCAAAATAAAAAGATAATGAGATACATTATTAGTGAATTTGTGAGATTGATTCTTCCTATTAAATGAAAATAGGATTTCGTGTTTTTAGAGTGAAAGGCAAGTACAAGGAATAAAGAGGAAATAACTTTCGAAAATCCTAATATTTTAAGAGGAAGGAATAGCAAAAAGATAAAGGAAAGAGAGGGAGTTTTCTTTTCCATGAAGGAATCACCTTCCTTTTAGGAAGGGGTTTGTTTCCCTTTGTATGAACGACCTTAGGCGTGGTTAGCCACCCCTATTTAAGGGGGGAAAGCCTTTGGATCAGTTCAAGAGAGAGATCCCATGAAATCCTCTCTTCTCCATCTTCTTCAACCTCGTTTAAACCCTAGCTACGAAAAGCACCCTTTTCTAGTGCAACCAAGGGGCTGGGAGGAGTTGTGAGGGTGTCTTGATGCTTCCACGACTACAAGAGGCGATTGGGCGAGCGTCCTCTTACCCTAGCCAACCGCAGCAGCAGCAGCGCGGCTGCATGCAGCAGCTGTACTACAGGGTCTGTCCAGAACTCTTTTTCGCCACCTCGGCTATGGCCCGAAGGCCCTGGAGGTGCAACGGAGGCCGGCAGGCCAGGAGGAACCGAGATGGGCGGTCGCCGGGGTCCAGCTGAGGGAGGGAAGATCCTGCATGGCGCCGCTAGGGCTACAGGGCGCGGGATCCAGCTGCGTCGCGTGAAGAAGATGAAGGCCCCTGGCCTTGGACCCTTTTGCCCTCCGCGGGAAATAGAGGTGAGCAACTTATGCAGGGTTAGAACCGACATTTCATTATAATTTAAGATGGGGCGCGCACAAGGTATGAACTTGGGAATTGGTTGCCTACGTGGCACCTTCCTATTGGACACCTTATGATTTATTTGCAAAATTCATATCTAGCAAACCGTAACTCGGATTTAGACGAATCTTATATGAAAATTGATCCTCAGAATGAGAGGAATCCATTAAAAATATTATCCAATATTGATTCCGTTTATAATTGTAAAAGTACTGTAAGATGATGAAAAGTGCATTAAAGTTGAGTTAAAAACCCTATTTGTAATTAAAGGTTGAATCTTAGATGCTTAATGGGTTAATTGAATTGTTAATAACCTGTTGAATGATAATGTTAGATTCGAACCTGATTTAAATGTAGAATTGCATGATTTAGGGTTATACCTCATATGAGAATGATTAAATAATTTAGAAACCCTAATTTAGGGTAAAAGAAGATAAGATCATATTTAAATTGGAAAATGTGAATATATGATTGTTAAATGGTAATTCTAAGTTTTGGTATATGAGAGTCCTTAATTCTGGATAAATACCCTAAAAGTAGTAATTAGGGTCTTTTCATGAATAAAATATGGAATTGATGGAAAAATGAGTTCATATGTTAATTAGACCCTAATGAGCTTTGAATTAATGATAGATGCACATAATGATCTTGTCATGAATTAAAAGGGATAAAAACAGTATCTTTGATGTAAAAGAAGTTTAATGAAATTAATTGATGATTAATGTGCTTTTAAATATGGAAATAGGGTTGAGATAACCTTAGTATTGAAGAATAGATAAGATAACTAGGGTTTTTGAATAATCACATAAAATTAGGGTTTAATGCGGTGAAAGATAAAGGGAAACCCTAATTGTATAATGAAACCCTAAGATAGACACAAAACCCTAGAAAGTGAATCCAAGTAAATAGAGTAGATTTTGATGAAGAGTGTAACAATAGAGTACATATTCTTTTCAGGAAATATGTGATGATTGAATTACTTGCTTGGATATGTTGATTGGCTTGATTGTATATACATGAAGTATATGTTGAATAATCTGCATGACTCATCAAATCAGGTATGTGGTTACGCTTATGACTATACCGAATAGTTTCCCAAAGATTTTATCGATGTTTCCCTCAATGCATGAATAACTGTTGGATGTCTATTTATTTCATGCAATTATAAAGTGACTATGGCTATCACTATGAGTATACATGTATAACTAGCTAGATCCGAGTCCACCCCTGTGGCTATGCAAAGGCTAAGGATAACCTAGAGCAAGGTCTAGGGTATCATGAGTTAGAAACTGGGCTACACATGAGTAGTTCCATGAGACTCTTAGCATACCATGAGTTAAGGAGTGGGCTACCTACGGGTAGTGCCATGTGACTCAGCCCTAGAAATTGATTCACCTATGAGGTGAAGTCATGAGGGGTAAAATGGGAATCTACCACATGGGAGGTAGTATCCAGGTCCACTGCAGGGACAGCGCAGGGGATAGGGTACACATGGATCGCGTAGTTATACTTAAAACGTAAACTTGTTTGTTAAATGATAATTGAATGTGATACATTGTTATAGATAATTGAATGATTATTGGTTTCCCCCACATACCAGCTACGGCTGACCGACGTTTTGTTTGTCGGCGTTTTAGGTACAATGAAATGAACAAATAGTAAAGTGGCACATGTGATACTAAAAGAGAATTAAAGTACAAAGGAGGATTAGATAGATTAGTATCGGCATGGATAGAAATATAGAAATCCAAAATTTAAAAAGGTATGCAAAGTTTATTTTCTTACAGCTTTTCAGTTTAGTATATTAAAATTTGATAATTATTTTTGGTTAATTGTCGAACCTTTGATCCGGAAGTCATGGGTACGGCTTCGACCTCTCGGTCTCCCTTAATTGGGGGTTATCGGGAGGTGGGGTCGTAACATTTGGTATCAGAGCGTAGGTTCCCAGTTAACCATTAATAATTATTAAATTTTACAAACTCCATAGAACCCGAGGGAGTTATTAGAGGAGTATCCGAAAGACGGAGGTGTCTAGAAAGGGATCACGACCGGGGGCTGGCAAGATTTTCCTCCGCACCGCTAGTCGGAATACGAGGACTCCCGGACCCGTGTGACCGCCTGGCCAAAGTCTTAGGGTATGAATCGAAATAAGATACCTTTAGGACTTCTCATCTTATTCATCCCTTCTCATCACAAAATTCTGATAAGGACATAAAGGATTAGGGTTTCCTTTCTTCTCCTCATCCTCTTGAGGTATGGGTAAGGTTAATAAGGTTTAAGGAATCCTCCACTAAATTAATGAAAGGCATGTAAGTAAGATGTCATGGACATAAGCTTAATAGATTAAGCGCAAAATAAATAATAGATACATGCTTAGGTCGTATGACATAAGATGTCATGTCCTCAGGAGAGACCTGAGGCTAGACCTTCTTATCAGGAGGATACGTCAGTCCTGGAGATAGAGATCTCCATTGCTAGTAGAGACCTAGCACATCCTATGAGGATGATGCTAACCCTAACCCTAAGTGATGGTTAGAGAGAGATGAGTTGGACCAGGTGTTTGAAGGGACATGCCTTTGGGATGCCATATGATCCATGGATGACCTAACACCTTTGGCAACCCAACCCTGGGAAGGATCGTGCATGGCAGGGTAAAGGATAACTCCTTAGATGATGAGGTTAGTGAAGGACCTTAGAAACCCTATGGGCTTGTGCAAGTAGGGTATAGTTGGCACCTGGGGCACGTCTTAGTGCTGACAGTAGGGTGAAACCCTAGACAAGGAGTTATGATAGAGCATAAATGGTTACGGATAATCTTGAGCAACCCTAAGTTCGAACCTAAGCTTTGCCCATGTAGGGCATGCTTTTGAGGATGAACCTTCATGAAGAGAGGACCTCTAATGTAGGGTTAGCCCTAGAGAAAGCAGGAAACCCAACAGGAAGGTTGAAAGCCTAAAACCCTGAACTACAGATGATAGTGGTTGCTTCATGATCGATCCCTGCAGGTTGATGATATCTTGGTTTCCTTTAGAGGGACCAAACCCTAGAGAGATAGAAGATGAAGCATCTGGTGCCTATGTGGCTACGGTAGGAAGAAGAGTTCCTTAGACCTAGAAAGGTGTGGTAGCCGGCTATGAGGCCTTGTACCCTGTTAGTTGTCCTTAAGGAGGACCCAACCCTAAGTGTTGATCGAGAAGAAGGGTGATAGGAAGTGCACGAGATGCCTTTTGCCAGCTTGATTCATGGTTCAGAAATAGAGCGTGCAGTTGGACACCTAAAAGTAAACCTAGGGATCCTAGGCCTAAGAGGGGAAGTGGTATACCTAATTCTCATGATGAGAATTAAGTTTCTATAGTTTCGAGCATGGTACGCCTCATAAATAATGGAAAAGGGAAGTCCCTTAAGTTTAAGGTATCTTTGATGAACCCCTCACAGCTAGGTTGATAATAAAGAAAGGTATGATCTTGATCCAACATCGAGGAAAGAAGGATAAGTATGACCTAGTATGGTACATAAGTGATCTGCTCGTGCCTTAATGGCTTGCTAGGGTTAAGTAGGCTCGGGTAGATGTAAACCCTGGACCTAAGAGCTTTTGTGACCTTAGAGATAGTTTTCCTCCCATCCTGGGAGAGGAACCCCTTTGGAAGGGTGTATATCAGTTTTGTTGGTTCAAGGTAACCTAAAGAGGTCTCGTAGGATCTTGAGAAGTTAAGAGAAAAGTACATGATATGAGTATGAACCCGTAGGCCCATAGATATCAATCTCTAAGTGCATGCAGATGTGTTACCATGGAGGTATCCGGTATAGGGCTTGAACAAGGTGGGCATGTTGCCATGATCTCAATGAAAGGATGAAGGTCAGCCCATGAATGCAGAAAGAGAGATGATAAAGACTTGGGTAAGATTCTAGGTGAACATGTACTACGATGAATAATCCTAAGTCTATCCTAGGGTCAGGTAGGTATAAGACCGATGAAAGTAGGAGTTGCCTAATTCCCCAGTTGCACATGACCATAGGGTCGGGAGGTAACATCTATCATTGTCTGAGGGCCATAGGTTAGGAGATTGATCACCTTCATGAACTCATGGGACCCAAAGGGCAGATGAGTAGGGCACTCTCTTGATGCATGAGGGAAGAGGGAAGACTCCAAAAGAGTCGGTACCCTATAGACCTAGAGGAGATGACCAAGGATATAAACCTCAGTAGGTTCAAGACTAGTTTGATATCATGATGTTTGTGTTAAAGAGACATATGTGGCACGTTGCAACTTAGAGGTGTACTGGCAAGGTGGGATGTACCATCTCTGCTCTTGGAATAGGAAGAACTTTGTATTTGGACTGCAGCCAAATGCTTATTTCCTCTTGTTATGGGGGTGAGAGATAGGACATTATGCATGTCATACACCAAGGATAAGAGATGATGTAGTTGGAGCGTTGCCATGAGAAATGTGGATAGAGAAGATATCTTACCATGGTAAAGTGAATGAATGATGGATGGCTTGCAAACACTAAGAGGAATGAGGTGATCACCTTATGAGGATGTAGAGCTTACAAGTTATACCAGGTTGAGTTTGATCACCATGATGAGGGAATCATAGAGTGCTCTTATGAAGATGAACATATAGTTTAAGGTGACATGATAAGCAAAATACATGGAAGTGTAATGTTACCTAAGGATGTGAAGTGATAATGAATGATCTGATTAAGACTTGGTTGACTAGAAGTTAGAAGAGTTTGTTTGGCCAACCCTAAGTTTGAAAAAGAGAGGTGTTTGGATAACACTCAGATGAAACAAGATGCGGTGAAAAGTTAAGGGTTGTTTGGTTAGCCAGCCTAGTTCTTGATTCAATGAAAAGATGATGGTAAAACCTCAGATGTACTTCTTTGGAAGGGAAGAAACCCCAACTAGAGTGGTTTAGGGTTTTGAGGAGTTGATCTTGAAAGAATCATGACATATAGGGAGTCATGGTTGGAGATCATCTTACACCGTGGAATATGACAGTAGCACTTTGGATGCTTAAGATGAAGTTGCATGTGGTGTATGGCCATGCAAGCCAAGAGGTAAAGGACGAACCCCAGTAACCCAGTGTATCGATATAGAGGATAAAAGAATCCTTGAGAGGGAATGAGAGCTCAACACTATGGATGTTGTGATAGGTCTTCCCTGGATCGAGGAAGGTCGAGATACAATGTGGGTTATGGTAGGTCGCCTTACCTAGATAAGGAAGAGTTATGTTAAGGGACAGATGCAGTTGAACTACCCATGTGAGAGACGGTTCAACTACACCATGAAGCAAGTTCAAAGGTTCTTGAGTTTGACCTAAAAGTTCACTTCCATAAAGTGGAAGTAGGTACATGAAGAACTCAATGTTAGTATAGTTTATCACCCCTAACTATGGTTAGTATGATCCAGACCAAAGGGTCTGATGAGGGCATATGTGCTCATTCAGGGTGATATCTAGAGAGAGTTCTTGTCCTATGAAAGATGTGACAATGACCACCATAGCCAATATTGGGTTTTATATGAAGCTCTGTAAAGGAGGTGGTGTCGGTCACCACTTCAGCAAGGTGATGTTGGTGAAAAGGGCCACATGCTGGTTAGAAAAGGACCACATGATGGTTAGAAAAAGGGACCCCAGTACATGTAGATGAAGTCACTTTGGTTGCGCAAGGGCTGAAAGGAGCCTAGAGACGATGAGAGTCGTGAGCAAATGCAAAGTAGACTGACATACAAGTTACTGTGGGAGAAAATATAACATGAAAATCCGACCCCTCTAAGTTATATCTAATAGAGATGAGTACCCGATACATGAGTCCATTAGAGATGGATGGGTGGAGAAGGTTAGGTTTGAACCTACCCCTCAGGATAGAGTAATGGGAGATGTTTTCCGTGTGTTCAGTTTTGAGCACTATGTGAAATACCGACCATGTGCTGAGCAATGAACCTAGTGAGCCCCAAGGGAGGCTGAAATGGCCTGAGTTACCTGTGTTGTTTATAGACGCCAGGATGAAAGAACTCAGAGAAAAGAATATGTGATAATAAAGGTTCTTTGAAAATGCCATGGGTACGGCAAAGCCACATAGGGGCCAATGATGGGCATGGAAAAGTTTTATCATGTATTGTTTGTTTGCTTGTTTGAATTTTGAGGACAAAATTCCTATAAGAGGGGAAGGATGTTATAACCCCAATTTTTGGGTTCAAGTGGTGAGAAATATAATTTCTCATATTAAAGATGTTTGAACAAATAATCATATATTGGGTTGAGAATATTGGATTTCGTTTGAAATAGCCTTATTGTTTGATTGTGGGCTTTATTGGCTATTGGGCCCAATAACATAGCAATAGTAAAGAAAATTCAATTAGTGAAGGAATAATTGAATAATTGATAAAAGAAATATGTGGAAACCTCTAGAAGGCAAATCCAAAGAGGATTTCGTGCCTCTTGGGTTCCTTGGACTCCAAGGAGTACAAAGTTTCATAAATAAAGCAATAAGAAAAGAAAAGATTAATTAAGTATTTCTTTATGAAGAAAGAAATTGAAAACATTGATGAAATGTGGAAATTAAGTGAAGAGATGGATAATTGGGTTTCCCTTTATGGAATTTCGTATCCATGAGATTTCTAAAGATAAAAGGGATGCCAATGTAGAGAATAAAAGAGAAATAAAGGGAAATCCTCAAAAAGGAGATATTTTAATAAGAAATAAATAAAATATGAGAAAGTGACTTTTAAGGAAGATAAAGGAAAACGAATGTTCCCCAATGTGGGAATCCGTGCCTTGAATGTTTCTTAAGGTCCAAGGGACCTAACATAATGAGATAATGGCAAAGTGGAAAGAGAAAATAGCAAATTGCAAAATAAAAAGATAATGAGATACATTATTAGTGAATTTGTGAGATTGATTCTTCCTATTAAATGAAAATAGGATTTCGTGTTTTTAGAGTGAAAGGCAAGTACAAGGAATAAAGAGGAAATAACTTTCGAAAATCCTAATATTTTAAGAGGAAGGAATAGCAAAAAGATAAAGGAAAGAGAGGGAGTTTTCTTTTCCATGAAGGAATCACCTTCCTTTTAGGAAGGGGTTTGTTTCCCTTTGTATGAACGACCTTAGGCGTGGTTAGCCACCCCTATTTAAGGGGGGAAAGCCTTTGGATCAGTTCAAGAGAGAGATCCCATGAAATCCTCTCTTCTCCATCTTCTTCAACCTCGTTTAAACCCTAGCTACGAAAAGCACCCTTTTCTAGTGCAACCAAGGGGCTGGGAGGAGTTGTGAGGGTGTCTTGATGCTTCCACGACTACAAGAGGCGATTGGGCGAGCGTCCTCTTACCCTAGCCAACCGCAGCAGCAGCAGCGCGGCTGCATGCAGCAGCTGTACTACAGGGTCTGTCCAGACCTCTTTTCCGCCACCTCGGCTATGGCCCGAAGGCCCTGGAGGTGCGACAGAGGCCGGCAGGCCAGGAGGAACCGAGATGGGCGGTCGCCGGGGTCCAGCTGAGGGAGGGAAGATCCTGCATGGCGCCGCTAGGGCTACAGGGCGCGGGATCCAGCTGCGTCGCGTGAAGAAGATGAAGGCCCCTGGCCTTGGACCCTTTTGCCCTCCGCGGGAAATAGAGGTGAGCAACTTATGCAGGGTCAGAACCGACATTTCGTTATAATTTAAGATGGGGCGCGCACAAGGTATGAACTTGGGAATTGGTTGCCTACGTGGCACCTTCCTATTGGACACCTTATGATTTATTTGCAAAATTCATATCTAGCAAACCGTAACTCGGATTTAGACGAATATTATATGAAAATTGATCCTCAGAATGAGAGGAATCCATTAAAAATATTATCCAATATTGATTCCGTTTATAATTGTAAAAGTACTGTAAGATGATGAAAAGTGCATTAAAGTTGAGTTAAAAACCCTATTTGTAATTAAAGGTTGAATCTTAGATGCTTAATGGGTTAATTGAATTGTTAATAACCTGTTGAATGATAATGTTAGATTCGAACCTGATTTAAATGTAGAATTGCATGATTTAGGGTTATACCTCATATGAGAATGATTAAATAATTTAGAAACCCTAATTTAGGGTAAAAGAAGATAAGATCATATTTAAATTGGAAAATGTGAATATATGATTGTTAAATGGTAATTCTATGTTTTGGTATATGAGAGTCCTTAATTCTGGATAAATACCCTAAAAGTAGTAATTAGGGTCTTTTCATGAATAAAATATGGAATTGATGGAAAAATGAGTTCATATGTTAATTAGACCCTAATGAGCTTTGAATTAATGATAGATGCACATAATGATCTTGTCATGAATTAAAAGGGATAAAAATAGTATCTTTGATGTAAAAGAAGTTTAATGAAATTAATTGATGATTAATGTGCTTTTAAATATGGAAATAGGGTTGAGATAACCTTAGTATTGAAGGATAGATAAGATAACTAGGGTTTTTGAATAATCACATAAAATTAGGGTTTAATGCGGTGAAAGATAAAGGGAAACCCTAATTGTATAATGAAACCCTAAGATAGACACAAAACCCTAGAAAGTGAATCCAAGTAAATAGAGTAGATTTTGATGAAGAGTGTAACAATAGAGTACATATTCTTTTCAGGAAATATGTGATGATTGAATTACTTGCTTGGATATGTTGATTGGCTTGATTGTATATACATGAAGTATATGTTGAATAATCTGCATGACTCATCAAATCAGGTATGTGGTTACGCTTATGACTATACCGAATAGTTTCCCGAAGATTTTATCGATGTTTCCCTCAATGCATGAATAACTGTTGGATGTCTATTTATTTCATGCAATTATAAAGTGACTATGGCTATCACTATGAGTATACATGTATAACTAGCTAGATCTGAGTCCACCCCTATGGCTATGCAAAGGCTAAGGATAACCTAGAGCAAGGTCTAGGGTATCATGAGTTAGAAACTGGGCTACACATGAGTAGTTCCATGAGACTCTTAGCATACCATCAGTTAAGGAGTGGGCTACCTACGGGTAGTGCCATGTGACTCAGCCCTAGAAATTGATTCACCTATGAGGTGAAGTCATGAGGGGTAAAATGGGAATCTACCACATGGGAGGTAGTATCCATGTCCACTGCAGGGACAGCGCAGGGGATAGGGTACACATGGATCGCGTAGTTATACTTAAAACGTAAACTTGTTTGTTAAATGATAATTGAATGTGATACATTGTTATAGATAATTGAATGATTATTGGTTTCCCCCACATACCAGCTACGGCTGACCGACGTTTTGTTTGTCGGCGTTTTAGGTACAATGAAATGAACAAACAGTAAAGTGGCACATGTGATACTAAAAGAGAATTAAAGTACAAAGGAGGATTAGATAGATTAGTATCGGCATGGATAGAAATATAGAGATGCAAAATTTAAAAAGGTATGCAAAGTTTATTTTCTTACAGCTTTTCAGTTTAGTATATTAAAATTTGATAATTATTTTTGGTTAATTGTCGAACCTTTGATCCGGAAGTCATGGGTACGGCTTCGACCTCTCGGTCTCCCTTAATTGGGGGTTATCGGGAGGTGGGGTCGTAACAGGTATATTCACCTGAAGGGCTAAAACCCACATGATACAAATAGGTTTTTAAGTATAAGACCAGCATGGATGGTTGTGTACACACCTATAAAGTTCAATTGGATGCAAAAGGTTTTAAACATTTTTAAAGTGTTGACTATGATGAAACCTTTTCACAAGTTGCTATGGGTAAATCCATCAGGGTCATGCTTGGCATTGTAGCTTATTATGACTATGACATTTGTAAAATGGATGTTCAACCTATTTTCATTAATGGGAATCTTCTTCAGGATCTGTACATCACACAACCCAAAGGTTTTATACTTCCAAATAAAGCCAATATAGTCTATAAGCTACAAAGTCCAATCTATAGAATAACATGTAGAAGTTGGAATCTTCAATTTGATAAGACAATCAAAGAGTTTGGCTTTAATAAAATTAAGATGAACCCTATGTTTACAAGAAGGTTCGTGGGAGCATAATTGTATTCCTCGTGTTGTATGTAGAAAACATAACTTTGATGGGTAATGACATCCCTACCCTACAAATGGAAAAAACCTGGTTGGGGGTACCTTCTCTATGAATGATCTTGGTGAATCATATTATATCTTAGGAATCAAGATCTACAAAGAGAAATTGAGATGGCTTCTTGTTCTAAGCTAGACTACATACATTGACAAAGTGTTGAAAAGGTTGAGCATGCAAGACTCAAAGAGAGGAACCATGCCTAAGTCTCATGATGTTTTTGGATTATCGATTGGTTTTTGGATTTGTGTGTTTCCTCAACAACGGAGTTGTAAGCTTGAAAAGTTTCAAGCAAAAGCTAGTTGTCGATTCTACAATGGAAACCTAGTACACTGATGCTTGTAGAAAAAGGAAGTTGTATGGACCAAGAAGTTCATTAATGAACTTGGGTTGATTCCAGCCATTGACAAAGTAGTTGAGTTATGTTGTGACAACAATTGATATATTGCACAAGCCAAAGAACGCACATCACATCATTTCTCTAATCGCATACTTTGATGTTTCCATATCATATAAGAAATTGTGTTGCAAGGTGACGTGAAGATTTGAATAATATTTACTGAGAGAAATTTTGTTGAGTCACCAACAAAAGCACTTTCTCAACAGAAGCATGATGGTCATGTCAGATCACTTGGGATTAGATTCATAAGTAATCAGATCTGAATGCAAGTAGGAGTTTTTGGTATGTATGCTCTAAGAACTAGGCATGTTATAATTGTATTGGGATATTATTTAATTGATTTGATTAATTATAAAGGAAATTATGTTTCTTATGTTTGTTCAATTATGGAATTATGATATAACTTAATACATGTCGAATGAATGACTTTACTCAAGCACATATGGTTTGGTTTGAGGAACATGAAAATGAGATCATATGTATGAATAGAGTATATGAATTCTTGTTATGTCCCTAGTAAGATATTATTGTGAAGCTAAATACACAACAATAATGCTTAAAACTAGAACGGGTCATGATTGATGATTGAATTCGATCATTCATGATATTGGAAATCAAGTCAAACAGATTGGTACTTGTTAGATAACAAGTGTACTAACAAACCCACCTTGAGAGTGATACAAGGAAACCATTGAATGGTATTAATAATCATCTCTTAATGTGATAGTAGTGATTATGGTTCTTAGAACTGAAGTCACTACAATAATCACATAAACTTTGATCCACTTTAACTGTCACATCCCAATTTTCAAATTAAAATTAAAATTTAGAATGAAGTTTTTCTAAATTAAAGTGGTTGAGAAGTTTTAATGAACAAAGACCAATAATGGTTATTCTTATACAAAAATATGATAAGAAAACATAAATTAAGACTTGGTTTCAGTTTTTCTTTCAAATATGCATTATGTATATCAAATAACTCATGTTTATCCTCTTTCATTTTCTCTCTCCTCCAAAATGGCCATAAAACATATAAATAGGTTAATAAGGTGACAATGTCACTATTGAATTAGTAAAGCTCAGAATTATGACTAAAGAATTAAATAATAGGACCTTTTCAAATTATATTCTTTTAATGTCTTTTAATGATCAATATAGAAGTTATGGACCAAGATATAAAAAAAAATCTAACTTCACAAAAATATTCTAGAACTTCTAATTTGCCTATGGTTCAAATTTGAACTCATTTGACCCATGTTTGTCCCTCCAATTAATTTATTATAGGATTGTATATGATTTTACTATAGAATTAATCGAATTCACATTAATCACATTTATTTCCCCTAAAGTCCAGTGCTTTAATTGATGTCACATGTCCTTTTTTGGATTTCAATTTCATGCTCTCATCGTTGACTGTACGATCTCAACCCGATGAATGTCACATCATCTTCTAGTTTTGCATAGTCTGTGGGAAGTTGCATTTCTTAGGTTGACCTTCACTAATCTCTCTCTCCCGCCATTGTACACCATTTCTCTTGTTTCTTTCACTATCACAACTGTGATGTCAAGACAAGCCTAGAGAGCCATTACTCATACTCCCTCCCACTTTGTATGCAAAACTCCTAATTAGGGATCCACCGCCTCTTCCAGCGGGTGGTTGCAAATGCCACCACGACAACGATATCCCATATTTAAGGCTTCGTAAACCATCCCCTCCATACTGCCAGAATTTCCCACCTACACAACCTTCCTTCTCTAGCAATCCAAGCTCCACCCTTCTCTCAGTCGAGCCTCTAGCCAAATTGGATCTCCAATGATAATTCACAATACCTTCTACATCCTTTGTAGTCATCATTTTGCCCTGGTTTGATCTGAATCACCACATCCTACAGCTACCATATGATGATCGTCGACACTAGTCACCTTGGCTACCTTAGAGCCTCTCTGACGATGGAATTTGTATCCTTTCCTCCTATTTATCTCATGTAACATGCTCTTGTCATCATTTGGTCATGTATTGTCTTTTATATCGATTTTCAATCCCCCAAACTCCTTTTCATGATGATCTAACAAAATGCTCTAGGGAGAAAATATTGATTCATTAGGACTGACGAATCCTCGCGATTTTTTTCAAAATATTTTCACTAAATTTTAGTCACATTGTCCCAGATTGCCTATAGAAGGTTGAGCACTAGAGGAATACCTCATGCCATGGCCGAGGGAAGGGTAATCCAGGTTAGTCAATAACCATAGTGCCCCTTCCCGTTTAATCGAACCATGAATATTGCAAGGGTAATATGGGTAGTCCTGGTTCAATTTTTGTATCACAAGTTTTGTTAGATATGTCAAAATGATGAATATACCCCCACATGATTAATCGAATCTAATTTCATGCATATGACTATGTGGATTATGATTGATTAGTTTTTGAAAATTCATAGTGAATCATAGGATGCTCAGAAAAATACAAATAAATAGTCGTCGCAATGAATTTTTTGAGAAGAACACATTTTTTTGGTTTTCAAACTATGATTTTCTTTCATGTTCCTATGTTTTAATAAAGGACTCCAAAACCATAATATTAAGTAATAGGCTCATTAATTTAGTATATTAAATCAAGTTTTCTTATTTGGTCTGACATAATCAGTAAGCCTAATCCTATGTAACACTTGGGCCCACTGCCCAAGGCTCTAGCAGAGTTTTAGGAATGATGACTGACGCCACAGACCACCACTAGCCTTAACTGTGCGCTTTTTCCTCACTCACATATAAGTCTGGGTCAACTTCCCGACTGGTCACCAATCCTAGTACTACTCCAAGTTGAGTACGCTTAACTACATAGTTCTTTAGTGATGGGCTCCCTAAAAAGGAGGTGCACCTTGGTGATCTGGGTAGTCCAATAATTCCATTTAAGATCATTATATTTGAGGCCTCAAACACTAGGATGTTATACCCTAATTCAGTGAAAATAGACCATGTTCTCCTAAAAAACTAAATTAAGGTTTAAGATGTTAATTAAATTAATAATTAATGGGCATCATGCTATTTTTCAGGAGACTTAGGGTTTGACTCAAGGTACCAACCTAATATTTGATCAAGATCAATGACACAAAGACAAGATTTTCTTTGCTCCAGGTATGCGGGTCATGCCACTATACATAAGTACCTGGGTTGATTTGGATGATATGTATGATTTATGAATTATGCTCAAATTTCAAGTTCAGTGCTATAATCATGTACATGATAAAATTGTTTGATGGTTTCTATATCTTAGGTCCTATTGTTATCATGACTGTTAAGATTATAGATTATGACTAATGATTAAGGGTTAAGAATTCATGAAACTAATGTTCAATTTCAAGAGGGAGAAATCCCATCATGCTAAATATTTAATGCTCAAGATTATGTTAAAGTTCACATTAAGAATCATATTATGGGAATTTGATTAAGTATTATATGCTCTCGCCATCATGGACCTCAAGGGGTCCTTATGGGCCTTTTGTCCAAATCATCGACATTCGTGCCAATTATGGGCTTCTCTAGCCGATCATGAACCTCAAGGGGTCTATATGGACCTTTTTGCCAAATCATGGGCATTCATGCCAATTATGGGCCCTTAAGTGGGCAAATCATTAAGAGTGCATAATTTACTTATTAAATTCTTCATGTCATAAGAATCAAGTAATCATGAATGCTTAAGACAAATACATGTCAATGTTTTCTTTCAAGTCAAGTTATTATGCTTATTTTTCAATTCTTATAAAATGTATAGTTCCTCTTACTGTTGTATGTCTCTGGTTTAACATGGTCGGGGGATGAAATGTCCTTTGATCAAGGAGAAAAGTAGAACTGAAGTGATCCTTCAACATAGTTGTGATCAAGGAGGCTTTAGCTTGGCGGGTGCCATCTACCACTCATTATATTTTCTAGTATAGTTTTTAATTCATTTTTTAGATTTAGTTAGCCTACATGTATTAGGTTTTAGACCTAGATGTGACACTTATGTTTCCCTTTTTAAGAACAATGTATGAATCTACATTTTAAATTAGTATATAATGTTTCATTTATCTTGTGTAATGCATATCATGTTCTGTGACATTCCTCCAAGTTAAGTGACCCTTGTTATGGACAATATAGGGTTTTCTTTAATTGACATATGTATACACTTGGAGGAGCATTACAATATGGTATCAGAGCCAAAAGTAGATGGCCACTAAGATAAAGATTCACATGTTCTACTCCTAGGTGTACCTTGTTTTTCTTGATGGCTCCTAAGAAAGCACACAAAGGAAAGGATAAGGATGATGGTGCTAGTTCTTCTAGTAAGGGAAGTGGGCCAGGGAGGAACCCTAAGGCAACTTGGGAGGATTTAGTCCAAATACTCACCAATGCCCTAGGACAAGGAAAACATCAACACATACATTACGAGTTGACCTTAGTGGACTTCTTGAAGATCATGCCTGACTTCTTTGCTAGGGAAAGAGAAGATGATGTCCTCACCAAGGGAGAAGAATGGATTAGATGTATGGAGCACTATTTTTGTGACCTGGATTGTCCACAACATTCTCAGGTTCACTTTGCAACCCACATGTTGAAGGGACTAGCATAGAAATGGTGGGAGAACTTCCTCAACTCTAGGGCAGCCGATGCACCTGCCCTCACATGGGAAGGATTTCTGGAGGTCTTCTAGGAGCACTACGTGTATGAAAACATGATAGAGAAGAAGGATATAGAGTTTTCCAATCTAGCTAAGGTGGGTGACATAACAGTTACCCAATATTCCATGAAGTATAGGATCCTCTAGAAATATGGTTATGACTATGATGAGCGATGTAGAACAAAGAAATTCATCTCAAGACTCAAGCTCAACATAAGTTTCTCCTTGTCAGGAAGAGGCCACATGACCCTTCACGCTTCTTTGCAAGTAGACCTAGGGTTAGAGGACCACCCAGGGAGGTCCTACCTAAAGGAATCTCCTTAGAATAAGAACTAATATTAGCCTCCCAACAACCACAAGAGTAAGGCACATGAGCCTACTACAGAAGTGTAGAAACCCTTATGCCCAACATGCAAGAAGAACCGTGCATGCACATGTAGATATGGTACAGGAGCATGCTTCTACTATGGAAACAATAGGCACCAAAGGTCAAATTGCCCTAAGCTCATGAAGAAGGTGCCAGACCAGAACAATAACGTTATCCTCCTCTAAAAAGACAAGCTAGAATTGTTGCTATGGAAGTAGAGAAGGAATATGAAGAATGATGTAATAATTAGGTTATGTTCATTTGGACCCTTTTTAAGATATACATTCACTTTTTCATGAAAATTTTAGTAATGATTTCATTAAGTGAAGAAGTAACTAAAACCCTAAGGTGGGTAGCACATTAGAAAATTTCAAGGATGAAATTTTTTTAAGGTGGGTAGAATTGTCACATCCCAATTTTCAAAGTCAAATTAAAATTTAGAATGAAGTTTTCTAAATAATAATGGTTGAGGGTTTTCAATGCAAAAATACCAATAATGGTTGTCCTTACATGAAAATAGGATAAGAAAACTTAAATTAAGACTCAATTTAATTTTCCTCTCAAACATGCATCATGTATATCAAATAACTCATATTTATCCTCTTTCATTTTCTTTGTTCTCAAAAATAGCCATAAAGCATAGAAAGAGGTTAATAAGGTGACAATGTGGCTATTGAATGAGTAAACCTCAGAATTATGACTCAAGAATTCAATAAGAGAAGCCCTTTTAAATTATATTGCTTTTAATGACTTTTAATGGTCAATATAGAAGTTATGGACCAAGATATCAACAAAAGCAAAAACTAACTTCACAAGAATATTCTAGACCTTCAAATTTACCTATGGTTCAAATTTGAAGCCATTTGACTTATGTTTTACCCTCCAATTAATTTAGGAGAGGTGTGTATATGGTTCTACTATAGAATTAATCGAATTCACATTAATCACATTTAATTTCCCAAAAATCCAGCTCATTGATTGATGTCAAACATTATTTTCTTTTAAATTTTGCAATCACCCTAGCCACCTTACAATCTTGATCCGACGAAAATCACGTGGTCTTATAGCTCTACATAGTTTGTGGGATAGTAGTCGATTCTCACGGTGACCTTCCCTGATCTCTTTCTCCCTCCACTATACACTATTTATCTTGATTCTTTCACCAACGCGATTGTGAAGTCAAGACAAACCCGAAGAGCCATTAATCATACTCCATCCCACTCTCTACGTTAAACACCTATTATAGGGCTCCACCACCTCTCCTTGTGGGTGGTTGTAGATGACACCATATCAATGATCCCTAATATTTAAGGCACCGTAGCATACCCTCCACACGCCTCTCATCCTTTACCAATTCCATCTCTAGTGACCTTGGATTTGCCCGCCTACTCAGCCTTCCTTCTTTGACTATCCAAGTTCCACCCAAATCTCACCCAAGACTCTGTAACATCCCAAAATTAATATCTAATTAAAACCTTGAAAGTGATTTTTTCCTAACAAGAGTCCACTAAGATACCAAACAAACATAATTGTGGTTCAAAATATAACGAGTTCATAAAAGATGTACTATATGTCACATGGCTCACCAATACACACATAATGGCTTAAATGTATATAATTGGTAATCAATGACGTATAAAGATGAAAGAATGTTTCATATGGACAATAATGTGATTAATAGATACAACATGATAATTTGAAACATTAAATCAATGGTAGATAGATTTTATAGTTAAATGCATTGGATAATAACTTCGAATAGTGGGGATAATTAAGTATGTATAGATTTGATGATATATTGAAATATAGAAGTATATTTGATCTCAAACTTTAAATATCCTCATATTATAAGTTATGCTTAATGGTAAAATTTGGGAAATAAAAGATCATCTTGTGATATATTAGAAATTATTAAAGTTTAAATAACATACAGTTATTTAATAATTTTATAAAACTTGAATCAAGAATATAAAATTATGGAAATTATTTAGACACAATGATAAGAATATGCTTTAATTTTGGTCAAGTTTGAATAATCATACATGTTTTAACTAATTCTACAAAGGAAGGGCATTCTTTTAACAAAGTTTGACCAAGATATGCAATTATTATGGTCATTTTATCTGGACCCAAATTATGTGGACCAAATCCTGGTTCTCAAGCATTTTCACTGTACATGGACCTTTTTGTACGGATAGATGATTATCTGAGGGTCAAACCCTCATCCCTTACCTTCTACATCTACTAGACTTTCAACAAGTTCTGCACTCCCAAGCCCCTCTGGATTCCTCACGATAACAGTAAAGATTTTGGAAACATTAACTTCCATTGGACTCAAGATAGTTTTATGATCCTTTTAATTCCCCCTCATGCAAGCCCTTGATCTCACCAGAATAGATACATCCAAATTGGTCGTGTGAGTTTCTCGTAGGAGAAAGTGTTGCCTTGACCAACAACCAAGGTGCTCGCTTCCTTGCATATCACATGGTGTTACCCCAAAGGTAGAGTCGTGTCCTTTGAATCTCGAAGAATAGAAACAATCCTCTACAAATTGATCTTGTAATAGGACTATGGAGTCCAGTCCCAATGTTTTTTAGTTGAAGGATGGATCATAATCCCCCTTGCTTCCATGATCTTCTCGCTCTTCTATCCATGGAGATGACCTAGCCTATCTGCAATAGCGACCAAATAGTGTGGCTGGTGAGGGACTCGATAGAGACCAGACCGAGGTTGGATGCGATGAATACATGCATCAACTTCCTTTAGCTGTGCCTCCAGGTCAGGTTCTAGTAGTGGCACCAAGATGCCACCACCATACCACATCCTGGGGAGGGTTCGCGGAGGTCAGTTTAGGGTCGGCAACGATTGAAGAAGGTGCTTCAGAGGAACCCTCTGGTGGTTCGAGATGGCTAGATAACCCCTAGACTTCCCTCCTAGGGAGAAACATGGAAGTCCTTTGTAAAATAGAGGAAATAGAGAGGGAAACCCTCATCTATGAGCCGTTGAGGGAGAAGGGGGCACGGGTCAAGCGGATTCCACCCAAGGTGGAGCCTGCCTGTGATCTATTTAGCTCCACATCAGGGAATCATGATTTGATTTAGTCAAACAATCATGATTTGATTTATTCAAACAAGGCTTCTATGTTGCACAAATCATAGTAATTAATGGGTACATCCAATAGGGTCACGTTATATGTGAATTTTGTTAGTTTTCTTATATCTAGATGATAGGATAATGTTCAGAGATTATTTCGACTGTGATTTTCTAAGTTTTAAACTTGAAACCATGAAACCCTAGAAACCACAATGAATATAGTTATTAATGAAGGATTATTCAATGAACATGGAAATCAAGGTCTATCGACCCCAAGAATGTGATTAGGATTCCTCAACCTAAGGAAAGTAACTCAGATTTGCTCCAAAATAGGTAAGTGGTTCATGCCCATGAGTATTCATAATTATCAAACTCAACATATTTTCATAAGACTTCATACTTTATGTGATCCAGTGTTCTAAGATTTTATGTTAAGATATATATGTAAGATTTTCATATATTCATGGCTTTGTCCTTAAATGTGCCTAATATTTCAAGAAGAGATATGTTATTAAGATCTATGGCAATGTTAGAGACTCATGAACTAGGTTCATGAGAAAACTAAAGGATCATGTTTGTATAAGAATCATTAGTAAAGATTCATATCAATGAATAAGAATACAAGATAAGATATCCAACTAAGATAGTTATACATGATAATGTGGGATAAGAATGTATTAAGATTCCAAGTAGAAATATGCTATTTTGATTTGTTAGATAGATTAATATCTAAGGACTAAGTTTTATTTAGATTTCTTAGAATGATTAAGATCTAAGATAAAATTTATAAGATTCATGTATAAATATTTAAGAGTTAAGCTCACATGAATGCATTAAGATTCATATTAACATAAGACTTCATGAGACTTTCAAGAGGTTGAGTTATCATGTCAAAAGTCATATTTTAGATATTTACTACTTAAGCTACTTTTATATACTTAGTATTCCCATATCCAGTTAAAATCATTTTTCCTAAGTCTTTAGGCTCAATTGTCATATATATAGTTTCACAAGTTAATTAAGTCATTCTATCAAATTAGAATATTAGATTAAGATATATCCAGATAATAAGAATATCATATTTAGATTCAGACTTAGGTTGCTCATTGTGTGAGTAGCCAGATATATTGAATAAAGATACATGATAAGAGTTTTAGACCCAATCTCATTTATGTAGTAACTGAGATTCATATTCATATTCAAATGTACATTCAGTTTAGAATTTTAGAGAATAGATTTAGATTTAGAGTTCAGTAATATTCAACACTTGGTATTTAGTTTCAGATAAGTCTAGATTCAGAAGTTAGTAAGGTTAGAGCTAAGACAACTAATTTAGAACCTTCACATAATGTATTATATGATAAGTCCTCATTCAAAGAGTCCTAGGATAATCTAGAGGCATCTGTTGTTGATTCAGAGGAGCATTTACTCCATTTCAGAGGGCATGTTGTGCCAACATAGGGTGCTTTGCACCATGGAGGACAATTCAGTGTCAACAGAGGGTAGGTTTTGGAAAAGAGGGTGTGTTGCACCATAGAAGACACTTCAGTGTCAACAGAGGAGGAAGTATTTTATAATGGTGGCCATAGTTAGATAAAAATTGTAATATAATGCCTTAGTTCAGAGAATGTACAAACCCTCATTCATAAGTTTTGTAAAAGATATTAAGATAAGGGAGACATGACTCAGGCCCTTTGTGCAAGTCATGTGGCCTAGGAACTAGAGTGCAGGCCAATTCAGAGACATAACTGAGGCCCAAAATGCAAGTTATGTGATCCAGACACTTTAGTGCAGGTCATGAGACCCAAGTACTAGAGTGCAGGTCTCTAGAGAAAGATAAGTAAAAAGATAAGAATAAGTAAGAAGAGATATTTATGTTTAAGATTTTGTAAATTTTTTAATGTTAGTTTTCAGTATATAATGTTCAAGAATATTTTGTAGTATCTTATTTCATCAAGTAATGTATATGCTAGAATACTCATGCCACTTATGCTAACAACCATTTTTCTAATACATGGGTGGGGACGAGATGTCTACAGGTGAGGAGTAGGAATAGATTAGATCCTAGAGACTCAAGTACAAGGATAAATAAAGATAAGATCTGGTGGGGTGCTAAGTATAAGATGATCCTCAGGTTTATAGACTCAACTATATGTATTAATGTTTAGAAATTTCGAGTGGAGACTCAAAGGTTATATGAGTCTTCCATGTAATGACATTTATGTTAGTTTTGTAAGAACAATCATGAGAATGTTTAATACTTAAATTTGTGTGATTGATTATATTGATGTTATGAATACTATTTTTATGTAATGCCCCCTTGAGTGCATGAGTTATGGATAACTCAGTTTTGCTTCCGCTATGTGCATATGTGTACTTAGGGAGGGTGTTATGACCTCCAGCTAAATGGGATCTCTGGTTATCATTCAAGATACTTTCTACTTCCTTTTTAGTCATCAGTTCACCCTTATTTTCTGTGAGTCACCACACCCTATAGATATCGTCTGATGCTCGCCGGTGCTAGACACCTTGGCAAACTCAGAGCCTCTCTGTGCATGGAAGTTGTACCCTCACCTCCGATTTATCTCAAGTAACATGCTCCTATCATCAGTTGATCATGTATTGGCTTTTCTATCAGTTTTCAAACCTCCGACCTCCACTGATGCTCTTGATGCTCTGGCAACCTACTCTGGGGCCATGATGATCCTTTCACAATCAAGATTGTTTACCTAGGACCAACGAATCCTCACAATTCTGTTCGACAAGTTTTCACTTACTTTTTAGTTGCATTGTCCCATATTGTCGATCGATGGTTGAGCACTAGAGGCATATCCCGTGCCATGGCCAAGGGAAGGGCAAGCATGGACAGTCAATGATCGTAATGCCCCTACTCATTTAATCACACCATTAATATCACAAGTGTAATATGGGAAGTCTAGGTTCCATTTATTTTTCATGAGTATTGATAGATAAGTCGAAATGATGAATCAACCCCTACTTGATTAATCGAATGTAATGTTGGCTATGGATTTCTCAATCATTTCAGTTTCATTTAACTCGAATTTGTCTTCATTTAAATTAATGTCATGCATGTGATTCCCTGTATTCTAATTGGTTAGTTTTTTAAAATTCATAGTAAATCATAGGATGCTCAGAAAAATACAAATAAATAGTTATTTTTCGAGTAGAATATGAATTTTGGGTTTTCAAACTATGATTTTCTTTCTTGTTCTAATGTTTTCATAAAGGACTCCAAAACCCTAATGTTAAGAAGAAGGGTCATTAATTTAGTAAATTAAATCGAGGTTTCTCATTTTGTCTGACCTAATCAGTAACCCTAACCCTAATTCAGTGTAATTAGACCATGTCCTCAAAAAATACCAAATTAAGATTTAATATGTTGATTAAATTAATAATTAATGGGCATCATGCTATTTTTCAAGAGACTTAGGTTTTGACTCAAGGTACCAACCTAGGACTCGATCAAGATCAAAGACAATAAGATAGGATTTTCTTTTCTCCAGGTAAGCGGGTCATGCCACTGTACATAAGTACCTTCGTTGATTTTGATGATATATATGATTTACGAATTATGCTCAAACGTCAAGTTAAATGATCTAATCATGTGCATGTATAAAATTATTCGATGGTTTCTATATCTTAGGTCCTACTATTATCATGATCATTAATATTATAGATTATGACTAATGATTAAGGGTTAAGAATTCATTAAAATAATGTTCAAGTTCAAGAGAGAGAAATCCCATCATGTTGAAGACTTAGTTTTCTAGATTATGTTAAAGTTCATACTATGAATCATGTTATGGGAATTTGATTAAGTTTTATATGAGCGTGCCATCATGAAACTCAAGGGGTCATCGTGGGCCTTTTTGGCTAAATCATGGGCATTCATGCCAATTATGGGCTTCTCTAGCCAATCATGGACATACAGGGGTCTTTATGGCCCTTTTGGCAAAATCATAGCATTCATTCCAATTATGGGCCCTTAAGTGGGCAACTCATAGAGAGTGCATATTTTACTTATTCAATTCTTCATGTCATAAGAATCAAGTAATCATGAATGCTTAAGTCAAATACATGTTAACGCTTGATTTCAAGTCAAGTTATTATTCTTATTTTTTAGTTCTTATAAAATGTATATTGTTTCTTACTGATGTATGTCTCTGTTTTCGCATGGCCATGGGACGAGATGTCCCTAGATCAAAAAGCAAAGTAGAACTGAAGTGAGCCTTCCACATAGTTGTGATCAAGGACACTTTATCTTAGTGGGGTTCCATCTACCACTCAGTAGATTTTCTACTCTTGTTTTCAATTCATGCTTTATATTTACTTAGCCTACATGTATTAGGTTTGAGACCAAGATGTGACACTTATGTTTCCTTTTTTATGAACAATGTCTGAATCTACATTTTGAATCAATATATAGTGTTTCATTTATCTTGTGAAATGCATATCATGTTTTGTTACGATCCTCCAAGCCAAGTGACCCATGTTATGGACAACATAGGGTTTTCTTCTACTGACATATGTATATACTTGGAGGGTTGTTACGTTAACACTCTTTGTGTCCTTGAATAAGAGTTTCCATAAAAAGGGTGTTTGGGTACATTTTGACACATGGGGATTGTTGTGAGTGATGTATATGTGACTTGTCCTTCCTATTGGAGAGATATAGTGGAAACATGATACATGAGACTGTAGAATAGATGTCAATTCTCATGTGAGTCAATTTGGGATATGGATCTCACTATGGATCTCAAAAGTCCATTTTGGTTCAAGAAATATAGATTGAAGATTAAATATGATGATGATCCCATGCCTCGTGTTCAATCAGGATATCCATGAAAAAGTAACTATACTATCATTCTAACATTGATCATAAGTTTAGGTTGAAGTTGTTCTCCAACTTATCTGATTATTTGGGTATCAATGATGTGTTACTAGACACCTCATTGCCTTTGTTCATAGATTATGGATATCACTCCCAACATATTATGGATCCTATAGGGTCACACACATAGGATGCACTGGGAAAAGGAGTTTAATTGTGGACAAGATTTAATTTGGTTACTAAAGTATGGAGGTAATACAACTAAATAATGTTGGCATGTTAGTCGACTGACTAGATAGTCCAATCGACCAACTAGAAGAAAAAAAATCCTTTAGAGCTATCTGAGAAGCCAATCGACCAACTAGAGAATTGAGTCAACCGACTGGACAACCTGCCAGTTAATCAAATGGACAACCATCCATTCCACTAACTAAACACTTCTCTTCAATGATATAGGATATTTATATGAAGATTTATTTATAAAGTTTACTTTTACCAATTTTTATCCATTATATATTTTTGTTTTTGTGCCCACAAAGTTAACACATGTTTGTTCTGATGTGTTTCATCTTTTTTCATTTAAGGTTAAGAGACACCATGGATGCATGATATGATGATAGATAGAATGTGAGAAACATCTAGATGAATATCTATTGTAGATCCTAGTAGTCATGTACATGTTCCGTTTTAGTTATCACTATAACTATGTAACTAAATTTTGTGCAAATCATATAAATTATAAATAAATATATGTACGGAGTCGCTTGGTGAACGTTGTATTTTTTATGTGTAATACATACTTATATTATGTGATTTTGGATATGTATATATCACATTCTAGGTATTTCTCTTTTGGTCCCTCCAAATTGGGATGGAAAATGTGGATAATTACGCCTAAGATTAAGCCATGTACCTGACGACGGGATAAGGTGAGTTGCTACTACATTCCATTTTATTTGATGATGCCTTCATGAGTCTAGGATTCTTGAAGGCCTTAGTAGTTATTAACCTTATATCTTGGTCATGGTTTAAGACCAAAACTATGGTAGAGCATGTATATAATTTAACCATATGGATAATTATTGTCAAATATAGGATCAAATATAAATGTGAGATAATTATAATGTTTATTGTTAACCTAACCTATATAACACAAATGTTAGATTCTCTAGAAATTCTATGTTTCCCTAGGTTATGACTCTTGAGGTGTGGAACCCATACATAATCTAGTTATCCTAGGAACCTTATATTGTGTTCACACTAAATATTACATTTTCCAAATCCATAATCTAATGGTGACTTAAACAATCCATTCATTTGTATCTAGTGATTTTGTTTAGAATATATCGCACCATAAACACTCTCAATTTTCAATTTAATGGGAGACCCTAAAATTTGACATTATGACAATTCCTACAGAAACATTCAATCACAAAAAATAATTAGATAATTTATCATTATAGATCTTTGACCTATTTACATTTATACCACATGTGACTTGTAATTATATGAAATGTGTTATATGTTTAATTATCATGAACTATGACTAAGTGTATATAATGATCCTAAAAATATTTAATATATGTGTTTACTTTTTTTTGGTAAAATACAAAATCTGAAACTATGTGGGGTATTCCTATACATTATTTTTCTAAACTCTCTTTCTATATATTCATGTTTATCAAAGGTACTAACTTGGATAAAAGTTGAATTGATTGAATTTCCTAAAGGAATACTCAATTGTTGAAGGTTATCTTCATTTTTCTATGTTATGTATCAACTAAACCTGTGAAATTAATCCATCTAGAATGTCTATTCAAAATATAGCTCTACATCAAATTTATTTCTATGAAAAGCAAGCCAATACACCTTGTGGAAGTATCCAACGATTATGCATATATTGGAGTTCTATAAAGGAGATTTAAGAGATCATGTTTTATGTATCTTATTGATAGTGGTCAATTATCCATTAGAAATCATAAGAAACTAGAATAATATCTTTTTGATCCCCATCTACTCCCCCTTAAATGACTATAATTCATCCCAAGCATGTATATTGTCTTGTAGGCACCTTCAACTATAGTTATGAGTCACTTGGGACCTTCCCAAGGTTACCAAATGGCCCTTACACAATAGTTATGGGATTTTTCTCAAGTATCACCCTAACAATTATGTGAGATTGATTACATACATACTCTAATTAAAGTACATTATAGAGAGATATCTCAATTTTCCATCTTGTGGGGCAACATATCTCTTACAATCACTCTCTATTTTAAATGTGATAGAATTTCTTATTGTCTAAGGGAGGTGTAGGATAGGTGGCTTTAGGTGAGGGTAGGTTGACCCCTACATATTTTTCTGGCTCCTTGTATGAAAAATTAAGCTAGTTAATTTGTAATTAAAAATATTTCTTTTTTATAGTCTTTGGAGTCAAAACAATGTGATACTCAAGTGGTTAAGAATTCCTGAAAACTAAACTCTCTACTTATTAAATATAAGGATATTAAACATAAAACCATTAAAAACATTTTTTTCTCATTTTTGATTTCTCATTATATCTTTCCCTTGTTTGGTTAACTTATATATTAATAAATTGAAAGGTTGGAAAAGTTTTCCATAACTAATTAATATATGAACTCACCATCCTCCAAAACTAGAAGTAACATATTAGGATTGAGTGGGTGTTGGCATGAAAAATAGGTAAGCGGAACTTTTACATTTTTCAAATGGTTAAGTGAACAAATTGAACTTGAGGACATGTGATACATTGGGATGAAAACCTAGAATAACCCTAATGTAGAATTTATTGCTCCAATAAAGAAAGTATATGTGATGTGTGGTTATATTCACAATTTTTAGCAGGAACTAACCCAGTGAAAGGAGAAACTAGAGTATATTTAGTAATCATTAAGTGAGGTACAAGGGTATATTTATTTTCCTATAACATATATGCAAATATATATTATGTATAAAGAGTCATTCTAAAATACACTCGAGTGTATAGATCTTGTGCTACACACAAATGTGATTTGCATGTCAATACACTTTTTCTAAAATCCAACTCCTTGATCTTAACTAATATGATAAATATAGAGACTACAAAAATTTCGAATCCATTTGGAGGTTGGCAAGAAACACAACCAAGTACAAACAATAGACCCACATAAAATTTTTAAGTGCATCATTTTTTGTGGTCCATAGATGCATGACCAATAAATGTCCAAATGAACTCAAATTTTGTTTGTTGGATATTTATATTATAATTGAGAATATAAAAAACTAATATTTTTAATATAATGTTTATAAGGAACAGGATGACTTCAGTGTACTATCATTGCTATATATATATATATATATATATATATATATATATATATATATATATATATATATATATATTTGTGTATCTAAATACATATATATGTACATATATATCGATATAAATGAGTATATATATGTATGTATGTATGTATGTATCTATGAATATCAATATCTACATATGTATAGACATATATATATATATATATATATATATATATATGCATTTATATGTATATATATGTATGTGTGTATATATATATGTATATATATATATATATATATATATATATATATATATATATATATATATATAGAGAGAGAGAGAGAGAGAGAGAGAGGGAGAGAGAGAAAGAGAGAGAGAAAGAGAGGAGAGATAAATAGTGATAGAGAGTTAAGCTAGAATCCACTCGAGTGTAGGTGATTGAATACACTTAAGTCATTTTCCATCATTGAACATTTATTTTGAAAATCTAAATGAATGATCTTCTTATGTACCTTAGGAACTACAAACAAAATTTGAGATCATTTGGACAGTTATAGGTCATGCATCTAAAGGCGACAAAAATGACACATTTCGAATTAGTTTTGTATGCCAATTTTGTTGACCATAAAAGGGTGACTTAGAAGAATCCAATTGAGCTCAAATTTTGCATGTAGCATTTATTTATTATAACAATTGATATTATTGGATTTGTCAAAAAAAGGTCGACATATGTAATCACCACTTAAGGATATGTACATTCGAGTGTATTCTAGCTAACGACATATATATGCATATATATATATATATATATATATATATATATATATATATGGATATATATATATATATGGATATATATATGGATATATATATATATATATATATATTTATACATATATATAAACTTATATATATATATATATGTATATATAGAGCGACAGTCTTTTGTAGATATGAATTTATATATATTTATGTATATATAAGTGTATATATATATATATATATATACACTTATATATGTATATATATATATTTATGTATATGTATATATATACATATATATGGGCCCATATTCAATACCCACGTGGGTAGCTACCCTCCCCCTATTTTGGTAACTTTTTTAGAGTTTCTTACTTTTGGCATGTATATGGTTAGTTTACCTTACAAACTATTACTTTTCATGCATAGATAGTTACATATTCAATAGCTTTAAAAAAAATGGCCATTCTATTCATCATGTGGCCTGGGCTCGATCCTGGGACCTCTTGCTAACAAAATGAGTGTCTAACATTTGCAATAGCTATAACACAAATACATTTACATATACATTTGTTGTGTATTTTGCCTAGATTTACTTTTTGTATCATATATTTACTTTTTTAGCAACATAGTTACTATTTCGTTGACAGAGTTATTTTTTTTACAAAATAGTTACTTTTTGGGGTGATAGTTAGTGAATTCTAGACTACCCGTGGGGGTATTGAATGAACGTCATAAATATATATACATACATTATATACACACATATATATATATGTATATATACATATATATATATATATCTGTGTGTGTGTGTGTGTGTGTCTTGACTGTTGTAAGTGACATTGTCATGTATTAAACAATGACTATATAGTTTTATCAGATTCCTAGTATAAATATGCTCTCATGTTATACACTATCCTCTTTAGTTAGACTCTTGTGACCATAAATTGTGAATTCCATTTCTACGTCTAGGGCCCAAGGACTTATGTCTTTAAATATTATATTATGTGTTTGCATGTACTCCCTATGCGACAAAAATAAATATGTATTAGAAGTGTAAATGTATTAGTTAGTGTCGTCACTTTTACTGTTTCATTCTTCAAAATGAAATACTTTTGTGTGTTCTAATATGTTCGCACATGTGCTTAATACTCTATGCTAACTTGTTCATGTCGACCAAATTTATTTTCTAAGGTACCTAGGTATAGGTCATAACTCAAAGACAAGATTGGAGCGATGTTGAATAGTGTAAGAAATTTCCTAGAATGTATCAGGGATTAAGATAGAAATATTTCTCACCCTGTCCCACAACCTATAGAGTAAGTCAAATACCCATGGGGTATTAAATAAAGAAATGCTTATTTGATGGTTTGAAACTGGGTCATTCAGCCGGGAAACACCAAAATTCTCCACTATGCTAACCCTCGACAAGTTCCTTAGAATATATATATATATATAGAGAGAGAGAGTTCATTTTCATTGCCCGCGCGGGTACTGTAGCGGGGCTACCCGTTTCAGAAAATGTGGTGGCATGTATTGTAAATAATCCAAAAAAAAGCAAGGGCGCACGACTTACAGAAGAAGCACATTCACGACTCATTCTCCGCCCGAGAATCCCCAAATCTGCCGTCTTCCCGCTCCAGAACTCCTGAATTCATCCACATTGGTCTCCACTCCCCAACCCCAACTGTCGAATTCTTCAGCCTCTGGTCTGTACTTGCGCTGCTGTGTGTGGCGTTCTTCTCCGCTGCAGCATTCACCGCAGTTTCTGCCGCAACTGCATTTGCCAGTCTCTGCCACTGAGATCAAAATGGGAAAAACAAAGGTAAAAGTAAAGAAGGCGACAGGAAAGGGAAGTACAAAAATAACAGATAGTGAAGATTTGTTGAGCAAGCACTATGAAGATGTGGACAACATGGTAGAAGAGGTAGCTACAACCATACTACAAGGAGATGAAACAGGCAAGAGTATTGAAGAGCCGAGAAAAGAAAAGAAAGTTAAGAAGAATAAATACAACGTTGAGAAAACTAACACTCTCCAGAAGACTGCTGGAGATGACAACACATCAGGGGAGAAACTAGCCAATGAGGTTACTGAGAAAGAATTGGATGTAGTGCATGAAGAGATTGAAGAGCCAGAAACTGACAACGAATCAGGGGAGAAACAAGTCGATGACGTTACTGAGAAACAATTGGCTGTAGTGCATGAAGAGACTGAAGAGCAAGAAACAAAAGATGCTGAAGAAGTTGACAGGATGAAGCAGAAGATCGCAAAAGAAACCAGAATAAGACTTTGGAACAAAAAACCAAGAAAAAAGGAAAAGCAAAAATTGCAGAAGAAGGTAATATTGATTATTTTTACACTTATATATGAATGTGTAACTTGCTGGACTAAAGAGTAACGGTGCTGACAATAGAGTAACTTTGATCACAGTAATTATCCTGAAAAGTAACTTTGATCCATGAAAAGTAACTAGATGAACCAACAAGTAACTATATCGACATGAAAGTAACTCTCTAGATCAAAAAGTAACTGTTATACATCAAACAGTAACTTTGATCCAAGAAACGTAACTAAAGTAACTGAAAAGTAACTTTGATCCAAGAAAAGTAAATAGATGAACCAACAAGTAACTATATCAACATCAAAGTAACTCTCTCGATTAAAAAGTAACTTTGATCCAAGAAACATAACTAAAGTAACTGGAAAGTAACTTTGATCCAAGAAAAGTAACTAGATGAACCAACAAGTAACTATATCGACATGAAAGTAACTCTCTGGATCAAAAAGTAATTGTTATACATCAAACAGTAACTTTGATCCAAGAAAGGTAAAGCGCATTTGCAAATGTGATAATGTACTATGTAACTCTGAAAAATGAATAGTAACTCTGAAAGTTAAAAAGTAACTACCTGAAAACAAGAGTAAATGTGACAGATAGAAAATAACATGTTGAACTAAAAAGTAACACTGAAATCTAAAAAGTAACTAGACAAATTAACACAAACTTTTTCATATAGATGCAGGTACAAGAAAGCTTTTCCATAGATGCTACATAAAAAGTTACAACAACATACAAAAACATCATGTTGTATAGCACTAATCAAATGAGGATGATGCAGTCAACCGCATTTGCAAATCTGATAGCCATGCCTCATCTTACTGTAGATGTAACTCTTTTAGAAGATCTGATAGAGAGATATGTTGAAGATGACAAGTTCATGTTAGCACCAGGTTTTGAGGCGAGGATGAATGTAGACGATGTAGGAGTGATACTAGGTTTGCCTAGTAAAGGTATGGATATAGTTCCACGAAAGCAATCACAGATTGTAATAAAAATATGGGAGGACTTTGGTAATGCAACAAGAAGAAAAGATACAGTTGGTGAAAGTAGTAAGAAAATAAAAGAGAAGGATGTGTTACACAAGGAGAACTTGAGTAAACTCTGGCAGGAATTTGCAAATAACGACTCTGAAGAAAACTACCAAAATATGTGTCGTGCATGGATGTTGCACTTGTTAGCAACATTCCTTTTACCGGACACTAGCTATTGTGCCCCCATTTACCTTCTACATTATTTGGATGATGTAACTGCTACAGGGAAGTTAAACTGGGCAAAGTTAGTGCACGGAAGCATATTCAAGAAAATGAAAGTTTTAAGTGAGAATATAAGGATGAGGAGAAGAGGGGAAACAAGCAAAAGAATGCTCTACACAACTGGATGTGTAATGTGCTTGTGTGTAAGTGACACATTTCATAGTTACTTTGGTTACATTAAACAACCATATATGAACATTTAAAACACTGATTTATACTTTTCTTGTCAACACAGGTCTGGGCTTATGAGTTAACAGGGATAGCAGAGCCTACATTCTTTGAGGCAAAACCATGAATAAAAAGATGGGCAACTCCTGTTAAGATGGTGAAGGATTTTAAAAGTTTGGACAATGACAATGTAAGAATCAGTGTGGGTAAAGTGAAAATAAATATGCCAAATAATATAAAAGCTTTATAATAAATTGATAACTTTTGTGCACATGTTTTTGTAGTGTTGAAGAAGGATGACAATGATGATTGGGAAGCTGCAAAGGTAGTGAAAGATTTGCCTTATTATCTCACAACAAATAAAGCCAAGAGCAAGGTAGTTAGTAAGAAGATACTTACATCATATAACACAAGCAGAGAAGTCTCAGGAAGCTTGGAGAATAGAGTATTGATTCTTGAGGATGAGCTGAGACTACAGAAGGAAACAGGCAACAGAATTGCACTAGAAGCTCTTACTACTCTAAGAGAAGAAAATCAGCAGTTGAAGAGAAGACTAGAGGAAGTTGAAGCTGAAAATAGATTGCTAAGGATCCAAGCTGAAAATTACAAGCATTCACAATCTGCAGCTACACCAACTACCAATTTCATTGAGAATGAAAGTTGGCATTCAGGTGATTTAAGTGTAATAAGACATAGGATGCAGGATCTGAAGAAAAAGTTGTTGGAAATGGACCAACATGGACCTACACAAGAAAGACCAAGATTGAGCAAGCTTCGACTAAGGAGAAAATTAGTGGAGAAAATGACAGAAAATGTACCACAAGATTCAAAGAAAGTAGAAGAAGTTCCATCTGAAGAAACCAAAGAACCAACACAAGATGAAATGGAAAAACATCCATCTAAAGAAGATCCAGCTGAAGAAAAAAACACAGAAGAAAAAGAACAACTAGTAGATAAAAAAGACCTCACAGAAGATGTAATGGAAAGCATAATGATGGATATAGACAATGAAGTTGGAGTGAATGAGAAGGAGATAAATTTTGGTGAAGTTGAGATGAAAACAACTAAAATGTTGAGAAAGAGGAAGGGGAAGATGCATACGGTCATTGGGAGCATAGAGGAAAATATCAAGATAAGAAGGCATGCACAGGTAAAATTTGTTTTGTAATGGTGCTCGTTCCATCAATGAAGCAACTGTCTGATCTGAAAAGTAAAATATGTCATCCATAAAGTAACTATGTTAATATAAAAAGTAACTGTGATAATGATAGAGTAATATTATGGAATGTAAAGCAATATTATGGACTAAAAAGTATAGTAACTACAATAAAATATGTCTTTTACATAGACTACTAACCAAAATTTGTACTTCAAAAATAGAAAAAGAAATCGACATTCATAGGATTCGAGCACTTTAGACCAAAGGAGATGAAAGAGGATGTCAAAGAATTTATTGACAACATTGATGAAGTGTAAGTAGATACTTTTGAAAGTTCTATCAGTCACATGTTTATTATGTATTACTTAAACAATCCATAAAATTTTGTCTCACATCTTCAGTATGAATTCTTTTGAAAAAAATATAAAAATGCACAGGTCAAGAAGAGAATGGATTTTTGGAAAGGACGCATGGTGCACGGGAAAGGACTTATCAGTGTTGTTGTTTAAGGATAAGATGATGCAGTCACCTATAAGAAATGGAATATTAAACATTTATTACGAAATTATAGATTGCTAATTGATGCTTGTGCATTTTCAGATAATGGATTGCTTTGTACAAATGTTGAAAGAGACAACAAGTAGAAAGAGGAAGAAGGGACTGCTTTCATGGCATTGCTTAAGCACTTATGTTCCGGTAAGACAAACAAACTATCACACTAGATTACATTTATCACAACAAGGCCACTAAAGGTTGCAGAAAAGTAATTCACAATATTGTTTTTACAGTAAAAGCTAAACATGATGGTGGATGAGATAACACTCAAAGACATTGATATGCTATCACCACTCTTCAATGTACCTGACAAGGAATTCATGACAATGGACTCCGTGTTTACAATACTTAACAACGACAATCACTGGCATTTTCTTGAAGCAAGTTTTAGGGATGGGGTGCACAGGTCTTATAATTCAATGTCAGGAAGTTCAAAATCTGAGAGAGAAGTGAATAGATGGGTAAGGAACAAAAAAGAAAAACTGTTAGAAAATAGTTGAATGAACTAGTGTAGGTTACATTATACTTATGAATGTTTTGTTGTGCATGCAGGTGGGGTTCGTTCATGAATTCTTCAGGGGGGTGCCTGAGCATGGAAGTCAACTGTCTCAATGGCCAATAGAGTACCATGATTGCCCCCAGTAAGACGATGATGATGTTGACTGTAGAGTCTATGTTATGAAGTATCTGGAATGTTTAGTGAATGGATAGGAAATGAACTTCACGAGAAAAGACATCCCTGCAATAAGGGCAGAGATCTTCCAAACAATGATAAAGAAGGGGAGACTGCAGCCAGTTGAAGAACATACTAGAGATCAACAAGAGACCAAAGAAGGAGCATGTGACAAGCATAACAAAGAAAAATCAGAAGATGTTGTGCCAAGTCTGAATGCTTGGCTTATGTCAGATTAAAAAGAACTCTTAGATAAACAATGTAGTATCACAATGAGAAGTGTATGTTATAGAAACTGAAGTAAACTCTGCAACCAATACTATATGTATATGGTTATGGTTATGTTTTGTTACTTTTTGTTTGACATTTGAACCTACGGGTTCATCAGTTATATGTGTATATGGTTATGGTTTGCTGCCAATTCTGAATGCAAGGCTTATGTTACAGAATCTGGAGTAAACTCTATAAAGTTATAGTACATCCGTTTTTTGGGTATATGATTATGTTTTGTTGCTTTGTGTTTGGCATTTGGACCTATCAGTTTGATCTTAGTTGAGTGTTCTTATAACTTTAGCTAGTTGTTGTTGTTTTAATGATAATTACTGTGATCAGCAGGTGCTCATTGCATGAGTGTAGTAACTCTCTTCCGAACTGAAAAGTAAATATGTATCCTGAAAAGTAACTTTGATCCAAGAAAAGTAACTAGATGAACTAACAAGTAACTATATCGACATGAAAGTAACTCTCTGGATCAAAAAGTAACTCGTTTAACAAAAAAGTAACTTCTGTGATGTAAAACGTAACTTATTGGATCAAAAGGTAACTCATTTGACAAAGAAGTAACATGTGTGATGTATAATGTAACTTATTGAATCGGGAAAGTAACTCGTCCAGCAAAAAAGTAACTGAAAAGTAAATATGTAAAACAAAAAGTAACTACCTGAGAAGGAAACTAACTCGATGAACTAACAACTAACTATATCGACATGAAAGTAACTCTCTGGATCAAAAAGTAACTCGTATGACAAAGAAGTAACCTATGTGATGTATAACGTAACTTATTGAATCAGGAAAGTAACTCGTCCAGCAAAAAAAGTAACTGAAAAGTAAATATGTAAAACAAAAAGTAACTACCTGAGAAGGAAACTAACTCGATGAACTAACAGCTAACTATATCGACATGAAAGTAACTCTCTGGATGAAAAGTAACTTGTTTGACAAAGAAGTAACCTATGTGATGTATAACGTAACTTATTGAATCGGGAAAGTAACTCGTCCAGCAAAAAGGTAACTTGAGCGATGTATAACATAACTTATTAAATCGGGAAAGTAACTCATCCAGCAAGAAAGTAACTTGTGCGATGTATAACATAACTTATTGAATTGGGAAAGTAACTCAACAAACGAAAAAGTAACTATGTAAACACCAAGAAAAGTAACCTTCGAAAATCTGTAACTTATCAAAAATAGTAGAATGTCTGCAAACTCTACTGTGCATCTTTGCAACACCAAGAAAAGTAACCTTCGAAAATCTGTAACTTATAAAAAACAGTAGAATGTTTGCAGACTCTACTGTGCATCTTTGCAACACCAAAAACACAGATCACTACTACCCTCATTTCGCCCTTTCACCAGGAGCTCTCATTTCGCCCTTTCATCCAGTTCTCTCATCTCACCCTTTCACTCACTTCCGAACAACCTACCTTCTTCACAGACTGCTGCCATCTTTGCAACACCAACAGCACAGAGCACTGCTTCCCATCTTTGCAACACCAACAACACAGAGCACTGCTACCCATCTTTGCAGCACCAATAACACAGAGCACTGCTGCCCATCTTTGCAGCACCAACACGAACAACCTACCTTCTTCACAGCCAACTTCTTCACAACCTACCTTCTTCACAGCCTACCATGGAGTCGTTCATCCAACCCATCAACTACACCATTGATGACAAGACAATGGAATCCATTCAACTTCCTATAGAATGGAACCACCTCCATTTTCACATCAAACCAAGCAAGACCACCTTCCATGTCAGAAACCAGACATTCCAGATAACCCTTATGCAGAATAAAAATGGATCACTTTCAACTGCTAAGGGTTGGAAAAGGATGATCGCACAACTCAATATTCGCAAAGGTTGGATCATCTTCCTCAAGCCAACTGATCACCAAACTATTACATCATAGATCACAGATCAGTTCTTAGAAACACCAACCGAGCTTATTCCGCTCTTCAGAATGCCTGGTGACGAAGTATTCTCTGGATCGGATGACTCTGCAGATCAGGTCTTTGTTAGGGACAAATACCAAGCACAGTCGGGATCAGCTGTAAATCACGTTCAGGTTGACTCATCTACAATAGCGGACACCTCAACATCTACAGAAGACACTTCTTCTTCTTCTGTCCAGTCTTCCTATCATAAATAGGTATGCACCGCCGCCCTTTTCTCCTTGCCTTTTGGTCAATAATCTTCCCCATCACTACCTACGCAGTCTACCCCTCCTAGAGATTTTTATTTCACAGAGCTATATATTGTCTGATTTGATCCTGATTCTCAAGTGTTTTTTGGTTTTGACTGGCTTTTCCTGCTATAAATAGGTTTGTTGGTGCTGACACGTTGCACTAGAGATCAAGAAGAGACCAAAGAAAGAGCAGGTGACAAGCAGAATTAAGAAAAACCAGAAGATGGTGTGCCAAGTCTGAATGCATGAAAGAATAGTAACCTTGAGGTTCAAAAAGTAACCTTTGTAGAAGGCAGATCAGTTGTTTATGATTATGGTTTGTTACTTTTTGTTTGAGATTTGAACATATGGGTTCATCAGTTTTGTGGATATATAGTTATGTTTTGTTGCTTTGTGTTTGGCATTTGGACATTATCAGTTTGATATTAGTTGAATGTTCGTATAACTTTAGCTAGCTGTTGTTGTTATGTTGTGTTTGGCATTTGGACACTATCAGTTATAGTACATCAGTAACTCTATGGTTCAAAAAGTAACTGCTACACATCAAACAGTAACTTTGATTCAAGAAAAGTAACTAGAATAACTAACAAGTAACTATATCGACATGAAAGTAACTCTGTGGTTCAAAGAGTAACTGATACACATCAAACAGTAACTTTGATAGAGTAACTAAATGAACTAATAAGTAACTATATCGAAATGAAAGTAACTATGTGGTTCAAAGAGTAACTGCTACAGATCAAACAATAACTTTTAACCAAGAAGAGTAACTAGATGAACTAACAAGTAAATATATTGACATGAAAGTAACTCTGTCGTTCAAACAGTAACTGCTACAGATCAAACAGTAACTTTGAACCAAGAAGAGTAACTAGATAAACTAACAAGTAACTATATCGACATGAAAGTAACTCTGTGGTTCAAAGAGTAACTTCTACACATCAAATCTCCCAGATATGCCTGTTATTCAGTGCGGTCGTGGTATTATCAAGGATGAAGATAATAAAGATTCGTATTTCTATTTATAAAGTAATTCAATTACATCAGAATCGGGGAAGTAACTGGTGCACACAAAACGTAACCGGTGCACACAAAACATTTGATTTAGGTAGAAATAGTAACTCTGAGGTGCAAAAAGTAACCTTCGAAAATACAAGTAAGTTATTGATTTAGGAATAACATATCACACAACAAACAAATTTTTATATGAGACTAATTAAGAAGTATGATGCTAATATAAAGGAAATATGAGACTAATTAATAAATTCATATATAACATAAAATGGAAAAACATATCACACAACAAACAAATTTTGGATGATCTTTATAAAAGATTTAAATTGGATACAATTGAAGCTACATAGTACATCTTGGCCATTACAATTACATCAGAATCTGACATGTCTCACCCACTAAACAATTGGATACCATTATAATCAAATATCAATTACAACTGTCACACAATACATCTTGTCCATTACAATTACATCATAATTTGACATGACTCACACACTAAACAATTGGATACCATTATAGTAAAACTAGTGAATAAATCAACTTCAATAACAACATTGTCAGTAGTAGTAGAAAATTCGCAGCTTCAGGAAGCACAATAGGAAGACCACAGCACACCACAACAGCAGTAGCATCAAATCCACAACTTCAGTAAGCCATACGACCCACAACAGACCACAGAAGCTGAATTCAAACACACACCTATTTCTTTAATGGGCAGTTTCTGCTGTCACAGTTAACACCATATTGTAAACAATTCTTACACTATCTCGTTTTAGATTGAGAAATTTCAACTCCAGATTTAAACCGCACATCAGTAGATCTAGGTCTACCTTTAGTTTTACAAACATTGGGAATATGTACCTTGACAGCAGAAGAAGAAGTTGTATTTGAACCATTTACACCAACATCATCAACATCTAATTCTAACAGCTCCTTTCGCAAAGCAATGAGTTTTTCAAGACACATATCTATAGCGTTGTTCCTACACACTATATTAATAATTGAATTGCAAGCAGATACCAACTGTAGTCTCTTCCCAGTGGATAGATACATGATATATGATTTGCCAAAAATCAAAGGATGATCTTTATATCCTTTAGTCCACCTCTTCAGTATATATGGCTCAGGAAGAGTACAAAAATCACGACTCTTTAGATAACTAAGTATGTGTCTACATGGAATTCCTTTGAATTCTAACATGAAACAATTGCATGATACCATTCCAGTGGATGAGTCTTTCTTCAAAAGACGAGGAGAACAAGAACCACCAAGACGATATACCTCAAACTCAACATCATCAGAAGTTTCTTTTACATTATATACCATACTTTGATGAACTTCAGCTTGAAAGATCTTAAAAATTGCTTTGGTGTATATACCTCTCATTTGCTCCTCCAAAGGCCATACTGATGACAAAGGAAGATTGATGTAATCATCATCAAAATCTTTGAAATTTTCAATCTCCCACACATGAGAGTAGGTAGTCTCTAAGCAACATACAAGTTCAAAAAGCATTTTCCTACTGTTGACATGACTTCAAATGAAAACATTCAAGCTCTCACTTCTTTGTGTTGTCCTCATACCAGCAAAGAAAGAATCCTGCATAAAACATGGAACCCAATCCCACCGCATAGCATACATATCAGAAAGCCAACTAATATATAATAGGTCATTCTCTTCAACTACAGAATTCCACCTCTCTTCAAATGTGTCTGTATCGTCTGTATTCCATACACAATCATTCAAAGAGCTAATAATCTGATCCTTGTTTGGAACACCGCCAAGCTTAGATGGAAGCTTTTGTAGGATGTGCCAGCTGCAGAAACGATGCTTACAGTTTGGAAAAATAGTAATGATAGCAGCATTCATAGCCGTGTCTTGGTCAGTAATAATGGAAACCGGCTCTTTGCCAAAACAAAGTAAGTATTGCTTGAAAACCCAAAGAAAAGAGTCATACTTCTCATCAACCAACAGAGCTGAAGAAAACAACACCGTCTTGTGATGGTGATCCACACCACCAAACATTCCAAAAACCATGGAATACTTGTTGGTACGGTAAGTGGTGTCAAATACAATAGCATCTCCAAATAATGCACAGTCATCAACAGAAACTGGATCAGACCAAAACAAATGTGTCAAGCAACCATCAAAATCATTTTGATAAGAGTAAAAGAATTTAGAATCTAAAACCTTAAAGCTTGCAAAACGATCCAAAACCATGTCCACATCATATAAAGATGACTCCTTCCTCTTGCTACTGAGTTGTTCATGAGCTTGTCTACTTGTAAATGTCAAGTTTTCATAACCACCAGACTTTGTTGCTATCAATGCATGTTGTCTGGAGATAGGTATATTTGCTTGACTCATAGAAGAAAGCATCTCTTTTTGAGTTTGGTCAAGAGATGCATTACACTTCAAGTACTGCAAGTGAGAATCATCGAAAAGATCATGATTTTGTTCATCAACAAAAGTAGTAACAAACCATACAGATAAAGACTTATCTAATGTAAATCGGATCATTTCTTTACAACCACACCTTTTCACAGAACGCTTGCGCTTCTTAGATAAATTCTCATGCAAATCACCAATATTGTCACACACAGGACTAAGAAGACCTTTGGATCTCTTAGAACAACTACTCTGACCTTGCTTATCACATACCAAATCTTTAGCAAGTAAGATCTTAGTACCTCGTTCATAACGATTATCATCTTTCCTAACATTAAACCCAATCTAACCAGCATACCTATAGTAAAACGATATGCCATCATCTAAACTTCCAAATTGTAATCCAATTCTAGGGACATCAACTGAGGACATAGTATCAGCAGCAACAGATGAAGAAGAATGAACATTATCATCGTCAATGTCAATAATAGCATTAGCAGCATCAGTATCAAGACTAGCATCCATTGCAGAGATCGAAAAGTAACTCTGTAAACAAAATAGTAACTATATAAATATAAAAGTGACTAATACAACACGAAAATAACTACAACAAATAGATCATATAAAAGTAACTACAAAATAAAACATGTAGTACGACTATGTTACTAATAAATAGACAGATACATATACAATGAAAAATACTAAAAAACTTCATTTAAAAACATATAGCACAAAAAGAAGGGAAATAGAAGGGATTATACTTAGCAGATAATCAACTGCTCAACACAGAATTTGGTATTCAGGTTGTAAACCATAATTCAAAAACACACCTACTTCTTCAATGTGGGTTGCGTTGCTGGTCAGCTGTTGGCAGAGCAAGGCAATTTCCGGATTTGAATACTTTTACCCCTATCCTGCCAATAAGGCATTTCGTGATGGAGCCTACTAGTCGATTGCTGGATACATCCACAAACTCGAGCACCTTGTCACATCTGACCACAGCCACACTACCGGATGTTCAATGAATGCGATTACCTCCAAGGATAGTCATAGATTAGAATGGCATGGAAGATGGATTTGTGATGAAGACCGTAAGTGACCTGTTGGGATTTAGAACCCTTCTTATTAGAGAGATTATCGAGTTGGAGATAGGCAGATGTCGGAGATAGGCGGAGGTCGGAGATAGACGGAGCCAGGACTGTAGATTCCAGAGACAGATTCGGGAGGTACGCTGGTATTATTGAACTCAACAGATGTCTACCAGCTCTTCCGGTGATGCGTTGCTCAGAGACGGCCAGTTAAGACACGCGTACAGAGTGTTTACAGACCTGACCATCGCAATGCTCGACAAAAAGGATGCCTCAACGGCGGGGTCGGAGGAAATGCTCGATGAGAAGGATGCCGCAACGGCGGGGTCGGCGGCTGATGCGTACAGCAATCGGTCGTATTTACGTAAAATGCCACCACGCCAAAGAGACGGGTAGCCCCGCTACAGTACCCACGCGGGTAATAAAAAATAGCCATATATATATATATATATATATATATATATATAGAGAGAGAGAGAGAGAGAGAGAGAGAAAGAGAGAGAGAGAGACATGCTAGAATACACTCGAGTGTACAGATCACGCTGTACACCCCAATGGTGTTTGCCGATCTAGACCATGTTTTTCGAAAATATAATCCATTGATCTTCATGGTTACAATAATAATAAGTCACAGAAAATTTGAACTCATTTGGATGAGTGTGAGACACTCATCCAAGGACAACAAAATCGACGCATAAAACTAATTTGAAATACATGATTTGTGCCTCCCTTAATTTATTATATAGTATGTTATGATAATAAAGAAGATCAACGATTTAGATTTTTCAAAAAATTATTGCATCTTGAAAAATGATTGAGGTGTACGGTGCCCTCGAGTGTACACTAGCCTGACTCTCTCTCTCTCTCTATATATATATATATATATATATATCTATGTGTGTGTGTGTGTGTAGAGAATATAATTTTATTCCTAAACAAACAAAATCAAGGATTTTCATTTTGAAACAAGTGGTATGGGTTGAAAGGGTGATTATTCCCCATCCTTCTACATATTTGTGTCTAGTCATTTTATTTCCATAACACTATGCACGTTTTTCTTTATTTAAGTGACATTTTCTAAAAAAAGTCCTTGAATTTTTCAATGGTTTGCCGGATCCAAGATAGTAGTCAAATAATACCCAAAATATAGGGTGGGAGTAATTAGGGAGCAATTGTGTAGGATAAGTATGTCACTGAGATTGTGGGAGCATCTATTCCATTCTTTTGTTATGGGGATAGGGTTCCTAACCATGAAATAGAGGTGAGAAGGACAAAGGGGGGTGTATTTTTGGTTCAGAATACAAAGGCAGAACATGTAATGATGTGGACAATGAGATTTTTGTGGTAACATTCTATTTTTTTGCACCTAGTTTGAACCTTGAGTGGCGTCCATAAGTTTCTAAATTATGGGTCACACTAAGTTCATTCCAAATTTAGGGAAAGTCTTCAAGGTTATTGTGACGTCCCCAGATTTTCACCTTCCCAAACCCTATTGGGAATGAGATGTCAGAATCCAAAAACATCATCCAATCATATCAGAAAGTGATGCGGAAGCATAATACGCATACATGAACATACAACCATAACATTTCTCATCATTCAACATGTATATTTATACAACATGAATTATTACACAATGATTTACAATTACATATTGAATGAGGATTCTACAGTCTAAGAACATGTATGCTAAACTAGGATCTACACAATAGGTACAACCTGAACAACTGCTCACCCTTTCTTTTATCCCACGCTAGATCTGAACCTAAAACATACGTGAAACAACAAATCAACACATAAGGTGTTGTGTACATGGGTAAAAAGATACATATATTTATGGATTTCATAATTTTGAAAAAAGATTTGCAGAAGGAAAGAAAATCATAGAAAACACTTCTTTATTAAGTGAAATACGCCAATTTAAGTCATTTTCCTAGATGAATTTCATTATCAAGGTGGACTAGTACCAAAACATAAATATTGGGCCCATCCCCGTGTACCAAGTACTCTAGGGAAACTCCCCGTACACTGTGTGCTCTAGGGAGGTGTACTAGCCAACATTAATCCATTACCTCGTAAGGGGGATAATGAACACCTTAAATAACTACAAAGCATCTACTTATCATTTATGTTTACAAGTGATAAAACATCGAGTACTATATAGTGCTACTACATCCAATATTTGCAAATAGGAGAGAGAGCATACATACATATAATGATTGCAAGCAAGAAAACCATAGTCATATACTTAAATAAAACCCACGTACCTGAGTTCAGAGATTCATAAATATCTTTGATCATCTAGACAAACTGGTCAACACCTGATTAATGACAAAATCATATACTAGCATCAGATTCTGATCATCTTAACCCTAGTCGTGTTCATTAGGATTTACATTATCTCATTAGGATATTCCAATGTTTACTTGCATTATTGTCTTATATTTATCTTACTGATGTCATGTTCTAGATTATAGTTCATTATCTGAACATTAGGTTCCATATCTTTTTTGTACACATATTAACACTAGTTACATGTATTACTCGAATTAGGGTTTCATCATGTGTATTATGGGTCATCTTCATATAACATAGATTATGTGTATCATATTGATCTCATATTTAATTCTGAGGTTCCAGATACTGATATGAGCTTACTTTGTAAATTTCATCATTTATTGAGCATGTATGTATTAAATACATTTTATTTAGGGTTATAAGCCCTAAATAGACATATTAAGAAAATTACATGATTTCGTACATCAACATGACCATAACTAGCATCGTATGCATTATAAACATAAATTATGATTTACTGGAATTTTCTCATAATTTTGGGTCACTGTTTGATATTTATTATCTATCAATTAAGCATTTCACAACTAATAAGATATCACTAATATTCATGCATCAAAAGACTGATATTATGCTTTCATATTGTTCTACACATTTTTCTGAGAATATAGGTACCTGGTTTGTTTTTTTCTGATCAACGGGCTATTTACTGTGAATTAATGAAGATCTGAGCATTTTACCTTAATCGACGAATGGCACAATGCCACGTGTCCACAATGAGATCGACTCCTTGTTTGGGCCGGTTGGTTTGAGTTGGCCAAACCCGGTTCAGGGTCTTCGGATTCTCCTTCCTTACGCTATCTCTATTTCTCGTAAATTTCTATCGTGCTTGAGCATGATGGCAAGCAAGAAGGCAACGCGGCCTCCTCCTCCTACTTGGGAGCCCGGCTACACCTCTGATACTCTGTCACCATAGGCTTTCCATCATGTGAGTCACTTCACTGGTATGCGATCTGCCACTGTGAGGCCCTCGTGTTCGTCAGTTCTCCAGCGCAAGAGATTCACTGCCATGGCTAGCATCCCCGGTGTGAAATCAGCGGCCAGGTCTTCCCTTCTCGTCGCCTCATCTAGATCTGAAACCTACATCGAGGAGTCATGTTGCTATAGTGGTAGGGATTGTCAGTGAGCAAATCCTAGCAAGTCTGGGCTTCCCTATCACTGATCTCTCTGCCGCTAGGGCTCTCCTCCGGCGTGGATTCTGCACTGTATGATCTTCCATCTCTTCTCCTACTGCCGCACAGGGCCGCACAGCTAGTTCACCTCCTCGAGTCTGCTTGGAAGTCCGATTGTGCCTCCACGATGCCACCACCACAGGCTCGCCGCCGGCCTAGCGCCTCCCTCCAGCATGCTTCATGGATCTCAGTGCCACTGGTTGGCCCAGATTCGGTGAGGGATTCCGGCCGCTCATATGCTCCGACGGGCTGGAGCCATGCCTTCTCCTCGTCGTCGTGGTTGGGTCTCTAGCGTGTGGTGGTAGTGATCAGAGATGATGGTGGGGGTTGCTCCGCACCACGGCAGGACCTGCACTTGGTGTTGCAGGTCTAGCTTCCTATGGTTGCAGATCCGGTGAGGGGAAAAAGGAGATGGAGGGTAAGAAAGAATCTGGTATGAACTTCCTCACCATACCCTATATACCGAAAGTCAGGGTTGTTACATAGATCCGAACATGGCGCAGCTGATGGCTCATTCTATATCTTGATCATGCTCCATGTATATCGGAGACATGGTGCCACAGACTTATTCCCCAAGTATATGAGTCTCTCCATGAGAAACGGAGGTATTAGTCGAGTAATTAACTACTTACGTGCTAATCTACAGCTTTCAAGGATCCATGTATCCTATTGTTAAATCTGAAGTATATAACGTGGGTTGAATTGAAACACCCAAGCAACAAGGAAAAACATTAGCTGCATCCCACAAGCCTAAATCTCAACATGCTTCAGATATTATAATGTCATAGGTTCATAAAGCATCATTTAACCAATTTACTTCTTTGTTCCAAACGTTAGTACTATCCAATAGCAATAGTCATATGAATCCATGTATACTTCATTGGATACTTAAATCCATATGTCCTCAATATAGATTTATAACTACTATCAATCATCTCCGTATACATGAATGGCCTTTTGTAGATATTATTCATCCTCTCATGGTATTATAGTCATACCTGAGGGTCAAAGAATCTATGGTTAGGTAAAAGTCAACTCAACTTCAAATTAACATAAACAAATGTTCATAGACTTCAAATACTATAACGAGTCTCAAAACCCTAAAATCATGGGACATCACAGTTATCTATCTAAAATCATGTAAATTCACTACAATAAAAAACAACCCATAATAAATATAATATTAAATGAAAGTATAACATATAAATTTTTAAATACATTTTTCAAACATTGCAACTAAATATAATTTAGATACATATATGGTTTCTCTCCATATATTATTCTAAAAGTACTACATTAAAAAGTACCAAGGCATAGTTACAATCCATGCAATATCTTTACCAGTTGGAAACACAATAATAGAACTATATCCCTCCAAAAGAATCGATATTTTGTCATAAAAGTGTAACCCCGACCCATCTCTTCTAGAAAGATCCAAGACTGACCCCAGGTCCTCTAAAAAAATTTCTAGTTATACTAACATACCTTCCACATTATAAAGGTTTAACATCAATGAAAATTCTAAAACTCTATTCTAAAAAATATGTAAAACTTTTAAACTAATTACTTGTTATTTTTTTAATAACAAAGGCCTCTACCAAAACACCATTCTTACACCTAGACCTAAACACTGATTGTAATGAATATGCAAAAATCATTTTTTAATTAAACTTGCCTACTCATTTCTTAGGCGCACCATCTCTTTATGCTCTTATTCAATCTTAAAGACTAAATCACTGCTAGGTTTAAGACATTTTGCTAGCTCCTTGGTCATTAAATATCCTTTCCATTGATTTCATATGATGAATAGAAACTCCTTTGGTTCTTTTTTTACCCTCTTTATCTCAAACATAGTGTAACATCTGACAAACTCTATTTTAGTTGTAAATTCATTACTCATTCATGGGAACTTCTTGCAAGAGAATCACATATTACATAGTCTTATTGATCTTAATATCAATATAAAAAACTTATCCAACTACGCATCTTTTGTACACTAAAAGTTCGATAGGTTTATGTTTCCTATGAGAGATATGAAATGAAAGAAACAAAGTGATGCTTAAAGTTTACTTAAAATCTCAACACCATATCCTTGACATCATTCTCCCGTATTGTCTTTCACGGTATTTTGTTAAGACATATATTATTCACTAGAATATGAGTCTTCCATTAAGCATGATTTTAGACTAAAGTGTTTCCCAAGTTTGACACATTTAAACATACTAAGAGGCCCTTTCTTTAGCTAATGAGTAAAATGTTTGTCCCCAATTGAGCAGGGTGAATGGTTCCTCTCCTCCTTTTTGTAGATTTTGGCAAGGCTTGACACATTCCTCTTCCATGAAATATGATTTTTGGATGCTTGATTGATCTTCTCTATCTCCATATTACTTCTTCTCAGAACACCTAGAAAAATCTTATAGTGTTATATTATGTTCATCATTTCTTTTCCTATTTAGATTTTTCTTATTCTAAAAAGAAGAATGGTTGGTCCTTACTGACATTTCAAAAAACATACATAATAAGAATTTCCATAATATAAATGCAATAATGTGGTTAACTACTTTGAAATGAAGATTTAGATTATTTTTATTATAGGTAAAATGCAGAACTTACATGATTTCTACAAAGTCACGCAATTTGGAAAATTATGATTATCTTTTATTCATATAGTTATATTAATAATTGAGATAAACAATAATGTATTACAATATGTTTTACATAGGAACGGCTTGAGCTAGCACACCAAGAGTGCAAGAGCTAAGGATCTAGGAACCAATCCCATCGGAAAGAGAAATGGGTAGGAGCGAGCATCGGTGCCCAAACAAAGAGAGGTTGATCACATAGCATGGTACTAATAGGAAAGTACTAATAGGGGTAGGTTCCCCATAAGCATCCATTGATGAGGAGGTTTCTTGTTGTCATCATGGGTTGTTCCATAAAGTATGGATGGTGATAGGATCCCCCTACACACCTACTAAAATGATAAAAAATCCCGTTAGGGTGATAGAAGGCATAGGGTTGATTATGAACAGGGTGACAAAGATCACTAGCGGGGAGGAGGATCAAAACCAACATCATCATCAGCTAAGTTGAGCTTTGACTTGATGCCAGAAGGGCAAAGCATGTCGATGTGAAGGGTGGGAGGAGTCTTTGTGTGAACCGGGCATCACATCCTTGCCATCAAAGTTAGTGACACTTGTAGGGATGGTGTCCTCTTCTTTTTTAGCGAAAGTGAAGGCACTTGAAGAGTCTAAGCCTTTGTTGGCCAAGCAAACATTGCCTGCGGTAGGAAAGCATGTAATTAAGAGTTATAAGTGATACAAATATTTGTTGTAACTAAGACATTTTTTTTAGATTTAGAATTATAACTTCTTTTATTTCTCCCTAGTCAAACATTCCATAAAATATTGGTCGCAAGTTATTAAAACCAAAAAGACTTACTAGCATCCATGTTATTAATCAAGTATAAAACATTGTCATAGTGTATGTGTGAGTTGTCTTGGTGGTAGATATAGTTCCAAATGCCCAAGATGAAAGGGCACAACATAAGCATGAATTCTAAATATTCTCTAAATGTTTTAAGCAAAGAAAGTATGTGTATGGTCTTATTGTATATTGTGTAAACAGCTTGTTGTGACTTATAATCCAATAAATTAATGTGTATTTTGGGTGGACATTTAATGTTCCAAGAGAATTTTCCATGATATGAAGGCTAAGATGACCAGAGAAATAGATGCTCAGATCCAAGATGGGATCATGTATTGGTGAGGTATACAATTTGCAATCATAAATTTCTTGAGAACATTAAGATTTGTGGAGGTCATTAGATGTGCGCTTTATGCAAAGTGATTTATTCCAAGTTTTTAGGTGTAGTAGGATTATAATTTAGATAGTCCGATCTACATAATTTTGTTTATTTATCAATTAAAAAAGCCATGATAGCCCAGGGTGTAGATGGTCTCTCTTATAGCGTAGATATTTTTGATGCATTTGCACAACGGTGAGAGGCTTTCCCTTCTTCTACTAGTTGATGGCAACACGAGGGGTATCTTTTATAGTATCTATTAGTAACGAATTGTGCATATATATTTTTCCCTCTTATAAGAATTACTAGTTAGCACACACGTACACATGCACGTGCCCCATTGAACATGTTTATTTTATATTAAATATTTGAAAAATAAAATTTGCCAAAAGGATAATGGTAATTCTCGTAATTGTTCTGTAAAAAATTTGAAAATATGTTGTTTATTGATTCCGAAACGCATCTTTGAAGGAAAGAATGTAACGAAGAAGTTGAGAGATTTGCCACAACTGATTTTGTCATGAAAAAAAAAAAAGCAAATATAAAAAAAAAGTTGAGAAAAATTGTGAGAATAGAAAAAATTCAAGAGAGTATGAACTCGCTCTTTTTATAGTAGTATAGATGAATTAGATTATTAATGACTTTGAGCAGACATTTCGAGTGAAGTCTAATGCTATAAATGTCCCCGCCATAACCTCAGATTTGGTAAGAATGTGCCAATTTACATGATGGATTTTTTTGTTTATTAATGTCGTCCTACAAAAATTGATACTATTTGGTTTAGCGGTAAAGTCTGCTACTCGTTGTAGAGTAATTTGGGGGTTCGAAACTTGCTAGTACACCAGAATCAAGAAGAAACAACAGTAAAAAAAAACCTTGTATCTGCAGTTACGATTTAAAAAGTCAGTAGTAGCTTAGCACGGCGGTGCAATTGTTTAACCTCTTTTTCCGTTTGGTACTATTTCTTTTTTCGTTTCCTCCCAAAAACCATGTCAATTCAGGAAACGGAATCATCAATATGGCGAAAGCACGAAGCATCTCAAGTCATGCCAGACGACGCCTACCCGGAAAGTGCCCAAACTAAACGACGACAGTGATCCCCTTAGCTGTTTGCTTGTGTGGTGCCGGGAGAATCACGGCTAGGCTGTCGTACCATACGTGCGCAAGAAGACAGCTGCTAAAGGTAGAGGTAGCAGTAGTGTAGCTCGTCGGAGCTGACGTCTATCTTCCTGCCTTGGCGGCTGGGCAATGTGGACACTAATGGAGTGATTGCACAATTTGAGGGGAGGGTGACAGCGATTGCCACAGGGAGACGAGGAATGCTGGACCAGAAGTATGTGCACAACTAGCTAGTTGACCTGTGGCGTCAGCATGGTGACGACGTACGTCTAGCCGGCGTCGCTGGGTGGATCGCAAGGAAAGTTGGTCGAAGCCGGCCGGTCGGCCATTAGCTATCTTAGCTGTTCCCAAGATGGAGATACGAGCAAGCAGTCAACGAAGATCAAATCAAAAGAGTGGAAGAAAATAGAAAATCTGTAGCAAATACAACTCAATCTGTATATATTTTGGCATGTACGGGTGGGGCACGTGCCCACCTGTGACTCCATGTGGTTACGCCACTGGCATTTGAACACCTATAAAACACAACAAAGTTGAACCTAATGAATGCAAGTATCTTTCGGTTAACATGGAGGTGAATTCCGGTGAATCCCTTTAGACGGGATCCAATTTCTTGCACCCAACTTTTTTATCTATAATATCTCATTCATTGACTTGTGGGGCCATGATAGAGGGTTCATTTAGGGCACATTATGCTGGGCACAAAAGATGTGAATCCGTTTACACGGGTCAAATTTTATGTATCCAACTTCTGCGCCTACAATATCTGATCTTATGACTTGTGGAATGATGAACACGTGTAGGCTCAGGATTTACTAGGCACACACAAAAGATGTGAATCTGTTAATTTACACAAGTTAAATTGTCTGTACCTTTCCTCTGTGTCCATAATATTGATATCTTGACTTGTGAGGCTCATGAGATATTTCCGAAGATATAAACTTTGTTTACACCACGTGATAAATTTCTTCATTCGCACAATAATAGAATTGACGTTCTTCTTTATACATACCCGTACAAGTCAAAAGACGTGTGGTTAGTACATATACCAAAAAAAAAACTCATGACTTCGGTAAAAAAAAGTTAAAAAACCAAAATGGCATGTTTAACTATTTTAATTTCCAAAATAGCATGTTTTAAAATTTAATTCCTAAAATGACATGTTTGGAGGGCAACACATCCCAGCTGGAGACATATTGCTCTATCTGAGGACAATATGTCCGCTCGGGTGAAACATTACCCTCTGACATAGCAATACGTCTCCAGTCGAGACACATTGCTATGTTGTGGGGCTACTACGGCCAGAGTCAGGATGTATTGCTCTGCGAGAGAGTAATGCATCTCAATGGTGGACGCATTGACCCCACGACAGAGCAATAAGTCTTAAAGTGGGACGTATTGCCTGTCGGTGGTGCCAATATGTCACTTCAATGACACATTGCTCTCTCCTAGAGCAACTACATCCCAAGCGCTGATGTATAGCTATCACATTAGATTAATATGTCTCCATGCAAGATGGATTTTCTATAAAGTAAGAAATGTGTCCCCATACAAGACGTATTGTTTTGTATCGATATTTTTTTAATTTGTAATTATTATTTGCTTCTTATTGATTTGTATAATAATAATATAGATTATATTTATATATTTATAATTAGATGACCTATTTTTTCAATATACAACATGTTCAATTATTATAAATTTGTTAATTTGAATAGCTCTAAAAATACCTAGAGATTATAGAAGTGTTATTGCAACCAACAATTTATGATTGTTACTTAATTATATAAGAGGAAATTAATCTAAAAATATGAGATATCAGTTAAAAGTTAAAACTAAGGTTACAACACTAACCACCATGAAGAGAAAATAATACATTTAATGTCTAGATCTAGATGATATGATAAACCAAATCAATCATCAATCAAGAACCACATATATAAATCATAGGTGGTGGACATATATGATAAATCTATATAAATTATAGGTGGTGGACATATATGATAGATCCAAATACAAGCTAGATAAATTGTAAGGACCCTAACCCACATTTTGGGCTAACCCTATTTGTTTTGCTTAACTATATTGCTTAGCTCCTTGCTCCAATCATCTAAGATGTAATTAGAGCATGTTGGAGGTTTGTGCTCCTTGTTTGAGCTAGTTTGGTTGATGATTGTGCTTGGTGGTGAGGTTTTGGTGCAACTTGCAATTTATCTAGAATAAGGGTTGATATGCAAGTTTGCCACCTCTACAGTGTTTCTTCTCTCTCTTGGCATCATCTAGACGAGAAAGGAAGTATTGGGATCCTTGTTTTGGCCTTGGTTGAGTGGTTACATCCTTGATGATGTTTTGGGTACATGTTTGAGGTGTGCTTTACTCATGAGAGTGTTGTCTCGGGCTTGAGAACCTTAGTAAGACCCTATATCGGTTTGTGGTTGCCTTGAAGAGGCTTGGTATCGATTGAGGGTGTCTTAAGGGACATCCTATCAGTTTGTGGCACCTTGAGGATCACCATATTGGGTTGTGGTCACTCTATAGGAGTGCCATATCAATTTGTGACCTAGGTTTGATCCCTATCGGTTTTGATGGGAGTGTCGACCTTGACCTTCCATGGTGACCTAGTTGGTGAGACATAGGTTCTATCTCCTTGTTGCATTGTAATGACCCCGTCTGCCAGTAACCCCCAATTAAGGGAGACCGAAAGAGCCGTTAACCAATAACCCAGATCAAAGGTTCGACAAATAATCAATAACAATTAATAAACTTTACCAACTAAACTGAAAACTGGTATAAAATAAAACTTTGCTTACCTTTTAAAAACTGGGATTTTTAAACTTCTATTCATGAAGATACCAAACTAACTAATCCTCATGTGCATGTTAATTCTCATTTAATTCCACATATGCCACTTTACTGTTTGTTCTTTTCATTTTTACCTAAAACGTCGACAAACAAAACGTCGGTCAGCAAGAAGATGGTATGTGGGGGAAACAATAATCATGCAACTATAATAACAATGTAATCATGCAATTAATCATTTAACAACCAAGATTACATTTTAAGCCATTCTACTCAATCCATACCTATCCAAAACTCTGTGTTGTCCCTGCAGAGGACTTATATGATACCTCTATAAAGGTAGATATTTACCCCCATGGTTCTACCTTACAGGTAGCCAATACATAGGGTAATAGAGTCGCATGACACTACCCAAAGGTAGCCCAATATCTAACTCAATATGACTTGATGGTCCTACCCTCTAGGTAGCCATATACTAAGTCATTCAATGACCTGATGGACCTACCCTCTAGGTAGCCATATACTAGGTCAACTATTAAGCCACAGAGGGGACCAGGATCTGAGCTAGTAGGCACATATATTATGTGACAGTCATACCCAGATTATAATTTGCATGAAATAAATTCATCCAACAGTTTATTCCAAGTCATCGATGAAAACTTTGTAAAACTTCAAAAAACTAACTCGATATATTCGTAAGTGTAACCACATACCTGTATTGCAGATTTAGATACAAAATTAATTTTTAGAGAGAGAAAATCCAATCAATCAAGAAAATTGCACAGAAACCCTGAAATAAAAGTACCAATTTCCTTTTATTAATATTTATCCAATTTCATCACATTACTTAGGATTTCAATTCCAATTTTAGGGTTTCCTTAGGAATTAGGGGTTTTCCTCCATTATTAATATTATGATCTCTAATTTATGACAACCCTCAATTTTAATATTCCCAACAGTATTAGGATCATTATTTGGCAATTTACTTTCTTAATCCAAAATTTCAAGGTTTTTCTCTTCCTTTATCCCCAAATTAGGATTTCTATATATATTATCCTTTATTTATGGATTACAACTCTAAATTAGGAAATCTTGCATTCGAAACAGATAAACAATCCAACTTTATCATTAACAGGGTTAATTTTATCAATTTGACCCATTAATTCACCAAAAAACACCATTTATCTTCAATTAGGGTTCCTCATCAACTTTTAATACATTTTACTAGAAAATTAAAGTACTTTTGTAAAACGGAGCAGAACTAGGTTCCCAAAGTATTTCTATTATATTCCTAGTATTTTTCTTCACAACTTTCATGTATAAGGTTTTTCCATTAGACAATCCTATCAATTTCTACAGTTTTTGCAAGATAAACCTATACCGACCAATCGTAGCTTGACACGTCAGCTTATAAACTCGTTTATCAGCGGCCGGCTACAAGAAAGATTACCTTTTTACCCGTATGACTCCCAGCTTCTGATCCTGCGTGGGATGGACAAAAGTGTCTTTTAGCCTGATCGTCTTCCTCCCTGCACTCGGTTCCTGCTTGCGAGTCACGTTCTGGGACAGGTCAACTCGATAGTTGACCTTGGGCTCTAGAGCGCCGAAGGCTAAGGCGAAGGTACCATCATCGTCGCCAGAACCGGACGGACTCACCAGTGGCCTTCATCTTCTATCCGGTGGCAGGGATCAAGGACAACCATGGAGTCGCCATGGTTGGCAGGGGAGAAGGAACAACTCCCGCCATCCTCATTTTGTTCAACAATTTGGCACTAGGGAAAACTACCAAGGCCTTACGGCACCTTGAGATCGTTTTTGTGCCCTCACAGTAGGGTATAAGGCCCCCCCTTATATATCCTTGTCCTGCAGCCAGTGTCCATGGAGTCTGACTCGACAAGGACTTTTGGGGAAAGGTTCTATGACCTTCCAAAACTGGGGGTCTACCAGATCTGAATCTTCTTCCCAAAATGATTGGGAGTACAATCTTCCTGAGTGGTGCGATTCCGCTAGAGGTGCAACACACTAGCCGGTTTGACCCGACTAGATGTGCCCCACGAGGTCGGAACACACGGTGGATTGGATTTTTTCTTTCAAAATTTATAAACCTAAACTAGCTACCTACGTCTACTAAAACAACTACACCCACAAGCGCACGGGGTCGTGTCGTAGTATAGGAAGGTGGCAAGTATAGGGTCGATCCATAGGGAAAAGAGGGGGCGCTATAGCTAGGTTAGTTTGGCTAGATTCCTACTACGGAGACTAGGGTTAAGGGTTTAAAGGTGGATTTGATTGTAAACTAAAGATAAACAAGAAAGAAGTTAAAGGCAAGAATGAAATCTACGTAAACCCTAGACTAGATTAAGGCTAAACAGGCAAGAAATGATTAAGCTAGGTATGAAAGTGCAAATTACACTAAGGCAAGCAAGAGAGAAACAAAAGAGCAATTAAAGAGCTACACTAGCATGAACAAGACAAAAGCAAAGTAAGAAGCTAACTAAGCAACAAAAGAGCTATTTAAGCTAAGCAAGCACAAAACTAGGGATTTAAGCAGTAAAGAGATGTGTGGGTTGTTTATGGGTATAAACTTATCACTTAAGTTGGGGGTGACATATGAGCATTATGATTCCATTTAGATTATCCAAACCAAACAACAAGTTAGAGTCTAATAAATTAACCTAAGCTACTAACTGGCCATGGATATGCTAGGTTGTGCATAGGGGAACTAGTCCCTAACACCCCCTACTGCCCTTACGAGGCTCAATTGGGTTAGGGATTAGGTTCAATTCAATTAGAGTGTAATCAAGTCTAGGTTTCTAGATTAGGCATTCCTAGGGCAATTAGGGGCCGAGGGTATTAATGGGGAGGTGAGATTAGGGTTTTGGACCCCAATTCCCCCACATTCTAGCCTTGAGAAGGCTCCATGCTAATTGCAATAGAATTAACTAATCCAGCTACTTAGATCTCTCACTTAGGTTTAGGGAGATTGATTAGGATGTAGGAAGATGGGAGGCAACCTAGGGATCCAAGAATTGGACCTAGGGGCAAATCCCAAAATTCACACATATAAGCAATTTGCCTAAATTCCTAAGTGATTTCACACACAAACCAACAAGAAATCCATGGAGAATGAGATAGAAATAGAATATAATCATTAACAAATGAAATTACAAAGTTTACATGTCATTTTCCCCCAACATGGTATCAAAGTAACATATTTTCCCCCAAACAGCCCACCCAAGGGGCCTAGCTACTCATAGAAATGGAAAATACAAAAAGAAAGGAGAAAGAGGTAGAAGAAGCCATGAAGCTCAATGTAGATGAAGAAGTCCTCCTCTCTAGAAGTTGTAGGGGCGTCCTCCTTCTTCTCCTTGGATGAAATGGTGTGGAATGATGGAGGGAAGTGGATGGAAGGCTTAGATATGGGGGGGTTATGTGGTGGAAATGGTGAAATGGAGTGGATTTGAGGTGGATATGGAGTGGAATGGAGTAGGTGGTGATTTGGGGAGCTAGGAAGGGGTAGAAGGTAGCTAGCCCCGTGCCCCATCTGCCACCTAGGTATATATAGGTGTGGGGAGGAAGCACTAGGTCAAGTAGGGGCAAAATGGGCAAAATAGTGAAAACTAGGTGAGTTTTGTGAGTAGCACGGCCGTGGTGGGTCACCACGGTCGTGGTGCGTAGGGTAGGCCAAGAATATGGTGGGCGGAGAATGGTTGTGGGTTTATTCCATCAAAGTTACAGGGTTTTGGTCGATTTTGGGCTGAAAAGGCCACGGCCGTGGTGGTCACCATGGTCGTGGTCGGTTGAGGGTAGCACGGCCGTGCTACGTAGCACGGCCATGGTGGGATCTGGTAGTACGGCCGTGCTACATGGCACGACCATGCTGCATGGCACGGCAGTGGTGGGTGATGGTAGCACGATCGTGCTATGTGGCACGGCCGTGGTGGGTGATGGTAGCACGGTCGTGCTGTGTGGCACGTCCATGGTGAGTGATGGTAGCACGGTCGTGCTGCGTGGCACGGCCGTGGTGGGTGGTCGCAGCACGGCCGTGGTAGAGTATGCTCTGTAGCTACTTCCAAATTGAGATTTTTTTGTGATTTCTTCATTTGCAGCACGACCGTTCTATGTTACCACGGCCGTGTTGGGGGCTTTGCTTGCACTTTGAGCTTCAAACTTCATTATCCATGGACTTCTTTGCTTAAGCTTGACTCTTGGCCACTAGGGGTAGGTTGGGGGAGCTCTGGGGCCTTCTTTGGGCCCTCCATCTCACTCGTCCATCCAAGTGTGGTCCAAGTACCTGAAAAACATGCAAATAATGTCCATAAGTGCATTTTACACAAATATGCATATTAAGGGAAATAAACATGTAATCTAATAGGTATAGATGTGATTGAAATGCAAAATGACACATGATAAAGCCCTAAAATAGGGCTGAATCACCACCCCAAACTTGAAACATACTTGTCCTCAAGTATGCTCCAACTCAATCTCTCTACAAACATTTCACAGTCAAGAAATGACATATGCAATCTAAAAGATGATTATTGTTGAATGGTATCAAAGATGACTAAGTACATGCATTCCACCTCACTCCTCTCCTACTTTCACAATCCAATCATGAAAAGAGCACAAAGCATATGAACTTCAAATATAGCGCATGAAATATAGAAGTTATCCATATTTCTTCCATAAAGTTCCAGGTAAACTGTTTCATGATGGCGTTAATCAAGAATGACTAGGAGTGTTGTTTCACATTCATGTGTTCAATCTTATATTTCAAATCACACAAAAAGACCCACGTGGCTGCGGAAAAGGGAAAAATGAGCTAAGTTTGATGTTTCCTAGCTCAATGGGTATGAAAGTGTAAGAAAGGGTTGTGGTAAGATTTTTGGAGTGTTTTTACACACTCATCTTTTCTTTATTTGAATGCTCTTAAACAAGAGCATCCTTTTATTTTGTTTTTTCTTTTCTTTTCTTTCTTTCCCTTAGTGTAGATAGGGCATATGGTGGATAGAGTGAAGCGGGGAGATAAATATATGGCCACCCCAAACTTTTGGAGGTGGCCAAGGCTGATTATGTGCACTAGGGCATCTTTTTATGAGGCAGAGGGGTATGAAGATGGTGGAAGAATAGTCGGGTCAAAGAGGGGTCATTGGTATGATTTTCCACATAAGACATCCTGCATGAAAGTTAATCCAATACTTCATCCTAGATACACACCACATGAATGAATAAGATGAAATTGATATATCAAACAAGTGATTCCACAAACACTAAGCGTTCAAAGCTTGCTCAAGTTCACAATTCATCCAAATCTATCGCAATCATGAGAGAGGTGATGCACATGTAAAAAGTCAAACATTGATACCACTTAACAATAAAGCATGAAATTTCAGTTGTATTAGTCAAAGGTCGTCATTTTTACTCAAAACAGTAGAGATTGGGTCAAAACACACTTTTTAGACAAGAAATCTCAAATTTGGGAAAAATTGGCCAAAATGGTGCCAAGTTGCCTCCAATCACATCTAAACCTATATTATTAAACTTAAAGCAGCAAACAAGCAAATCCTAGCCAAAACATGCAAAAATTACCAAAAATCTACATGATATGCAATGCATGGAAAAAATAGCAACATTTTTGAAAATTATGCAAAAATAGCAAGGAAGCAAACTACATGGCATGCAAGTATGCAAAACAAGCACACAAAGTATGGATGCACAAATATGAGAGATGGTTATACTGTTCAGTCATCTTGAGCAAAAACTTATAACAAGGAACATAGAAAAAAGTGGGGTAAACATGGGCTTACCGCCCTACGACCCCAAACTTTTAAACCATGTTGTCCTCCACATGAAATAGAAGCTCAGAATGGTAGGGTAGAGGGCATGGACTCGTGGTAGATAAATGTCAAGAGGGGAGAGAGATACCAATGTGTCCATTGAGCAGGGGATAGCCTCCACGGACGTGGTGTGCACCGCACCCATTTTGGAATGCATGCAACACGGTCGTGTTGTGTGGCACGGCTGTGCTGATATCCTTTCTGTAGCTTCTCTACTGATTTGCAGTTTTCTCTTCACTTTTGTTCTCATCCTTGTCAATATCATCCATGCATCACTCTCCTTCCAATGTACCTATCCTAGGTGGGTTGCCTCCCACAAGCGCTAAGTTTCATGCCTTCAGCTGGGCTTGTTGTTCTTTCACCATCAACCATGGTCCAAAAATAAAATGTTTTCACCCCCATCATAAGCAATCCTCTCAAATGCTTTCCTTGATTGATCTTCCTCCCAAGGGTCATGCGAGCTTCGTAAGTCTTTTACAGCAATTCTCTCTCCTTGGGGATCATCATCATAGATCTTAATCAGCCTTAAGACCCTCAGAAATATCATGCCATAGGTTTTCTCTCTCTTGAGGAACGGGTCTTCATAGGCACCAAAGAGAGGGGTCTTAATCATATCCATTTGCTCATGTGAAGTAAGGGGAGCATGTGATAGTTGTGGTGGTGGCATCGGTGTTGATGGTCGTTGGACTTTAGGTGGAGGAGGGCATTGAGGTTGGAAGGTGAACTGGCAGGAGGGTTGTGGCAATAGAGGTGGTGGTAGTGTGTAAGGCTTAGGATAGCCTTGGAGGTAGAGTAGTGGAGGAGGGAATTGAGGTTGGAAAGTGAAGTGGTGGGAAGGTTGTGGCAATGTAGGTGGTGGAGGTGTGTAAGGCTTAGGATAGCCTTGGAGGTAGGGTGGTGGAGGAAATGAATGGGTTTGTGCATTTTGGCCTTCCATCTTGTCTTCTCCGAGTGGCTTGTCACATGTACAAGGCACAACCAAACAAAAGAAAGCAAGTTAGCAAACCAATATACACAAAGAATGCAAAGAGTAATGAATAAAGAATATCAATGATGAGGCAAGTAGGAAAAGTCAAAGCAAAACTAATTAGCTAGGCCGAGTGCCTCTAATCCCTGGCAACAGCGCCAGAAAGCTTGGTGCGATTCCGCTAGAGGTGCAACACACTAGCCGGTTTGACCCGACTAGATGCGCCCCACGAGGTCAGAACACACGGTGGATTGGATTTTTGCTTTCAAAATTTATAAACCTAAACTAGCTACCTACGTCTACTAAAACAACTACACCTGCAAGCGCACGGGGTCGTGTCGTAGTATACGAAGGTGGGAAGTATAGGGTCAATCCACAGGGAAAAGAGGGGGCGCTAGAGCTAGGTTAGTTTGGCTAGGTTCCTACTGCAAAGACTAGGGTTAAGGGTTTAAAGGTTGATTTGATTGTAAACTAAGGATAAACAAGAAAGCAGTTAAAGGCAAGAATGAAATCTACGTTAACCCTAGACTAGATTAAGGCTAAACAGGCAAGAAATGATTAAGCTAGGTATGAAAGTGCAAATTACACTAAGGCAAGCAAGAGAGAAACAAAATAGCAATTAAGGAGCTACACTAGCATGAAAAAGACAAAAGCAAAGTAAGAAGCTAACTAAGCAACAAAAGAGCTATTTAAGCTAAGCAAGCACAAAACTAGGGATTTAAGCAGTAAAGAGATGTGTGGGTTGTTTATGGGTATAAACTTATCACTTAAGTTGGGGGGTGACATATGAGCATTATGATTCCATTTAGATTATCCAAACTAAACAACAAGTTCGAGTCTAATAAATTAACCTAAGCTACTAACTGGCCATGGATATGCTAGGTTGTGCATAGGGGAACTAGTCCCTAACACCCCCTACTACCCTTACGAGGCTAATTGGGTTAGGGATTAGGTTCAATTCAATTAGAGTCTAATCAAGTCTAGGTTTCTATATTAGGCATTCCTAGGGCAATTAGGGGCCGAGGGTAGTAATGGGGAGGTGAGATTAGGATTTTGGACCCCAATTCCCCCACATTCTAGCCTTAAGAAGGCTCCATGCTAATTGCAATAGAATTACCTAATCCAGCTACTTAGATCTCTCACTTAGGTTTAGGGAGATTGATTAGGATGTAGGAAGATGGGAGGCAACTTAGGGATCCAAGAATTGGACCTAGGGGCAAATCCCAAAATTCACACATATAAGCAATTTGCCTAAATTCCTAAGTGATTTCACACACAAACCAACAAGCAATCCATGGAGAATGAGATAGAAACAGAATATAATCATTAACAAATGAAATTACAAAGTTTACATGTCATTTTCCCCCAACATGGTATCAAAGTAACATATTTTCCCCCAAACAGCCCACCCAAGGGGCCTAGCTACTCATAGAAATGGAAAATACAAAAAGAAAGGACAAAGAGGTAGAAGAAGCCATGAAGCTCGGTGTAGATGAAGAAGTCCTCCTCTCCAGCAGCTGCAGGGGCATCCTCCTTCTCCTTGGATGAAATGGTGTGGAATGATGGAGGGAAGTGGATGGAAGGCTTAGATATGGGGGGTTATGTGGTGGAAATGGTGAAAGGGAGTGGATTTGAGGTGGATATGGAGTGGAATGGAGTAGGTGGTGATTTGGGGAGCTAGGTAGGGGTAGAAGGTAGCTAGCCCCGTGCCCCAGCCGCCACCTAGGTATATATAGGTGTGGGGAGGAAGCACTAGGTCAAGTAGGGGCAAAATGGGCAAAATAGTAAAAACTAGGTGAGTTTTGTGAGTAGCATGGCCGTGGTGGGTCACAACGGTCGTGGTGGGTAGGGTAGGCCACAACTGTGGTGGACGGAGAACGGTTGTGGGTTTATTCCATCAAAGTTATAGGGTTTTCGTCGATTTTGGGTTGAAAAGGCCACGGCCATGGTGGTCACCACGGTCGTGGTGGGTTGAGGGTAGCACGGCCGTGGTGGGATCTAGTAGCATGGTTGTGCTGCGTGGCACGGCCGTGGTGGGAGATGGTAGCACGGCCGTGCTGCATGGCACGGCCGTGGTGGGTGATGGTAGCATGGCCGTGCTGCGTGGCAGGACCGTGGTGGGTGGTCGCAGCACGACCATGCTACGTGGCATGGCCATGGTAGAGTATGCTCTGTAGCTGCTTCAAAATTGAGATTTTCCTATGATTTCTTCATTTGCAGCACGACCGTTCTGTGTTACCACGGCCGTGCTAGGGGCTTTGCTTGCACTTTGAGCTTCAAACTTCATTATCCATGGACTTCTTTGCTTATGCTTGACTCTTGGCCACTAAGGGTAGGTTGGGGGAGCTCTGGGGCCTTCTTTGGGCCCTCCATCTCTCTCGTCCATCCAAGTGTGGTCCAAGTACCTGAAAAACATGCAAATAATGTCCATAAGTGCATTTTACACAAATATGCATATTAAGGGAAATAAACATGTAATCTAATAGGTATAGATGTGATTGAAATGCAAAATGACACAAGATAAAGCCCTAAAATAGGGCTGAATCACTTAGCCAAGGGCCGTGAAGGGAGGGAGCAATGTGAGAAAATCGCTCGCTCTATTGCTCCAACTTTCCCAAACAGACCAAGGTAGGAGATGATGCAAAGACATCCGATCATAATCCAATGGTCTCCAGTGTCATTATATAACCAAAAGAAATTGAATTGTGACATTTAGAATAAATCGAGCCACTTTAGGATTTCTAAAAAAATCCATATCTCTCAATCCGTTTATCCAATTGATCCCAAATTTTGAGGGAAAGTCCATAATAACTTAATCCACGTATGTACCAAATTTGGGACTCAAAATCGAAAGTTTGAGATGCTTTTCTTTATATGCAAGTTATTTCTTAATTAGGCATATTTTAAGCATATTTTCTCTTTCATAATCTTTTATTTTCTTTGTTTTTCTTCCTTTTAGCATTAGAAACTATGTGGATGTGAAATCTCGTCCAAGATGGATTCATTATCCATATTTGCACATATTTCTTGTAATATTATCATTTTCTCACCTTTCTTCTAAACAAAGCAATATTCAATTAATCCTTTCTCTTTCTTGTTGCATTATCTTTGCAATTTGGACTCCTTGGAACCCAAGGAACCCAAAAGGAATGAAATCCATCCTTGGAGGATATTCCTTTGCCTTAAAGAGATTTCTACATCTTTCTTTTCTCCATTTTATAAATATTCTTTTAATAATTGAATTTCCTTTTCCTTTTCCTTGTTATTGGGCCCAATAGCCAATAAAGCCCACAAAACAACCATCAAGGCTATTGTAAACGAAATCCATTTATTCAAAACAAATTATATCATTATTTGTTCAAATATCTTTAATATGAGAAATTGCATTTCTCACCAAATAAACCCAAAAGTTGGGGTTGTAACATCCTTCCCCTCTTATAGAAATTTTGTCCTCAAAATTCAATCAAGCAAAACAAATAATTCAGGATAAGACTTTTCCATGTCCATCAATGGCTCCTATGTGGCTTTACCTTACCCATGGCGCTTCCAAAGAACCTTTATCATCACATATTCTTTTCTCTAAGTTCTTTCATCCTGGCATCTATAAACTGCGCAGGTGACTCAGGTCATTTCAGCCTCCCTTGGGGCTTACTAGGTTCATTGTTTAGCTCATGGTCTGGGTACCTCAAATAGTGCTCTAAATTGGACACTTGGAACTCATCACACCTTTCTTTATCCTGAGGGGTAAGGTTATCCATAACCTTCTCCACCAATCCATCTCAAATGGACCCATATATTGGGGACTCAACTCTCTTAGCTATAACTTATAGGGGTCGGATTTTCATGTCACATATTCTCCCACAGTGAACTACATGTCAGTCTACTTTGCATCCGCTCACGACGCTCATCGTCTCTAGGCTCCTTTCAGCCATTTCATGATCAAAGCAACCTCATCTACACACACTGTGGTCCTTTCACCAACTTCACCTTACTGAAGTGGTGACCGACACAACCTCCCTTGTAGAGCTTGTTTAAAACCCGATATTGTCTATGGTGGTTATCATTATATCTTTCATAGGACAAGAACTGTCTTTAGATATCACCCTGAATAAGCACACATTCTCTCATCAGACCCTCTAGTCTGGATCATACTAACCATTAGTAAGGGGTGATAAAATGTACCAACATTGAGTTATGTATGTTTCTACTTCCACATCATGGAAGTGAACCGTTAGGTCATACTCAAGAACTTTTGAACTCATATCATGGTGTAGTTGAACCATCTCTCTCTCTTATGTAGTTCAACAAAATATGTCTCTTAACAGTACTCCCTTCTTTCTCATGTTATCTAGGTGAGGCGATCTACCATAACCCATATTGCATCTTGACCTTCTTGGTTAAAGGAAGACTTACCACAACATCCATAGTGATGAACTCCCATTCCCTCTCAGAGACTCTTTTATTCTCTATATCGATACACTGGGTTACTGGTGTTCGTCCTTCACCTCCTATCATGCATGGCAACATACCACATGCACTTCACCTTAGACATCCAAAATACTACTGTCACTTACTATCTCTGTAGTACCAAGGTATATCACGATCTCCTACATTGTTATGATTCCTCAAGCTTGATACATCAGAAACCCTAAACCATTCTAGTCAGGGTTTCATCACCTTCCTTTCCAAAGAAGTGCATCTGAGGTTCTACCACCATCCTTACATTGCATCAAAGACTAGGCTGGCTAGCCAATCAACCATTAAATTGATCAATCATTATTGTTACATCTGTGTGTTAGCCAAACTTTCCTCCTTTCTAAACTTAGGGTTAGCCTAACAACCTCTTCTAGCCAAACTGGGCAGCTATATCTCCACCAGAGCATCCATTACCACTTCACATCCTTTGGTATTAGGTAATGTTGAAGACATACTACCTCCATGTATTCCGCTTAAGTCTCATCTTGAACTCTAAGTTTATCTTCATCAAGAAAACTCTGAGATCATCCTCTGGGTTATCAAACTCAACCTTGTATCACATGCAGATCCCACATAGCTCATGATAAAACATTCTTACAAGGTGATTATCTTAATACTCTTATCGTTTGTACCTGTCCATGTATCATTCACTCCACCAAGGTATGCTATCATCTCTGTCCTCATACCTCATAGCAAGGCTCCAACCCACCTCATCTTTTATCCTTGGTGTATGGCGTGCGTACTGTTCCATCTCTCACTCCCATAACAAGAAGAAATAAGCATTTGGCGGCCATCCAAACACAAAGTTCTTCCTGTTCCAAGAGTAGAGATGACACATCCCACCTTGCCAGTACACCTTCAAATCTAGGTTGAAACGTGCCATCATCTTGATATCCCCATTACTTCCATGGGAAACTGGTCTCGAACTTACTTGGTCCAAGCACAATCCTTGGTCATCTCCTCTAGGCCTTTAGGGTGCCGACACTTTTGGGGTCATCCCTCTTCCTTCATGCATCCAGAGAGTGCCCTACGCATCTTCCCTTTGGGTCCCATGAGTTCATGAAGGTGATCAATATCCTAACCCATGGCCCTCAGACAATGATAGCTCTTACCTCCCGACCCTATGGTCATGTGCACTAGGGAATTAGGCAACTCCTACTTCCATCGGTCTTATCCCTACCTGACCCTAGGATAGACTTAGGATTCTCTTATAGTACATGTTCAACTTAGAACCTTACCCAAGCATTCATCATCTCTCTTCCTGCATTCATGGGCTGACTTTCACCCTTTCATAGGGATCACGGCAACCTGCCTACCTTGGTCAAGCCCCATACCGGTTACCTCCATGGTAACACATCCACATGCACATAGAGATGGTTATCTATGGGTCTATAGGTTCATTCTCATGCCATGTACTCTTCACTTAGCTTCTCAAGATCCTATGAAACCTCCTTAGGTCACCCTAAACCAACAAAATTGATATACACCCTACCAAAGGGTCCCTCTCCCAGGATGGGAGGAAAACTATCTATTGATAACAAGGTCACAAACACCCTTAGGTCTAGGGTTTACATCCATATGCTTAAACCTAGTAAGATATTAAGGCACAAGCAGACCACTGAACTAGGGTAGGTCATCTGGGTTCTCATTCCTCATCATTAGATCAACTTAGTTGTGAGGGGTTCATCACACATACCTTTAGCTTAAGGGGTTTCTTTCTCCTCTACACATGCTCGAAGCTATAGAGACTCAAATCTTATCATGAGCATCGGGTACAATGCTTCCCCTCTTAGGCCTAGAAACCCTAGGTCCACCTTTGGGTGTCCAACTGCATGCTCGAACTCTTAACCACGAATCAAGCATGTCCAAGGTATGTCGTCCTTTCATTCGAGCAACACTTTAGAGTTGAGTCCTCTTCCAGGACAACCAACAAGGTACAAGGCCTCATAACCTGTTACTAAACCTCTCCAAGTCTAAGAAAATCTTCTCCCTATCTCAGGAGTTAAACACCTATACAATAGGCATAGAGGTACCAGCAGACTCATCCTCTCTCTAGGGTTTGGTTCCTCTCATGGCAACTAAGACATCATTAGCCTCCAAGGGTCAAGCATACGAAAACCACTATCATCCACTTAGGTCACATCATTCTCAACTCCCACTGTTCCTCAAGTTTTGGGGTTTTAGACTTCCAACCTTCTTTCCTAAGGTCTGATCTCTCTCTAGAGCTAATCCTACAACCAACCTCTCTATAAGAGGTCCTTTCTTCATGAAGGATCAAGCTCATAAGCATGCCCCTACCTGAGTGAAGCCTATGCTCAAACTTATGTTTACTCAAGATTATCCATAACCCCTTATGCTTATCTCATAAGTCATCCATCATGATCCCTTGTCTAGGGTTTCATCCAACTGTCAACACTACTGACGCACTCTGGGTGCAAGCTATATCCTACTTGCAACAGCCCAACAGATTTCTACAGGTTCTTCTCTAACCTCATCCATGAAGGAGCTATCCTTTGCTCAAACATGCACGACCCTTCCCAAGGTTAGGTTGCCAAAGGTACTCGGTTATCAACTTCTCATGGTTCCTATGGCATCCAAGGCATGTTTATCATGACATCTAACTCATCATGTCATCTCTCTCTCTAACCTTCACTTAGGGTTAGGGTTAACATCATCCTCAAAGGATTTGCTAGGTCTCTACTTTTAATGGAGGTATCTACCTCCAAGACCAACTCTCTCTACTCATCCTCCAGCTAAGGAGGTCTATCCTGAGGTCTCTCTTGAGGGAAATGACAACTCGTGTCATACGACTTAAGCATGTATCTATTCCTTTATGCTTACTCTATTAAGCTTATGTCCATGACATCTTATTTACATCCTTTTTATTAATTTGGTGGAGGATTCCTTAATCCTTATCAACCTTACCCATACCTCAAGAGGGTGAGGAGAAGGGAGCAAACCCTAATCCTTAAGGTCCTTAACATAATTTGAGTGGAGAAGAGACGAACAAGATGAGAGAGTCCTAAAGGTATCTTATTTTGAATCATACCCTAAGACTTTGGCCAGACAGTCACACGGATCCGGGAGTCCTCGTATTCTGACTAGCGGTGCGGAGGAAAACATTGCCAGCCCCCGGTCGTGATCCTTTTCTAGACACCTCTATCTTTCGGATAATCCTCTAATAACTCCCTTGGGTTCTACAAAATTTGTAAAATTTAATAATTATTAAAGATTAAATGAGGAACATATGCTCTGATACCATTTGTAACGCCCGGGCCCACTGCCCTAGGCTCTAGTAGAGTTTTAGGAATGAAGACTGGCCCCACAGACCACCACTAGCCTTAACTGCGCACTTTGTCCTCACCGATGTGCAAGCCAGGATCAACTTCCCGACTGGTCACCCATCCTAGTACTACTCCAAGTTGAACATGCTTAACTATGGAGTTCTTTAGTGATGGGCTCCCGGAAAAGGAGGTGCACCTTGGTGATATGAGTAGTCCAATCATTCCTTTTAATATCATGTTATCCGAGGATGTTACAATCTCCCCCACTTAGACTCTTGACGTCCTCGTCAAGGCTCAACTATATGGCCTCATAATCTGACCCCATTTTAGTGCAGACCCACAATGGCCCATGGACACCCAGCTCCCATCCACATCTACCAGCACAAGGGCGGCTCCATCTCATCTCTACGGATAGCCCTTTCCAACTTGCCTGGACCGCACGACTCAAGACTGGCATGCCACATGTCCATGTGGGCCCGAGAGTTACAAATGGTATTAGAGCCATAACCCCTCCAGTAGGTGGGGCCCACATGGGCATGTGGCATGCTAGTCTTGAGTCGTGCGGTCCAGGCAAGTTGGAAAGGGCTATCCATAGAGATGAGATGGAGCCGCCCTTACGCTGGTAGCTGTGGATGGGAGTTGGGTGTCCATGGGCCATTGTGGCTCTGCACTGAAATGGGGTCATATTATGAGGCCATATAGTTGAGCCTTGACGAGGACGTCAAGAGTCTAATTGGGGGAGATTGTAACATCCCAGGATTTGAGGCCTCAAATAACATGATCTTAAAAGGAATGATTGGACTACCCATATCACCAAGGTGCACCTCCTTTTCTAGGAGCCCATCACTAAAGAACTCCATAGTTAAGCGTGCTCAGCTTGGAGTAGTACTAGGATGGGTGACCAGTCGGGAAGTTGATCCTGGCTTGCGCGTCAGTGAGGACAAAGTGCACAGTTAAGGCTAGTGGTGGTCTGTGGGGCCAGTCGCCATTCCTAAAAAAAACTCTACTAGAGCCTAGGGCAGTGGGCCCGGGCGTTACATGCATGGTGTGGCATGTGTCCTTTCTTCTTGGACAAGTGTCTTCTAGAGTGCTAAGGTGGTGACACCTTCCCCTTGCTCTCTCTCTCTCTTCGGCCATGTATATATACCTCTTCCTTCCCATGTAAGAGAACCCCTTTAGCAATCCTTGCTTGCTTTCCTTGGTGGCTGACCTTGAGCTTGAAGAGCACTCTCCCTTGGAGCTTGGTGGGTGAGACAAAGCTTTTTGTGCTCTCTTTCATCTTCTTCCTTAGCAAGCCATGGTTTTATAGCTTTCCCTCTCTTCTTCTTTCTTCTTCTCGGGACATGGACCATGGTACCTTCTTTTGTCTCTTTTTCTTTCTTGACCATGGTTTTATCTTCCTTCTTGGAGGTGTTGTGGAGATCGATCTAGGAGGATCATCTTCTACCTTGAGCTAGGGAATCTTGGAGCTTGACCTTGGAGCTTATATCTTGGTGGTTGTTCTTTAGGCGGGTTATATAACTCTAACCCTACTTTGTTATTATCATTTTTATACTTGTTATCTTGCTAGTTGCTCTTAGCTTGTCTTTGCTTGCATGCTAGAAGCTTTCCTTGGTAGCTTTACATTCTATTTTTGAGAATAGAATTATGTTAAGTTAATTCCATGAGATGCACCTCTCTTTTCCTTGTTAGTATCGTCATCTTGAGGTAGAAGATGACTAAAATGATATGAGTTATGGTATGCTAACTGATATGATGTGCAACCTGACATGCAAACTGACCTGCCTTGTCTAGACCGATACACCTACCATGTTGGGGTTGTTATGATCTAGTGATGCCTTGGGAATAGGAGTCTTGAGTCTCCATGCTTTTTAGTTGAGTATGGAAGTCGACATGGATAACGCTAATCGGATACATGTGCAACCTAACACACCTAGTAAACTGATACTACTTAGCTGACACATCTTGGTTAGAGGTGAGAAGCACTTACCTTAAGGCTCAATAAATACAACCAACCCTAGTTTCCGATATCACATAGAGATCAATGTGGCTGATACACAAAGGGACACCTAGGACGATAGCCTAAGGGATGGTGAGGACGATACACTAGTTGATGGGTAGGATGATACCCTAAGGGATGGTGAGGCTGACACCTTAAGAGATGGTATAACTGATACACCTTCTCTTAGACCTCTAAACTGATATATTTTGTTGTGCCTTGGCTGACACACTCTCATTGAGGTGTTTAGCCCCATACCAAGTGATGTTAAACTGATACTCATCCTTGAAATGGTAGGTTGATACCCTATCTAGAGTGGTTGCTTGATACCTAAGCTAAGTTGATACCCTATCTTTAGTGTGGTGGCCTATACCCTATATTTAGTGTGTTGGTCGATACCCTAACCCTAACTGATATCCCTATGGGATGTAGTGGTGAATCTTGTTGATGCTAGGGTTACATGGTGTGCTATGATACTCTATGGTGAATGTTGAGACATACCATGTTGATGTTGATGTTTCATAAGTGATGGTGTGGTATCCTATGAAGTAGTTATATACATGATGTGAGGATTATGCTACTATAATCATAACATGTTTTATGATGATAATAAGAAATATGTTTCTATGTATCTGTGAGCTCTGATCTCCAAACCAGGACATAAACACGATTAAAACTTAGCGGAAGAGATTCGATAAATCAGCTGAAGACAAAAATCACGGGAAATTAAAACTTTTCGAGGCAAGAGCTTGGATCCATAAAAACTTCTTTCATAAAGTGAGATAAACTTGTTTACATCTCAGGATAATTACTTCTTGAGTAATTATATACATCAAGATACAAAATCTCAAGATCACCTAACACAAGACTCCAAGACCTGAGAGTACAGAGGACACATAGGACTGACTCTAACTACACCACATGGCAGACTAAATCTCCACCTGAGATTACTGCTGCTCCTGGTGCTGCTGCTGCTGAGACTGGTCACCTGTAGGCTGGTTCCTTCGTCTCCGACGTCCACCTAAAAAGTTGAAGTCTGCGGGGTGAGACAATATTTCATAATTGTCCCAGCGAGAGTTATAACTCTCCGCCAGAAGCTTTAATATAACATCAAAGAACATCTTAAGAAATAAAGCCTTCAAAGTATTAGATAACAATTGCAGCTATAACCAAGAACTCAACATCTATGAGGTATGAAGAAATATAAGCACTATTACAGTGTAACATTAATCAACTAACTTGGATTTATCTCTAACAAGTATACTACGTGGTTGATTATGTTTTACAAACAACATTATGCCATGTGGAGATGAGGTATACCACTCATACTCCAACTGATCACTGCGAAGTCACATCAGTATCATACATAGGTCATTAAGAGAGCCAGATTCTCATGACCTTCACCTTCCTCAGTCAGTAAGAGGATCACTTGTAGGACATCTCGTGTCTCTACTACTATAGCTCACCAGGGTGAACTGGTCCTTCGCTATTCTAGAGTCACAATGGCGTTCTGTACTCTCTTCGTCATCAGGAGGTTTCATGTTTACCTACCACTGATACGGTATGGAATTATAGTGGAGGATGGATGGATTACACATTTACATCACTTTCCTACACTAGGATGTAAGGTTCTACACATCCATGTACCCCACATACTCAAAAGTATGTGCTCCAGGAGTTCCCTGAGGAAAACCTGTTTCACCATCACTTAATCTCTGACAATGATGGATCTATGATCAGGGCTCTACTTTATACTTGATTAGTTAGGTAAATTCAGTATTCTTTAACAACATACATTGTTCTTCAAACAATAACAGTAGCATAACAGCTATAACAGAAGAATACTAAATGTAGCAGGCCTAACTCATATCAATCATAATTTCTCATCATACTCATCACAAGTCATCTCTAAAGCATGACTTTGATGGTATTCATGGCTCTCACAACCCATTATCATTATGGGATGCCATTGACAAGGCATCAAGTTACTTTTCTTATTCATAAGGCTAACAACATGCCTTCAATGAATATAACATCAACATCCATACCTGGATATGATCACCTTCATATCAGAACCTACATGGTTAATTCAACTGATAAAGGCAATACAAAATAAGGAATATACTTTCCGCTCTTGTCATAAGAGTTAAATCCTCCGATTCTCACCAATTGGAGTTTAATACTTATTTGCATGCCATTACCCTTGAATTAGGGTTTACCATTCACATTACATGTCATCACCCTTGAATTAGGGTTTACTATTCACATTAAGGTGAGTTGATCTCATATCATCATCATGTATGAGTAACATCATCATTGATGCTCTCAGATTAGTTAAAGGTTCATCATTTATCATAATTAGGGTTTCTATGACTTCACACAGGTGAATCATACCCTAATTATACACATTCATGTGCATTGAAGATGCTTCACTTAAGTTTCCATCCAATTAGGGTTACTTTCTCTCTCTAGGGTACTTTCTCTCTCTAGAGTACTTTCTCTCTCTAGAATACTTTATCTTTCTTCATACTAGTGGTTTATGATAACATTAGACTAGATCAAGTTGGATAGAGTCATCATGGCTAAAAACATCATTCTCATGTAATTAGGGTTTGAAATGAGCAAGATATAACTCAATTGACCCTTCAGGGGTATTTTGGTAATTCACCCCATTGATTATCATAATGGTTAAAACCTTAGTCAATTAACCCCTTAATATACTAGGTTATCATTAGGTTTTATATTAGGGCATCATTGAACTATTTATATTATCAATTGATTGAATGAAGTCAACCTTGAATTATCTTGATCGATATCAACCATCAACCCTCAATCGATTTGAGACCCATTGGTTGAGTTGACCTTTTAACCAATGTGACTTTCAGGACCGCGAGGGTGAGTTGACCGTTTAGCCACCTTTGACCTTAGGACCGCGAGCCCTCAGCCTCTTCCAAGACCGCGAGCCCTCTCAACCTTCTTCAAGACCGCGAGCCTCCATTTGGTTTCAAGACCGCGAGGATGGTGTGGACCGTTTGCCCACCTTTGACCTCAGGACCGTGAGGCCCCTCACGGTCTTGAGACCGTGAGCCCTCTGACGACCTTGAGACCGCGAGCCTCCTCACGACCTTGAGACCGCGAGCTCACATGGTCTCAACCACTTGGACCATCAACAAGATTCAATGATACAACCGACTATGTCAACCAATGTTGAAGCCCTCAAAAGGTCAGAGCCATGTTGACCACTTATGGATTGGGTCAATTAAGATTATGCTTAACCAATTGGTCATTCAATTGACCCTCAATTGCTGACCAATTAGGGTTGAAATCGATTCAATTAGGGTCTATCAATGTTCACCCTTCAACACTCATCAATGTGCATCAACACAAGGTTGAACCCTTCAATTGAGCTCCAATTGGGCCCAAACTTGGCCCAAACGGTCTTGAGAGCATTTGGGTGGACCCCATATGGGCTTGAGACCGTTTGCCCAAGATTTCATCAAGATCTAATGTGATTGGATAGGGGTTGAACCATGATTGAGTCACAAAAATCAGTATTTTAATCAATTTGATAACTTATTGAAATTGGGTCCTCAATTGATCAAATTAGCTTAACCCTAGACCTTCAAATGGTCATGGTTGATTGCCCTCGCGGTCCTGAGACCGTTTGGATGACCCCCAAATGGTCTTGAGACCGTTTAGGTCAATCAACCCTAAAAACCCTAATTAAGTCACCATAATTTCAGTACTGATTTCATCTAGGGTTAGCCCTAGTAATCACCCTTCAATTCTTAGCTCGTTTGGAATTAGACCATTAAACTTGGTGAGTTGTTGACTAACATAATTTTGAACAGTAATTTCATATGGTCAACGCTTGTTCAACGACCTTACACGGTCGTGAGACCGTTTGCCCAAAAAGGCAATTTCAGACCGTTTGAAAAGCAGGAATAAATTCAATTAAAGTTGTTACTTAAAAAGGTCATATATCCCGATTCCTTTGGAGTTAACTTCTCAAATTTTGAGAGTGATTAGCCTATATAATTAGGAACAGATTTCTTATACGGTCCACGCTCGTTCAACGGGTCCAAAAGGTCGTGAAGACCGTTTGCCCTCTCGCGGTCCAGTGACCGTTTGCTCACCTCGCAGTCCTGAGACCGAGAGAGAAAACTGTTGGGATCGTTTAAGAAAGTGAAAAGCGGTGGGTTTTTCTTGGAAATCACGCCTTCATCTCCTAGATCAAGAACAGTACGGATATCTCATGGATTTGCTTGCAAAATAGTAAGGAAAAGTAGGGAAATATGAAAAGCTATTATCTAACCGCATATAAGAGATGTACATAGTAAAGCATGGGTTTAGAGTTATAAAACCAGCCTAAAGCTTTCTCCTTGAGCTCCAAGATTTCAAGCTCCAAGATCTAATGGTGTCCTTGAGTTCCCACAGGTTGGCCAAGGTGAAAACGCCAAGGAAAAATGAGAAAGGATGGCTAGAAAGATAGGGTTTCATGAGTTAGTCACCAAATTGACCTTGAATTCGAGTTCTAACCATGGAATTAGGCAAGAAGAGAGATTCAAACCTACCTTGCACCCTTGGTCGTTCCTCTTGAGCTCCAAGACAGTCCTTATTCGGACAAGCAAAGGGAAACAGTGATATGCACGAAGGAAAGGTTCCTTTGCTTGAAAGGTAAAGTGTATATATATACTTGGGTGATGTTTCATTAAAGGCCCATAAGTTTCCCATAAATCCAACTAGGTCCTTCCTTCATTACTTGCTCGTCCCTTCCTCTTTATTCTAAGGACAAAACTTCTCTTAAGGTCTAGAAAAAAAAGGGCAAAGAAGATCAATCTAATACTAAGGTACATACATAAAAGGGATATTGTACATATACCCTGATTATTCAATCACAAGGTATATTTCATAACTTGATAATTCAATTGAGGTGACTTCCTCATCATTTATTCTCTAAATGATGGCAAGAATCTAGAAAGATACATTAGATGATATATTTTACAAATTGCATCGCTTAATTTGGGTAAATTGCATTTTACCCCAATTTAGGGTTTCAAGCACCAGGATTGCTTCCAGAGCTGCACCTTGGTGCCCAAGCTTGGGAAATCCCTCAAACTTTGCCAAAAAGATTTCTCATGATGTCTCAACATCAGAGGAACATCCCATCATGTGCAAATTGCAAGCTAACCCTTTCAACTGGGTAAATTGCACATAGGTCCCTATAAATCAAAACAATGCTACAACTTTAATTAAAAAGGAGCAAATATTGAAATATATGTTTCCGAGAAACTTAATTACATACTCAGAGTTAATCACAAAGATTTAATTACATATTTAGGCAAAACACCTAGGGTTAACTCATAACCCAGGTCAGGGATGTTACAAATTATCCACCCCTTACAAGGATTTCGTCCCCGAAATCGATAAGACATATTAAGAGAAAAGGGCAGGATACATCCTTCTCATCTCATTCTCTAACTCCCAAGTGGCTTCTTCAACACCACGGTGGTGCCAGAGGACTTTTACAAGACTTATATCTTTCTTTTTTAACTTTTTAATTCTTTTATCAAGGATTGACACTGGTCCTTCCTCATAGGATATATCATCATTCAATTCTACTTCCATGGGTTGTAGAACTGACTCAGTGTCTGGGTGACATTTCTTCAACATAGAAATGTGGAACACATGGTGTAACCTCTGTAACTCTGGGGGCAGCTCTAGTCTATATGCTACCCTTCCAATCCGTTCAATGATTGGATAAGGCCCCATAAATCTAGGAGCTAACTTCCCTTTCCTTCCAAAACGGAGGACTCCTTTCCAAGGTGAGACCTTGAGATACACTCTGTCTCCAATCTGGAACTCTAAGGGTCTACGACGTTTGTCAGCATAAGATTTGTGCCTATCCTGAGCAGTCTTAATCTTTTGTTGTATTACTTTAATCTTTTCAGTGGTCTGCTGCACAAGGTCAGGACCTAACAACTGATGTTCACCAGTCTCAAACCAACACAAAGGTGATCTACAACGTCTACCATACAAGGCTTCATAAGGTGCCATATCAATACTATGCTGATAGCTATTGTTATAGGCAAACTCTATCAAGCTTAGGTGTAGATCCCAACTTCCGGTGAACTGGAGAACACATGCTCTCAACAGGTCTTCTAAGGTTTGTATGGTCCTTTCCGACTGTCCATCAGTCTGCGGATGAAAGGCCGTACTAAACCTCAGTTTGGTGCCTAAGGCTCTGTGTAATTGTTCCCAAAAATGACTCGTAAACTGAGGACCTCTGTCAGAAACTATTGTGACAGGAACTCTGTGCAAACGCACTATCTCTTGAACATACAATTCTGATAACCTTTCAGCAGAAAAGGTTGTTTTGACAGGTAAGAAATGTGCTGTCTTAGTCAACCTATCAACAATTACCCAAATGGAATCATGTCCTTTGCTTGTCCTGGGTAGGCCAACTACAAAGTCCATGGTCACATGGTCCCACTTCCACTGTGGTATGGGTAAAGGTTGCATTGTACCTGCAGGCTTCTGGTGTTAAGCTTTAACTTGCTGACACACAGGACACCTCATAACAAATTCTGCAACATCCTTCTTCATTCCAGGCCACCAATACAGATCTTTCAAATTCCGATACATCTTGGTGCTCCCTAGATGCATAGAATACATGGAAGAATGGGCTTCTTCCAGGACTAACTTTCTCAAGTTGTCCACATCCGGCACTATCATCCTTCCATTATAATAAGCTACTTGATCCTCTGAGTCATGAAAACCATCTTGTTTCTCATCTCCATACTCAGATCTAATCTGTTGAACTGCAGCATCACCTAGATGTGCTTCCTTAATCTGCTCTCTTAGGGTAGGTTTAATATGCATCTCAGCTAACAAACCGGCTAACAACGACACCTTCAATTGTACATTGTCTTGCCTTAAAGAGATAAGCATATCTCTCCTAGAGCATACTAAAGAGATTAGTTGTGCTCTATTCATGGTTGATGTTGCTGATTTCCTACTCAAGGCATCTGCAACAACATTGGCCTTTCCTGGATGGTAATCAATTATACAGTCATAGTCCTTGATTAACTCCATCCAGCGACGTTGCCTCATGTTGAGCTCATGCTGAGAGAAGATATACTTAAGGTTTTTTTGGTCTGTGAAAATCTGGAATGTTTCTCCGTAGAGATAGTGTCTCCAGATTTTCAAGGCATGAACCACAGCAGCTAACTCTAGATCGTGTGTCGGATAATTCTCCTCGTGTTTCTTAAGCTGTCAGGAAGCAAAACAAATTACTTGTTTATCCTGCATATCAACACACATCCAAGTCCATTCTTGGAAGCATCACAGAAAACTACATATCCTTTTTCTTGTTCAGGTAGCACTAGCACAGGTGCACTTGTCAATCTCTCCTTCAGCAACTGGAAAGACTGTTGACACTTATCACTCCAAGAAAAAGGAACATCTTTTCGGGTCAACTTGGTCAAAGGTAAGGCTATAGAACTAAAGTTCTTAATGAACCTTCGATAATAGCCAGCTAACCCCAAGAAACTTCGAATCTCCGTCGGTGTTTTTGGTTGTTCCCACTGTAGAACAGATTCTACTTTCGTAGGGTGAACACGAATTCCCGAGGCAGATATCACATGACCAAGAAAAGATACCTCCGGTAGACAAAACTCACAATTGCTAAACTTAGCATACAGCTTATGTTCTCTTAGCAAGGTCAAAGCTTGGCGAAGATGCTGTTCATGTTGCTGAGCATCCTTACTATAGATCAGAATGTCATCTATGAAGACGACAACACACCGATCAAGGAAAGGTCGAAAAACTCTATTCATGAGTTCCATAAATGCAGCTGGTGCATTGGTTAGTCCAAACGACATAACCGTGAACTCATAGTGACCATATCTTGTCCTAAAGGCAGACTTGGATATGTCACTATCCTTAATACGGAGTTGATGATATCCAAACCTCAAGTCTATTTTTGAAAAGACTGTTGCACCACGCAACTGGTCAAAGAGATCATCAATCCTCGGCAGAGGGTACTTATTCTTTATTGTTACTTTATTGAGTTGTCTGTAGTCGATGCACAACCGCATTGATCCATCTTTCTTTTTAACAAACAAGACCGGAGCACCCCAAGGTGAAGTACTTGGTCGGATAAAACCTCTCTCAAGTAACTCTTGAAGCTGTTTCTTGAGTTCTGCCATCTCGGCAGGCGCCATTCTATACGGAGTCTGAGCTATGGGTTTTGTATCTAGAATCAGATTGATTTCAAAATCAATCTCCCGAGGTGGTGGTATACCAGGAAGTTCTTCAAGAAACACATCTTCAAATTCCCTGACTATAGGAATTTTAGTAGGATTGGAACTTTCCTTGGTAACATCTACCACATGGGCTAAGAATGCATAACATCCTTGCCTCAACAGCTTATCAACAACCATAGCTGATACAAGACAGGTGGGCATAATCTTTCTTTCTCCTTGAAAGATCCATGTGTTGCTTTCATCAGCAAACACAACCAACTTGGACTCACAATCCAAGACAACTCTATACCTTTCTAAGGTATCCATCCCAAGGATTATATCAAATCCTTGCATATCAAGTGGTATAAGGTCCACTTGAATGCGATGGTCAGAAAAGAAGAGGATGCAGGGAGAACATACCTCCTGCAAAACGGCAGACCCACTCAACGGAGTCTCCAACAACAAACTATCTTCCCTATGACTAACAGTCACATTGCAGTTACGAATCACTTCACGAGTGATGAAAGAGTGCGTGTCACCCGGATCAATCAGAATGGATACAACACAGGATGTAGACATATCAGAATATAAAAGTTTCATCTGACCTGCCACTACCCGTGGATTGATCACTGCCTCAGGTGGGTTCATAGCATAGAACCTCGCAGTCGCCTGGTGTTGAGGTGGTGCTGATGATCCAGCTTGAGACGCTTGTCTACGTCCTTGAGCTGCTTCTTGATGTTGTCTGCTCTGAGATCTCTGTTGATTCTGTCTCAGAGGTTGTTGTGTCACACTAGCAGGCCTAGAACGATAATCCTTCATCAAGTGTCCCACCTTACCACAGTTGTAACAACTCCTCTCCTGTTGTTGTGGTCTGGGTGGTCCAGTAACTGACACAGATGCATAACTGTGCGTCCCTGGAAGCGGTTGACTCCGTCCTCTACCTCTTCTTGGTGTCCATTGAGTTTGAAAACTCGATCTGGGTGGTGGAGGGTTAGGTGCAGAGAATCTAGGTTTCTTGAAATCCCTAGATGAAGAACCCTGGAACTGTGGATATCTTTTATGGGTTTGTCTCTTCTCAACCACAGATCTCTCTATCCTTCGGACTGACTCAACGAAGGTAGAGAATCTCTCTCGGTTCTCTAAGGTAGATACAGGGGTTGACATATCAGAATTCAAACCCTTCTCGAATCTTCTGATTCTTTCCTCATCTGTAGCAGCCATGTGCGGACAGAACCGCAGCAACTCCATGAACTTAGCTTCATACTCGCTAATGTTCATCATACCTTGCCTTAGTTTCTCGAACTGAGAGATCTTCTCATCTAGGAAGGTCTTTGGAAAATATCTATTGATAAATTCCCGACGAAACTCTTCCCATGAGAACTCTACTCCAGGTCTCTTATGCTCTTCCATGTTCCACCAGTGACCAGCACTGCCTTTGAGAAGATAGACAGCATGTCTAACCTTCTCAGCTTCCGGAATCATAAGAATTCTGAAAGCCTTCTCCAACTCTGTCAACCATAAGTCAGCATTTGCAGGGTCGGCAGTTCCGAAGTACTCGGTAGCTCCGACACGACGAAGTCGTTCGAACGTCTTACTGATACCTTGTGCTTCATGCTGGACAGGTTCCCTAGGTGCAGGAATGGGCATCCTATCGGTTATATGTGTCATGGCAGTCATGAACTGCCCGAACATCATCTGTACAGCTGGGTTACTCATGTCAGCTGGGTCGAACTGGGGTGGCTCTCTTGGCGACTCAGGTGCAGGTTGTTCTATCCTCGGAACCCTTGCACCGCCTCGAGGTGCACTAGCACTACTCTCTGCCACGTACTCATCATGATGTTCTGACATCCTTAGGTATCTTCTTCTCCTGAGGAGCAGAAGATTCTATTAGATAAGGAAGGAGTACTATAGATAGACTCGACATCCTAAGTCCTATGCCTCTGTAGACTCAACTGACCTAGAGCTCTGATACCACTAATTGTGAGCTCTGATCTCCAAACCATGACATAAACACGATTAAAACTTAGCGGAAGCAATTCGATAAATCAGCTGAAGACAAAAATCACGGGAAATTAAAACTTTTCGAGGCAAGAGCTTGGATCCATAAAAACTTCTTTCATAAAGTGAGATAAACTTGTTTACATCTCAGGATAATTACTTCTTGAGTAATTATATACATCAAGATACAAAATCTCAAGATCACCTAACACAAGACTCCAAGACCTGAGAGTACAGAGGACACATAGGACTGACTCTAACTACACCACATGGCAGACTAAATCTCCACCTGAGATTACTGCTGCTCCTGGTGCTGCTGCTGCTGAGACTGGTCACCTGTAGGCTGGTTCCTTCGTCTCCGACGTCCACCTAAAAATTTGAAGTATGCGGGGTGAGACAATTTTTCATAATTGTCCCAGTGAGAGTTATAACTCTCCGCCAGAAGCTTTAATATAACATCAAAGAACATCTTAAGCAATAAAGCCTTCAAAGTATTAGATAACAATTGCAGCTATAACCAAGAACTCAACATCTATGAGGTATGAAGAAATATAAGCACTATTACAGTGTAACATTAATCAACTGACTTGGAGTTATCTCTAACAAGTATACTACGTGGTTGATTATGTTTTACAAACAACATTATGCCCTGTGGAGATGAGGTATACCACTCATACTCCAACTGATCGCTGTGAAGTCACATCAGTATCATACATAGGTCATTAAGAGAGCCGGATTCTCATGACCTTCACCTTCCTCAGTCAGTAAGAGGATCACTTGTAGGACATCTCGTGTCTCTACTACTATAGCTCACCAGGGTAAACTGGTCCTTCGCTATTCTAGAGTCACAGTGGCGTTCTGTACTCTCTTCGTCATCAGGAGGTTTCATGTTTACCTACCACTGATAGGGTATGGAATTATAGTAGAGGATGGATGGATTACACATCTACATCACTTTCCTACACTAGGATGTAAGGTTGTACACATCCATGTACTCCACATACTCAAAAGTATGTGCTCCAGGAGTTCCCTGAGGAAAACCTGTTTCACCATCACTTAATCTCTGACAATGATGGATCTATGATCAGGGCTCTACTTTATACTTGATTAGTTAGGTACATTCAGTATTCTTTAACAAGATACATTGTTCTTCAAACAATAACAGTAGCATAACAACTATAACAGAAGAATACTAAATGTAGCAGGCCTAGCTCATATCAATCATAATTTCTCATCATACTCATCACAAGTCATCTCTAAAGCATGACTTTGATGGTATTCATGGCTCTCACAGCCCATTATCATTATGGGATGCCATTGACAAGGCATCAAGTTACTTTTCTTATTCATAAGGCTAACAACATGCCTGCAATGAATATAACATCAACATCCATACCTGGATATGATCACCTTCATATCAGAACCTGCATGGTTAATTCAACTGATAAAGGCAATACAAAATAAGGAATATACTTTCCGCTCTTGTCATAAGAGTTAAATCCTCCGATTCTCACCATTTGGAGTTTAATACTTATTTGCATGCCATTACCCTTGAATTAGGGTTTACTATTCACATTACATGTCATCACCCTTGAATTAGGGTTTACTATTCACATTAAGGTGAGTTGATCTCATATCATCATCATGTATGAGTAACATCATCATTGATGCTCTCAGATTAGTTAAAGGTTCATCATTTATCATAATTAGGGTTTCTATGACTTCACACAGGTGAATCATACCCTAATTATACACATTCATGTGCATTGAAGATGCTTCACTTAAGTTTCCATCCAATTAGGGTTACTTTCTCTCTCTAGGGTACTTTCTCTCTCTAGAGTACTTTCTCTCTCTAGAATACTTTATCTTTCTTCATACTAGTGGTTGATGATAACATTAGACTAGATCAAGTTGGATAGAGTCATCATGGCTAAAAACATCATTCTCATGTAATTAGGGTTTGAAATGAGCAAGATATAACTCAATTGACCCTTCAGGGGTATTTTGGTAATTCACCCCATTGATTATCATCATGGTTAAAACCTTAGTCAATTAACCCCTTAATATCCTAGGTTATCATTAGGTTTTAGATTAGGGCATCATTGAACTATTTATATTATCAATTGATTGAATGAAGTCAACCTTGAATTATCTTGATCGATCTCAACCATCAACCCTCAATCGATTTGAGACCCATTGGTTGAGTTGACCTTTTAACCAATGTGACTTTCAGGACCGCGAGGGTGAGTTGACCATTTAGCCACCTTTGACCTTAGGACTGCGAGCCCTCAGCCTCTTCCAAGACCGCGAGCCCTCTCAACCTTCTTCAAGACCGCGAGCCTCCATTTGGTTTCAAGACCGCGAGGATGGTGTGGACCGTTTGCCCACCTTTGACCTCAGGACCGCGAGGCCCCTCACGATCTTGAGACCATGAGCCCTCTCACGACCTTGAGACCGCGAGCCTCCTCATGACCTTGAGACCGCGAGCTCACATGGTCTCAACCACTTGGACCATCAACAAGATTCAATGATACAACCGATAATGTCAACAAATGTTGAAGCCCTCAAAAGGTCAGAGCCATGTTGACCACTTATGGATTGGGTCAATTAAGATTATGCTTAACCAATTGGTCATTCAATTGACCCTCAATTGCTGACCAATTAGGGTTGAAATCGATTCAATTAGGGTCTATCAATGTTCACCCTTCAACACTCATCAATGTGCATCAACACAAGGTTGAACCCTTCAATTGAGCTCCAATTGGACCCAAACTTGGCCCAAACGGTCTTGAGAGCATGTGGGTGGACCCATATGGTCTTGAGACCGTGTTCCCAAGATTTCATCAAGATCTAATGTGATTTGATAGGGGTTGAACCATGATTGAGTCACAAAAATTAGTATTGTAATCAATTTGATAACTTATTGAAATTGGGTCATCAATTGATCAAATTAGCTTAACCCTAGACCTTCAAACGGTCATGGTTGACTGCCCTCGCGGTCTTGAGACCGTTTGGATGACCCCCAAACGGTCTTGAGACCGTTTAGGTCAATCAACCCTAAAAACCCTAATTAAGTCACCATAATTTCAGTACTGATTTCATCTAGGGTTAGCCCTAGTAATCACCCTTCAATTCTTAGCTCGTTTGGAATTAGACCATTAAACTTGGTGAGTTGTTAATTAACATAAATTTGAACAGTAATTTCATATGGTCAACGCTTGGTCAACGACCTTACACGGTCTTGAGACCGTTTGCCCAAAAAGGCAATTTCAGACCGTTTGAAAATCAGGAATAAATTCAATTAAAGTTGTTACTTAAAAAGGTCATATCTCCCGATTCCTTTGGAGTTAGCCTCTCAAATTTTGAGGGTGATTAGACTATATAATTATAAACAGATTTAGTATACGGTCCACGCTCGGTCAACGGTTCCAAACGGTCGGGAAGACCGTTTTCCCTCTCGCGGTCCAGAGACCGTTTGCTCACCTCGCGGTCCTGAGACCGAGAGAGCAAACTGTTGGGACCGTTTAAGAAAGTGAAAAGCGGTGGGTTTTTCTTGGAAATCACGCCTTCATCTCCTAGCTCAAGAACAGTACAGATATCCCATGGATTTGCTTGCAAAATAGTAAGGAAAAGTAGGGAAATATGAAAAGTTATCATCTAACCGCATATAAGAGATGTACATAGTAAAGCATGGGTTTAGAGTTATAAAACCCGCCTAAAGCTTGCTCCTTGAGCTCCAAGCTTTCAATATCCAAGCTCTAATGGCGTCCTTGAGTTCCCACAGGTTGGCCAAGGTGAAAACTCCAAGGAAAAACGAGAAAGGATGGCTAGAAAGATAGGGTTTCATGAGTTAGTCACCAAATTGACCTTGAATTCGAGTTCTAACCATGGAATTAGGCAATAAGAGAGATTCAAACCTACCTTGCACCCTTGGTCGTTCCTATTGAGCTCCAAGACAGTCCTTATTCGGACAAGCAAAGGGAAACAGTGATATGCACAAAGGAAAGGTTCCTTTGCTTGAAAGGTAAAGTGTATATATATACTTGGGTGATGTTTCATTAAATGCCCATAAGTTTCCCATAAATCCAACTAGGTCCTTCCTTCATTACTTTCTCGTCCCTTCCTCTTTATTCTAAGGACAAAACTTCTCTTAAGGTCTAGAAAAAAAGGGTAAAGAAGATCAATCTAATACTAAGGTACATACATAAAAGGGATATTGTACATATACCCTGATTATTCAATCACTAGGTATATTTCATAACTTGATAATTCAATTGAGGTGACTTCCTCATCATTTCTTCTCTAAATGATGGAAAGAATCTAGAAAGATACATTAGATGATATATTTTACAAATTGCATCCCTTAATTTGGGTAAATTGCATTTTACCCCAATTTAGGGTTTCAAGCACCAGGATTGCTTCCACAGCTGCACCTTGGTGCCCAAGCTTGGGAAATCCCTCAAACTTTGCCAAAAAGATTTCTCATGATGTCTCAACATCAGAGGAACATCTCATCATGTGCAAATTGCAAGCTAACCCTTTCAACTGGGTAAATTGCACATAGGTCCCTGTAAATCAAAACAATGCTACAACTTTAATTAAAAAGGAGCAAATATTGAAATATATGTTTCTGAGAAACTTAATTACATACTCAGAGTTAATCACAAAGATTTAATTACATATTTAGGCAAAACACCTAGGGTTAACTCATAACCCAGGTCAGGGATGTTACAGTATCATGACATATCTCACAATGATGAGGAAAGTGATAACCTAAGGGTGGTTGGCAATCTAACCTTCTAAACCCTAATCGGGTAAAGTGAAACCCTAATTGTTATAACATAAAGTGTATGATATGAATGTATAGCATGAGTTCTATGAGATGATGATGCTTTGCCTTTTTGTTATCAGTTTCTAACCATGCATGTGATATTGATTGATGTACATAGCTAGGTTTGAGCTATGGTGGTTTTGATGTGATGGACATGTGGTCCTTGTGATGGACAGTGGTCCTTGTGATGGATATTGGTCCTTGTGATGGACATTGGTCTCTTCGATGGACATGTGGTCTCTATGATGGACACATGGTGAATAATAAGTATAAAGAGACATGATGTGATGAGATCACACGGAATGTGAATGAATGTGTTTTGGTGATGAGTCATGCCATGTTTATGAAGATCTTGTTTAGAGGTTATACATGGTGACTTAATTGATGCTTAAAGATGTTTAAACTGGTCTAATTAATTAAGTGAAACCTAATAATGTATTTACCATGTGCCATAGATCCATTCCAATATCAGCTTTACTACTGGATGGTGAAACGAGTTTAATTCGGAGCGCATATTTTTGAATATGTGGGGTACTAGTAGAGTAATTCCTTGTATCCTTAAATACATGATGTGTGAGACGACCATGCGTGAGCCAATCTCGATGTGATATGGATGGGCATGTGTGAGCCACTCCTTTTGTTAGAATAGCCATGCATGAGCATGTTCTTCTAGTGTGGTGGGATGGTTATGTTTATATATGTGGATAGCCATGCGTGAACCAATCCCTGATCTTGACTATATGTAACTTTGTAGTTGACTGCTATGTCTCTGTGGTGTTTTCTCTTGTATCGACCAAGAAGTGTGGTGAGGTTGTAGATTTCAGTTCTTCCATTATATCTTTTGTGGCACTGACTTCAACTATATGCATATAGTGGTCGATTGGATGTGGATGCTACGATTCAAATTGTGGGGCATGATAAATACGAAATTAGTCATGTAGTATAATTGTATAGGATCAAATATAAAAATATTGGTTTAGTCCTTGCTTGATCTTTATACAATGTTGTTGATAAAGAATATACATGCTCTTCATATTCCTTTTTAATAATTAATATGTTTTATAATTTAATAATCATTATCTGCTTCATTGTAGTTACGTTCAACCTGCTGCCTAGTTTATCTTATATGTGATAATAATAAAGTTGGTAGAGAGTTATATCTATCATTGGGACTGTGTGTCTCACCATGTTGGTTAACAACCTTTTTAAGGAGGACGAGCATGAAGAGGTAGAGATCGTGCAAAGGAGGTTGAGCAACAATAATAGGAGCAATAGTTAATAAGGTAGGAAGTTCTACTGGTTGTCTTTGTTGATAGAGGCCTAGAGTCATCCATGTACACTCGGGTCCTTGGGAGTGTTTTGTAGATGTTTTGCAAACGTGTTAACTTTAAGTGCCTTTGTATATCGGCTGTGATGGAATCTTGTATATATGTTTTGGAACAGTACCTTCATTAGAGGTTGATAGCATGCTTTGTGGATGCTTTGAGGCATAAATGTGCACAAGTATAAAGGTTCTTGGTATGTGGTTGTTTATGAAAAAGGTTCTAAATTTTTAGTCTTTTCTGCTAATAAGCTCATTAATATGTATTTTAAATTTATGTTTTAAGTAATCTCATTTTTCGAGGTTCGTGCAGGGTGTCACTGCGTGGTAGGTTGGTATCTGAGCTTTAGGTTCACTGAGTCTATAGGGACCTAAGACTAGGGTTTGTGTCTATTCTAGTGTCCTCCAGTCTGTCTTATAGTCAATTCTTCTTATGCATAAAAAGAAGTAAATCTTATAGATGTCTGGAGAACACAAAGAACATGCTACCGAGAGTAGTTTTGCTGCATCAAGTGGTGGTGCAAAGAACACAACACATGAAGATCAGGTGCCTAAAGTCCCCTGGTTTGACCCTGCCATGATACAAAACCCTGCCTTTCAATCACTTTTTGGGAAGTTTATGGATACAATGATTCATATGGCAGATAGGCGGCCTTCATCTAGCCTAGGGAACTTGTTCCCCATGTTGAATCTTCATGTAATGGGAAGACTTTGTAATGGCTTCATAGTGCTGGAGTAGTTGAGCATGTTGGAATAGCTGACCCATCAGATGTAGATCTGTGGCTGATTGAGCTTAAGAAGACCTTTAAGATCATGAGTATCCTTGAAAAGGATAAGGTAAATCATGATGTGTACCTCTTGAGAGGAAGTGTTGGCCATTAGTGGGCCATAGAGGAGGAGAAAAGACCTGGTGATGTGGTTGGTTGGGAGGAGTTCTGACGGGAGTATATAAGTTGATATTTCCCACGAACGTATCTGGATGAGAAGATCAGTCAGTTCAAGAGGATTCAATTGGGGTCCATGATGATCAACAAGTTGAGTCAAGGTTTATGGAGTTGTTGAGGTTATGTCCTCACATGTCTACAATAGAATATGAGAGTATTCATAATTTTGAGAAGGGGTTGAATCTTTAGTTGTCTACCCCATCTATTGCTTTGGAGAATCCAGAGAGGTTTGCTGCCTTTGTGGAGTCTGTTTAGAGGATAGAATGATGTTTGATGGAGAAGCACAAGGTTAGTACTAAGAAGTGGTATGCACAGTTTTTAGGGTAGTCGTCAGGTGGCTTCAAGAAATCGAGGTTTTCTTCACCACCAGCGTCGTAGAGGTTCAGTGCTTCGATATAGTGGTCACCAAGAAAGGGAAGAGACCATAGTTTTCCACCGTCAATAGCCCAGAGTGTTGCATTAGCATAAGTGATAGGACTTCCTAGGCCTTGGTATGAGAGAAAAATGCGTTACAAGTGTGGACAAGTTGTCCATACCAGACAGTTCTGTCTAGTGCAGGATGATGAAGTGGACCAGCAACTGAGGCAGAGTCAATAGGGCTCGTAGAGACAGCAGAATAGTGGTGCAATAGGATAAGGACGTGCAAGCATCCCAAGCTGGATCGTCTGCTTAGGGAAGTAGAGGACGGGGGTGACAACATGCAATGGCTAGATTCTATGCCATGAGTCAGCCAGAGGAGGTGGTCAACCCGCAAGTGGTGAAGATGGAGTTATTTCATTCTTATTTGTCTTATGCTTGCTTTATATCTATTTTGGTTGACTCGAGTGCTACACACTCTTTTATCACATGGGAAGTTCTTAGTAGTTTCTCTTTTCTTGTTAGTCGTAGAAAGAGTCACTTCTTGCTAGAAACCTCATTGGTCAGTTATGCAGTGTTGTAGGATGTGTGTCCTTCCTGTTTTCTCTCTTTTTTGGGACACACCATTCAAGTTGATCTCATACCACTTGACATGCATGGATTCAATGTGATCCTTGGAATTGAAACCCTGGAGAATTGTAGAGTAGTATTGGATTGTAGTTCCAAGCAAGCGACATTCTTAGATGGTAGTGAGACGTTGATCTTCCAAGGAGATAGGAAGATTCTTCCGACATGTCTTATTACAGCTATGGTAGCAAGGAAGCTTCTGAGACAAGGGTGTGAGGCATTTTTGGCACATGTGGTGGATACAGAGGTGAGGAGTCTTAGTATACAGGAAGCACTAGTGGTTAGGGAGTTTGAGGATGTGTTTTCTAAAGAGTTTCCAAGTATTCCTCCACCCCATGAGATTGATTTTGAGATCAATATGGTTCCTGGTACGCAACCTGTAGCTCAAACACCATATAGGATGGAACTGATAGAGATGGTAGAGTTGAAGAGACAGCTGCAAGAACTGCTTGACAAAGGTTTCATCAGGCCAAGTACATTACCATGGGGTTCTCCAGTGTTGTTTGTGAAGAAGAAGGATGGGTCTATGAGGTTGTGCATAGATTATAGGCAGTTGAACAAGGTCACGATAAATAATAAGTATCCTTTGCTGAGGATTGATGATCTGTTTAATCAGTTGTGTCATGCAACAATATTCTCAAAGATATATCTACGGTCAGGTTATCATTACTTGAGGATCAAGGAGGATGGCATACCAAAGCCAACTTTTAGGATGAGGTATGGTCACTACAAGTTTGTGGTTATGTCATTTGGGTTGACCAATGCACCAACATTGTTCATGGATTTGATGAATAGGTTGTTTCAACAGTTCCTTGATTAGTTTGTAGTTTTCTTCATAGAGGACATTTTGATATATAGTTGGGACAGTCAACAGTATGAACAACATCTTCGTCAGGCGTTGATTGTGTTGAGACAACATCAACTCTATGCTAAGTTCAGCAAGTGCGAGTTATGGTTGAGGGAGGTAGATTTCTTAGGGCACGTTACATCCACAGAAGGAGTACGAGTGGACCCTAAGAAGGTAGAATATGTGACAGAATGGGAGCAACCGAAGACACCGACAGAAGTGTGTAGTTTTTTAGGGTTGGCGGGCTACTACAGGAGGTCCATTAAGAACTTTAGTGTTATCTCCCTACCCCTAACTAAGTTGACAAGAAAGGATGTGCCATTCCTTTGGGATGACAAATGTCAACAAGCTTTTTAGACGTTGAAGAAAAAGTTGACAAGTGCACCAATTTTGGTTTTTCCTGAGCAAGGAAAAGGATACATAGTCTTTTTTGATACATCTAAGAATGGTTTGGGATGTGTGTTGATGTAGGACAAGCAAGTAGTTTCTTTGTCTTCCCGACAACTTAAGAAACACGAGGAGAATTATGCAACGCATGAAATGGAATTAGCTAAAGTAGTACATGATTTGAAGATTTGGAGTTGTGTGGGGAGAATGTCAGATCTTCACAGATCACATGAACCTGAAGTATATCTTTTCACAACAGGAGTTGAATATGAGGCAACGCAGTTGGATGAAGTTGATTAAAGATTATGATTGCATAATTGATTATCATCCGGGAAAGGTGAATGTTTTAGCAGATGCCTTGAGCAAGAAATCATCATCTGTGAGTAGAGGTCATTTGAGTTATTTGATTTGTCCCAAGCGAGACACGTTGGTCTCCTTGCGTCAGATGAATGTCAAGTTTGAAGTCTCTTTGTTAGCCAGTTTGTTGGCACAATTACAAGTGAATCCTACACTGAGACAGAAAATCAAAGAGGATCAATAGACAGATATAGTGACACAATAGATTAGATCAGAGTTTGACAGTGGGAAGCATGATGGTTTTCATGAGACAGAAGACGGGATAGTATGTTATCATCATAGGATAGTAGTTCCTGATGCGAATAACCTGAGGAAGATGGTGCTGGAAGAGGCTCATACATCTGTGTATCCTATGCATCCATGTAGTACTAAGATGTATTACATCATGAAGGATATTTATTGGTGGCCAGGCTTGAAGAAAGATGTAGCTGCACTCGTTGCAAGATATGCAATATGTCAACAAGTCAAAGTTGAGCATCATAAGCCTACAAGAACGTTGCAACCATTGCCTATACCTCAGTGGAAATGGGATCATGTGACTATGGACTTTGTGGTTGGTCTACCTAGGACAACTGAATGTGATGATTCTATTTGGGTGATCGTTGACAGGTTGACCAAGTCAGCACATTTCCTTCCCATGAAGATAACATTCATGGAACATAAGCTTTCCCAAGTCTATGTTGACGAGATAGTGTGTTTGCACGGTATTCTATCTACTATCATGTCAGATAGAGGTCCTCCATTCACAAGTTGCTTTTTGGAGAGACTGCATATAGCTTTAGGTATGCAGTTGAAGTTCAATACTTCTTTCCACCAACAGACAGATGGTCTGTCTAAAAGGACCATTCAGATCTTAGAGGATCTGTTGAGGGCTTGTATTCTTCAGTTCACAAGAAGTTGGGATATACACCTCAGTCTAATAGAGTTCATCTACAATAACAACTATTAGAGAAGTATTGACATGACACCATACGAGGTGTTTTATGGGGGGCGTTGCAGATCTACATTGTGTTGGTATTAGACATGGGAGTATCAGCTTCTAGGTCCTCAGCTTGTGCAATAGAAGATAGAGAAGATTAAAGTGATACAAAAATAGTTGAAAGCAGTATAGGAAAGATAGAAGTCGTATGCAGACAATCGTCATAGACCCTTGGAGTTCCAAGTGGGAGATAAAGTATATCTGAAGGTCTCCCCCTGTAAAGGTGTTTTGAGGTTTGGAAAGAAGGGTAAGTTGGCTCCCAGATTTATGGGACCTTACCCAGTTGTGGTACGAGTTGGGAAGGTATCCTATAAGTTGGAATTGCCACATGAGTTGCACATGTTTTATCCAATATTTGATCTCAATATGCTGATGAAGTGTCATCCAGACACAGAGTCTGTGTTATAAACTGTGGAGGTGGAGCTTGATGAGGATATGATCTATGTGGAAGGTCAAGTGTTGATTCTTGATCGGAGGGTGAAGAAGTTGAAGATAAAGGACCTTGTGCTTGTGAAGGTTCTTTGACATCATCGTCGTGTTGAGGAAGCCATGTGGGAGCTTGAAGAGGAGAGGAGGAGAAAGTATCATTCTCTTTTCTCTTAGGATTTTGGGGGTGAAATCCCTGTTAGGGGTAGGACCCTAACCCAAGTTGGGATAACCCTATTTGTTTTAATTAAGAGTGTTGCTTAGATCCTTGCTCTAATCATCTAAGATGTAATTAGGGCATGTTGGAGGTTTGTGCGCCTTGTTTGAGTCTGTTTCATTGATGTTTGTGCTTTGCGTTGATATTTTGATGCAACTTGCAACTTATCCAGAAGAGGGGTTGATATGTAAGTTTTCCAACTCTTGAGTGTTTCTTGTCTCTCTTGGCATCATCTAGAGGAGAGAGGAAGTGTTGGGTGCCTTGTTTTGTCCTTGGTTGAGTGGTGACATCCTTGATGATGTTTTAGGTACATGTTTGAGGTGTGCTTTGGTCATGAGAGTGTTGTCTCAGGCTTGAGAGCCTTGGTGAGACCCTATGTTGGTTTGTGGTTGCCTTGAAGAGGCTTGGTATTGATTGTGGGTGTATTGATGGACATCCTATCGGTTTGTGGCACCTATAGATCACCATATCGAGTTGTGGTGACTCTGGAGGAGTGCCAAATCAGTTTGTGACCTAGGGTTTCATCCCTATCGGTTTGGATGGGTGTGTCGACCTTGACCTTCCATGGCGACCTAGTTGGCGAGACATAGGTTATATCACCTTGTTCCATGGTGTTTCATGTGTCTTTTATTCTTGGACAAGTGTCTTCTAGGGTGCTAGAGTGGTGACACCTTCCCCTTGATCTCTCTCTCTCTTCGGCCATGTATATATACCACCTCCTTCCCATGCAAGAGAACCCTTTTAGCGATCCTTGCTTGCTCTCATTGGTGGTAGACCTTGAGCTTGAAGTACACTCTCCCATTAAGCATGGTGGGTGATCTGAAGCTTGTGGTGCTCTCTTTCATCTTCTTCCTTGGTATGCCATGGTTTTCTAGCTTTCCTTCTCTTCTTCTTTCTTCTTCTCGGCTATGGACCTTGGTACCTTCTTTTCTCTCTTTTGCTCTCTTGACCATGGTTCTATCTTCCTTCTTGGAGGTGTTGTGGAGATTGAGCTAGGAGGATCTACTTCTACCTTTATCTAGGGAAACTTTGAGCTTAGAGTTTGGTGTTTGTCCTTGAAGCGGGTTATATAACTCTAACCCTACTTTGCTATTATCACTTTTCTACTTGTTATCTTGCTAGTTGCTCTTAGCTTGTCTTTGCTTGCATGCTAGTAGCTTTCCTTGGTATCTTTACATTATGGTTTTGAGAATATAACTATGTTAAGTTGCTTCCATGAGATGCACCTTTCTTTGTCTTGGTAGTGTCATCATCTTGTGGTAGGAGATGACTAAACCAATATGAATTATGGTATGCTAACCGATATGATGTGCAACCCGACATGCAAACTAACATGCCTTGTCTAGACTGATACACCTACCATGTTGGGGTTGTTATGATCTAGTGATGCCTTGGGAAGAGGAGTGTTGAGTCTCCATTCTTTTAACTTGAATATAAAAGTCTACATGGGTAACCCTAATCTGATACATGTGTAACCCGACACACCTAGAAAATCGATACTCCTTAGCCGACACATCTTTGTTAGAGGTGAGAATCACCTACCTCGAGGCTCAACCAATACAACCAACCCTAGAGACCGATATTATATAGAGATCTATGTGGCTGATACACAAAGGGGCCCTAGGCCAATACCCTAAGGGATGGTGAGGCTGATACCTTAGTTGATGGGTAGGTCGATACCCTAAGGGATGGTGACGCTGATACCTTAAGAGATGGTATAAATGATACACCTTCTCTTGTACCTCTAAACTGATATCTTTTGTTGTGCCTTGGCCGACACACTCTCATTGAGGTGTTGAGCCTGATACCAACTGATGCTAAACCAATACTCATCCTTGAGTTGGTAGACTGATGCCCTATCTAGAGTGGTTGTATGATACCTAAGCTATGTCGATACCCTATCTTTAGTGTGGAGGTCGATACCCTATCTTTAGTGTGATGGCCGATACCCTAACCCTAACCGATATCCCTATGTGGTGTAGTTGTGCATCTTGTTGATGTTAAGGTTACATGGTGTGCTATGATACTATATGGTAATAGTTGAGACATATCATGTTGATGTTGATGTTTCATAAGCGATGGTGTGGTATCCTGTGAAGTATTTGTACGCATGATGTGAGGATTATGCTTCTATAGTCATAATATGTTTTATGATGATAATAAGAAATATGTTTATTGTCTCATGACATATCTCACAACAATGAGGAAAGTGATAACCTAAGGGTGGTTGGCAATCTAACCTTGTAAAATTGTAATCAGGTAAAGTGAAACCCTATTTGTTATAATGTAAAGTGTATGATATGAATGTATAGGATGAGTTCTATGAGATGATGATGATTTGCCTTCTTGTTATCAGTTTCAAACCATGCAGGTGATACTGATTGATGTACATAGCCATGTATGAGCTGTGGTGGTTATGATGTGATTGACATGTGGTCCTTGTGATGGACATTGGTACTTGTGATGGACAATGGTCCTTGTGATGGACATTGGTCCTTGTGATGGGCATTGGTCCCTATGATGGACATGTGGTCTCTGTGATGGACACATGGTGAATAATAAGTATAAATAGACATGATGTGATGAGATCACACTAAATGTGAATCAATGTATTTTGGTAAATAGTCATGCCATATTTATGTAGATCGTGCTTAGAGATTATACGTGGTAACTTGATTAATGCTTAAAGATGTTTAAACTGATCTAATTAATCAAGTGAAACCTAATAATGTAGTTTCCATATGCCATACATCCATTCTAGTGTCAGCTTTATTACTGGATGGTGAAACGAGTTAACTCAGAGCGCATATTTTTGAATACGCGGGGTACAAGTCGAGTAATTCATTGTATCCTTAAATACATGATGTGTGAGACGGCCATGCATGAGCCAATCTCAGTGTGATATGGATGGCCGTGCGTGAGCCACTCCTTTTATTAGAATGACCATGTGAGCCTAATCTTCTAGTGTTGTACCTGTACTAAGGTGGGCTAGTTATGTTTATATATCTGGATGGCCATGTGTGAGTAAATCCCTGATCTTGACTATATGTCACTTGGCAGTTGACTGTGATGTTTTCTCTTATGCAGGCCAAGAGGTGTGGTGAGGTCGTGGATTCCAGTCTTCCATTAGACCTTGTGTGGCACTGACTTCGACTATATACATATATTGTCCGGTTGATTTTTGATGGTACGATTCAAATACTCAGGGCATGATAAATACATAATCTATTATGTTGTATAATTGTATAAGATCAAATATGAAAACATTGGTTGAGGCCTTGCTTGATCTTTATACAAAGTTGTTGATAGAAAATATACATATTATTCATATTTCTTTCTAATAATTAAGATGTTTCATAATTCAACAATATTTTATCATATTTTTAATAATTATTATATTCTTCATCTTAGTTATGTTCATCTTGCTGCTCAGTTAATCTTATCTATGATAATAATAAAGTTGGTGGAGAGTTATATCTCTCGTTGAGACTGTGTGTCTCACCATGTTGGTTAACAACCTTTTTAGAAGGACGAGCATGAAGAGGTAGAAATTGTATAGAGGAGGTTGACCAACAACAAGACGAGCATTAGTTGTTAAGGTTGGAAGTGATGTTGGTTGCCTTTGTTGATAGAGTCCTAGCGTTGTCCATGTACACTCGGGTCCTTGGGAGCATTTTGTAGATATTTTGTGAATGTGTTAACTATATGTGCCTTTGTATATCAGTTGTGATGGAATCTTGTATATATGTTCTAGAACAGTACCTTCGTTACAAGTTGACAACATGTTTTATGGATACTTTGAGGCATGAAATTACACATGTGTAAAGGTTCTTACTATTTGGATGTTTATGAAAAAGGTTTTAAATTTTTTAGTGTTTTCTGCTAATAAGCTCATTAATCTCTTTTTAGCATTTATGTTTTGAATCATTATTTTAGAAAAAGAAGATAAGAAGATCGTCGATCAGAGAAAGAAGCTGAGAAGATCATCACTAGAGAAAGAAGAGAAGTTGACTCCCAACCAGAGAATACAAGAAGAGTTGCCCCAAAATCAGGTAGAAACTCTGCCCGTAGTTGTCTAGACACCAGAGCACTCCAAAACAGTTGGGAATGTAAGAAAGTGAAAAAGAAGTGAAGAATATATTATTTTTTGTAAGTTTGGGGGGTTGGTTTCGGATGCCTTATATAGGAGAGCAATACGTCCCTATTGGGGATGCATTGCCCCCACGTGGCACCAGCCACGACCCCCAACGACTAGATAGTCGTTGGGGGCAACGGTCGGGAGCTGCGTGGAAGTAATATGTCCCAGATTGAGATGCATTGTTGGTCAAATGGCATCAGCGAGGACATTTTAATCAATTTGTCACAGTCGGCGATGTATTGGTCCCGCCGACAGGCAATATATTTTGCTTCAAGACACATTATTCTATGGTGGAGTCAATACATCCACTTTCGAGACGTCATGCTCTGTCGTAGAACAATACGTCCCAGCTCAGAACATATTCCATAGTAAGGTGATGTGTCCCGACTGGAGACGTATTACTCTGTCAGAGGGTAATGTGGCACCCGAGTGAACGTATTGCCCTCAGATAGACCAATATGTCTCTAACTTGGACGTATTACCTTAAAAATATGCTATTTTGGGATTTAAGTTCAAGAACATGCTATTTTAATAATTAAAATGGTTAAACATGCCATTTTGGATTTTTGCCAAAAAAAAATGACTCCCTGATCAGTCAAGATCCACTGCCACTCAGCATGAACCCTTGATATTTGTTGTTTCTGCATTGTCACATAGCAGGCGGCTCCGCGCAACATGTGCCGTGGCGGAACTAGAAAAGCACAGAAGGAGGCGCTGACTAAACAAGTCGCAAATGAAGTTAGTAAATAGTTTTGTAATTAGTAAATAGTTATGACTATATTAATAATAAATCCATATTAAAATCATTCTCTACATTACAACAACAATTGGTAATAGTACAACAAGAATCACTATTATGATGCACTAACAACTATAATGTCTTCAAATCAAAATTTCATATGAAACATATGACCAAGTAGAACGGAAGAGTTGAATTTGGTGGTATTTTATTTTCTTAAAATGTTTCAAGAAAATTTCATTGCTCTGTTCATTACTTTAACAAGCGAAGTATCTATTCATTACTTGACAAGCGAGGTAACTATTCATTACTTCACCAATAATAATCACACACTTGGTTTCATTACCAAAAACATAAATGAACTGTTATTGTATAAGAATCAATTCAAGCGTGACCAATGAGATCAGATTATAAATTATAATAAATTATATTATTTTTCATTAGAATCACAAACCACCTGCTTTTAAGATGCGTCTTGTATGGAAAGAAGCATTAGACCTGACTTTCTAAGAATGCGCTTTACTGAAAGAAAAGTGTGTTAAACTAAAGTGGTTACAGGAGAGCGGAAGACTAAGAATGAAAATCAAAGAAATGAAGTATGTGATCAATTAACATTGTACCAGCTTGAGCGGTCTGTGATGATAGTGAAGCACCAGACTAGTTTCTTCTAATATCAGTGTCCAGTGGGGAAACATTCCTAGAAGGTGAACGAGTGTTTATGAATCTTAATTTTAAATCTCTGTCAATTGGGGCGTCTTGCCTAGCTGCATGCATGCCACTGTCTGTTCTTGAGATCGTGTTTGGCAAGAAATCACATAAATAATAATTCATCAGTTACATTTCAGAGATTTGATTTACTCCACAGACTTCGCCTTTTAGTCTCCCCATCTAAAAATTATCACCTTGCATAGGCAAAGTCTAAGTCTTCCACAGCCCCGACAGCCTCTCCCTAATTACGCCCCTGGCCATGTGGTTGGTAATTTACGCATGACCCTGTGATAGTGTTTTTGTAACAGTACTAATACATATACCGATACTAGTATATGCACATGCGTTACACGTAAATCTATTTAACTTACGTAAAAGACAATAAAGTAGTCATACTTTGTTTTTACTTCTAAAAATATGTGTTACATTTAATGCATAATAAAATATACTAAATTAGAACCCACATAAAATGATTTTCATCTCATGCAGTTGAAGTATTCAAGTTTGGAATTCGTGAATTATATACAGTACTTAACCAATAATTATGAGAAAGGATGGGTCTTATACTGATGAAACTATATATAATAAGTACTATTTTTGAATATGTACCTTTGGTAGGACGGCAGGATGAAATCCATAGCATCCCAATTTCTAAATAAAAAATATAATCAAAGTATTTAAATTTTCTACCATTAAAATCTAATAAGTGTGCAATTTGTTTGCCATAAGGATAAATTGAAAAATAGAAGTGTGAATTGTTTGTTTGTAGATATAAATAATAGTATGAGAAGCAATTCTTCATAGATGTAACTTCTTTTTCCATATATCTTTGATATGCACCTTGGAAACCTAGACTGAACTCTTAAAAACTCTATTCTTTGAAATTCAAATAATATTTTTTTGTTAAATTTTACACAAATTATTTTTGTGTTGTCAAAAGTAAATTATTTTACACAAACAATCTTTCATCAGTAGATGTAAAAAAATAGAAACCATTGCACAAATATATATATTATTTTGATTTAACCAGCTAATAAATTTATTTCAAAGGTGCATGGTTTAAGTTACAATGTAATATCTTTTCTTGACATATTTTAACAGTCTTCCAGTATAAACAGAGACATGTAGTCATATATTTTTCATTTATGATCAACATAAATTGATCTCTTTTCAGTAATCATAGTTCTTACAAAGACATTTTTGGTTACATTCACATGAACAATTAATTATTTCATCACAAGTGCAATTTAATAGTTTATTGTTATTGGATATTCTTAACGACATTAATAATAATTTAGGTAGATAGATTTATATATATAGATTGTGTATATGAACTTTAATTTTCATATACTATTTATAGAAATCAAATTGATGGAAGTGATTTTATTGGAGAATCACATTATAAATATACATTTTTTCCATGAAACACATTGCGTTGTAAATTGAAGAAGAAATTATTTTGTAATAATACTATACAATCTGATAGTATGGTATGAGTAAGATTTATCTTACAAATAAAATATTATTAAGATTGTCAACATCTTTATTTGACAAACAAACAAAATCATTTCACCTAGTTATTACTCATCACGATTTTTGAATGATGATTAATTAAAGTTGGATGAATTCTTTTGAGCAATGGTAAGTTTTTATATTTTTTGGCATTTCTCTCCTCTTTGTATACATGTATTTTATCTTTGGCAAATATATCGTAAAATGAGAACACACAATTTTCAAATGAAGTTTCTCCCACTTCAAGTTTATGTTGTTCACCCGAAATCAGTTATTATCATGGAAGGTATCCATTAAACATTTATCGAAGGTACAATTAGTAAACACCATAACATGTGACATTCACATTTTCTATTGATATTAGCATATTCAATAAGAAATGATTATCTTAAAGTAAAAAATAAGGGTTGATATTATCAAATTGAAATTATATAAGATACATATAAAAAACAAGTAAAAGGAAACTTTAATGGTTTATATTATAACTTTCAAGTACAAAAAAACTTATAAAAAGAAATTTTTAATTTAACATTGAATACTTTTTTTCCAGAAATGGGTATAAAATTATGATATATAAAAAAGATAAGTAAAATTTATTCATGTTTGTAAACTGACCAAATCCATAAGAATAAAAAATCTACTTGACATTCAAATATTTTAAATCCGTTGAAACATTTTTTAAAATTCTATTTGATTTTGATACTTAATATGATAGTTGTGATAGAGAATAGTTATCCATATAAAATGTAATACCAAATAAGCAACATACTTTTTTTCTACTAGAAAATTTATTGTTAATGGTGGACTAAAAATAGTCATTGTACATGAGTTTTGACATGCAAAAGAAGTGTACTCAAGAAACACATAAGTAGTGCAGGATATTATTGGTTTTTATGAATTGTCTAATTTGTCTAGTAATAGTGCATCTATTTATTATAGTTAACAACTACAGTTCAAAGCACGACACATGATGCGATGAGATCTTGAATTCTATGTTCAATGTCACATTGAGATTAGATTATCAAATATGTAATAAGATTTTTGAACGGTGTGATAAAGTAATAATCTTTCAATCATAAATTGTGTAAATGAATACAAAAGGTAAATCATACAATCATATCAAAATTTTCATAAATGGAAAAAAATATTTTCTTGGAGGTCAATCATGTGAAGTTAACAAAACCCACAATTTATTTCAAATTTTGAGTATCTCTATGCTTGGTTACTATTGTGATGTACTTTATAGAATAAAATATGAAATTATGTAATCTACCTCTAAAAATTCTAAGTTTCATCAGACTCCAAAACATTTACATCAAAATTTCCTCAAAGTTCAAATACTAGTCACGATTATTTGAAACACAATTCACTGAGCTATTTGCTTGCTAGCAACAAACACTATACGATTTGGATTATGGAAAAAAGTAATCAAGCTCTCATACATAATTTTTATCACATTCAAAAACACTAAATCAAGAATTTCATGTACCAAGTTTGGAAAAAAAATATTGTTCATATTTCTTTAACATGTTTCCTCCAAAAAACTCATTAAACGTCAAAACTATATGATTGATTATCATATTAATGTTATTTAGAAAAAAATGTTATAACAATATTTGAGTTACACTAACTCGAGATCTTCAAACTTATCTATCATCATCATTTCTCTCAAAACTCTCTGTGTAAAATGTTTACAAATTACTTGTGAATTTTTACATCATTCACACTTTGGTGGAGATGAACCATGAAAATAAAAATAGATATGATTTGTAATATTTAAGATCGACACATCTAAATGTTTAACATATGAGTTACTGGCATTTATGTGATGATCTTTTAGATCTGGGATTTTCTAAAGGTTTAAATGATGCCCATAATGAGACATTTTAGTCGAAAGATAAAATCCATGCATTGTAATTTTTTCATATTGTAAATTTTGACTATATGAAACACTTTCAAGGAATCGCAGTTCTTTCATCAACATGGATTATTTAGTCATATGTATCGATAAAGTATATAGGACTAATCTGATCATTTTATTCTTTATTTAGAAAGGGTGTATCTTTCATAGAAGTAAATATTTGATCATATCTTAAGTGTATATTTGAAAACATGGAACAAAATCCTTATAATACACTCAAATGATTGTATTTAAATTATTTTCCTTCAAATTCATGAATTGCTATCGTTACAGTTGTATAATTTTAAATTTTATTCGATCAACTTTTGCCATTTACTACAAAATATTTGATTGACTTAAAATAAGGAATGATGATACTTTTATATCTTATTCATACTTTAATATATGACCACTTTTAAGAGTTAATTTGATATTAATAAAATTGTGTACTTTGATATTACTCACTATAATTAAGTTCCTCTCAATTCATAACATATACTTGTTATGTCTTAATTAACCAAATATATTTTTTGTTAAATAATCTTTAATTACATGATTCATAAGCTTGCTTCATTTTCAAATTTGATCATAAATGTCTTATTTAGGAATAGAGGCATAGTCTTAATAGTGTAATTCATATAAATCATTTTTGGTAATATCTACCTAAATGGATTTTTATAGGTTGCCAACTATCCTAAAATTTGAATGTTGTACATTTTAGTATTTAGTGCCATGAGGTGCAAATGTAACTATGCAATAAATTATTCATCTCTCAAAGTTGTTGGGAATCAGAATCAAAGATGAATAAAAATCAGAATTATGATAAATGTAAAGAACAAGAGCCTCAATAACCAGTTTACTTACTATTCAAATTTAAGCTTATCTTTCCTTTTCTGGTCATCCAAGTCAATCTACATGAATGTGTTTATCAATCAAAAAATAAACGATCCCCAAATACATTATATAATGTTCATTAGCTTCTACTTAATCATATGAAGCAAGTTTTAAAAACTTCTCTCAGGTGCTTATCAAGAGTTTAAAGAGAATAGGAATATTGCTACCATGGCTCCCCTGAAAATTTGAAAAGAACAAGACAAAGCATAATTAGCTATGTCAGTTTTAAATGCTTTAAATGTAATGTTTTTTTTTATGATATATAGCTACACCAAGAACACGTTGTATATGTAGGTAACTATACAATAATTTTGACTTATCATTAATATTATCATATTCACTTTTACAGACTGAAACTGAGTTTTCATTAGCTAACCGAAATCAAAGAAGAGAGAAATCAAGAGTCTAGTAAATATTTTAGATAAACACGATTGCACTTTGAGATTTAAAAATTTAAACTACAACGATTGTTTTGAAATCTGGGTTATAAGGATAGCCTTTTACTCGATCATTAGTGATTCAAAACATATATACGAGTACAAAAGCTACAAATCTAAAATGAATGCCAACAATTTGTTGCTTTGCACGCTTCGAGTCATCACTATAGATTCACATAAATGTTATGGTGCTATGCATGACTAGACAGAATATAGACATATAAATAGTTTCAATATGCATTTGTGGTGGCTTTGCCTCTCCACAACCATAGCCAAAATATTCCATTACATGATATTTTCTGTCTTTCTCATCCATGCCTAGTTGTCGTACTCCTCACAAGACTATTTATCGCATCACGAGTCTGTATAAATAAAGACACATAGAACTCCTGAGTAGGCATAAATTAGAGACTGGACTGCACAAATAAATTCTCCACAACTTTTCAAAACATTCATAAGGAGGATTGTAGGATGACACTTGAACCTCTTGATTTCCCTCTATAAGTCAACATGATTGAGTCGAACTGGTTGCAGCCTAGGAGGGAGAATAAATGAAAACACAACTGGACAACAAACAACACAACACACCAAGCATACCCTCAATCTGACCTGCTATCACAAAATAATATGAATCACGCAGCAGATGTGGTTGACGAAGAAGAAAGCGTGGATGAAACACAGATGTAATAGAGATCAACATGCAGGGACTAATTTCTCCATGATAATACTCTGCAATAACCTTCCATTAGGGACTATGAAAGCATGATCTTCATGAGCACAACAATAGATTGGATGAGGGAACAATATCGTTTGAGAAGACGCATTTGACTGTCTCCACGGCCCTGCACCATCTTCTGAACAACATCCCAAAGCGTGGCAGCTATTGTTGTTACAAATTTACACCATTGTAATATAGGTCAGCGTGGTTGAAGGCCGAGAGTACTACAATTCATCTCTGGTCAAGATCTACCTCCTCATGCTACTATTTGTATTAATGGTGCAATTGATATCTCCATTCCAAGGCACATGGTCTAGGGCGGCCTAGTCAAACAGAAACCACGAGTGTATAAACGAGGCTTAAGCATCGATGATAGTGACATGGGACAAGAAAGACATGTACCAAATCTGCATGATAAAAACTATGAACTTTCAACTTACCGCAGCAATGTACGAGATCCATTACCATCCATGCCATAATGTAGTTAGACCATGAAGTGTGCATGCGTACTGAAAGATATGCATGGGTAGCGAACAAATCTGTGTGAGATCCGAACTAAATCTGCAAAATAAAGAATACGACTTTCAACTTACGACAACGATGTACGAGATCTAATACCATCCATGTCAACCTATAGGCCGTGGAGATGGAGGCTGCCATCCGTCACGCCCCTAATCTACCAGAAAGCTTAGCAGGCATAGGGTCGCCGCTGTTGGATGCACGCAACTCACCTGCAGCAGTTTAAGTTTGTAACTTCATATAGGGTTGCTATCAAATCGCATTGTCTTTTTGATAGATCTGCTCGATACCGAGAGCCGTTCAGATAGCTACCGAACTACCTTTCTTGGTGTGAAAAAATACGTTGGCAGAACGCGAGGAAGCAGCCAATGGCGACGGGGAGAGGAAGTGGAAGAAGGTGTTGGACGATGGATGGCAGAGTCGTGATAGCCTCCTTTCTGCGGAGTCTCAAAGCAATAAATATAATACAACAGGCGAAAAAAATAACGATATTAAAAGGAGGAGTCCAGTCGTTAGTGCATTGACAAAGTAACATTGCAATTATCATGGAATCATGAGAACGGGAAGCACGAAACAGAGAGTCCAATTCCTGTTGGAATCAGGGAGTCGGGAGGAGACGAAGAGTCCCGCTACGGGTGGAAACACGGGAGGACGGAAACGAGTTGTGACGCTTAGTATGATAGAATAGTAGATACGTGGATCAAATGAGAAGCATCATGCTCCTATTTATATTAGGAACAGCAAATCTGCGCTCCTCAGCAAGTCCCCTAATAGCTGATCCTGCCTTGTTCGATTTTTTATGGTTTTATTTTGCCGTCGTTAATTATAGGAGTGTCCCTCTTGTGAACTTATTGCTGTATTTCCTGTTCCAAAATTCCAGTTTTCCAGCCAAACATTTAACCCATATTGGTTACATCAGGAACCTTACAACTCGTTATAAAGGCAAGTGGTCCCCAAGAGGTCAGAACCTCTCAAGGATATGAGAATTTACAACTGATTGGCTAGACTTGTGTATTTCTCGGATTAAAATAAAACACACACGTGCTTGTTCGCTCGCCCCTCCCCGCCCACGATATATTTTTTATTTTGTTTTACTTTTCGAAATGACGTTTAATTTTCTGTGTTGCTTCATTTGAAGTCTTGTCGACAACGCTTAAGACGCAGTGATAAAACCCCTCTTGACTACCCATTAAGTCGTCCATTACACGCGATGTTAAAGACGAACGTTGGAGAGACCAATGGGTGCGGGCGGTTACCGTAGGCGACTGAGCCGCGTTCCATATAAGGAGGTGTCCGCTCTGGTTTGAATAACGCGCTTCACAACAAACTATCGAGATACAGAGAGCCTTCTTCTCCACTGCAATTTCTATACTACTCCACCTGCACTAAGCGTGTTCATCCTGAACACCACCCCGTTGTTGTTGTCTTGCGCCAACGACTATTTCGCGACGCCATTTTGGTGTTTGCGACCAAGGTCTAAGGATTTAAAATAAAACACACGCGTGCTCATTCGCTCGCCCCTCCCCGCCCACGATATATTTTTTATTTAGTTTTGCTTTCCGAAACGACGTTTTATTTTCTGTGTTGCTTCATTTGAAGTCTGGTCGACAACGTTTAAGACGCAATGATAAAACCCCTCTTGACTACCCATTAAGTCGTCAATTAAATGCGATGTTAAAGATGCATGTTGGAGAAACCAATGGATGTGGCCGGTTACCGCAGGTGACTGAGCCGCATTCCATATAAGGAGGTGTCCGCTCTGGTTTGAATAACGCGCTTCACAGCAAACTATCGAGATACAAAGAGCCTTCTTCTCCACTGCAATTTCTATACTACTCCACCTGCACTAAGCGTGTTCGTCCTGAACACCACCCCTTTGCTGCTGTCTTGCGCCAACGACTATTTCGTGACGTTGTTTTGGAGTTTGCGACCAAGGTCTAAGGATTAAAATAAAACACACGCATGTGCGTTCGCTCGCCCCTCCCCACCCCTCCCACGATATATTTTTTATTTTATTTTGCTTTACAAAATGCCGTTTTATTTTCTATGTTACTTCATTTGAAGTCTGGTCGACAACGTTCAAGACGCAGTGATAAAACCCCTCTTGACTACCCATTAAGTCGTCCATTAAACGTGATGTTAAAGACACACGTTGGAGAGACCAATGGGTGCGGGCGGTTACCGCAGGTGGCTGAGCCGCGTTCCATATAAGGAGGTGTCCGCTCTGGTTTGAGTAACATGCTTCACAACAAACTATCGAGATACAGAGAGCCTTCTTCTCCACTGCAATTTCTATACTACTCCACCTGCACTAAGCGTGTTCGTCCTGAACACCGCCCCTTTGTTGTTGTCTTGCGCCAATGACTATTTCACGACACCATTTTGGTGTTTGCGACCAAGGTCTAAGGAACGAGTTCAACACAACACTCTCGCTTGCACTGAGCGGCTGTACCAGAGTTGGGGTGGTTGAATCTTGGAGATAGACCACCGGAGACACTCATGCTAGGAGCGGCAAAATCGGTCTTGAAGACAGTGTTTCACACATCCTCATCTCAAGTTTTGGAGTTTGCTTCTCTAAACTCATTCTCCGTTTTCTCTGAATCTGAATTACTATTAAAATTACTGTTGTATATTGGTGATTAAGTGCTAGCAATTTTCTAATTAACATTTGTCTTACAATACCTATTTCCAACATTTTCAAGACAGAATATATGTTTATTGCTCTATTTTAGATTGTATAAATAATTGCATAGACTAAACAGTTTGTTCCCAAGACAGAATATCTCTTGAACTTCCTATTTGAGTAATATGGATTCGAAAACTATGCTTTCACTTGATGATGTAGCCTCCCTTCCTCCAGAATGCTTTTTCGGTTTGCACTTCCATCGTTGGCAACAGAAAATGTGATTTTGGCTTACATCTGTTGGACTTATGTTTGTCATCTTACCACCCAATGAGTCCGTTCCTATTGTGCCTCCACCACAACCCGGTAACCTCCTTGGGGAAGATAATCCTGATCATGTTGTTCCTGAACATGTCGTCCCCACTCCTATTTCAAAAGAGACTGATTACCTATGTTATGGCAGGATCTTATCAGCCTTATCCGATGAACTCTATGATATATACCATAGGATTCCAATTTATCTTGAACTATGGACGGACTTAGATTCTAAATTTGGTCTAGAAGAGACACTGGTCTTGAGCATAATGCCTTTGTTTAATGGCTAACATATAATATGATCGATGATAAACCTATCTCGGCTCAAGTTCTAGAATACCAAAACTTAGTGTCTAAATCCATAGTTAAAGGGTATAACCTTGATGAAAACGTTCAAGTAGCAGCCCTCATAGAGAAGCTCCCTCCTTGGAAGGATTTCACTAGGACCCTCAGACATAGACAAGGGAACATGTCCATGGCATCCTTAATAAAATCCCTACAAACCGAGGATAGACATGGGGAACAAGACAGGAAGTCTAACCCATCTGTCAACCTGGTTATAGGTGATAAGACTAAGAAGAAACCCAACCAATCCCATCTCCATAAGAAATTTAAACCTTCCTTTAAGGGCCACACGCACCACCAAAATCAGAGTAGTATTGCAACATGTACCTTCTTTCCGTAGAAATCTGGTTAGTCAAGTAGTTTTGCAACATTCTGGTTATACCTTGTTGTGTCATGGCAATAGAGTTCTAATTTCTAAGAATGGTTCTTATATTGGCCTTGCATACACTTGTAGTGGTTTGATTGAACTATCTTCTGTTTCATGTAATGCTTCTTCTAGTAATGAAATATCTTCTACTATTTTAGTTTCTGAAACTAGTGATGTTTGGCATGCACGTTTTGGTCATGTGTATAAAAATATGATGAAACACATGATTCACTTAGATCTAATTCCTAAGACGCATATTGATATTTCTGATAGATGTCAAGTTTGTGTGCAAAATAAGCTTCATAAGAAGCCATTTAAATCAGTAGTAGATCGTAATACATCTTTTCTTGAGTTAATTCATACCGATGTTTGGATTTAAATCATGTTCTTACTTGTGATAATATGAGATACGTTGTTACCTTTATAGATGAATTTCAAAGTATTGTTCTATTTTCTTACTGAAACTAAGGATGAACAATTAGAAAAATTTAGAATTTATAAAACCTAAGTAGAGAAACAATTAGCAAAGAATATTAAGAGAGTGAGGTCTGATAGAGGTGGTGAGTACACTTCTAATGAACTTAACAAGTTCTATGAGGACCATGGCCTTATTCATGAAACCACTTCCCCATATAATCCTCAATCTAATGGAGTTGTTGGGAGGAAGAATAGAACATTGATTGACATGGTCAACTCAATGCTAGCTGAGTCTAGACTTTGTTAAAGACTGTGCGGGGAAGCCCTTCATACAACCAACTACCTTCTTAACCACATCCTTTTAGACACCTTGACAAAACACCCTATGAACTTTTTCTCAACAAGAAATCATGCTTGAAATACCTCAAAGTGTGGGGGTAGTTGGCCAAGGTTAAGATCCCTGAGAATAGGAAGACAAAACTAGGACCTAAAACTGTTGATAATGTCTTTATAGGATATGTTGAAAACAATAATGCCAATAGATTCCTAGTAATAAAATCTGAAATATCAGACATTAAAGTTAACTCTATACTTGAGATTAGACATGTAGATATTGTCTATTATGAAATCATCTTTCCTCTTAAGGAAAAGGTTCCTAGACAAGTTAGTGAAGATTCCTCTTCTTCTTCTCCTGTTGGACCTCTTGTAGTTCCACCTTCTTATGAAGTTGATCATGAACTCCTAGTAGATGAACCTCAGAGTGATCTAGGTAGGGGTAAAAGGACTAAAGTTGATAAGAACATTGGTCCTGACTTCTACACCTTCATAGTAGAAGAAGACCCACACACCTATGTGGATGCCATGAAGTCCATAGACAAAGCTTTTGGAAGGAAGTCATAGATAATGAGATAGAATCAATTATGAGCAATCATACTTGGACTCTAACTGAGCTTCCTCCAGGATGCAAGACTATTGGATGTAAGTGGGTGTTTAGGAAGAAGATGAGGGCATATGGTTTCATTGATAAGTTTAAGGCCAGACTAGTAGCCAAAGGCTTTAGTAAGAAGGAAGGATTTGATTACTTTGACACATATGCACCTGTTACTAAAATTTCTTCCATCTGTGTTCTAGTTACTTTAGTCGCGATCCATAAGTATGAAATCCATCAAATGGATGTCAAGACAGCCTTCTTGAATGGAGATCTTGAAGAAGAGATCTATATGGATCAACCTGAAGGCTTTGTAGCACCTGGACAAGAACACAAAATTTTTAGACTTGTCAAATCCTTGTATGGACTGAAACAAGCACCTAAACAGTGGAATGATAAGTTTGATAAAATTGTTTTATTTGCCAGATTTATTGCGAATGAATTAGATTGTTGTATTTATTCTAAAACTATTGATGATGCTTGCATAATAATGTGTTTATATGTAGATGATATATTACTATTTGGATCTAATTCTGAGATTATCTCTAAACTAAATCTTTTCTACTAGCACTTTTGATATGAAAGATTTAGGACTTGCTGATGTAATACTTGGTATTAAGTTGAGTAGATCTACTTCTGGTTATGTACATAATCAAACTCATTATGTTGATAAAATCTTGCATAGATTTGATATGTTTAAAAACCTTATGATGCTAGTTTACATATTGTTGTACATAAGGGTACTCCTGCGCATCAATGTAGATATGCTCAAGTTATAGGAAGCTTAATGTAACTTGTTAATTTCACTAGGCTCGATATTTCTTATGTTATAAGTAGGTTGAGTAGGTATACTAACTGTCCTAATGAGGACCACAGGAAAGCTTTTGTAAGAGTGTTTAAGTACCTTAAAGTTACAAATACATATAGCCTTCATTATACTGGTATTCCACCTATATTAGAAGGATATACCAATGCTAATTGGATTGCAGATTCAGATAAAACCAAATCTACTAGTGGGTATGTATTTTGCCTTGGAGGAGGTGCAGTTTCTTGGAAATCATCCAAAAAACAATGAAAGCTAGATCCACTATGGAGGCTGAGTTTATTGCTTTAGATTTAGCTTGTTGTTAGGCTGAATGGCTTAGAAATTTACTTATTGATCTGTCGATTATTTCTAAACTATTTCCTCCTATTTGCATATTATGTGATAATAAAGCAGCCATAGACAAAGCTAAGCAATCTAAAGGCAACCCGAGTAAGCACTTTATGAGATTAAGGTATGAATATGTGAGAGATCACATCACCCGAGGGGTCATATCTATAGAGTATGTGAAATTTGTAAGTAACATTGTTGATCCACTTACTAAGGGTCTACCTAGAAAGATAGTACTCAGTTTGTCAAGGGGGATGGGTCTTCTTCCCATAGAATAAACATTACATTGGTAACCCTACCTTTCCAAAACTGGAGATCTCATGAGAAATTGTTCAAAGGGACAACTAAGCTATCGTGTTATGCGGAATCACACTCAGGAGTTTTACTCCATGACCCTCCCCTATGGCGCTTGTTCTTTGACTCTATCTGAGTATAGGAAGAGCTTTTCTCTGAATGGGTTCAAGGCCATTTTTTGGTTGGGTATGTACCGGACAGGATACCCTTGGAGATCCTCACTATTTGAGTATAACCTGAGAGTCGGGGTTTATGTGAGTTGGGCATACTCGCTAGAGCACTCATGAAACAAGATCTTGCGAAGGTCGTTTATGCACAACACCGATATAAACTTGTTCTAGTGCCCACACTATGGTTATTTGATTTACTAAAGTCTGAATCAGAGAGTCTGGTTCAAGATGTAGTTCACCACGTCTCTCTAAATTTGAAGTGAGTCATTCTAGGAAATGGTTCAAAGCCACAAGCTACCAATGCTGGAAAACATAGTAATGTCTCAAATTTTTTATTATCTTGAATTTCCAAAAGGAATTATGGAACTTGTGGGGCAATGTTATATTTTATGTTCCATAATTCCAGTTTTCCAGCCAACATTTATCCCATATTGGTTGCATCAGGAACCTCATGGCTCCTTATAAAGACAAGTGATCCCCAAGAGGTTAGGACCTCTCAAGGGCATGGGAATTTATGGCTAGGCTTGTGTATTTCTCAGAATAAAATAAAACACACACACGTGTGCACGTGCACGTTCATTCGTTTATTCGCTCGCCCCGCCCCGTCCCGCCCGGCCCAGTTCGGTACGGTCTGGTTCGGTTCGGTGTGTGCATGGATTTATCTTTTTACGATATATTTTTTATTTTGTTTTGCTTTATGAAACGAAATTTTATTTTCTGTGTTGCATCGTTTGGAGTCAGGTCGACATCATTTAAGACGCAGCGATAAAACCCCTCTTGACTACCCATTAAGCCGACCATTAAATGTGATGTTAAATACACACGTTGGAGGGACCAACGGGTGCAGGCAGTTACCGCGGGCGGCTAAGATGCACTCCATATAAGGAGGTGTCTACATTCGTTTGAAAAACACACTTCACAACAAACTATCGAGATACATAGAGCCTTCTTCTCCACTGCAATTTCTCTACTGCTCCACCTGCACTAAGCATGTTCATCCTGAACATGACCCCTTAGTTACTGTCTTGTGCCAATGACTACTTCATGATGACATTTTGCTATTTTCAACCAAGGCTAAGGAACGAGTTCAACACAGAACTCTCACTTGCACCGAGCGGCTATACCAGAGTTGGGTTGTTGAATCTTAGAGATAGACCATCAGAGACGCTCATGCTAGGAGCGGCAAAATCTATCTTGAAGATAGTGTTTCACACGCCTTCATCTCAAGCTATGGAGTTTGCTTTTTTAAAATCATTTGCCATTTTCTCTCATTCCAAACTACTATTAAAATTACTGTTGTATATTGGTGATTAAGTGCTTGCAATTATCTAATTAACATCTGTCTTACAGTACCTATTTTTAACATTTTCAAGATAGAATATTCATTTACTGCTCTGCTTTAGATTGTATAAACAATTGCATAGACAGAACAGTTCATTCTTAAACAGTTGTAAATTAGATATATCTCTTAAACTTCATGTTTGAGTAATATGGATTTGAAAACTATGATCTCGCAATGTAGCCACCCTTCATCCAGAATGATTTTTCAGTTTGCACTTCCATCGTTGGCAACAGAAAATGTGATTCTAGATTACATATCTTGGACTTGAGTCTTCCATCTTACCACCTGATCAGTCTGCTCCTGTTGTGCCTCCACCACAACCCGCTAACCTCCTTCTTGGAGAAGACAATCTTGATCATGTTGTTCCTAAACCTGTCGTCCCCACTCCTGTTTCAAAGGAGAGTGATTACCTATGTCATGGTAGGATCTTATTATCCTTATCCGATGAACTCTATGATATATACCATAGGATTCCAACTGATCTTGAACTATGGATGGCCTTAGATTCTAAATTTGGTCTAGAAGACACTGGTCTTGAGCGTTATGCCTTTGTTTAATGACTAACATATAATATGATTGATGATAAACCTGTCTAGGATCAAGTCCTAGAATACTAAAACTTAGTCTAAATACATGGTCAAAGGTTATAAACTTGATGAAAACATTCAATTAGAAGCCATTGTAGAGAAGCTCCCTCCTTCTAGGAAGGATTTTGTTAGGACCCTTAGACATAGACAAGAGAACATGTCCATGGCATCCTTAGTCAAATCCCTACAAACCAAGGATAGACATAGGGAACAAGACAAGAAGTCTAACCCGTCTGTCAACATGGTTATAGGTGATAAGACTAAGAAGAAACCCAATCAATCCCATCTCCATAAGAAATCTAAACCTTCCTTTAAGGGCCAAAAGCACCACCAAAATCAAAGTAATAATAATAGTGATCAAGGAGAAAAATGTGTCTGTTTTGTGTGTGATAAACCTGGCCACTTAGCGAATGTGTGCAGATTTTGCAAAGGTCAAAGAAAGTAGAATGTCCAAGTTCCTAAAAATCTTGAAGTGAATATTATCATTATGGAGGCAGTTCCTACCTCTTCTGTAGAAAGGTTAAAAAATCCTACTATTCCTTTTGCTGACATATCTTTAGATTGGTACTTGGATTCCGGTGCCACTTGCCATATTTGTTTTGACCAATCCCTCTTTTCTACCTACCAGGCCGAATATAGTAGAGTGATCAAGTGGGGATATCATTCATCTACCATCATGATTGTTGGATTTGGACGTGTTGACATAAAGCTTACTTCTGGGAATGTCCTTAGATTACATGATGTTTGACATGTGCCTTCTTTCTGTAGAAATTTGATTAGTCAAGTAGTGTTGCAACATTCTGGTTATACCTTGTTGTGTCAAGGAAATAGAGTTCTAATTTCTAAGGTTCTTATATTGGTCTTACATACACTTGTAGTGGTTTGATTAAACTATCATCTATTTCATGTAATGCTTCTTCTAGTAATGAAATATCCTCGACTATTTTAGTTTATGAAACTAGTGATGTTTGGCATGCACGTCGTGGTCCTGTGAATAAAAATATGATGAAACACATGATTCACTTAGATTTGATTCTTAAGACGCATATTGATATTTTTGATAGATGCCAAGTTTGTGTGCAAGCTGAGCTTCCTAGTAAGCCATTTAAATCAGTAGTAGATCGTAAAACATCTTTCCTTGAGTTAATTCATACTGAAGTTTGTGATTTAAATCATGTTCTTACTCATGATAATATGAGATAGTTTGTTACCTTTATAGATGATTTTTCAAAGTATTGTTCTATTTTCCTGTTGAAAACTAAGGATGAACAATTAGAAAAATTCAAAATCTATAAAACCCAAGTTTAGAAACAACTAGAGAAGAACATTAAGAGAGTGATGTTTGATAGAGGTGGTGAGTACCTGCTCACTTCGCCTGGATAACGGAGAGTGGGACCTCGACTTCATCCATAACTTCCTACCACCTGAAGCACACAACATCATTATGCATATCCCTCCTCTGACTGGGGACAACATGATGGACATATGGGTCTGGCCACATGATCCAATGGGCAATCTGACGGCCAAAGGGGCTTATTCCTGGCTCAAGGAGGGTACCACCCAAATATCAGCGGGTAACTGGAAGTCGATTTTGAAAGTCAAGGTACCTAAACGCCTAAGAACCTTTCTCTGGCTACTGTAACACTGAGCTTTTCTTACAAAAAAGGAGAAAAAGAGAAGACACTTAGATGTGGACATTCTTCGTCACATTTGCACTAATCATGAAGACACACTACTCCACTATCTTCGGGTCTGCAACCACAACAAGGGTATCTGGAGGACTTTGAATGTCCCAGCTGAAACCCTCTTGATGAATGGATCCAATGGCTCATCCTCTCCGCCACACACAATCGAGAACCTCATGCATTGTTTGTTGTTGCCTACTGGCACATCTGGAACACTCGTAACAAATACGTCCACGAGAATCAGCTTCTAAAGGAACAAGATCAGATTGTGTTCATCAAGACCAGAACGAGGGCGATCAGGAACTATATGAATCATCTCTCACAAACTCCAGCCAGACCTAAGTCTGTGTGGACACATCCAGGTAAGTTTGAGCTCATGCTCTTCATTGATGCCTCATTGAACAACACCACTCTAGACACTGGCATCGAAATACATATTACTAACCAAGCGGGTCAGTTCATCGAGGGTGAAGGTTTCTTTCTCCAGACCTCATCAACACTACATGATGAGTTCACTACAGTCACCTACGCATCCTCTATATGCAGGTCTAGGAGCATACACAATGCAATCATAGCATCTGACTCCAGTCTGTCGGTGCAGCTGGCGCAAGAGTCCAAGTGCAAATCACCGCATCTCCAGCAACTCTAGAGCAAATTCCATGTCGCCAAAGCCGCTTTACATCATCTTCGGGTGTTGTACATCCAGAGAGAGATGAATCAAGTCGATGACACCACAGCAAAACAAGCCCTTTCTTCTCGCACTTCCTTCAAACTGTCTTTCATGGAGCCACTTAGGCCTCCGGATAATTTTAATGTTTGTTTCCCAAGGTTTTGGCCTGCATTAGAGCACAAGATGAATGAATAAGCTCTATTCCCCAAAAAAAAGAGTACACTTATAATGAACTTCACAAGATCTGTGAGGACCATGACCTTATTCATGAAACCACTGCCCCATATAATCCTCAACCTAATGGAGTTGCTGAGAAGAAGAATAGAACATTGATTAACATGGTCAAATGAATGCTAGCTGAGTCTGGACTTATTCACAGACTGTGGGGGGAAGCCCTTCATACAACCAACTACCTTCTTCACCGCATCCCTTTTAGACACCTTGACAAAACACCCTATGAACTTTGGCTCAACAAGAAACCGTGCTTGAAATACCTCAAAGTGTGGGGGTGTTTGGCCAAGGTTAAGATCCCTGAGAATAAGAAGAGAAAATTAGGACCTAAAATTATTGATACCGTCTTTATAAAATATGTTGAAAATAGTAATGTCAATCAATTCCTAATAATAAATTCTGAAATCTCAGACATTAGAGTTAGCTCTATACTTGAGTTTAGACATGTAGATGTTGTCTATTATGAAACCATGTTTCCTCTTAAGGGAAAGGTTCCTAGACAAGTTAGTGAAGATACCTCTTCTTCTCCTCATGTTGGACCTCTTCTAGTTCCACCTTCTTATGAAGTTGAGCATGAACTCCTAGTAGATGAACCTCTGAGTGATCTAGGTAGGGGTAAAAGGACTAAAGTTGATAAGAACTATGGTCCCGACTTTGACACCTTCATAGTAGAAGAAGAGCCATGCACCTATGAGGATGCCATAAAGTCCATAGACTATAGCTTTTGGAAGGAAGTCATTGATAATGAGATAGAATCAATTATGATCACTCATACTTGGACTCTAACTAAGCTTCCTCCAGGATGCAAGACTATTGGATGTAAGTGGGTGTATAGGAACAAGATGAGGGTAGATGGTTCCATTGATAAGTTTAAGGCTAGACTAGTAGCCAAAGTGTAACATCCCTGACCTGGGTTATGAGTTAACCCTAGGTGTTTTGCCTAAATATGTAATTAAATTTTTGTGATTAACTCTGAGCATGTAATTAAGTTTCTCAGAAACATATATTTCAATATTTGCTCCTTTTTATTTAAAGTTGTAGCATTATTTTGATATACAGGGACCTATGTACAATTTACCCAATTGAAAGGGTTAGCTTGCAATTTGCACATGATGAGATGTTCCTCTGATGTTGAGACATCATGAGAAATCTTTTTGGCAAAGTTTTAGGGATTTCCCAAGCTTGGGCACCAAGGTGCAGCTGTGGAAGCAATCCCGGTGCTTGAAACCCTAATTTGGGGAAAAATGCAATTTACCCAAATTAAGGGATGCAATTTGTAAAATATATCATCTAATGTATCTTTCTAGATTCTTTCCATCATTTAGAGAAGAAATGATGAGGAAGTCACCTCAATTGAATTATCAAGTTATGAAATATACCTTGTGATTGAATAATCAGGGTATATGTACAATATCCCTTTTATGTATGTACCTTAGTATTAGATTGATCTTATTTGCCCTCTTTTTCTAGACCTTAAGAGAAGTTTTGTCCTTAGAATAAAGAGGAAGGGACGAGCAAGTAATGAAGGAAGGACCTAGTTGGATTTATGGGAAACTTATGGGCCTTTAATGAAACCTCACCCATGTATATATACACTTTACCTCTCAAGCAAAGGAACCTTTCCTTCGTGCATATCACTGTTTCCCCTTGCTTGGCCGACTAAGGACTGTCTTGGAGCTCAAAGAGGAACGACCAAGGGTGCAAGGTAGGTTTGAATCCCTCTTCTTGCCTAATTCCATGGTTAGAACTCGAATTCAAGGTCAATTTGGTGACTAACTCACGAAACCCTATCTTTCTAGCCATCTCTTTTCACCTTTCCTTGGAGTTTTCACCTTGGCCAACCTGTGGGAACTCAAGGACGCCATTAGAGCTTGGAGCTTGAAAGCTTGGAGCTCAAGGAGCAAGCTTTAGGCGGTTTTTATAACTCTAAACCCATGCTTTACTATATACATCTCTTATATGCGGTTAGATGATAGTTCTTCGTGTTTCCCTACTTTTCTTTGCTATTTTGCAAGCAAATCCGTGGGATATCCATACTGTTCTTGAGCTAGGAGATGAAGGCGTGATTTCCAAGAAAAACCCACCGCTTTTCTCTTTCTTAAACGGTCTCCCTAACTTGCTCTCTCGGTCTCAGGACCGCGAGGTGAGCAAACGGTCTCTGGACGGCGAGAGGGAAAGCGGTCTTCACGACCGTTTGGACCCGTTGAACGAGCGTGGACCGCATTAGAAATCTGTTCCTAGTTATGTAGGATAATCACCCTCAAAAATTGAGAGGTTAACTCCAAAGGAATCAGGATATATGGCCTTTTTAAGTAACAACTTTAATTGAATTTATTCCTGATTTTCAAATGGTCTGAAATTGCCTTTGTGGGCAAACGGTCTCAAGACCGTGAAAGGTCGTTGACCAAGCTTTGACCATATGAAATTACTGTTCCAAATTATGTTGATTAGTAACTCACCAAGTTTGATGGTCTAATTCCAAACGAGCTAAGAGTTGAAGGGTGATTACTAGGGCTAACCCTAGATGAAATCAGTACTGAAATTATGGTGACTTAATTAGGGTTTTTAGGGTTGATTGACCTAAACGGTCTCAAGACCGTTTGGGGGTCATCCAAACGGTCTCAAGACCACGAGGGCAATCAAACATGACCGTTTGGAGGTCTGAGGTCAAGAATAGTTGACCAATTGAAGGTACATTTACACCAAATTACATTGCAATTAAATATTGATATAACCCTCAACTCAACTGATCCAACCTTGAAGAAATTTCACTAGAATCCAAAAATTTGATGGGCAAACGGTCTCAAGACCGTTTGGAACTCATCCAAACGGTCTCAAGACCGAGAGGACAATCACCCAAGACCGTTTGAAGGTCTGGGGTTAAGCTAATTTGATCAATTGAGGACCCAATTTCAATAAGTTATCAAATTGATTAAAATACTGATTTTGTGACTCAATCATGGTTCAACCCCTATCAAATCACATTAGATCTTGATGAAATCTTGAGCAAACGGTCTCAAGACCATATGGGGTCCACCCACATGCTCTTAAGACCGTTTGGTCCAAGTTTGGGCCCAATTGGAGCTCAATTGAAGGGTTCAACCTTGTGTTGATGCACATTGATGAGTGTTGAAGGGTGAACATTGATAGACCCTAATTGGATCAATTTCAATCCTAATTTGTTATGACCCACTCCATGATTAACTAATAAATACCTCGAATTACGTGAAGACATCTCAATTAGTGTTGAGTATCAAATTAAATATCATGGATAATCAAAATAAGTTAATATGTGAATCAATAGTTGAGTTTGAAGCATCTGAGGTAATTAATGTTAATGGCTATGATGATCGTTAGGTTAATTAAGTTAAGTTGAGTACTCACTGTTGCAATTATAGATTTGACCTGTTGTGACAAGCTAGTTAACATAATTTTATGCCTTGGGATGATAGAGAATTCCGTGTTTGAAAGTTTGCAAGAAGAATCGTCCAACTCGGACCAACGAGTCACAAGTTATGACCTTTTTAGTTTCTAGGGTTTAAGTTGCAATTTTCCCAATTATTTATTTTAATGGGGCGGTTGCTTTCTTTCCCTTATCTTCTCCTTTTTCAGCCAATACCTGATGGAACAGTAGGTGCGACGCTTGAGCAGGGTCTGGACCTGCGACATCTTGAAGCTGATAGCCGCCCTAGGGCTCTCAAGCTCGACTCCAGGAGAAATCGCCTCCTCTCCTTCTTCCCTTTCTCTTTCCCCCTCTCTCCATTTGCCCTAGCCACAGCCTACCGAGCAGCCAAGTTGCTAGGATGCCGCCTAGCAGAGGCCCTCCAAGCTGATGGTGCAGCAAGTCTCCGGCTAGAGGGACCTTTGGTGCGGCCAGCCCCTCCAAACTTTGGCGCCGAGGTCGACCAAGGAGCTCTAGCCCGGATCCGGAGCCTAGCCATAGTTCAACCACCCTGAGCCCTAGCTGGCAGAACATCAGTCGACCTGCAGCTACTGTTGCACGGTGCACGACCAAGGAGGAGTCCGTTGGTTGATTTGAAACTCCAGGAAGGTACTTCCTACCTCCTATTCATGGCCATAGATTCGACTTTGCAGCTATAGATGTGCCAAGTATTAAGCACGGTCCTCCTTTTCAATTTGTTAGTAATCGTAGAGGTGTCTGTTTTGTAAACAGGTTTGAATTAGAACTCTATGGCGTGGCTTTTGCCAAGGAGATGATGCCCTTGTGCTTGGTCTAGATTTTAGACAAGAAATTCGTAGCCTTAGCTAGACCTAGTGGTTGTTTGAATCAATTTAGATTCGTGTATGATACTACTGTTCTATTGCAGGATCAGTGTTTTGATCGGCCGAATTAGGTATGATTCGGCCGAGTTTCAATTATAGGAATTCAAACAGGGATTCGATCGGCCGAGATTGCAGGCTGATCGCCGAGTTGTCAGCCGATCGACCGAGTTGCCTAGAGTGGATCGGCCGAGTTGTCAGCCGATCGGCCGAGTTTCCAGATTGGTCGGCTGAGTTTCATTTCTGTGAGTAGTAGTTCATTCAGTAATCATTATTTAACTCAATTTAAATGTTTAATTTCTTCCGTATCAGTTAGTATAACTTTTAAACAGTGTAGTACATACAATAGAGTATATTAGTTTCATTGGAACTTGAAATACCTATTATGCTTAGTGAAAATGATGAAATTTCCTGTATTATACTTGCAGTGTATTTGCTGATTTAAAAATAGATGTTTAGCATCGAAATTGGATAAATGATACTGAAACATGTTTAATGATGATAATGAATATATATTTGCTTCATGTATTATTCAGATTGTGCAATATGCATGAAATGTGATATTCCTGTTTAAATGTTTATTTGTTAATCAGTTAATAGACCTAGGTGCCCTAACACCGTAGAACCCCTAAAAGAAGGTCTGTTTCTTAGGGTGAAACTCGTGTTGCAACATCATCCGTGCTTGTGTCACAGACAAACGAGGAAAGAGAGGCAGTGTCCAACAACAATCGTGCTTGTGTCACGATGGCACTGGGAAAAAAGAAAACTTGGTTATCTAACACCATTCGTGCTTGTGTCACGAAGGTAACCCTGTGAGACCGTCCGCCGGTGTACTCAGGTTAAAGGAGGAGTCTGGAGCACACGTGGTTGTGCATTGAGGCCGTAGAGCCTATGTTTCTGGCCGGAGAGCCAGGGGTCCTGTAGCAGAGCAGGGCTGGCGTCAGACTTAGCATTTCCCGGGTGTGTCGGTAAGTCTTGTACGGTGGGATCGTAGCATGAACTTGCTGCGGATCTTTATATGCAGAGTACACTGCATATGATTAGGGAATAATAATAATATGAATAAGTAATCATGTAGGATCACAGTAAATTTATATAACTGTTTATTTACCTGAATTATCTGTTGATGCTTAGAAATGTGATTAATATCTGTATATCTGCTATGTATTTAGAACTGCCTTGCTTAGTTCTGCATTTATGTTTAATTTCAATTTATAAACCTGATGAGTTGTTTAGTGATAGCTAAGTGAAATGCTATTCACTGAGCGAGTAGGCTCATACCTCTACTCAAAACATTTTCAGGTTATTATCAGCAGCAGGAAATCTGAAGGATCCTTTCATCCTATCGCTTAGTCTGTAGAAGGTATATGTAGTTAGTAGTTAGAGGTCTCTTAGTCCATTCCCCTCGATCTTCGGGACAAGGTGTGAGTGAGAGAGAGAATGTGTACAAAGATGTAAATTAATGTTATGTTTTCTTTATGTTAATCAATGTATTATGTTGTAGACCTTGCTTGTATCTTTAATCAGTTAAATAGAAAAGTTCCTGCAGTTTGCTTAGTTTTTGTTTACAGCTTAAACTTGGTTATCATTTAAATGCCTTGAATTGTTTTGAAAAGTGACGAATGATTGGTTATGTGTTAACCCCACCTGTCGTGCCTTAATTTTGGGGTTTGTGGCTAATGTGAGATTGGGGCGCGACAATTTTGGTATCAGAGCTTTGGTTTGAGTACATAGTTACTCAAGGTCAGGGGACGATAAGAGACCAATAGGATTAAGGTTTAGGTGTCTTTCTTCTGACTCTAATTTTCTAACAGAAAGTGTTCTGTTATACTATTGCAGATAGCAGGAAGCGGATGTGGTTATGAGAATCAAGTAATGAGCTTAAGATGAGTCGTTAAGAATCATTAAGGTCAAGGAATAAAGTTATAAGTAAGGAGAATAATGAATGATGTGTTTTAGCTCTGGAAGGTCTGAGTGTTTAGATACCCTGGCCAGGTGTCTGAATACTTAGATTGACTAGTATCAAGCTACTCTGTCTGTTCTTCTCTGGATGCCCTGGCCAGGTATGCAGAGGAAGGATAGGCTAGAGAGAAAACCCTAGAAATCTTAGGGTTAAGAGATCAAAAATTAAAGTAGGAGTAAGAGATTAAACAAAGGATGTGATATAACTCCTACTTTATATTTCTTATTGATTAAAGATCATTAGAAACGCTCTTATATGCATGAATTTAGACTTTCAGTTTGTACAATAAGTATGATTCTTTTATATTGTTGTGATATGAAGTGAATTGTTTAATGTTTGTTTTCTTTGTATTAAAGTAGACCCGAAATCATGTATAAATGAGTTGCCCTAAGTGGATATTCTTTCCACATGTTTAAGGTTAATAGGGGTTGACTAATCTCAAGTAGCTCTTGGCTTCAGGACTACAGGTTCGGCCTGGTCCGGCTGGCAGGATGCGTTACTGGGATCTAACGACTTCTATTAACAGTAAAATAAGAATAGACTCTGGATGATTTAGACCCGTAACATAGTGATAATGTATATACACTAGGATGTTTTAATTATGATAAGAAGTCTAAGTGTTCTTTTGTCTTGAGAATTAGGGTTTGATAAACATAAACCCTAATCGGCCCAAAAATAGGATTTTAATGATACATGAATACAAAATTTGATAAGTAGAATGTCTCACTAAATGATTTTTAGTATTTTATGTGTAACTCTGATTTGGCTAAAATTGGGATATGATTTGGATATATAAAATATAGACAACATTGGAAAATATCAGAATTTTTAAATAATGTTCTGACTTGTTTATCGGCCGAGTTTCAAACTCGACCGATCACATTTTCTGAATGATATAGCAGTGTGGTAATTTAATTTTATCTTTTTATTGGTATATCCAATTGATCTCAAATTTTAACTGTGCTTGAACAACACAATTTTAGACACTCTGTAAAATTGGCGTAATTTTTGGATGACTTTTGATCTCTACAGTGAGGGTGTCGGCCGAGTTTGTAACTCAGCCGAACCTGCTGCAGACTGCAATATAGCAGTGCACTGTTTCATTTTTAATTAATTATTGGTAGTATGAAATGATCTGAAATTTTTTATGGAGTTCTGAAACTTCATTTGGAACAACATATAAAATTTCCAGAATTTTAGGAGCTTCTGTTAGCTGTTTAATAAACGAATTATAGAAACTATTATGAAAACTGAATTTTCAGCTAATGTAATTAAAGTTGAGTGTTGGGTTAATATGCTATTGACCCAAGCAACTCAAATTGATCTATATGATCGATCACACATACACATAATAATGCTATGTTACTGATATGGACCAAAACCTTAGAATGATTAAAGTTGTAGTAGTTTAAGGGATATCATTCGTGATGAAACCTTGAATACTAGTAACTTTGTAAAATAAGACCTTGAGATTTGATCTATGTAAAGTAAACTGGCTTTGATAGTGACCTAGGGTTTTGAAGTAGATAATCTGATCGGTACATGATCAACATGAAATGACTTAGAGGAAAGAGTAAGACATAAACCTAAAATGTAACAATAAGTAAGTAACATAGAAAGCGAAGTATTATCCGATATATGATCTAAAGATAGCTGATGTAGTTCATGTTTTTAAGACACGGCGTCACTATCTTATGATGTGACAATAGATTACCACCTTGGTAAAGGGAATATGGTGGCTGATGCTTTCAGCAGAAAGTCAAGTTCAACAACTAATGCATTCTCTATGGCAGGTTTCAATAGAGACCTGTTAGTAGAAATGTGGAAGTTGAACTTAGGCTTAGGGGTGACAACACTAAGTGATTTGATTGTATAGATGTAAGTTAAGCCTACTTCTTATGATCAAATCAAGGAACTACAAAAGGGTGATAGTGAATTAAGCCAGATCATGCATGACCTGATAGGAGGAAAAGAGACTAGAGTTTAAGTTTTTAGATGATAAGATGTTGTATTAGCATGACATGTTGTGTGTACCTCGATATAGAGTAAAATTATTTTAAGGGGAAAAGGCTGAAAGAAAAGATTCTTATAGAAGTGTATGTATTGATGTATGCTATGCTTTTAGGAAACACTAATATGTATATGAATTCCAAGTAGTTGAAACGAATGGTCAGATATGCAGAAGGATGTAGCTAAGTATGTGGTTAAAAGTAGTGTGTACCAGTAGGTTAAGGCTGAACCCTAGAAATCTATAGCTACCTTGTAATCTTTTTCTGTGCCTGAATGGGAATGGGAATTTATCACAATGGAGTTTGTGGTAAGATTACCCAGGACACCTAGAGGTTGTGATTTGATAGGAATGATTGTGAATAGACTAATTTAGTCTGCTCGCTTTCTTCATATTAAGTCAACCTTTGATGTCTCGAGACTTGACTAAGATATACATGGATAAAATAATTAGGTTGCTTGGTAATCCAGTTTCAATTATATCATATTGAGTTTAGAAATACACAACTGATAATGGTACAATTTGAGTATGAACCCAGAAAACACAGATTTGGTAAATCATCAGGTGCATAATTTCAAGAAAGTATGATAACATTAAAATATGCAAATAAATCTAGTTGCATGCTTCCTGTTATGTTAATGTGTGTGATTTAACATTTACATGAATTGGCACATTTCTCTGAGATATTATCAGAAATTCTCAAGTACTATTAAATATTTGTGATATGATACGTAAATAACTCTTAATTGAGTTATGTGGTGCATAAACCAGGAATTTGGTTAATATGCACGTGCTTCGAGAAATTTCAGATAATTGAAAAATATTACAGATGGTTTCTTATAGATGAAGTAAATTACACTTATTGATGTAATAAAATGTTCAATTACATGAATTCAGTATGTATGTACCGAAATTGATTGAGTTTGAAATATTTATGAATTTTTAATTTGTCTGCATGCATGATATAAAGATTACTCAGTAATTACAAAGATTTTGAAATATACTACTCTGCCAGTTTTAGAATGATACCATATTGTGATTTGAATTGCAATCAAACAGATGAGATAACGGAAACCCTAAGAAAAGGGTATTGCCATGTGATTAGTGAATGAGATAACCCTAAGAGTAGGGTGTTGGTGTGTGATGAATGAACAAGGCAAATGAAACCCTAAGGATAGGGTGTACGATGAATCAAGTATCTTGATATCAATTTTCATTATAAGATGTGATAATGTTTAACAGTTAAATTGCATGATTTTATTTTAGTACCAGATCGACATGCATTCTGTTTATTTAAGAATTTTAGTTTGTCTGCATGTATACTATAATAATTTCTCGGTAATTACCATGAATTGAGATACTGTTATAACAGTTCTACAAAGACAATGTTTTGTGGTTTGATCTAGAATCAGATCAGATGTGTCCTAGGTTAAGGAACCTATACAGATGGTTGATCGGAGGATCAAGAAACTCACGAATTGTGAGATACCATTAGTGATAGTTTTGTGGAGAAATCCTAACCTAGAGGGAGCTACGTAGGAATATGAGTCAGAAATGAGTAACACGTTTCCTTTCTCTTTTAGGAATTTTGGGACAAAATTCTTTTAAGGGGAAAAGGTTGTTATGACCCACTCCTTGATTAACTAATAAATACCTCGAATTACGTGAAGACATCTCAATTAGTGTTGAGTATCAAATTAAATATCATGGATAATCAAAATAAATTAATATGTGAATCAATAGTTGAGTTTGAAGCATATGAGGTATTAATGTGAATGGCTATGATGATCGTTAGGTTAATTAAGTTAAGTTGAGTACTCACTGTTGCAATTAGAGATTTGACCTGTTGTGACAAGCTAGTTAACATAATTTTATGCCTTGGGATGATAGAGAATTCCGTGTTTGAAAGTTTGCAAGTAGAATCGTCCAACTCGGACCTACGAGTCACAAGTTATGACCTTTTTAGTTTCTAGGGTTTAAGTTGCAATTTTCCCAATTATTTATTTTAATGGGGCGGTTGCTTTCTTTCCCTTATCTTCTCCTTTTTCAGCCGATACCCGATGGAACAGTAGGCGCGACGCTTGAGCAGGGTCTGGACCTGCGGCATCTTGAAGCTGATAGCCGCCCTAGGGCTCTCAAGCTCGACTCCAGGAGAAATCGCCTCCTCTCCTTCTTCCCTTTCTCTTTCCCCCTCTCTCCGTTTGCCCTAGCCACAGCCTACCGAGCAGCCAAGCTGCTAGGACGCCGCCTAGCAGAGGCCGCCCAAGCTGCTGGTGCAGCAAGTCGCCGGCTAGAGGGACCTTTGGTGCGGCCAGCCCCTCCAAACTTCGGCGCCGAGGTCGACCAAGGAGCTCTAGCCCGGATCCGGAGCCTAGCCATAGTTCAACCACCCTGAGCCCTAGCTGGCAGAACATCGGTCGACCTGCAGCTACTGCTGCACGGCGCACGACCAAGGAGGAGTCCGTTGGTTGATTTGAAACTCTGGGAAGGTACTTCCTACCTCCTATTCATGGCCATAGATTCGACTTTGCAGCTTTAGATGTGCCAAGTATTAAGCACGGTCCTCCTTTTCAATTTGTCAGTAATCGTAGAGGTGTCTGTTTTGTAAACAGGTTTGAATTAGAACTCTATGGCGTGGCTTTTGCCAAGGAGATGATGCCCTTGTGCTTGGTCTAGATTTTAGACAAGAAATTCGTAGCCTTAGCTAGACCTAGTGGTTGTTTGAATCAATTTAGATTCGTGTATGATACTACTGTTCTATTGCAGGATCAATGTTTTGATCGGCCGAATTAGGTATGATTCGGCCGAGTTTCAAGTATAGGAATTCAAATAGGGATTCGATCGGCCGAGATTGCAGGCTGATCGGCCGAGTTGTCAGCCGATCGGCCGAGTTGCCTAGAGTGGATCGGCCGAGTTGTCAGTCGATCGGCCGAGTTTCCAGATTGGTCGGCCGAGTTTCATTTCTGTGAGTAGTAGTTCATTCAGTAATCATTATTTAACTCAATTTAAATGTTTAATTGCTTCTGTATCAGTTAGTATAACTTTTAAACAGTGTAGTACATACAATAGAGTATATTAGTTTCATTGGAACTTGAAATACCTATTATGCTTAGTGAAAATGATGAAATTTCCTGTATTATACTTGCAGTGTATTTGCTGATTTAAAAATAGATGTTTAGCATCGAAAGTGGATAAATGATACTGAAACATGTTTAATGATGATAATGAATATATATTTGCTTCATGTATTATTCAGATTGTGCAATATGCATGAAATGTGATATTTCTGTTTAATTGTTTATTTGTTAATCAGTTAATAGACCAAGGTGCCCTAACACCGTAGAACCCCTAAAAGAAGGTCTGTTTCTTAGGGGTGAAATTCGTGTTGCAACATCATCCGTGCTTGTGTCACGGACAAACGAGGAAAGAGACGCAGTGTCCAACAACAATCGTGCTTGTGTCACGATGGCACTGGGAAAAAAGAAAACTTGGTTATCTAACACCATTCGTGCTTGTGTCACGAAGGTAACCCTGTGAGACCCTCCGCCGGTGTACTCAGGTTAAAGGAGGAGTCTGGAGCACACGTGGTTGTGCATTGAGGCCGTAGAGCCTATGTTTCTGGCCGGAGAGCCAGGGGTCCTGTAGCAGAGCAGGGCTGGCGTCAAACTTAGCATTTCCCCGGTGTGTCACTAAGTCTTGTACAGTGGGATCGTAGCATGAACTTGCTGCGGATCTTTATATGCAGAGTACACTGCATATGATTAGGGCATAATAATAATATGAATAAGTAATCATGTAGGATCACAGTAAATTTATATAACTGTTTATTTACCTGAATTATCTGTTGATGCTTAGAAATGTGATTAAGATCTGTATATCTGCTATGTATTTAGAACTGCCTTGCTTAGTTCTGCATTTATGTTTAATTTCAATTTATAAACCTGATGAGTTGTTTAGTGATAGCTAAGTGAAATGCTATTCACTGAGCGAGTAGGCTCATACCTCTACTCAAAACATTTTCAGGTTATTATCAGCAGCAGGAAATCTGAAGGATCCTTTCATCCTATCGCTTAGTCTGTAGAAGGTATATGTAGTTAGTAGTTAGAGGTCTCTTAGTCCATTCCCCTCGATCTTCGGGACAAGGTGTGAGTGAGAGACAGAATGTGTACAAAGATGTAAATTACTGTTATGCTTTCTTTATGTTAATCAATGTATTATGTTGTAGACCTTGCTTGTATCTTTAATCAGCTAAATAGAAAAGTTCCTACAGTTTGCTTAGTTTCTATTTACAACTTAAACTTGGTTATCATTTAAATGCCTTGAATTGTTTTAAAAAGTGACGAATGATTGGTTATGTGTTAACCCCACCTGTCGTGCCTTAATTTCGGGGTTTGTGGCTAATGTGAGATTGGGGCGCGACATAATTGGTCAACAATTGAGGGTCAATTGAATGACCAATTGGTTAAGCATAATCTTAATTGACCCAATCCATAAGTGGTCAACATAGCTCTGACCTTTTGAGGGCTTCAACATTGGTTGACATCATTGGTTGTAACCATTGAACTTTGTTGACGGTCCAAGCGGTTGAGACCATGTGAGCCTCGCGGTCTCAAGACCGTGAGGGGGCTGGCGGTCTCAAGACTGTGAGGGGGCTCACAGTCTCAAGACCGTGAGGGGGCTGGCGGTCTCAAGACTGTGAGGGGGCTCACAGTCTCAAGACCGAGAGGGGCCTCATGGTCCTGAGGTCAAAGGTGAGCAAACGGTCCACACCACTCTCGCGGTATTGCAATCAATTGAAGGCTCGCGGTCTTGGAGTAGTTTGAGAGGGCTCGCGGTCTTGGAGTAGGATGAGGAGTCACGGTCCTGAGGTCAAAGGTGGATCAAACGTTCTACTCACCCTCGCGGTCTTGGAAGTCAAATTGGCTAAACGGTCAACATATTCAAACGGTCTCAATCCGATTGAAGGTTGATGGTTGAGATCAATCAAGGTGATTCATGGTTGACTTCACTCAATCAATTGAAGATATAAATGATTCAATGATGCCCTAATCTAAAACCCTAATGATAACCTAGGATATTAAGGGATTAATTGACTAAGGTTTTGACCATGATGATGATCAATGGGGTGATTTACCAAAATACCCCTGAAGGGTCAATTGAGTTATATCTTGCTCAATTCAAACCCTAATTACATGAGAATGATGTTTTTAGCCATGATGACTCTATCCAACTTGATCTAGTCTAATGTTATCATCAACCACTAGTATAAAGAAAGAGAGAGTATTCTAGAGAGAGAAAGTACTCTAGAGAGAGAAAGTACCCTAGAGAGAGGAAGTAACCCTAATTGGATGGAAACTTAAGTGAAGCATCTTCAATGCACATGAATGTGCATAATTAGGGTATGATTCACCTACGCGAAGTCATAGAAGCCCTAATTATGATAAATGATGAACCTTTAACTAATTTGAGAGCATTAATGATGATGTTACTCATACATGATGATGTTATGAGTTCAATTCACCTTAAATGTGAATAGTAAACCCTAATTCAAGGGTAATGGCATGCAAATAAGTATTAAACTCCAATTGATGAGAATTAGAGGATTTAACTCTTATGACAAGAGTGGGAAGTATATTCCTTATTTTGCATTACCTTTATCAGTTGAATTAACCATGCAGGTTTTGATATGAAGGTGATCATATCCAGGTATGGATGTTGATATTATATTCATTGAAGGCATGCTGTTAGCCTTATGAATAAGAAAAGTAACTTGATGCCTTGTCAAATGGCATCTTATGTTGATAATGGGCTGTGAGAGCCATGAATACCATCAAAGTCATGCTTTAGAGATGACTTGTGATGAGTATGATGAGAAATTACGATTGATATGAGTTAGGCCTGTTACATTTAGTATTATCTTGTTTTAGCTGTTATGCTACTGATTAGTGTTTGAAGAACAATGTATGTTGTTAAAGAATACTGAATGTACCTAACTAATCAAGTATAATGTAGTGCCCTGATCATAGATCCATCATTGTCAGAGATCAAGTGATGGTGAAATAGGTTTTCCTCAGGGAACTCCTGGAGCACATACTTTTGAGTATGTGGGGTACATGGATGTGTAGAACCTTACATCCTAGTGTAGGAAAGTGATGTAGATGCGTAATCCGTCCATACTTCACTATAATTCCATACCGTATCAGTGGTAGGTAAACATGAAACCTCCTGATGATGAAGAAAACACAGATATCCGTATCAGTGGAGATAAACATGAAATCTCCTGATGACGAAGAGAGTACAAAATGCCACTGTGACTCTAGAATAGCGAAGGACCAGTTTACCCTGGTGAGCTATAGTAGTAGAGACACGAGATGTCCTACAAGTGATCCTCTCACTGACTGAGGAAGGTGAAGGTCATGAGAATCCAGCTCTCTTAGTGACCTATGTATGATACTGATGTGACTTCTCAGCGATCAGTTGGAGTATGAGTGGTATGCCTCATCTCCACAGGGCATAATGTTGTTTGTAAAACATAATCAACCACGTAGTATACTTGTTAGAGATAACTCCAAGTTAGTTGATTGATGTTACACTGTTATAGTGCTTATACTTCTTCATATCTCATAAATGTTGAGATCTTGTTATAGTTGCAACTGTTATCTAATACTTTGAAGGCTTAACTGGTTAAGATATTCTTTGATGGTATATTAAAGCTTCTGGCTGAGAGTTATAACTCTCGCTGGGACAATTATGTAAAATTGTCTCACCCCGTAGACTTCAACTTTTTAGGTGGACGTCGGAGACGAAGGAACCAGCCTACAGGGGACCAGTCTCAGCAGCAGCAGCACCAGGAGCAGCAGTAATCTCAGGTGGAGATTTAGTCTGTCATGTGGTGTAGTTAGAGTCAGTCCTATGTGTCCTCTGTACTCTCAAGTCTTGGAGTCTTGTGTTATGTGATCTTGAGATTTTGTATCTTGATGTATATAATTACTCAAGAAGTAATTATCCGGAGATGTAAACAAGTTTATCTCACTTTATGAAAGAAGTTTTTATGGATCCAAGCTCTTGTCTCAAAAAGTTTTAATTTCCTGTGATTTTTGTCTTCAACGGATTATCGAATCGCTTCCGCTAAGTTTTAATCGTGTTTATGTCATGGTTTGGAGATCAGAGCCCACAATTAGTGGTATCAGAGCTCTAGGTCAGTTGAGTCTACAGAGGCATAGGACTTAGGATGTCGAGTTTATCTTTAGTACTCCTTCCTTATCTAATAGAATCTTCTGCTCCTCAGGAGAAGAAGATACCTAAGGATGTCAGAACATCATGATGAGTACGTGGCAGAGAGTAGTGCTAGTGCACCTCGAGGCGGTGCAAGGGTTCCAAGGATAGAACAACCTGCACCTGAGTCGCCAAGAGAGCCACCCCAGATCGACCCAGCTGACATGAGTAACCCAGCTGTACAGACGATGTTCGGGCAGTTCATGACTGCCATGACACATATAACCGATAGGATGCCCATTCCTCCACCTAGGGCACCTATCCAGCATGAAGCACAAGGTATCGGTAAGACGTTCGAACGACTTCGTCGTGTCGGAGCTACCGAGTACTTCGGAACTGCCGACCCTGCAAATGCTGACTTATGGTTGACAGAGTTGGAGGAGACTTTCAGAATTCTTAGGATTCCAGAAGCTGAGAAGGTTAGACATGCTGTCTATCTTCTCAAAGGCAGTGCTGGTCACTGGTGGAACATGGAAGAGCAGAAGAGACCTGGAGTAGAGTTCTCATGGGAAGAGTTTCGTCTGGAATTTATCAATAGATATTTTCCAAAGACCTTCCTAGATGAGAAGATCTCTCAGTTCGAGAAACTAAGGCAAGGTATGATGAACATTAGTGAGTATGAAGCTAAGTTCATGGAGTTGCTGCGGTTCTGTCCGCACATGGTTGCTACAGATGAGGAAAGAATCAGAAGATTCGAGAAGGGTTTGAATTCTGATATGTCAACCCCTGTATCTACCTTAGAGAACCGAGAGAGATTCTCTACCTTCGTTGAGTCAGTCCGAAGGATAGAGAAATCTATGGTTGAGAAGAGACAAACCCATAAAAGATATCCACAGTTCCAGGATTCTTCATCTAGGGATTTCAAGAAACCTAGATTCTCTGCACCTAACCCTCCACCACCCAGATCGTGTTTTCAAACTCAATGGACACCAAACAGAGGTAGAGGACGGAGTCAACCGCTTCAAGGGACACACAGTTCTGCATCTGTGTCAGTTACTGGACCACCCAGACCACAACAACAGGAGAGGAGTTGTTACAACTCTGGTAAGGTGGGACACTTGATGAAGGATTGCCGTTCTAGGCCTGCTAGTGTGACACAACAACCTCCGAGACAGAATCAACAGAGATCTCAGAGCAGACAACATCAAGGAGCAGCTCGAGGACGTGGACAAGCGTCTCAAGCTGGATCATCAGCACCACCTCAACACCAGGCGACTGCGAGGTTCTATGCTATGAACCCACCTGAGGCAGTGGTCAATCCACGGGTAGTGGCAGGTCAGATGAAACTTTTATATTCTGATATGTCTACATCCTGTGTTGTATCTGTTCTAATTGATCTGGGTACTACGCACTCTTTCATCACTCGTTAAGTGATTCGTAACTGCAATGTGACTGTTAGTCATAGAGCAGATAGTTTGTTGTTAGAGACTCCGTTGAGTGGGTCTGCCGTTTTGTAGGAGGTATGTTCTCCCTGCATCCTCTTCTTTTTAGACCATCGCATTCAAGTGGACCTTATACCACTTGATATGCAAGGATTTGATATAATCCTTGGGATGGATACCTTAGAAAGGTATAGAGTTGTCTTGGATTGTGAGTCCAAGTTGGCTGTGTTTGCTGATGAAAGCAACACATGGATCTTTCAAGGAGAAAGAAAGATTCTGCCCACCTGTCTTGTATCAGCTATGGTTGCTGATAAGCTGTTGAGGCAAGGATGTTATGCATTCTTAGCCCATGTGGTAGATGTTACCAAGGAAAGTTCCAATCCTACTAAAGTTCCTATAGTCAGGGAATTTGAAGATGTGTTTCCTGAAGAACTTCCTGGTATACCACCACCTCGGGAGATTGATTTTGAAATCAATCTGATTGCAGATACGAAACCCATAGCTCAGACTTCGTATAGAATGGCGCCTGCCGAGATGGCAGAACTCAAGAAACAACTTCAAGAGTTACTTGAGAGAGGTTTTATCTGACCGAGTACTTCACCTTGGGGTACTCCGGTCTTGTTTGTTAAAAAGAAAGATGGGTCAATGCGGTTGTGCATCGACTATAGACAACTCAATAAAGTAACAATAAAGAATAAGTACCCTCTGTCGAGGATTGATGATCTCTTTGACCAGTTGCGTGGTGCAACAGTCTTTTCAAAAATAGACTTGAGGTCTGGATATCATCAACTCCGTATTAAGAATAGTGACATATCCAAGTCTGCCTTTAGGACAAGATATGGTCACTATGAGTTCACGGTTATGTCGTTTGGACTATCCAATGCACCAGCTGCATTTATGGAACTCATGAATAGAGTTTTTCAACCTTTCCTTGATCAGTGTGTTGTCGTCTTCATAGATGACATTCTGATCTATAGTAAGGATGCTCAGCAACATGAACAGCACCTTCGCCAAGCTTTCACCTTGCTAAGAGAACATAAGCTGTATGCTAAGTTTAGCAAGTGTGAATTTTGGCTACCGGAGGTATCTTTTCTTGGTCATGTGATATCTGCCTTGGGAATTCGTGTTGACCCTACGAAAGTAAAATCTATTCTACAATGGGAACAACCGAAGACACCGACGGAGATTCGAAGTTTCTTGGGGTTAGCTGGCTATTATTGAAGGTTCATTAAGAACTTTAGTTCTATAGCCTTACCTTTGACCAAGTTGACCCGAAAAGATGTTCCTTTTTCTTGGAGTGATAAGTGTCAACAGTCTTTCCAGTTGCTGAAGGAGAGATTGACAAGTGCACCTGTGCTAGTGCTACCTGAACAAGGAAAAGGATATGTAGTCTTCTGTGATGCTTCCAAGAATGGACTTGGATGTGTGTTGATGCAGGATAAACAAGTGATTTCTTTTGCTTCCCGACAGCTTAAGAAACACGAGGAGAATTATCCAACACACGATCTAGAGTTAGCTGCTGTGGTTCATGCCTTGAAAATCTGGAGACACTATCTCTATAGAGAAACATTCCAGATTTTCACAGACCAAAAAAACCTTAAGTATATCTTCTCTCAGCATGAGCTCAACATGAGGCAACGTCGCTGGATGGAGTTAATCAAGGACTGTGATTGTACAATCGATTACCATCCAGGCAAGGCCAATGTTGTTGCAGATGCCTTGAGTAGGAAATCAGCAACATCAACCATGAATAGAGCACAACTAAACTCTTTAGTATGCTCTAGGAGAGATATGCTTATCTCTTTAAGGCAAGACAATGTACAGTTGAAGGTGTCATTGTTAGCCGGTTAGTTAGATGAGATGCATATTAAACCTACCCTAAGAGAGCAGATTAAGGAAGCACAACTAGGTGATGCTACAGTTCAACAGATTAGATCTGAGTATGGAAATGATAAACAAGATGGTTTTCATGACTCAGAGGATCAAGTAGCTCATTATAATGGAAGGATGATTGTGCCGGATGTGGACAACTTGAGAAAGTTAGTCCTGGAAGAAGCCCATTCTTCCATGTATGCTATGCATCCAGGGAGCACCAAGATGTATCGGAATTTGAAAGATCTGTATTGGTGGCCTGGAATGAAGAAGGATGTTGCAGAGTTTGTTCTGAGGTGTCCTGTGTGTCAACAAGTTAAAGCTAAACACCAGAAGCTTGCAGGGACAATGCAACCCTTACCCATACCACAGTGGAAGTGGGACCATGTGACCATGGACTTTGTTGTTGGCCTACCCAGGACAAGCAAGGGACATGATTCCATTTGGGTAATTGTTGATAGGTTGACTAAGACAACACATTTCTTACCTGTCAAAACAACCTTTTCTGCTGAAAGGTTATCAGAATTGTATGTTCAAGAGATAGTGTGTTTGCACGGAGTTCCTGTCACAATAGTTTCTGACAGAGGTCTTCAGTTTACGAGTCATTTTTGGGAACAGTTACACAGAGCCTTAGGCACCAAACTGAGGTTTAATACGGCCTTTCATCCGCAGACTGATGGACAGTCGGAAAGGACCATACAGACCTTAGAAGACCTGTTGAGAGCATGTGTTCTCCAGTTCACCGGAAGTTGGGATCTACACCTAAGCTTGATAGAGTTTGCCTATAACAATAGCTATCAGCATAATATTGATATGGCACCTTATGAAGCCTTGTATGGTAGACGTTGTAGATCACCTTTGTGTTGGTTTGAGACTGGTGAACATCAGTTGTTAGGTCCTGACCTTGTGCAGCAGACCACAGAAAAGATTAAAGTAATACAAAAAAAGATTAAGACTGCTCAGGATAAGCAGAAATCTTATGCTGACAAACGTCGTAGACCCTTAGAGTTCCAGGTTGGAGACAGAGTGTATCTCAAGGTCTCACCTTGGAAAGGAGTCCTCCGTTTTGGAAGGAAAGGGAAGTTAGCTCCTAGATTTATGGGGCCTTATCCAATCATTGAACGGATTGGAAAGGTAGCTTATAGACTAGAGCTGCCCCCAGAGTTACAGAGGTTACACCCTGTGTTTCACATTTCTATGTTGAAGAAATGTCACCCAGACACCGAGTCAGTTCTACAACCCATGGAAGTAGAATTGAATGATGATATATCCTATGAGGAAGGACCAATGTCAATCCTTGATAAAAGAATTAAAAAGTTAAAGAAGAAAGATATAAGTCTTGTAAAAGTCCTCTGGAACCACCGTGGTGTTGAAGAAGCCACTTGGGAGTTAGAGAATGAGATGAGAAGGAGGTATCCTGCCCTTTTCTCTTAATATGTCTTATCGATTTCGGGGACGAAATCCTTGTAAGGGGTGGATAATTTGTAACATCCCTGACCTGGGTTATGAGTTAACCCTAGGTGTTTTGCCTAAATATGTAATTAAATTTTTGTGATTAACTCTGAGCATGTAATTAAGTTTCTCAGAAACATATATTTCAATATTTGCTCCTTTTTATTTAAAGTTGTAGCATTATTTTGATATACAGGGACCTATGTACAATTTACCCAATTGAAAGGGTTAGCTTGCAATTTTCACATGATGAGATGTTCCTCTAATGTTGAGACATCATGATAAATCTTTTTGGCAATGTTTGAGGGATTTCCCAAGCTTGGGCACCAAGGTGCAGCTGTGGAAGCAATCCCGATGCTTGAAACCCTAACTTGGGGAAAAATGCAATTTACCCAAATTAAGGGATGCAATTTGTAAAATATATCATCTAATGTATCTTTCTAGATTCTTGCCATAATTTAGAGAAGAAATGATGAGGAAGTCACCTCAATTGAATTATCAAGTTATGAAATATACCTTGTGATTGAATAATCAGGGTATATGTACAATATCCCTTTTATGTATGTACCTTAGTATTAGATTGATCTTCTTTGCCCTCTTTTTCTAGACCTTAAGAGAAGTTTTGTCCTTAGAATAAAGAGGAAGGGACGAGCAAGTAATTAAGGAAGGACCTAGTTGGATTTATGGGAAACTTATGGGCCTTTAATGAAACCTCACCCATGTATATATACACTTTACCTCTCAAGCAAAGGAACCTTTCCTTCATGTATATCACTATTTCCCCTTGCTTGGCCGACTAAGGACTGTCTTGGAGCTCAAAGAGGAACGACAAAGGGTGCAAGGTAGGTTTGAATCCCTCTTCTTGCCTAATTCCATGGTTAGAACTCGAATTCAAGGTCAATTTGGTGACTAACTCACGAAACCCTATCTTTCTAGCCATCTCTTTTCATCTTTCCTTGGAGTTTTCACCTTGGCCAACCTGTGGGAACTCAAGGACGCCATTAGAGCTTGGATCTTGAAAGCTTGGAGGTCAAGGAGCAAGCTTTAGGCGGGTTTTATAACTCTAAACCCATGCTTTACTATATACATCTCTTATATGCGGTTAGATGATAGTTCTTCGTGTTTCCCTACTTTTCTTTGCTATTTTGCAAGCAAATCCGTGGGATATCCATACTGTTCTTGAGCTAGGAGATGAAGGCGTGATTTCCAAGAAAAACCCACCGCTTTTCACTTTCTTAAAGGGTCTCCCTAACTTGCTCTCTCGGTCTCAGGACCGCGAGGTGAGCAAACGGTCTCTGGACCGCGAGAGAGCAAGTGGTCTTCACGACCGTTTGGACCCGTTGACCAAGGGAACGCATAAGAAATCTGTTTCTAATTATGTAGGCTAATCACCCTCAAAAATTGAGAGGTTAACTCCAAAGGAATAAGGAGATATGGCCTTTTTAAGTAACAACTTTGATTGAATTTATTCCAGATTTTCAAATGGTCTGAAATTGCTTTTTTGGGCAAACGGTCTCAAGACCCTGAAAGGTCGTTTACCAAGCTTTGAATATATGAAATTACTGTTCAAAATTATGTCAATTAGTAACTCACCAAGTTTGATGGTCTAATTCCAAACGAGCTAAGAGTTGAAGGGTGATTACTAGGGCTAACCCTAGATGAAATCAGTACTGAAATTATGGTGACTTAATTAGGGTTTTTAGGGTTGATTGACCTAAACGGTCTCAAGACCGTTTGGGGGTCATCCAAACGGTCTCAAGACCGCGAGGGAAATCAACCATGACCGTTTGGAGGTCTGAGGTCAAGAATAGTTGACCAATTGAAGGTACATTTACACCAAATTACATTGCAAATAAATATTGATATAACCCTCAACTCAACTGATCCAACCTTGAAGAAATTTCACTAGAATCCAAAAATTTGATGGGCAAACGGTCTCAAGACCGTTTGGAACTCATCCAAACGGTCTCAAGACCGAGAGGACAATCACCCAAGACCGTTTGAAGGTCTGGGGTTAAGCTAATTTGATCAATTGAGGACCCAATTTCAATAAGTTATCAAATTGATTAAAATACTGATTTTGTGACTCAATCATGGTTCAACCCCTATCCAATCACATTAGATCTTGATGAAATCTTGGGCAAACGGTCTCAAGACCATATGGGGTCCACCCACATGCTCTTAAGACCGTTTGGTCCAAGTTTGGGCCCAATTGGAGCTCAATTGAAGGGTTCAACCTTGTGTTGATGCACATTGATGAGTGTTGAAGAGTGAACATTGATAGACCCTAATTGAATCGATTTCAATCGTAATTGGTCAACAATTGAGGGTCAATTGAATGACCAATTGGTTAAGCATAATCTTAATTGACCCAATCCATAAGTGGTCAACATAGCTCTGACCTTTTGAGGGCTTCAACATTGGTTGACATCATTGGTTGTAACCATTGAACTTTGTTGATGGTCCAAGCGGTTGAGACCATGTGAGCCTCGCGGTCTCAAGAGCGTGAGGGGGCTCGTGGTCTCAAGACCATGAGGGGGCTCATGGTCTCAAGACCGAGAGGGGCCTCGCGGTCCTGAGGTCAAAGGTGAGCAAACGGTCCACACCACTCTCGCGGTCTTGCAATCAATTGAAGGCTCGCGGTCTTGGAGTAGTTTGAGAGGGCTCGCGGTCTTGGAGTAGGATGAGGGCTCGCGGTCCTGAGATCAAAGGTGGATCAAACGGTCTACTCACCCTCGCGGTCTTGGAAGTCAAATTGGCTAAACGGTCAACATATTGAAACGGTCTCAATCCGATTGAAGGTTGATGGTTGAAATCGATCAAGGTGATTCATGGTTGACTTCACTCAATCAATTGAAGATATAAATGATTCAATGATGCCCTAATCTAAAACCCTAATGATAACCTAGGATATTAAGGGATTAATTGACTAAGGTTTTGACCATGATGATGATCAATGGGGTGATTTACCAAAATACCCCTGAAGGGTCAATTGAGTTATATCTTGCTCAATTCAAACCCTAATTACATGAGAATGATGTTTTTAGCCATGATGACTCTATCCAACTTGATCTAGTCTAATGTTATCATCAACCACTAGTATGAAGAAAGAGAGAGTATTCTAGAGAGAGAAAGTACTCTAGAGAGAGAAAGTACCCTAGAGAGAGGAAGTAACCCTAATTGGATGGAAACTTAAGTGAAGCATCTTCAATGCACATGAATGTGCATAATTAGGGTATGATTCACCTATGCGAAGTCATAGAAACCCTAATTATGATAAATGATGAACCTTTAACTAATTTGAGAGCATTAATGATGAAGTTACTCATACATGATGATGTTATGAGTTCAATTCACCTTAAATGTGAATAGTAAACCCTAATTCAAGGGTAATGGCATGCAAATAAGTATTAAACTCCAATTGATGTGAAATCAGAGGATTTAACTCTTATGACAAGAGTGGGAAGTATATTACTTATTTTGCATTACCTTTATCAGTTGAATTAACCATGCAGGTTCTGATATGAAGGTGATCATATCCAGGTATGGATGTTGATATTATATTCATTGAAGGCATGCTGTTAGCCTTATGAATAAGAAAAGTAACTTGATGCCTTGTCAAATGACATCCTATGTTGATAATGGGCTGTGAGAGCCATGAATACCATCAAAGTCATGCTTTAGAGATGACTTGTGATGAGTATGATGAGAAATTACGATTGATATGAGTTAGGCCTGTTACATTTAGTATTCTCTTGTTTTAGCTGTTATGCTACTGATTATTGTTTGAAGAACAATGTATGTTGTTAAAGAATACTGAATGTACCTAACTAATCAAGTATAATGTAGTGCCCTGATCATAGATCCATCATTGTCAGAGATCAAGTGATGGTGAAACAGGTTTTCCTCAGGGAACTCCTGGAGCACATACTTTTGAGTATGTGGGGTACATGGATGTGTAGAACCTTACATTGTAGTGTAGGAAAGTGATGTAGATGCGTAATCCGTCCATCCTTCACTATAATTCCATACCGTATCAGTGGTAGGTAAACATGAAACCTCCTGATGATGAAGAAAACACAGATATCCGTATCAGTGGAGATAAACATGAAATCTCCTGATGACGAAGAGAGTACAAAACGCCACTGTGACTCTAGAATAGCGAAGGACCAGTTTACCCTGGTGAGCTATAGTAGTAGAGACACGAGATGTCCTACAAGTGATCCTCTCACTGACTGAGGAAGGTGAAGGTCATGAGAATCCAACTCTCTTAGTGACCTATGTATGATACTGATGTGACTTCTCAGCGATCAGTTGGAGTATGAGTGGTATGCCTCATCTCCACAGGGCATAATGTTGTTTGTAAAACATAATCAACCACGTAGTATACTTGTTAGAGATAACTCCAAGTTAGTTGATTGATGCTACACTGTTATAGTGCTTATACTTCTTCATATCTCATAAATGTTGAGATCTTGTTATAGTTGCAACTGTTATCTAATACTTTGAAGGCTTTACTGGTTAAGATATTCTTTGATGGTATATTAAAGCTTCTGGCTGAGAGTTATAACTCTCGCTGGGACAATTATGTAAAATTGTCTCACCCCCTAGACTTCAACTTTTTAGGTGGACGTCGGAGACGAAGGAACCAGCCTACAGGGGACCAGTCTCAGCAGCAGCAGCACCAGGAGCAGCAGTAATCTCAGGTGGAGATTTAGTCTGTCATGTGGTGTAGTTAGAGTCAGTCCTATGTGTCCTCTGTACTCTCAGGTCTTGGAGACTTGTGTTATGTGATCTTGAGATTTTGTATCTTGATGTATATAATTACTCAAGAAGTAATTATCCAGAGATGTAAACAAGTTTATCTCACTTTATGAATGAAGTTTTTATGGATCCAAGCTCTTGTCTCGAAAAGTTTTAATTTCCCGTGATTTTTGTCTTCAACTGATTATCGAATCGCTTGCGCTAAGTTTTAATCATGTTTATGTCATGGTTTGGAGATCAGAGCCCACACAAAGGATTTAGTACGAAGGAAGGATTTGATTACTTTGACACATATGCACCTACAACTAAAATCTTTTCCATCTGTGTCCTTGTTGCTTTAGCCACGATCCATAAGCTTGAAATCCATTAAATGGATGTCAAGAAAGCCTTCTTGAATGGAGATCGTGAAGAATAGATCTATATGGATCAGCCTGAAGGCTTTGTAGCACTTGGACAAGAACACAATGTTTGTAAATTGTCAAGTCCTTGTATGGATTGAAACAAGCACCTAAACAGTGGAATGATAAGTTTGATAAAAAAAATTATCTGCCGGATTTAGGTCGAATGAATCTAATCAATGTATTTATTCTAAAACTGTTGGTGATGCCTGCATAATAATGTGTTTATACGTAGATGATATATTGATGTTTGGATCTAATTATGAAATTGTTTTTGAAAATAAATCTTTTCTTGCTAGTTATTTTGATATGAAAGATTTAGGACTTGCTGATGTAATAATTTGTAATGACCCTACCTCCCGGTAACCCCCAATTAAGGGAGACCAAAAGGTCAGAGCCATTATCCAATAACCCAGATCAAAGGTTCGACAAATAATCAATCAAAATTATCAAATTTTATCAACTAAACTGAAAACTGGTATAAAATAAAACTTTGCATACCTTTAAAAACTTTGGAAATCTATATATCCACAGATTGAATTATTCTATCTAATCCTCCTTGCACTTTATTTCTTATTTTCACAGTGTGACGCTTTATTGTTTGTCCTTTTTAGGGTTATACCTAAAACGTCGACAAATAAAACGTCGGTCAACATACAGGAATATGATAGTATGTGGGGATAGCCAAAAATTCACAAATATGGATAACAATTTAATTATAACAATCAGGGTAATTTAACAAACCAATTTAAATTTTCAACATGCCATTCTCCACCGCTTTTACCCTAACCCTGGACTGCCCCTCTAGGGTTTCTCTTTTGCCATTGACTTAAGGCCACCTTCCCAATCTCGAGCTCGATCCCTGGGGGTCACCTCTCATGGTGCCCCATAGTCATGCAACATTGACCACCTTCTCATTCCTGAGCTTGGTGTCTGGGGTCACCTCTCATGGTGCCCATTGGTCTACCCTCTTGGGCCTTACCTTTATGGCATTTTCCATCACGGTGTCATGTAGGTGTGAAAATACACATGTATTTATAATTGTGATAACCATAGTGACTTTATAATTGCAGTATGAACATCCAAACTATTTAGTTTCAGTCAATGTGATTAACCATCCGGGAAACCTTTGGGAAAACTAATGTGATTAATCGTAATTAACCACATACCTGTCAAGCTGTCTTGAATGCAGAGTTAATCCAAACAAGCAAGTAATCCAGAATCCAGCAAGCAAGCACACAATTTGGACCTAAAATATACATCCAATATTCTCTATCATGGATCATGGTATCCAAGTCTAATAGGCCTAATCGTGCCCTAATGTTACTAGCCCTTTTTAGGGTTTTTGACCATAATTAGGGTTTCACTTCCTTTTTACCACTTTTACTTTATTTTTATCAAAATATCCATCAAACCCTAATTATCTCATTTAATTTTCGATTAAGATCTTAAGATCAAGTTTGGACCACAAAACCCTAACTTTTGGATTAAATATATCTTTTTTTTCCTTTTTCCCTTATTCAGGGTTTCTAAGGGTATTAATCACAATATTAAGTTTAAAACCCTAATTTTTGAAATTTCCTTTTCAAAACAGTTTAATATCCATCTTTATTATTAAACAAGTTAATCATGCTCGAATTAACCTATTTGCAATATTAAATCTATCCTTTATCAACAATTAGGGTTTCTAACCACAAATTTATACTTTTTCCATCCAAATTATACACTTTTGCAAATAGGAACGAAATTAGGTTCTTAAACTATTCTTAACGTGTTCCTCATATTTTTCTAAGCAACATTCATATTTTAATTGTATTCATCCGAGCTTCCTAGCAGAAGTTATGATTTTTTTGCAAACTAATTCATTTTTCTGGATTATCAGTTATCTTTAGAAAATTGTTTAGCATCCGATCTGTGGTCTAGAGGACCATGCGAAATCCAATGGCCCAGAGAAACCCTCCTAATTCGCGATTGAAGGGAGCAAAAGATAGTGTTGCCCTTACCTATACTGAAGGGGCGTCGGGGTATCTTGGTAAATTGCCAAGTATCCGTCTTCAACCTCCGTTCTTTGCTTCTTGCGAGCAGATGGTCAACCCAATGGCTGACTCAGAGATCCCGTCCACCGGCGGGCGAGCTAGGAGGTCAGGAATCTGTGTCTTCCTCCCACGAACTCGACCCTTGATCCAATTCTTCTTCTCGTCACTCCTTCATCACCAACTAAGTGCGGTTCTCCTCTGGCGTTAACTTCTCCTCGACAGGGCCCTAGGTCAGGTTGCTTTCTTGAATTGACGGTACCATGACGTCCGTCTCTATGCCACGATTATGAGAGGGTAACCGGTAGTTTTTCTCACATGGTGGTGCACACTACCCTATATATAGGGTGGCCATCGAGTCCCTGGTGAATTGGGGACTTCCCCGTTTCACGACGAAACCCCACCAATCTTGGGGTGGTTGGGTTCAGAGCAAGCTCTTGAAGGAGATGGACTCCTTCTCATCATTGCAGATGGCCTCCAACTCGTGGGAAAAACTGATTGAAAAGACATAGTCTGGTCTCTGCTGTTCCATGTCCTGATGAGATCGGGATTTGTCCTGGGCCGTGGATCATGGATCCAACGATCGTAGATGAGCGCCCAAAATCAAAAATTAGGATTTAATCCCAGATGAATCGTGACATTTAAAGTTATCCTTTGCACTTTAGGAAACTTCTAAAAATCACAAATCATCAATCCTTTATCCTTTTTCCACAAAATTTAAAAGGAAGCTTTGGGTCGACATTATCTACCAGTGTACCAAATTGGAGACCCAAATTCCAAAGGAATAGGGTGTTTTCTTCATATGCAAGCTATCTTTTAAATTAAGCCAATTTAATTTGGTATTCCCTCTTTCTTTGCCATTAAATTATTATTTTGAATTCCTTGAACCTCAGGTAACCTTAATGGCTCAAAATCCCATCTTGGGAATATTCCTTAGCCTTTTACTTATTTTTCATCTATTTTCTCTTTTCTTCTTATTCATTTCTTATCAAAATATCAATTTTCGGGGATTTCTCTTTATCTTTCTTTTTGTTTTCCTTATTGGAGTTCCTTTTAATATTATAAACCTCATGGATATGAAAATTCATCTTAATTATGCCTCTTTCCACTTATTTTTCACATTTTACCATTGTTTTCAATTTCTTTCTTAATAAAGAAATATTTACTTGATCTTTTCTTTTCTTGTTGCATTATCTTTGCAACTTTGGACTCCTTGGAACCCAAGGAACCCAAGAGGCACGAAATCCATTTTGGAATATATTCTTTTGTCTTCCAGAGGTTTCCACATCTTTCTTTTCTCAATTTCTTAATTGAATTTCCTTGTTATTGGGCCCAATAGACAATCAAGCCCATAAAACAACCAACAAGGCTATTGTAAACGAAATCCATTTATTCAAAACAAATTATATCATTATTTGTTCAAATATCTTTAATATGAGAAATTACATTTCTCACCAAATGAACCCAAAAATTGGGGTTGTAACATCCTTCCCCTCTTATAAGAATTTTGTCCTCAAAATTCCATCAATGAAATAAACAAACAAGTTAGGCCTTTCCTATGTCCATCATGGATCCCATGTGGCCTCACCCTTTCCATGGTGCTTCCCAAGAACCTTCATCATTTTATATTCTTCCATCTGAGTTCTTTCTGACCTTGGTATATCATACCCTCATAGGTGACTCAGGACAATTCAACCTCTCATAAAGCTGAATAGGTTCAGGGCTCAGCACATGGCTTGGGTACCTCACATAGTGCTCTAGACCAGACATATATAACTCCTTATACATCATGTTATCCTGAGGGGTAAGGATATACACAACCATCTTTACCAATCCATCTCAAATGGACCCATATATCGGGGACTCATCTTTCTTAGCCGTAGCTCAGAGGGGTGAGGTTTTACATCACATATTCTCCCACAATGAACTGCATGTCAGTCTACTTTGCATCAGCTCACGAATCATGTCATCTCTGGGCTCTCTCTCAGCCATTGTAAGATCAAAGAGACTTCATCTTCACACATTGTGGTTCTTTTCTGACCTTCACGAGGCCTCCTTCACCAACATCATCTTAATGAAGTGGTGATCGACACAACCTCCTTCTAGAACTTCTTGCATCCCAATAAAGGCTATGGTGGTTATCATCACCTTTTAAGAACTGTCTCCATGTATCACCCTGAATGAGCACACTGAATGAGCACACATGCTCTCATCAGACCCTCTAGTCTGGATGACACTAACCATTAGTTAGGGGTGGAAAACTGTACTAACATCGAGTTCTTCATGTATCCACTTCCACCTTATGGAAGTGAACCATTAGGTTATACTCAAAAATTTTGAACTCGCATCATGGTGTTGTTGAACCATCTCTCTCTCATATGTAGTTGAATTAGACCTTTCCCTTGAGCATACTTTCTTTCTCATGTTATCTTGGTAAGGTGATCTACCATAACCCATATTGTATCTTGACCTTCCTTGGTCTAGGGGAGACTCACAACATCCATATTGATGAACTCCCATTCCCTCTAGGGAACTCTTTATACTTTATATCCATGAACTGGGTTACTGGTGTTCGTCCTTCACCTCCTGGCTTGCATGACCACATGCTACATGCAACTTCGTCTTAAGCAACCGAAGTACTAACATCATTTACTATCTTCGTAGTACGGTGTATGGTGATCTTAAAATCATGATCTCCTGTATGTCATGATTCCTCAAGATGGATTCCTCAGAAACCCTAAACCACTCTAATCAGGGTTTTAATACCTTCCTATCCAAAGAAGTGTATCTGAGGTTCCACAACCATCTTTTCATTGCATCAAAGACTAGGCTAGCTAACCAAATCACCACTAACTTGCTCAACCATTATCATTACATCTGAGTGTTAGCTAAACTTATCTCTTTTCCAAACTTAGGGTTAACTTAACAACCTCTTCTAGCCTCTAGCTAAACTAGGCAACAACATCTCAAACACTTCACATCCTTATGTGAACATGGTAATGTTGAGGACATACTATTCTACTTGTTATCTCAGCTCAAACTATAAGTCTATCAAGAACACTCTGATCTCATCCTCTTAGTTATCAGACTCAGCCTTGTATCACTTGCAAAAATCGACCTAGTTCAAGATAAAACATCCTAACCAGATGACTACCTTATTACTCATGGTGTTTGTAAGCCATCCATGCATCATTCACTCCACAAGGGTATGCTATCATCTCTGTCCTCATACCTCATAGAAACATTCCAACTCACATCATATTTTATCCTTGGTGTATGGCACGCGTACTGTCCTATCTCTCACTCCCGTAACAAGAGGAAATAAGCATTTGGCAGCCGTCCAAACACAAACTTCTTCCTGTTCCAAGAGTAGAGATGGTACATCCCACATTGCCAGTACATCTTCAAATCTAAGTTGAAACGTGCAACTTATGTTTCTACATCACAATCATCTTGATATCAAAGTTACTTCCATGGAAAACTAGTCTCGAGCCTACTTGGGTCCACACACATTCCTTGGTCATCACCTCTAGGTCTATAGGGTGCTGACACTTTTGGGGTCATCCCTCTTCCCTTATGCATCCAGAGAGTGCCCTACTCATCTTCCCTTTGGGTCCCATGAGTTCATGAAGGTGATCAATCTCCTAACCCATGGCCCTCAGACAATGATAGTTGTTACCTCCCGACCCTATGGTTATGTGAAACTAAGGAATTAGGAAACTTCCACTTCCATCGGTCTTATCTCCACCTGACCCTAGGATAGACTTAGGATTCTATTATAGTACATGTCCAACTTAGAACCTTACCCAAGCCTTCATCATCTCTCTCTGCATTCATGGGCTGACTTTCATCCTTTCACAAGGGTCATGGCGACCTGCCTACCTTGGTTAGGCCCCATACTGGTTACCTCCATGGTAACACCTCCACAAGAACTTGGAGATGGTTATCTATGGGTCTACAGGTTCATTCTATTACTAGGTACTCTTCACTTAGCTTCTCAAGATCCTATGAAACCTCTTTAGGTTACCTCAAAACCAACAAAAGTGGTATACACCCTACAAAAGGGTCCCTCTCCCAGGATTGAGGAAACTACACCTTGATAACAAAGGTCACACACGTCGTTATGTCCAAGGTTTACATCCACGTGAGCATGATTAGCCCTAGCAAGCTATTAATGCATAAGTAGACCACCTGCTAAACCAAGCTAGGTCATACTTGTTCTCATCCTCAACCTTGGATCAAGATCATACCTTCCCATGTCACCACCTTGGCTGGGAGGGATTTAAAATCCATGCCTTAAACTTAAGGGGTTTCCCTTTCCTCTAAATAGGAGGATTACCATGCTCGAATCTATAAAACTCAAATCTCATCATGAGCATCAGGTACACCACTTCCCCTCTTAGGTCTAGGAACCCTAGGTTCACTTTCCTGATGTCCAATTGCATGCTCAATCTCTTAACCATGAACCAAACATGTACAAGGCAAACCATGCACTTCCTGTCATCCTTCTACTCAAGCAACACTTCAGAGTTGAGTCCTCCTCAAGGACAACCAACAAGGTATAAGACCTCACTACTTGCTACTTAAATCTCTTCAGGGTCTAAGGCACTCTTTGTCTCATCTCAACAAGTAAACACCTATACCATAGGCACATAGATACCAAAAGAATCATCCTCTCTCTCTAGGGTATAGTTCCTCGAATGGCAACCAAGAGATCAAGCACGAGGCAACCACTATCATCCACTACTCCCCACTATTTCCCCATGTCTCGGAATCTAAGCTTATAACATTTTTTCTTGGGTACTACTTTCTCTCTCTAGATCTAACTCCACATCCAGCCTTACTACTAGAGGTTCTTTCTCCATGAAGGATCAAGCTCACAAGCATCCTCTACATGGGTGAAGCCAATGCACGAACTTATGTTTGCTCAAGATCATCCTTAGATCTTTATTCTTATCACATAAGCTATCCAACATACTCCCTTGACCAGAGTTTCAACCTATTGTCAGTACTACCGACACACTCTGGGTGCAAGCTATACCCTACTTGCCTAATCCCATAGGGTTTCTATAGGTTCTCTTCTAACCTTATCCATGAAGGAGATATCCTTCGCTCTAACATGCACGACCCTCTCCAGGGTTGGGTCGCCAAAGGCACTAGGTCATCTAACCTCTTATGGAATCCCTAAGGCATGTCCAACCAAACACCCAGTCAACCATGACATCTAACTCATCATGTCACCTCACCACTTAGGGTTAGGGTTAGCATCATCGTCAAAGGATATGCCAGGTCTCAACTTATGTTGGAGGTCTCTACCTCCAAGACTAACTTTCTTTACTCATCCTCCTGACAAGAAGGTCTAGCCTCAGGTCTCTCCCGAGGGCATGACAACTTATGTCATATGACCTAAGCATGTATCTATTCTTTTATGCTTAATATATTAAGCTTATGTCCATGACATCTTATTTACATGCTTTTTATTAATTTGGTGGAGGATTCCTTAGACCTTATTAACCTTATCCATACCTCAAGAGAGTGAGGAAGAGAGAGAAAACCCTAATCCTTAAGGTCCTTAACAACATTTGAGTTGATAAGGGATGATCAAGATGAGAGAGTCCTAAAGGTATCTTATTTCGATTCAAATTCTGAGACTTAGGCCAGGAAGTCACACGGATCTGGGAGTCCTCGTATTTCGACTAGCGGTGCAGAGGAAAATCTTGCCAGCCCTCGGGCGTGATTCTTTTATAGATGCCTCAGTCTTTCGGACAATCCTCTAATAACTTTCTCGGTTCTATGGAATTTGTAAAATTTAATAATTATTAATGATTAGATGAGGAACCTATGCTCTGATACCAATTGTAACGACCGTGTCTCTCGGTAACCCCCATTTAAGGGAGACTGAAAGGTCAGGGCCGTTATTCAATAACCCAGATCAAAGGTTCGACAAATAATCAATAAAAATTATCAAATTTTATCAACTAAACTAAAAACTGGTATAAAATAAAACTTTGCATACCTTTAAAAACTTTGGAAATCTATCTATCCACAGATAGAATTATTCTATGTAATCCTCCTTGCACTTTATTTCTTATTTTCATAGTGTGATGCTTTACTCTTTGTGCTTTTCAGGGTTATACCTAAAACGCCGACAAAAAATATGTCGGTCAGCATACGGGAATATGCTGGTATGTGTGGACAACCAAAAATTCACAAATATGGCTAACAATTTAATCATCACAATCAGGGTAATTTAACAAACCAATTTACATTTTCAATATGTCATTCTCCACTACTTTTGCCCTCACCTTGGAATACCCCTCTAGGGTTTCTCTTTTGCCATTGACTGAAGGCCACCTTCTCAATCCCGAGCTTGGTGCCTGGGGGTCACCTCTCATGGTTCCCCATAGTCATGCAACATAGACCACCTTCTCATTACCGAGCATGGTGTCTGGGGTCACCTCTCATGGTGACCATTGGTCTACCCTCTTGGGCCTGACCTTTATGGCATCTTCCATCAGAGTGTCATGTAGGTGCAATAATACACATGTATTTATAATTGTGATAACCATAGTGACTTTATAATTGCAGTATGAACATCCAAACTATTTAGTTTCAATCAAAGCGATTAACCATCCGGGAAACCTTTGGGAGAACTAATGCGATTAATCGTAATTAACCACATACCTGTCAAGCTGTCTTGAATGCAAAGTTAATCCAAACAAGCAAGTAATCCAGAATCAAGAAAACAAGCACACAATTTGGCCCTGAAATATACATCCAATATTCTCTATCATGGATCATGGTATCCAAGTCTAATAGGCGTAACCGTGCCCTAGGGTTACTAGCCCTTTTTAGGGTTTTGACCATAATTAGGGTTTCACTTCCTTTTTACCACTTTTACTTTATTTTTATCAAAATATCCATCAAACCCTAATTATCTCATTTTACTTTCCATTAAGATCTTAAGATCAAGTTTGGACCACAAAACCCTAACTTTCAGATTAACTATATCTTTTTTTCCTTTTTCCCTCATTTAGGGTTTCTAAGGGTATTAATCACAATATTAAGTGTAAAACCCTAATTTTTGAAATTTCCTTTTCAAAATAGGTTAATATCCATCTTTATCATTAAATAAGTTAATCATGCTCGAATTAACCTATTTTCAATATTAAATCTATCCTTTATCAACAATTAGGTTTTCTAACCACAAATTAATACTTTTTCCATCCAAATTATACACTTTTCAAATAGGAATGAAATTAGGTCGTTAAACTATTTTAACATATTCCTCATATTTTTCTAAGAAACTTTCATATTTTAATTTTATTCATCCAAGCTAAATAGAAGAAGTTATGATTTTTTTGCAAACTAATTCATTTTTCTGGATTATCATTTATCTTTAGAAAATTGTTTACCATCCGATCCGTGGTCCAGAGGACCACATGAAATCCAATGGCCCAGAGAAACCCGCCTAACTCACGATTGAAGGGAGCAAAAGATAGTGTTGCCCTTACCTATACTAAAGGGGCATCGGGGTATCTTGGTAAATTGCCAAATGTCCGTCTTCAACCTCCGTTCTTTTCTTCTTATGAGCATATGGACAACCCAATGGTTGACTCGGAGATCCCTCCCACCGACGGGCGAGCTAGGAGGTCAGGAAGCTGCGTCTTCCTCCCACAAACTTGACCCTTGATCCTATTCTTCTTCTTATCTCTCCTTCATCACCATCCAAGCGCGGTTCTCCTCCGGTGTTAACTGCTCCTCGACAGGGCCCTAGGTCAGGTTGCTTTCTTGAATTGACAACATCATGACGACCGTCTCTGCGCCACGGTTATAATAGGGTAACCAGTAGTTTTTCTCGCATGGTGGTGCACACTACCATATATATAGGGTGGCCATCGACTCCCTGGTGAATTGGGGACTTCCCTGTTTCACGAAGAAACCCCACCAATCTTGGGGTGGTTGGGTTCAGAGCAAGCTCCTGAAGGAGATGGACTCCTTCTCTTCATCGCAGATGGCCTCCAACTCGCGGGAAAAAATGATCGAAAAGACATAGTCTGGTCTCTACTGTTCCAAATCCTGATGAGATCGGGATTTTTCCTGGGCCATGGATCATGGATCCAACGATCGCAGATGAGCTCCCAAAATAAAAAATTAGGATTTAATCCCAAATAAATCGTGACATTTAAAGTTATCCTTTGCACTTTAGGAAACTTCTAAAAATCACAACTCATCAATCCTTTATCCTTTTTCCACAAAATTTTAAAGGAAGCTTTGGGTCGACATTATCTACTAGTGTACCAAATTGGAGACCCAAATTCCAAAGGAAAAGGGTGTTTTCTTCATAAGAAAGCTATCTTTTAAATTAAGCCAATTTAATTTGGTATTCCCTCTTTCTTTGCCATTAAATTTTTATTTTGAATTCCTTGAACCTCAAGGAACCTTAATGGCTCAGAATCCCATCGTGGGAATATTCCTTAGCCTTTTACTTATTTTTCATCTATTTTCTCGTTTCTTCTTATTCATTTCTTATCAAAATATCTCTTTTCAGGGATTTCTCTTTATCTTTCTTTTTATTTTCCTCATTGGAGTTCCTTTTAATATTAGAAACCTCATGGATATGAAAATTCATCTTCATTATACCTCTTTCCACTTATTTTCAACATTTTACCATTGTTTTCAATTTCTTTCTTAATAAAGAAATATTTAATTGATCTTTTCTTTTCTTGTTGCATTATCTTTGTAACTTTGAACTCCTTGGAACCCAAGGAACCCAAGAGGCACGAAATCCACTTTGGAATATATTCTTTTGTCTTCCAGAGGTTTCCACATCTTTCTTTTCTCAATTTCTCAATTAAATTTCCTTGTTATTGGGCCCAATAGCCAATCAAGCCCATAAAACAACCAACAAGTCTATTATAAACGAAATCCATTTATTCAAAACAAATTATATCATTATTTGTTCAAATATCTTTAATATGAGAAATTACATTTCTCATCAAATGAACCCAAAAATTGGGGTTGTAACATAATTAGTATTAAGTTGATTAGATCTTCTTCTAGTTATATACTTAATCAAACTCATTATGTTGATAAAATCTTGCATAGATTTGATATGTTTAATACACATTACAATGCCAGTTTACATCTTGTTGTACATAAGGGTACTCCTGTGGATCAACATAGATATGCTCAAGTTATAGGAAGCTTAATGTACCTTGCTAATTGCACTAGGCCCAATATTTCTTATGCTATAAGCAGGTTGAGAAAGTACACTAGATGTCCTAATGAGGACCACTAGAAAGCTTTGGTACAAGTGTTTAAGTACCTTAAAGGTACAACTACGTATAGCCTTCATTATACTGGTTTTCCACCTATATTAGAAGGACATACTGATGCTAACCGGATTGTAGATTCAGATGAAACCAAATCTACCAGTGGGTATGTATTTTGCCTTAGAGGAGGTGTAGTTTCTTAGAAATCATCCAAACAAACTGTTAGAGCTAGATCCACTATGGAGGCTAAGTTTAATGCTTTAGATTTAGCTTGTTGTCAGGCTGAATGGCTTAGAAATTTACTTATTGATCTGCCAATTGTTTCTAAACCATTTCCTCCTGTTTCATATTATGTTATAATAAAGAAGCCATAGATAAAGTTAAGCAATCTAACGACAACTCGGGTAAGTGCTTTATGATATTAAGGTATGAATATGTGAGAGATCACATCACCTGAGAGGTCATATCTATAGAGTATGTGAAATCTGAAAGTAACATTGTTGATCCACTTACTAAGGGTCTAGCTAGAAAGGTAGTACTCAGTTCGTCAAGGGGGATGGGTCTTCTGCCCATAGAATAAACATTATAGTGGTAACCCTACCTTTTCAAAATTAGAGATCCTATGAGGAATTGTTCAAAGGGACAACGAAGCTGTCGTGTTATGCGGAAGCACACTCAAGCGTTTTACTCCATGACCCTCCCTATGGTGCTTGTGCTTTGATTCTGTCTAAGTATAGGAAGATTTTTGCTTAGAATGGGTTCAAGGCCATTTATTGGCAAGGTATGTTTCGGACAGGATACCCTTGGAGATCCCTACTATTCGAGTGTAACCTGAGAGTTGGGGTTTATGTGAGTTTGGCATACTCGCTAGAGTGCTCATTAAATAAGATCTTGCAAAGGCCATTTATGCACAACACTGATACAAACTCGTTCTAGTGCCCGCACAATGGTTGTTTGATTTACTGAAGTCCGAATTAGGGAGTCTGGTATAAGACATAGTTCACCACGTCTTTCCGGATTGAAGTGAGTCATTATAGGTAATGGTTCAAAGCCACAAGCTACCAATGTTGAAAAACACAGTAATGTCACAAATTTTTTGTTGTATTGAATTTCTGAAAGGAATTATGGAACATGTGGGGGGAATGTTGTATTTCCTATTTCAGAATTCTAGTTTTTCAGCCAACATTTATCCCATATTGGTTGCATCAGGAACCTCACGGCTCCTTATAAAGGCAAGTGGTCCCCAAGAGTTTAGGACGTCTCAAGGGCATGGGAATCTACTACTGGTTGGCTAGATTTGTGTATTTTTCAAAATAAAACAAAACACACACACACACGCTCACGTTCGTTTGTTCGTTCGCTCGTTTGCCTCACCCCGCCCCGCCCGGCCCAGCCCGATTCATTTCGGTCCGGTTTGGTTCGGTGCGTTTGTGGATTTATCTTTTTATGATATACATTTTATTTTATTTTACTTTCTGAAATGACATTTTGTTTTCTGTGTTGCATCATTTGGAGTTTGGTTGACAGCGTTTAAGATGCAGTGATAAAACCCCTCTTGAATACCATTACATCAACCATTAAACATGATGTTAAAGATGCATGTTGGAGAGACCACTGGGTGCAGGAAGTTACCGCGGGCGGCTGAGATGCGCTCCATAAAAGGAGGAATCCACTCACGTTTGAGAAATGCTTTCCGCAGCAAACGATCGAGATACAGAGAGCCTTCTTCTCCACTGCAATTTCCCTACTTCTCCACCTACACTAAGCCTGTTCGTCCTAAACACCACCCCTTTGCTGCTGTCTTGCGCCAACGACTACTTTGCGACGCCGTTTTGCTGTTTGCGACCAAGGGCTAAGCACCGAGTTCAATACAACACTCTTTCTTGCACCGAGCGGCCGTACCAGAGTTGGGGTGGATAAATCCTGGAGATAGACCACTGGAGACGCTCGTGCTAGGACCCGTGGAATCTTTCTTGAAGACAGTGTTTCACACACCTTCATCTCAAGCTCTGGAGTTTGCTTCTCTAAACTCATTCACCATTTTTTCTGAATTTGAACTACTATTAAAATTACTACTGCATATTTTTGATTAAGTTCTTGCAATTATCTAATTAACATCTGTCTCACAATACCTATTTCTAACATTTTCAAGACAAAATATATGTTTACTGCTCTGTTTTAAATTGTATAAACAATTGCATAGACAGAACATTTTGTTCTTAAATAGTTGTAAATTAGATATATATATGTTAAACTACCTATTTGAGTAATATGGATTTGAAAACTATGCTCTCGCTTGATGATGTAGCCTCCCTTCGTCCAGAATGCTTTTTTGGTTTGCACTTCCATCATTGGCAACAAAAAATGTGGTTCTGGCTTACATCTGTTGGACTTGTGTCTACCATCTTACAACCCGATGAGTCTGTTCATGTTGTGCCTCCACCACATCCCGCTAACCTCCTTCTTGGAGAAGACAATCCTGATCCTTTTGTTCCTAAACTTGTCGTCCCCACACCTATTTCAAAGGAGACTGATTACCTATGTCATGGTAGGATCTTATCATCCTTACCCGATGGACTCTATGATATATACCATAGGATTCCAACTGCTCTTAAACTATGGATGGCCTTAGATTCTAAATTTGGTCTAGAAGACACTAGTCTTGAACTTTATGCCTTTGTTGAATCACTAACATATAATATGGTTGATGATAAACCTGTCTCGGCTCAAGTTCTAGAATACCAAAACATAGTGTCTAAATCCATGGACAAAGGTTATAATCTTGATGAAAATGTGAAAGTAGAAGCCCTCATAGAGAAGCTCCCTCCTTCTTGTAAGCATTTTTCCAGGACCCTTAGACATAGACAAGGGAACATGTCCATGGAATCCTTAGTCAAATCCCTACAAACCGAGGATAGACATAGGGAGCAAGATAGGAATTATAACCCGTATGTTAGGTGATAAGACTAAGAAGAAACCCAATCAATCCCATCTCCATAAGAAATCTAAAACTTCCTTTAAGGGCCACAAGCACCACCAAAATCAGAGTAATAATAATAGTAATCAAGAAGAAAAATGTGTCTGCTTTGTGTGTTATAAACTTGGCCACTTAACGAATGAGTGCAGATTTCATAAAGGTCAAAGAAAGTAGAATGTCCAAGTTCGTAAAAATCTTGAAGTAAATATGATCACTATGGGGGCGGTTCCTTCCTCTTCTATAGAAAGGTTAGAAAATCCTACTCTTCTTTTTGCTGACATATCTTCAGATTGGTACTTGGATTCTGGTGCCACTTGCCATATTTGTTTTGACCAATCTCTCTTTTCTACCTGCCAGGCCAAATCCAGCAGACTGATCAAGTGGGGAGATCATTCATCTACCATCCCGATTGCTGGCTTTGGACGTGTTGACATAAAGCTTACTTCTTGGAATGTCCTTAGATTACATGATGTCCAACATGTACCTTCTTTCTATAGAAATCTGATTATTCAAGTAGTGTTGCAACATTCTGGTTATACCTTGTTGTGTCATGGCAATAGAGTTCTAGTTTCTAAGAATGGTTCTTATATTGGTCTTTCATACACTTGTAGTGGTTTGAGTAAAGTATCTTTTGTTTCATGTAATGCTTCTTGTAGTAATGAAATATCTTCTACTATTTTAGTTTCTGAAACTAGATGTTTGCCATGCACATCTTAGTCATGTGAATAAAAATATGATGAACCACATGACTCACTTAGATCTGATTCCTAAGACGGATATTGATATTTCTGATAGATGTCAAGTTTGTGTGCAAGCTAAGCTTCCTAAAAAGCCATTTAAATCAGTAGTAGATCATAATACATCTTTTCTTGAGTTAATTCATACCCATGTTTGTGATTTAAATCATGTTCTTACTCGTGATAATATGAGATACTTTGTTACCTTTATAGATGATTTTTCAAAGTATTGTTCTATTTTCTTGTTGAAAACTAAGGTTGAACAATTAGAAAAATTTAAAATCTATAAAACCCAAGTAGAGAAACAACTAGAAAAGAACATTAAGAGAGTGAGGTCTGATAGAGGTGGTGAGTACACTTCTAATGAACTTAACAAGTTCTGTGAGGACCATGGCCTTATTCATGAAACTGCTGCCCCATATAATCCTCAATCTAATGGAGTTGCTGAGAGGAAGAATAGAACATTGATTGACATGGTCAACTCAATGCTAATCGAGTCTGGACTTAGTCACAAACTGTGGGGGGAAGCTCTTTGTATAGCCAACTAACCTATATGCTTAGTGCTCAGTTCGTGAATGGTTTGTAAAAGAGGAGAGGACAGAGGTGAAGCACATGCACTTAGTCACCCCCAAGACCATGTACTCAATAATTTTCTGTTCCTATGCATTTGTCATTCTTTTTCTTTGAAAGGAACCTGAAAATAGAGATTGAGTTGGAGCATACTTGAGGACAAGTATGTTTTAAATTTGGGGTGGTGATGTAGCCCTATTTTAGGGCTCCATCTTGTGCCTTTTTGTACTTTTATCACATCTAAACAAGTTAGATTGCAAGTTAATTTCCCCAATATGTGTTTTACTATTAAATGCACTTATGGACATTATTTGTATTATTTTTTGGTACTTGGACCATACTTTGGATGGACGAGAGAGAAGGAAGGAGTCCTAGGGTTCCTCCACTCATGGAGGGATCCAAAGAAGGCCCCAAAAGCTCCCTCAACCTACCCCAATGGACAAGATTCAACATCAAGCAAAGAAGTCCTTTGATAATGAAGTTTGGAGCTATTTTAGCCCTTTAAGACCCCAACACGGCCGTGGTGCCAAGAAACGGTCGTGCTGGTAATTGCACAAAGTTACAGGTTGAATTGCCAAATCTTGAAGTTTCAACAACTCAGCCACCACGGTCGTTCTACCCAGCATGACCGTGCCATGAAGCCCCAAAATGGTCATGCTACCCAGAACGGCCGTGCTAGCTGAAGAATAGAATGGGAACGCTTTGGGGAATGACCTCCTCACAACTCCACCACCACGGTCGTGCTTCCCAGCACGACCGTTCTACATTGCCCCCACCACGGTCGTGCTGCATAGCATGGTTGTGCTACCAGCCTTCACTTCGCCCCATCCATCATGTGACTTCACACTTCACCAAAATGACTATTCTCCTCCACCACAACCATTCTCACTTCCACCTACCATGGCCGTGCTGCCCAGCACGGTCATTCTGCCACCTAAAACCTAACTATTTTTTACACTGATTTCCCCACAATACCCCAACTTACCCTAGTGCTTCCACTACCACCTATATATACATGGATGGTGGCCACAACACTAGGTTAGCTACCTCTAGCTGCTCCTAGCCTCCATTACTCCTCTCCTTGAGCATTTAGTGCATTTCCCTTGCATTTATGCTCTCCACCCACCATTTCCATCTCCATTTAACCTTGGAAACCTAATTTTCTAGGTTTTCCTCTATAATCCCCCATATCTTCATGCTCATCTACACCCTTGGAGGAGGGAGGATGTCCCCAACAGCAAGGAGGCGAAGAAGAAGGCTACTTCCCCGAGCTCCATGGAGTTTCTTCCCCTTTCTTTTGCCAGTTCTTTGACTATGTATAGCTAAGCCCCTAGTGGTGGGCTGTTTGGGGATAAAATGTGACTTTGATACCATGTTGTGGGAAATTTGACTTGTAATAAACTCATTTTCATCTATGATGATTACTCCATGCTTTTGTCTCTTATCCCATTGTCATGCTTGTGATTTATGCTTTTTGCTATGAATTGCTTGGTTGATAGTGCTTCATGATACCATGTCTCTAAGGGAATTCGGATGCATGTGGCAATCTTTGGTATGACTCCTAGGTCCCAATAGGTGGTGCCTATCTAGTCCCCTTCATTCCTACATGCATACCCTCTCTCCTACTACTTGGTATGAGACCTAAGTTACTAGTATAAGAGGGATTGATGTGATTGCCTAGGGTTTTCTAAAGGCTAGGATGGCTAGTGGCATGAGGTCAAATACCCTCATCTCTACTCCCATCTCTATCCTAGTACCTCAATTGCTCAATACCACTTATCCTAGAAACCTAGATTTGGCTAATCCTATTAGAATTACACCTAACCCTAGTCTTCCACTAGCATTATAGGGTACATTCTAATAGCATTTTCATTATTGTTTGGTTTGGTAATCAAGATGTAAAATGAGAACTATTCTTGTCCAATAACCTCCCTCAACTAATATAAAAGTTACATCCCCAAATGTCCCACCTACCTTAATCAACTTGTTTAAAACTCAACTTGACCTGCTTCCTAGTTCATGCTAGTCTAGTTTATTTGCTTTTGCTCAATCTAGTTAATTGCTTAGTTTTTCTCTTTGGTGTTAACTTAGGTTCTTGATCACTCTAGTGGCTATATTAGCTTCTAAGTTGCTTCTTGCCTTGATAGAGTAGTGTAGTTCATCTTGCTCTCTCTTAGTTAATTGCTTAACTTAGTTGCTTAGATTCAACTTGCTTGGGGTAATCTAGTTTTTTTTGTTAACCTAGTTTCCATCTTGCCTTTACTTATTTGTTTGTTTAGTGTAATCACAACCAAACCCCTTTTAAAACCCTTAAACCCTAGACTCCGCATTAGGAACATAGCAAACACTAGCCTAGTTGTAGTGCCCCCTCTATTCTTGAGGAGCGACCCCTATTCTTGCCAATCTCCTATGCTACAACAGTACCATGTGCGCTTGCGGGCAACCTGTTTGGTTTTGTGATCAACTTGGTTAGGGACAATACAAATTTCAAAAGTTCCCACTCGTGTGTTCAAGTCCACTGGAGTGCAACTAGCCACCCTTAGTTGGCTAGTGTGTACACTTCTGGCTAGACACATCAGTCCCCAAGAGGTCAGGACCTCTCAAGGGCATGGGAATTTATGACTAATTGGCTAGGCTTGTGTATTTATAGGAATAAAATAAAACACACACATACACACACAGACACACACATTCTTTCATTTGTTCTCTCACTCACCTCGCCCCACCCAACCCGACCCGGTTCGGTATAGTCTGGTTCAGTTCGGTGTGTGCATGGATTTATCTTTTTATGATATATTTTTTTATTTTGTTTTGCTTTCTGAAATGAAGTTTTGTTTTTTGTGTTTAGTCATTTGGAGTCTGGTCAACAACATTTAAGACATAGTGATAAAACCCCTCTTGACTATCCATTAAGCCGACCATTAAACACCATGTTAAAGACACAGGTTGGAGAGACCAATGGGTGCAGGTAGTTACCACGGGCGGCTGAGACGCACTCCATATAAGGAGGTGTCCGATCTCATTTGAAAAACACCCTTCACAAAAAACTATCGAGATATAGAGAGCCTTCTTCTCCGATGCAATTTCTCTACTGCTCCACCTGCACTAAGCCTATTTGTCCTGAACACCACCCCTTTGTTGTTGTCTTGTGCCAATGACTACTTCACGATGCCATTTTCTTGTTTGTGACCAAGGGCTAAGGAATGAGTTTAACACATCACTCTCGCTTGCACCGAGCAGCTGTACCAGAGTTGGGGTGGATGAATCTTGGAGATAGACCATCGGAGATGCTCATGCTAGGAGCGGTGGAATCTGTCTTGAAGACAGTGTTACACACGCCTTCATCTCAAACTCTGGAGTTTGCTTCTCTAAACTAATTTGCCATTTTCTCCGAATCTGAATTACTATTAAAATTACTGCTGCATATTGGTGATTAAGTGCTTGCAATTATCTAATTAACATTTGTCATACAGTACCTATTTCTAACATTTTCAAGACAGAATATCTGTTTACTGCTCTATTTTGGATTGTATAAACAATTGCATAGACTACATAGTTCATTGCTAAAAAGTTGTAAATTATATATATCTCTTGAACTTCTTGTTTGAGCAATATGGATTCGAAAACTATGCTCTCCCTTGATGATACAGCCTCCCTTCGTACAAAATGCTTTTCCAGTTTTCACGTCCATTGTTGGCAACAGAAAATGCGATTCTGGCTTACATCCAGACGTCGATGAAGGATGTGTTGTATGTATCCTTTGCTATAAGGGAATATATTGTTTTGGCTAGTCGTCTTGCTAAAACTAACCTAAAAAATTCTGAAAACCTCAGTACTTATGAGCTTCCATCCGTCGAGATTGTTGAAATCTTAGCAAAAGAAATGTCAAGTAATGGTAGTAGTACTATCATGTTTTATTTATCCAGTTTAATTAGGGAATGTATGTTGTTTCTTGATTTAGCTCGCAAGGAGAGGGAGGGATAAATAAGATCGCCTCCGAACTTCCGTAAAAAAAATGTAGGGAAACATGGTTTTCAGATATGGCAGCGAAAATAAAATTTTGCTTAAATAATGGATCACATAAACAACTATGAATTGGAAAGGAGGGTTACAAGGTATATACATGGTCCTGAAGTAAGTCCAATGACTATCCTTGTTGTAACGAGCTTCTTTCTCAAGTAGTACGTAGACGGCTATCGATTGCGGCCTCCTGGTTGATCACCATGGATGACGATTGACAATGCCCTTCTAGTGATTGGCAATGGCTTCTTTGCCTCTGTAGTAGTCTAGGTAGATGTTGGTATGTATGCCCTGAGAGCCAATCATGGGATGATTGATGGGATACATTAAGATTGATTTGATAAACATCAAAGGTGAGCTTCCAATTCTTTCTGGTTCAATCATATGAGATAGTGATAGAACAGATTGAATGTCTAGAGAATGACATTACTCAATGACGTATGCTTTCAGGTTCAGGACCTGAACGATGAGATCATACGGATTCTAAGAGTTTGTACATTCTCATTATGTCCCTAGTCGGATGTCATTGTGGAAGGTAGATAGACAGCAATGACACAAGACTAGATTGTGGTGTTGGTTGATGACATAATCTCATTAGTCATGATATAGAGATATCAAACCAAACACCATAGGTACTTGTTAGAGAACAAGTGTACCAGACAGACCCACCATGAGTTTGACACATAGAACCATGACATGGTAGTCACATTCATTACTCACAGTGATGATGGTGAGTTTGATTCTTTGACTTGAAATCACTACACTCAACACATGTCATTGGGCACACTTTGACATCATCAAACGCAGTCCTAAAACATGGGTTGTTATAAAGGTGATGATTGGGTGGCTTTGACACATGGGGCTTTTGAGGGGTGAGTGATAGATATGGGATTTTTCCCTCCTGAGGGAGTTTGATATCCATGGCCACTTGATGAGTAGGATTGAGAAAGGCATGCACGCATGTGTGAATCAGTATTTGATATTGATGTCATACATATCTCTTCCAATCTACTATGAGATCAAGAAAGTGAATGAACGTTGACAGGATGACTGTTCCATGCCTCGATTTCATTCGGTATATCAGTGACAAAGGAATTATACATTCACTGTAACAACATTCACAGATTGTAGGATTGAAAGTTGTTCTCCAACTTTCTATTTCACTTGGGTAGCACTGATGTGTGACTAGGAACCGCTCTTTGCTTGTGAAGTCATAAATGTTATGGACTTTCACTTCCAACGTGAAATGGACATGCAGGGTCACACACATAGGATTTAACCTGGAAGAGGAGTTTTGTCCACAAATAATGTTTAGATTGATTACTAAATCAGTTTAGTAGTTCAATTAAACACTCAATTAATTGATAGCTCAATGTCGTAATATTCAAGGTGTTGGACATATTGATTGGAGTATCAGATTGATTGAAACTGCAATTGACTGATTCTGCACAATCTGCACTCCCAACCGATCGGCTCATGTGATGAACCGATCGACTGAACTTGGTGAACCGATCGGCTCAGATGGTGAGTCGATCGGCTCATGGATAGGGTGAAATGATTGGTTCAAGTGTTGAAACGATCAGTTCAACTGGTCCAACTGAGCAAGTTTGGAAAGTCAGGTTGGTGAGAAATTTCCTTTTGTTTCACTTGCCCAATTTGATTGGAACAAGGATTGGTATTTGGTACCAATTAGAAACAAAAGAAGAAAAGTCAATCGGGAACTGACCATGGCCACGAACTGACTGATTCAGAAGTGAACCGACCGGTTGAGGTGTCCCAACCGATCAGTTGAGGTGTCAACCGACCGGCTCAGGTGTCCAACTGACCGTTTCAGAAATGAAACGATCGGTTTAAGTTGTGCAATTGGTTGTTTTTGTGGAAAATCTCGAACCCTTCTACTCCTGCTTTAGTCCCGCATTTCCCGGGATAGAGAACCCTATCCCATGACCCTCCTATATATATAGGGGTATTGGGGGATTCTCAAAGAACAACTCAGTGCAACTAGTTGCTCTGTAAAGTTGTCGTTCTCTTTGGTTTTGGTAACTGAGAGAGCCTGAGCAAGTGCTACCCGATAAGGGAGGCACAGTAAGGGAAAGACAACTGCAGAAAGTGACTAGTGGCAGGAGAGTGTGTCAGTAACTAGTACGCTGATAGGAGGGTGCGACTCCTTCCAATTCCTTATGGGACAAGGACATTGGAGTTCTAGGTGGTCTGTGTGGACTACTTCAGATGCAGGAGATTTCTACTGCTCGGAGGACAGTTCTAAATCCCGACAGTCCCGGTGAGACCAGGATTCGTTAGTCCCAGTGCGACCAGGAGCTGCACAAACACCGTCCAACACCAGAGGTGAAGACCGTGCAAGCCGCGAGGTATTGTCTCCGAGCAAGCCTCAGGACAAGGTATGATTCCACAAACCATCCTTTCCTATTGTATAGACGTTGACACATTTCCTTGTTCTAGGTTTTGGGAGGAGAAAACTTTTGTTTCCGCTGCATTCTCTGCCTCCCCTAAAACCCTACAATGGTATCAGAGCCATATCAGCTGCTCTATACTTTAGGATTATCGATATGATCGATTTTGGTTTGTCGCCTTTATTTATTGCATACGATGAGAATAAAATTGGCTTTATGCATGTCCAATCCTAAATCCACAAATCCCAATATACATATATGATATGTAATATGAATGCACTCAATACACGTCGCCCTTAAATGAGTTTTGTGGTGGATGTACAGCGTGGTTATGGCCAATAAAACCTATCTGTGTATGGTTGTATGTGGTTGCTTGCATCTCGGTCTGCACACCGATCTTCCTTCTCCTATTCATGATGTAACTCAAAATAATTTGAGATTTCTTTCCTACCTTTGCTCCCCTCGAATGTAACTCGAGGTTTCTCCTTTTACAATGTAAAATAGGATAGAATTTTATTTCTTGTTATGTCGAAGAATGGAGGACATCCTGACGACAGCTGAGACGATCGGTTCAAGGCGTGAACCGATCGGTTGACGTTCGATACGATCGGTTCAAGGAGTGAGCCGATCAGTTGATGATCGGTTCGAGGAGCGAGACGAGCAGGTGGCGGCCATGATGAGATGCACGACGACCAGGCGAACCGATCAGTTGGAGGAGCCAAATGATCAGCTGGTGGTACCCATCCGACTGGCCTGATGGCGAGCCGATCAGTCATGTGATGAGTTGATCAAACCAAGAAAGGCAAAGCACAGAGTTCATCTTGTACAGGTTGCATGTGATGTATACCTAGATGACCATGATTCCTCTTGGATCGAGGAATCACATTAGGATGGCCATAATCATCGCTTTTATCGTTTCACATGTTTTCTGTGGGATATAGCATGTATATGATACATACTATATATTGTGGTGATTGGATATGTATATGTATATAAAAACCAAATCCCTCCCTAAATATTAAGTTTTAAATGCCTTCCAAATGCGACACATGTGAAAAGCTTGATCGACCAAGTGTGGGCATGCCCTAGCGTGGTGCACCGTCTATCTTGTGGAAGCGTGAAGGATGGATATGTGGGTCTGCCCTAGCAGGGTGCATATTCATCGTGTTGGCTTTGGGACGGACATAACAAGGTGACCTAGATAGGATCTAGCACCTTAAGGCATGAAGATGATCATGGCAAGGAGTTGCATATGACATCTTATCAAGAGTTGCATATGATACAATTGGCAAGAGTTTCCTACCTGAGAGATCTAAGTTGTGGGTGACAACCCTAGCTGGTCCATGACTTAGAGGATTTCAGGATCTTGCCCACTAGAAGGGTGTACGCTACAATCTTCTGAATTGATAGTGAGGGCTATCAATTTGAAGTAAAATAGTGGGAGTGATAATTAATTAAAGGCCTAATTATATCGTCAACTTTTCAAATCAATCAAATAAGTCAAAAATAAGTTTTTGGACTAAAATTGCATATTTGCTTTTGTAGTACAAATGGCAACAAACAACAATCACTTTTCTTTTCGATCCATCCTTGAAAAGGACAGGCTGAATAGGACAAACTTCCATGACTGGTATAGGACATTGAGAATTGTTCTCACTCAAGAGTGAAAGCTCTATGTCCTGGATACTCCAATTCCAGAGGAACTTGCTCCTAATGCACCAAAGGCAGAAAGGGATGCTTACAAGAAGCATTCTGATGATGCCATTGATACAAAGTGCTTGATGTTGTTCTCTATGAACCACGAGTTGCAGAGACAACATGAGAACATGGGTGTCATTGAGATGATTCAGCATCTCAGGAACATGTATGAAGATCAAGAACGACAAGAGAGATATTATGTCTCAAGGGCATTGTTCAAGTGTGTCATAACAGAAGGAGATCCAGTTGGTCCTCACACACTTAAGATGATTGGGTATGTGGATAACCTGAGAAGATTGGGATTTCCACTGAGCCAAGAGTTGGCTACTGACGTGATACTACAATCGTTGCCAAAATCCTACAGTCAGTTTGTGATGAACTACATCATGAACAACTTTGATAGGCCAATGTCAGAGTTGTTGGGCATGTTGAGGACAGCCGAGACATAGATGATGAAGGACAAGCCTAAGTCTGTGATGGTGATCATGAGCAAGAAAGACAAGTCCAAGAACAAGGGCAAGGGCAAAGCTAAGAAAGGTTCTGATGCTAGCCAGGAGCCCAAGTTGTCTTCAGCTCTTAAGGACAAGGGAGGCGTGACCAAGAAAGGCAATTGCCAGCATTGTCAAAATCCAGGACATTGGAAAAGGAATTGTCCTCTCCATCTGGAAGAACAAAAGAAGAAGGAGGCGACAACCGTCTCTACTTAAAGGTGTCATGAAAGTAAACTTGTAACACTTTTGAGGTATATGATACCAAGATGTAAAGTGTAAAGCACTCAATAAATGGGGCAAGTGTTTCCGCCATAGATAGGAGTACTTTAGTTTATTTTCAGCCTAAAAGGAATGTAATACAATTATGAACTGCTATTTCATATTTGCCAATAGATAGAAATACTTTATTTTCGCATATTGTATGACAATGATGGCAATTAATAAAGAGATGTTTCAATTTCTAAAGATATGATCTTTGTGGCAATGCCTTGTTTATCTTGTGGTATTTGATATGCATAAGATAAAATGATACCTAAATGTTATAGATAACTCAACCAATCAAATTAGCATCGATCATGAGAAATTCATTTCTAGTTTCCATGTGATGGATAAATCTAGACTCTTTTGGTTAGAGAACTAGTAAGAGACATGAATATCTTGAACATGATTAATCAATCTTCACTAAAGGTAGTGGGAGAATGATTATCCTATTAGGTATGATACATGTGATGTATTTACATACCTATGTTGGATAAATTGGATACTATGATAAATCCCTTTGTTTCGATGATGACAAACATTTCATTCTTATCTAACAAGCTACTTGAGTGTGCAGGACTAAGCAGGATGACAAAGTAGCAAGGGAAAATCCAAGAGCTTACTTAGTTATATTTTCATGCAATGTAATCAATGTTGTAAAACTTGTACAAATATATAATGTACAAGTACTTAGAATTGCATGTAAATCAAGCGTTAGATTTTCCCTAGCCAAACACCATAGTTAGACATGTCATCCCATTTAAATTTGGATCATCTTTGCACACTCACACATATAATTAATGCCTAACTTGAAACCTTAAAACAGGAACTATCTCGGTCGACCAACTCCTCGACCGAGACACTCTCGGTCGACCTCACTCTCGACCGAGAAAGATCCAAGTAGCCGTTAGACACATCTGCAAACTACTTAGTCCAAGAGAAGCCTGTCGGTCGACATACCCTCGACCGAGAGGTATCTCGGTCGACCCCTATTCGACCGAGACTATTTCTGGAATTAGCCGTTAAACAATTGACAAGTAGTTATAAAGAAGTGGCAAATCAGAGAACCTGTCGGTCGACAAGCTTTCGACCGAGAGGTGTCTCGGTCGACCATTCCTCGACCGAGACGATCTCTGACAGACTTTGCAGAAAAAGTAACTAGCCGTTGCAAAAGCAACTAGTTTACCCTTAACGGCTAGTTAAGCACTTAGAACCCCCTAGAAGTTGTCTAGAACGTCCTTAAGCATACTTAGGCCATTCCTATAAATAGGACAAGCCATAGGACACTAGAATTTACTTGTTACACTTGAGAATACACTTGTGCATACTTGAGCAATCTTTTTGCAAGCAATTTGAGCACTGTGATCATTGGCCTACATTCTCCTTAGCTCAATCTCGTGTCCTATAGGCTAGATTCTCCTATCCACTGAAATTACAAGTTCACATACTTGGCTAGGAGATCTTACGCTTGATCTAGGCATATCAAGCCTCGGGCTTAAAGGATAAGTTGTAATTTCCATTTCCTTTCTTGTTCCTGTTTATCTTTTGTACTCTCCTAGCTACTCCTAGGGTTGGAGGCTGCGAATTGGAGAGGGTTGACTTCTCAGGTGGAGAAGGAGACTTCAAGCTACTTCAAGAAGGCTATCGCAAGGGAAGCTACTTCAGAAGGCTGGTGCAACGGGAGTTGGTGCATCTACTTCAAGGGAAGGTTGCTTCAAGGTTGGCGATTACTTCTAGGTGAAGGCTGCTGGAAGGGTTTAGGAAAAGAGATTATATTTTATGTAAATTCCTTGAGAGGTAATAAAATAAATTTCTTTTCAAATCCCGGTTGGGTAAGCAACCGGGTAGTGGACTGACGGCTATAGTATTTGCTATAGTTGGAACCACTCTAAACCTTGTGTCTCCTTGTCCAATACTTTCATTGTGGTTGTTTGAGTTCAAATAATTGTTAAATTATCTATAAAACTCTATTCACCCCCCCTCTAGTAGTTTTCAATTGGTATCAGAGCAGGCTTCAAGGAGCCCTAACAAGGTCTTGAAGAGATGAAGGGAGGAGGTGACTACAACCAAAGGAGCATGAACAAATGTTCAACAAGTTGCAATTGGTGCTTAGCTACAAAGCACTCTACATCTAGATGTCCATGGAAGTCAAAGAAGGAAGATGCAAATAAAGAATGCTTTATTGCTACAACTAGTGAAGAAGAAGAAGAGGTAAGCCTTTATGATTTACCTAAAGAAGAACTAGTTGTTATTATTGAAGAAACACATAGTAAATATATTGAGTGCAAAAAGAAGCTAAAGAAATCGAATAAAGTAAATGAGGATTTAAATACTAAACTTCTTGCTCTTGAATCTGAAAATGAAGATCTAAAAAGGGCAATTGAAGATTGCGATCTTAAATTGAATTCAATAGAAGCTAACTGCAATCTTCTTTCCCTTGAAAAGACTAATTTGCAGACTCAAGTAAATGATCTTCAAAAACAACCTATATTGTGCACCCATGTAGATTATGACAATATAGTGAAAGAAAGAAATTCTTTATCATCCAATCTAGATCAAGCAAAACTAGATATTAAGAAAAGAATGGATGAGATCGTTAAGTTACAACGAGAAGTTAGTAGGTTAAACCACAATGGAATCCTTGATAGAATATTGGATAATTCCTATCATCAAATAGGGAGAAGAGGACTAGGTTATAAACCTAAAGAAAAATCACATCAACAACCTAGTCGGAGTAAGCCACAAACCTATCAATCCATATATGTACCCAAAAGGACACCCTCACCCAATGACAACACAGGGCAAAATCATAGAAAAAGGCTTGAGGTTGATTCAATTTGTTGCCATTATTGCTCACGCCTCAGACATTATTCTTTTTCATGCCCATACAAGAAAAAGAATGTTGAGATGGTATGGGTTCCAAAACCCCCAAATTAAATTGATTAGACTAAGTTGAGATATGACCAAAGATCTTAATTTGCATATCCTTATGACTATCTCAACTTAACATATAAGGATAACAAAATCAAAAATTTAATTTAAATATCACTTTGATACACATATGTCTTATCACAAACTGATCTTTGAAATAGTTGAATTAGATACAGCCTATAGTGCACTTGAAATAAATTTCTGAAAGTTTTCCAGAAAATTGATCGGTCGAGAAGTTGTCGACCGAATGAACCTCGGTCGAGAAATTGTCGACCGAGCATATCACTGATTTTTTTTTGCTGTAAATTTTTTTTTACAGTATTACACTATATGTGGAAATTATTCTTGAAAGATTATATGGAATAAATATTGATTGATAATGCTTAGATTAAAGAAAATTCCTATGCTTTTATACTTGAAATGAATAAAATGTTTCAAATTGATTTTTGAAAATATTCATTGTGCTCTTATATTAAGCATCACTTAATATGCTTCATCATATTTGAATTAGTCTATCCAAAATAATCTGTAAATGGATATTATTCTTGAATATACTTCATCATATTTGATGCCCTTATGAATTTCTCATAATTGGTACACTTTAATGAGCCTCAAATTGATACTCGTAAGCTATCTGCAGAACTTATACTTCGTACATGAATGTTTTTCCTGGAAACCTGCAGAATATGCCTCTTGGTTAAAATAAAATTTGACCAAGGGGCGCCACGGTCGTAGTCAAGGGCGACCTAAAATAATCTTTGACAAAAGATTGTTTATTTGGACATCAATTTATTAGACTTAATCTTAGCATATTTTCAATAGAATCAAAATTTAAAGCCTTAAAAATTGTAAAAAACAAAACAATATTACTCCCTCGGAATATCCATATATATGCTCTACAAAAATGATCTATGATCTGCATTCAAATTAGGTCTCAAAAGTTGAACTCAGTAAGTCTGTCGGTCGACGAATTCGTCGACCGAGAACCGCTCAGTCAGCCCATCTCTCTCGACCGACAAATTCTAAACAAACTCAATAGCGGACGAACTGTCGGTCGAACAATTCTCGACCGAGACAAAGTCGGTCGACAAGTGCTCGACCGAGAAATAGCCGTTGAATACGACCGTTGTAACCCGACCGTTATGACCGTTTTCTTTACCGTTGGGGAACCAAGTGGCGCGTCTGCAACTCGACCGTTGCGGACGCTCGGTCGACGAGTCGTCGACCGACCAGGTCGCTGGAATGCTATAAATAGGAGCAAAAACGGGTCACTTACTCACACTTGCATTTCCTTGCCTCCATAGTCCATCTCTAGTGCATTCTCGTGCAAACATTCAACATTCTTATCCTCCAATCTTCCTTGCTTCTTCTCCACTCTCAAACACAAATGGCCTCATCATCAGCTGTCCGTGGGAAGAAGAAAGTCGCCGGAAGAAAAAGAAGAGAAGATCGGGAAGCCACTCCGCCACTGACGATCATCAATGACATCGCCTTCGTCGACGGAGATGCTGGAGATAGATATCTACGGCTTTCCTCTAAAGCTCCTCTTCCCCGACGCCCGGTCGAAGCTATGGACTTCATCAACATAGTCGATCTGGAGAATCTCTTTGGAGTGCAGAAGCTGAAGGACTTCATCTATCCTTCTTTTCCTTCATATTCCACTAAGGTAGTCAACGAATTCTATGCCAATCTCTTATCCCACACCGAAAATGAAACCACATTCTTCTACACCATGGTCAATGGGCGTAGTTTTAAATTTTCCGAAGGGGATATTCTTGATATGCTAGAAATTGATGAATACCAAGATTTCCTTGACCTTACCACCGGCAATCCACTAAATTTATTATCCCATGATGACCATTCCACTAACCTTAGTGATATAAAAAGAGCCATATTTCAAACCAATACCACGTGTCATGAAGATAGGGGAACTTATTATGCAATAAACCTAAAACCTGCATGTAGGATAGTAAACCTCATTGTTTCCACCAACATACATCCTAGAGCCAATAAATCTGAGGTTCCTATTTTCCGCATGTGTCTAATTTATGCTATCATAAAAGAAATCCCTACAAACTTCATTCGATTAATACTTAAAAACATGCTTGAGTTTTCTGGCAATCCACCGTATGCCGATTTTGTATGCCAAATCACTCAACATTGTCTTAAGTTACAAATTGAAGATATGTGGTATATATGGGAGCGTAGACCACCAAAGATAAGTAAGAATACCGTAGAGAAGATGGGGATTGACTTTGGTCATAAAATGGCAAGAGTAGAAGGAGAATCATCACATCAAGATATACCACCACCCCCTCCTCCTACTAATCTTTCTGTTGATCCCATCCAAAATACTCTCACTTATCTTGTCGGCTCCCAATATCATCTTAGTAACCAACTCAACTATACCCACCATGCCATGACATACTTGAATCAAAGAATGCAAAATCTTTCTCCGAGCCAAACCGATGAATATCCGCATTCCTTAAATCTTGGCATGCTCAACCCATTTAACCCTTCATACAACTACTATCAACCTCCACCTCCACCATCAATGGATCTTGCACATACTCAATATTCCTCCATGCAATTGCAAGATATAGCTGCTCACTTCCGTTTTGACCGAGTTCCCACATTTCTGGAAGCATATGCATTAACTATGACAGGTGCTTTGGATTGGAAAACTCTGGTCAAATATTATGGAGTCGAGACATTCCTTGGGAAAGATCCGGACATTGATGTAATTCTTAAATCTTTCCAGTGAAATGTTGAAGTTGTTGTAATAACAATGATTGTTTTAAATTGGTCATTTCTATATGATTGTAATATTCTCCATGTTATTGAATAAAGCTTGCCATCTTTTCTTGATTCAAATGGATATTTTTTTTGGGCATATAAGACATCTTCAAAAATATGGATTATCAGTTCATTATTGTAGAGCATACCAAACAAGGAGAGTAATAATTAAAACAAGCAACTATTACAATTGTGGCTAAATTTCCAAATGACAAAACAGTTCTCCAGAAACTTCCTCGGTCGAGCAACTAGTCGACCGAGAACACTGTCGGTCGAGCAATTGTCGACCGACTGGGTTTCTGTTTTTCCAGACTGACATAAATTGCATACATCTTTGTTAAATCTTGGAGATCATCTACAACATTTTATATATTTGCTTAGTATTCAAACTTTCATTTGAGATATCTATCTAAGGGGGAGCAAAGCATAAGAAAAAGGGGGAGATCATCTAAACTTTGATCATTTGATTGAATAAGCTTACAAAAACATTGTAATCACTATGTGTAGCTGAATATTTTCAAGAAATTTATGAATTTATTGAAAATGGTATCTTGTACTTGAAGGAACTCTCTACCCAAAACAGGGCTTAACATCCCTTGCTTTTGGATGGAGACATTTTTATGTACTCTAAGCTTAGAGGATTCTCATTTAATCTAGGGCTTAACATCCTTTGATACATGAGAAATCAATATACATTCATCATATGCTTAAAGGAATCTCATATCATTTCAAGGCTTAACATCCTTTGCAAATGATTGAGAAACAAATTGTGGATAAATTCGATAAAAATCCATGTTTCTAATAGGATCTCTAATTAAGGGGGAGCATTATATTAAGGGGGAGAAGAAAACTAAAACAATCAACTTGGATATCTTTTTGAAATGACAAAGGGGGAGAAAGAATATAAAAATCAAAAATATAAATGAGTTTCATCACATCTTGGCCAGCACTCACTTGCAAAACATAAATGGCTACAAAAGGTAAATTTTCAGGTATGAAACTCACATGCTTTATATTTCCTTATTTTATATTTAGGAAATGTTTGTCATCTTCAAAAAGGGGGAGATTGTTGGATAAATTGGATATTATGATAAATCCCTTTGTTTCGATGATGACAAACATTTCATTCTTATCTAACAAGCTACTTGAGTGTGCAGGACTAAGCAGGATGACAAAGTAGCAAGGGAAAATCCAAGAGCTTACTTAGTTATATTTTCATGCAATGTAATCAATGTTGTAAAACTTGTACAAATATATAATGTACAAGTACTTAGAATTGCATGTAAATCAAGCGTTAGATTTTCCCTAGCCAAACACCATAGTTAGACATGTCATCCCATTTAAATTTGGATCATCTTTGCACACTCACACATATAATTAATGCCTAACTTGAAACCTTAAAACAGGAACTATCTCGGTCGACCAACTCCTCGACCGAGACACTCTCGGTCGACCTCACTCTCGACCGAGAAAGATCCAAGTAGCCGTTAGACACATCTGCAAACTACTTAGTCCAAGAGAAGCCTGTCGGTCGACATACCCTCGACCGAGAGGTATCTCGGTCGACCTCTATTCGACCGAGACTATTTCTGGAATTAGCCGTTAAACAATTGACAAGTAGTTATAAAGAAGTGGCAAATCAGAGAACCTGTCGGTCGACAAGCTTTCGACCGAGAGGTGTCTCGGTCGACCATTCCTCGACCGAGACGATCTCTGACAGACTTTGCAGAAAAAGTAACTAGCCGTTGCAAAAGCAACTAGTTTACCCTTAACGGCTAGTTAAGCACTTAGAACCCCCTAGAAGTTGTCTAGAACGTCCTTAAGCATACTTAGGCCATTCCTATAAATAGGACAAGCCATAGGACACTAGAATTTACTTGTTACACTTGAGAATACACTTGTGCATACTTGAGCAATCTTTTTGCAAGCAATTTGAGCACTGTGATCATTGGCCTACATTCTCCTTAGCTCAATCTCGTGTCCTATAGGCTAGATTCTCCTATCCACTGAAATTACAAGTTCACATACTTGGCTAGGAGATCTTACGCTTGATCTAGGCATATCAAGCCTCGGGCTTAAAGGATAAGTTGTAATTTCCATTTCCTTTCTTGTTCCTGTTTATCTTTTGTACTCTCCTAGCTACTCCTAGGGTTGGAGGCTGCGAATTGGAGAGGGTTGACTTCTCAGGTGGAGAAGGAGACTTCAAGCTACTTCAAGAAGGCTATCGCAAGGGAAGCTACTTCAGAAGGCTGGTGCAACAGGAGTTGGTGCATCTACTTCAAGGGAAGGCTGCTTCAAGGTTGGCGATTACTTCTAGGTGAAGGCTGCTTGAAGGGTTTAGGAAAAGAGATTGTATTTTATGTAAATTCCATGAGAGGTAATAAAATAAATTTCTTTTCAAATCCCGGTTGGGTAAGCAACCGGGTAGTGGACTGACGGCTATAGTATTTGCTATAGTTGGAACCACTCTAAACCTTGTGTCTCCTTGTCCAATACTTTCATTGTGGTTGTTTGAGTTCAAATAATTGTTAAATTATCTATAAAACTCTATTCACCCCCCCTCTAGTAGTTTTCAACCTATTGGAACAAATGCTAATACTTCAAATGGTGTTTAGAGAAATACCAATATGAATATCTTGAAGTGTTCAAGATTATCATAGATGAAGTACAAATTTGGTAAAGTGTTAATTCTTGATGAGATCAATGAATGAAATACTTGGACCAAATGTTTGAGATCCTTATGAGTGATTATGATAGTGTATCATAGTGAACTCATGATTAAGGCATGGTGATGTCTAAATCAAGAAGGAATCATACTCTAAGGAGTTAGAGAATGATTATCAAATAACTGAATTCTTCTTAATAAAAGAATACCCCACACTAATAAAGGACATTAAGAATCACAAGGAGTTGTAAGTTCTTATATCCTTGACAGATACACCTCGTTTATCTATGTGATGAGTTGTTCATGTGATGAGTCAACTATCTATATCAATATGAGGAACCGAATTTTGAGTTATGGTTTATGACCATTACATCCTAAATGACATCCATGTGAACCATAAGGTATGACCTTGATGGTAGCACCCATTGGATGAAATCCATAAGTGCAAATGAATCTTAAGTGTTAAGACACATGGATAAAATTTTGAGAAGGATGATGCTTTTTTATTGCAACTTAATGACTAAGGCATTTGGCATATGGATACTAAAACCGCATTCCTATGAGGAATAAAACAAGGATGTGTATGTGACACAACCTATAAGGTTTATGAATCCACTAATGCAAATGAAGTCTATAAGTTACAATGGACTAATTAATGTGATTGATTGAGTACAAGCAACTCAGAATTGGATCTTTACTTTGATGATATAGTCAAAGGGTTTGACTGATATGTCAAAGATAAAGAAGGCATCTGTGATTTAGTGGGAGCGTGTTCACATTCCACATGTTGATGTGAAATGGAAATGTTCTAGAATGGAAATCCAAAAGTGGAAATTATCTTTAAGGGAGATAGAGATGTTTCCTATGTGATTCGAATAGAGATCTATAGAGATAGTTCTCGAAAACCTCTTGACCTGAAAAGAGAAAGCATACATTGGCAATCTGTACTGAAGGGTTTAGTATGCACAGATTCAGTGGGAGAAAACTTGTCCATGTTACATGGAGTTAGTATCCCAAGGCCAAGTGTCTAATTCTTATGAAGAATGGAAACACTAAGAATAGATATGGATCTAACATGTATGTAATCATACCATTATCTTGCATGTATCGACATGGCAAGAACAAAATGCATTCATCATCTTGTATGTAGGACATGGCAATATGATGTGCTCATCCTGATAACTCGTATGTGGGACATGATGAGTGGATGTCGGTCTACTTCCAGTAAGGGTTAATGGAATACCATGAGAATTTTATAAGTACTTTAGAAGTACTAGTTCTATGGAGATAAGGAAGAGTTCAATGTAAAGAGTTCAATGTAAAGAGTTACATTGATGGAGATAAGGGTTTTACTTAACATCCAGCAAAATCTAGTCATATAATTATATCCACGTACCTTTAATTCTCAGATTTGAATTCCACAAGTCCTAGGTTTTGAGAAAGATAGAAGATCACCCTGAAATATAGTAAAACCCTAAAGTCACCATGGTTTCTCATCAATCAACATTAATTACTATTATAATTAGGGTTTAGGTTATTTGGGATGTCACTTTAGGATACATAGGATTCAGAGTTGGGGTCTGAGATTAGGGTCATCCAGGTTATTCAAGGACATTTTAGTTATTAGGGTTTTTCATAAATTGTTCATAGTATTCCTGATAAGGTGAGAAAAGAAACTAGAAATTAGGGTTATTCTCAATTATTGAATCAACTATCTTCCCCAGATAGGTTTTTTTTTAAATTTAAGCCGGGAGGTACTTTTATTCATCCTACCCTCCCCGTGTAGGCAAAATCTCCAAACATGTACATCTCCTGCTCATATATACGAAGGTGTCTTCCCATCAAAAAACACCCCAAAACCACATGGAACATAAAAACCACCCCCTTTCAAACAAAACACCAAACGCAAAAATAAAAGAAACCCGCATTATCTAGTCCCCTTATCAACCTGAATGTAGGGTATATTGCGTCTCTCCATCATCAGCATACCCTTAATCTTATGAGGTAATTGTTCAGGAATCGAGCAGATAAACACATCCTCCAAATCTTTTCCCCAGTTTCCCAACTCCCTCGGAATGGAATTAATCACTTTGTGTACTAACCCGCCATTGATGTCATCTTCTAGCAGCTTCCTTCTTAACTCCCTAATGATAGGAGCAACCCTCCATGGTTCACGGCCTCTCCCCATAAAATGTCATATGTATGATGATCGTCAATCTCCATGTATGTAATCTTTAGGAATTTGTCTTCTGCTATCTTTAGCCCGACAATACAAGCCTGAATATAAGCTAGTGTATATGCATCAGCTTGCAGCCACGATCTGAACGCCACCAGGACCTGCCCCCTTCTGTTTCTAACCAGGCCTGCAGCCCATCGATGGGATTTTCCCTCCGGGTCTACTTCTCTCCCTACCGTGATGTTCATCTTCAGGTTATTTATGTCCGGTGGATTCCAACGAATGATGTTGATCTTTCTAAGGCGCCATCTTGGCTCCTTTACTCCAAAATTTACTAGTTCTTTGTAAAACTCCGGTTGTTCATTCGGAGTGAAACTCCGCTTCTGCATCAGGCCATTTATCCTATTGATCAGATATTCCCATTCAATGTCTAAGTTCCACTTGATATTCTCGAACCTGGCCAAGCATCTTAGTCTCCATATGCTTTCCACGATAATCGCAGCTAGCCTACTCCTCATACATCTTCTAATTGAGGATGTTGAAATGTGTCCACAACAGGAGATTAAAGACCCGATATCATTTGTGACAGGTTCTTGAATCAGATTCTCATATCATTTCCATAAGGTCGTTGCTATCTGGCTCGTAAAAGCCAAATGGTTTAAGCTCTCTGACTCAGGGTTCTCACAGCATGAACATTGTGACGTGAGCTGGATGTGGCATCGATCAATGTTATCATCTGTTGGTATGGATCTATGCATCATCTTCTAGATCACAACACTAGCACGTGGACAATCTATCTTCCACAAATTGGCTAGGTTTGTAACAGCACCCGTGTTGGTAGGATGGTGTAGTAGCTTCTTCACCGATTTTATATCAAACTGGCCATTCTCTGTCAACGTCCAGATGATTCTATCTTCTTCTTATGAAAGAAATATGCTGGCTCTCTTGATTGCCTCCATGCCCTCCTCATCAACAACCATACTCAGCGCCTGCCAATCCCACCCATTCTCCTCCTCCCAAAAATCTTTAACCATGAAATTCATACTCATGTCCGCCCTATGAAGAGCATGGTCGAACATCCTACGCTCGCACCATAGGGAATCCCAAAAATGAAGCTCGCCTTTTCTGACTATCCATCTGCATCTAGGGTAGATAATTGGAAAAATATCCCACATCTTCTTCCATTGCGGGGACGCCGTGGTCCCCTTCTTCAGCATTGGCGGATACAGGCCAGATATGTTCCTGATGTTCGATGCATATTTTTTCCTACAAAAATTCACCCACAACGATTCTCCAGTGATCACTTCCCAACACGCCTTCACTAGAAAAGCTTTGTTAAGCAGTTGCAGTGAAGTAAAACCCAAGCCTCCTGACTCTGTGGAGGATGACACCCTATTCCATGCCACCCATGCTCGTCTGGTGTGGTTATCTCTGTCGGCCCATACAAAACGAGACATCATCTTCTCCAAGCAATTACAGATTGAGATGGGAATCCCGGCCGCCGATGAGGTGTGTATCGTTGTGCTAGATAGAACATGTTTAATCAGCAGTTTTCTTCCAGCAAAAGACAGAATCCTCACTTTCCATGATGCTATCCTCTTCTGGATTTTAAGTGCTAAGAATTCAAAATCTTTCTTATTCACCCTCCCCACAGATATCGGGACACCCAGATAAGTCATAGATTCTGAAATTTGATCAATGCCGAGCTCTGCATCAGTCCTACTCCTCACCGATACATCTGTGCTACCAAGGATGCACATGGATTTGCTTCTGTTAATCTTTTGCCCAGTTGCCAGTTCGTATTCTTGTATAATCTGTTTAACAATCTTCGCTGACCCATTAGAAGTGGCAAGCAAGAGGACTATATCATCAGCATACATCAAAACCGGAGGAGAGATTCCGCCCCCTCTAGTATAGAAAGCATCTATCACAGCTTCTTCCTGTAATTGTACCAACCTCCTCGCAAGCATGTCCTTGAAGATGATGAACAGTGAAGGTGATAATGTGTTACCTTGTTTTAAACCCTTCCGGAAAGGAAAAAAACCCTCTATGTAATCCCCAATAGTTACAGTCGTCCAATCTTCTTTGAAAAAGCTAGTACATAACTCTATAGAGTCTTGGATAAAACCATACCTCCTCATAACCTTCTCCAGAACCTCCCATACTACACGATCATATGCCTTCGACATGTCGAGTTTAGCAATCAAGTTCTGTTTATGCGGGCCTTGTTTGATATCATGAGCTAATTCTTGTAGCAGCCGAATATGGTGAGATATGTCTCTATTCTTCACAAACGCCCCTTGATATGGTGAGATGATCTTCGGTAGCAGCACTGCCATTCTGTTGTTTATGGTTCTAGCTATAATTCTCAATGCCAGGTTCTCAATAGATATTGGGCAAAAATCATTGGATAAGTCCTTTGGTGAATCATTTTTTGGAAGTAATACAGTACGGTAGCAAAAAAGACTTCTGTGACAAGTATTTCTCCGGAAGAAGTCCCCCCACCAGGTTCATAAAATCAGCACTAATGCAGTCCCACATCTGTGAGAAAAAAGAAAATGTAAACCCATCCGGGCCTGGCGTTGTGTGAGCGTCCATCCCTTTCATAACGTCATGAATCTCTTTCTCAGTCGGCACAGCAGTAAGATAGAAATTGTCTTCTAGAGAAATCAGCTCCGGAATCACCTGCAGAAACGATTCTAACAAATCATTATCAGTCACCGTGTCTACCTCTTGTAAGGATCGGATGTGGGCTGCTGCTTCTTTGGCAAGTATCATGATGACCAAGATCATAATTAGGGTTTAAACTATTTGCAAAGCAACTTGGAAATCAGTAATGACCATTATTACATAATATATAAATATAAAGGGGTCATTAGGTATGTAGGTCATATTTTTAGAGAACGAATAAGATCTAGGCCCTAGATTCATTTTATTTAAATAGATTAGATTTTTCTGATGAAAATGGTATATTTATTCGATATTTTCTGATAATCCTACCATTTTCTAGGGTTTTCATAAGCTCTGACCAATCAGGAAATTTTAAAGAAATTAAAAAAAAATTTGCGAGCTCTGGCTCGCAGATCATGCGAGGGATCTGACCAACCGGACCCTCTCACTGACCCGCGAGCAAGCGCTCGTCCAAAAGGGGGGTCAGGCTCACTGCAAAAGTCAGGAATGCCCCTCTCTCTCATGTTGAGCTCGTGTCTGGGTGAGGGTGAGAAAGGGATAACACTCATCCGAATGTCCCTGCTCGTGCCATGGCTGGAACGAGGGGTCGGGGAGAGCTGGAGTGATTGAAGGTGGTTCCTAGGCAGAGATGAGTTATGCTGGTCATTGGGTTGTGTTTGCGGGCTGACGACGGTGGTGAGGAGGTCGAACTCACCAACAATGGTGGTCAGAGCTCATTTTTCGATCAAAACAGGTCAAGAACAGACCAAGGAGCGATGTTGAGGTTTACCTGCCCTCGGGTTGAATTGAGGGAATCCAAAGCTTCACGGAGGTCTACTGATGTGCTTGCTGTAACGATAGTCGAACAAATCGTTACTAATTAAGCGAAATTAAACATAAATAGCAGATTAACGAAAATCACTAAAAATTAAAACCATTTTTCAAAGAGATCCATTCCAAAGAAAACTCTTACTGAAAGGTCCAAAACCTTATATACATCATTATTCACATTGTACATATCTGGTACATCTCATCTCGAGAATAACATATAACAGTTGCTTTACCAAACTATACATGAGCAACATAAAACCTCGAGGCGCATAAGCCAAAATCTCTTATTGATCATAAAACCAGTATGAACCAACTCCAAGAACCTGAGAGTACAGAGACGACACATAGGACTCATATCTACAAGACATGACAGACAATACACTCAACCTGAGCTGTCACTGCTGCCTCAGCTGTTGTTCTTCTTCTGCAAAAAGGTCTTCACCTCCTCGTGCACGTCCACCTAAAAATTTGGGTCCCACGGGGGTGAGACAATTGTAATTGTCCCAACGAGAGATATAACTCTCCGCCTACCATATTATTATCACAAATTAAGCATTTATAAACTGAGCAGAGGTTCTTTTTATATTAACAAGTAGGATAATTCACTATATGAACAGAATTAAGTAATCTCCTTACTTAAGGAGAACATTGCATCTACCCATGGTAGAGTTATAAATCATCTATCTGCTTTGGAAGGAATGTAAAGAAACATAATAACATCTATCTACTAAGATGTATAACTGATTTGCGCATCAACCAATGTTTCTCGTATTCGATCCTTAAGCAGATATGCTACACGGTTGATTACATTTTACAATCACACTTATGCCCTGAAGAGATGAGGTATACCGCTCATACCCAACCGACCACTACGAAGTCAAAATCGGTTCCATACATAGGTCATCTAACAGAGTCGGCTGCTATGACCTCCCACGTCTCTGTTAGTGCGAGACCACAAGCAGGACTATGTCAACTGCTTATCGTAGCTTACCAAGGTATACTGGCAACTGCTACATAATTACAGCGTCAGCTGCCTCTCTTCAGAATCAAGAGATTTTATGTTTATCTCCACATCATCTGGCATTCATCATCATCATCGGGAGATTCGTGTTACATCCATCCTATCCTTTAAAATGAAGGATTGAGAGATCTCATGTTTATCTCACATCAATCCCACATCAGGGCGTAATGTATTCGCGCCCATCACCCCCACATATTCAACAATATGCGTTCATCAAGAGATCCCGTAGGAAAACCTGTTTCACCATCACCAACTACTGACGATGATGGATCTATGACCAGGGCACTTCGTGATAAGATTCCACTTGATTAATTAAGTGCATTACCATATTCGTTTAGCATCATTCAAGTTTCAAACAAGAATTATTATAACAGATGCTACAAAGAAAGGTATAATACATCTATCAAGTACTTTTCAAATCTCTAGAACACATATAACATTTAGGATCTCAATCCCTTATCTTATTACTGGGGATTCTCATCCCTTAACATTATCATGATTATGGATCTGGGTATTCAAACCCTGAGTTCATCACAGAACATTGTTAATACCTCTAGGTCCTCAGGCCAAGGTACACATGATACTTGTTACATAAGCATCTCACATGGCTCGCAAGGCCCATTAAGTATCTTGTCACCTCTCACTAGGCAAAAAAATATCACATGGCTCACAAGGTCATTACATCTTGTCACCTCTCAGTAGGTAACAAATTATCACATGGCTCACAAGGCCATTACATCTTGTCACCTCTCACTAGGTAACAAATTATCACATGGCTTACAAGGCCATTACATCTTGTCACCTCTCATTAGGTAACAAATTATCACATGTCTCACAAGGCCATTACATTTTGTCACCTCTCACTAGGTAACAAATTATCACATGGCTTACAAGGCCATTACACATCTTGTCACCTCTCACTAGGCAACAACTTATTCACATGGCTCACAAGGTCATTGCACATCTTACTTGTTATACAAGTAATTAACATGCCTTACAAGGCTTATGCAATAAGATAAATACAACCTTCCCATCATTAGGGTTAGGGTTTTCCCTTTCTTATCGATTAGGGTTTCTGTTACATATCATTACCCATCATTAGGGTTAGAATTTTCCATTATTAACCATTTAGGTTTTCAAGATCATATTATCAATGATCAAACCCTAATTCATTGCTCCACACATTTAGGAGCAAACATTGATATCATATGTATTCAATCATACTTATTCATTCTCATCATTTATCATTAAATGAATCATCATCACAAGCTATGAGTTCCTCTCTCATCTTTACTAGGGTATGATTACATCATACTTTATTAACTTGGCTTAACCCTTTCTCAAAGTATGTTAGCCCACACTTATCAAAGTGCATTAAACTTATTACATCTCAATGTAACAATTGACATAACACACTTCATGTGTTACTCATCCAAGTATATTGGATTTAAGGTGCATCAAGGTACATTAACCTTGAAGTGCTGGATGTGATATTTATCATGTCTTGATGTATCACTTCCCTCATCACTTTTAACTTTTTTAAGTTCCTCAAATTATCTTGTATTAGGGTATGTCCCATCCTAATACTTTATGCACTAGCTCATCACATTTATCATGTAATGTATTGGTCAAAAGTCACACAATTGAATTATTCAACCATCATTAATGATATGAACTCATCTCGGGTTAAGGCATTATTGATATAGGATTAACCATTATCAACCACTCTAGGTGTTTCACCTATCAATGTATTATCCACACCATTACTTGGTGTTACACTCATCACTCCTAAGAGTGTATTGCCCTTACCTTTACAAGGTGTATAGGGTTAAATCATGTGCATATGTTCACCATATCGGGTTGTAGGTGTATAGACACTCACCATATCGAGCTAGGATTTGCACTTGTCTCCATATCGGGCATGAGGTACCTTCTTGACCTCATATCGGGCACAAGATATATGTATGTGTTGCCCATGATACTTATGAGGTATCAAACCATCACCATGTCGGGCTAGAAGTACATTTAATCACCCTATCGGGCTAGTCACCATCTAGGGTTAGCCATGATGGGTTAGGATTACCATATTGTTTAGGGTTGTGTATCGTGCAACCCTGTCGTGCAACCATGTCATACAAGGTCATGTAGGCCTTATGATACTAAGTATAAATTATGTATCATATGATCATATCATGCAATAGCACTTGTTACTCTTCACTTATATCGGGTTACCCAATTTAGGGTTTCTTGTCAACTTACAAGTATACAATTGACCTTGTATCGTGCATGGAGTCTATAATAGACTTCCTATCCTGCAAGAGGTGTATACTACACCCCTATATCGTTCAATAAGGTTTAAAAACATATTCATATCATTTTAGTGAAATAGGTGCATCATCATATCGGGTTAGAGGTGCTTGCTTATGTGCATGCACCCGATATCACTACTATAAGGTGATATCACAATCTTCAAGCTCTATACCTTTATTCTAACTATTATAGTTCATCGCACCAGGTCCAAGAAACTAATAGCACTCATAATTTCATCAAATATTTCAGAAAATTTCGGAATTAAAAGTATTTCACTAATTATAACAACTTAGGTGAAGAATCATAGCATGGTTGAGTTCAAGTTATAAAACCCACCTTAAGAATCACTTCAAAGCTTCAAGCTCCAAAGCTCCATGTTCCTAAGGTTGAATATGACTTTATCAAAGGTCCAAGGCTCGTTCACAACTCCTTCATATACAAGGAATCACCATGGATAAGAAATTGGTGAAGAAGAAAAGAAAAGAAGATCAAAACCCCAAATTCATGCTTCAATCCAATATTGAAGATGATCATTGCCTCACCTTAGGGTTAAGTTTTGAGTTCCTAACCTCCTTGGCCGACACCCCACCACTCTTGGGCGATATGGAATTCCTCTTGGCGGACACAACCTTGCTTGTGGCCGATACCCCCTCACTTGTGGCCAAAATCACTTCAATTGGCCGATATCAACTTGTTATGGACAATATCAACATGGTATGGCCGATACACTTACTATGGCCGATACCCAAGGCCTATGCACGATACCCTTGTGCCCTTGCACGATATGAAAACCCTCTTGCACGATATGGCACTCACTTGCACGATATGGCACTCATTTTCACGATATGGCACTCAACTCTTCACCCTATTGGCCGATATCACCTTATATGGCCAATTTCACCTACTTGGCTGATATGCTTTTGCTATGGGCAATATCCAAGGGCCTATGCACGATACCCTTTCTTTCCTGCACGATACAAGAGCCCCATGCACGATAACACAAGGTAGAAGGGTGGTAAGGGTCGAAAAATTCCATTAAGGGGTCAAACTAGGGGTATATATACTTATTGATCATGAAGAAAGGCAAAAATGAGGTGTCAACATTTTGAGCTAGTAGGTGCCACGTGTCATGCATGGGTGACACGTGTCCATGCATGCATCATCATTTATCTTGTCTTGCAAAACAGTTGAGGATCATCTAGAGATGCAAATTCGTCCATTGCTTATCCATTTAGATAAGTCATCTAGGTTTAATCACTATTTTATGTCAAGCCGATACACTTTTTCTATGGAAACTTGTTGGCCGTCACACCTCACCTCCTTGAGGTGCTTTGCACGATGTGGCCTTTTCCAAGAGCTCACAAGATGATATGAGACACCTCCTTGGGCTCCATGGCCGTTATGCACTCATATATAAGCTTTTCAACTTGATACAACTCAAGTTAAGCTTCCAAATTCAACCCTTTTTCGTGGTCATTTCATCACCAAGATTACCATCATTCATAATAGAATAAAAATGGTGTATCATTCATTATCTCTCCTCTAAATGATACATAGAGGAAATAGGAACACTCTATAGGTGGTAATTTGCATATCAACCCCACATTTTGGGTAAATTACAATTTGTACCAAAATTGGTGCACAAGGTACCAACATTGTTCAAACAAGTTCAAACTTGGAATTTAGGCTTTCCACAAGCAACCACCTTGCATAATTCTCTCAATAATGATGCTACAACACATGATGCATGATCAACATGTGATATTTTGCATTATAGCCCCTCAATTGGGGTAAATTTCACTTTGGTCCAAAACAATGGAAAAATGCTCAAACAACATTCAATCGGGACCAAACTTGAAACATGAGTGTGTCACATGATAACAAAGCACCTTAGAGGATTATATTAAAGTTATAATCAACTTTATTAGCCAAAACAAATAGGGTTACCTCAAAACCCAAGTCAAGGTCGTTACACTTGCTATCTCCCCACAGTCTTGTGATGGCTCCAACCTCGCCGGCGGTGGAGCTTTTAGAGCTCAACTACGAAGCTTGTCGACCCAGGCGTCTGGGCCTTCGCTGCTCCAACCGAAAATGTTGGTTGCCTCGCCGAGGTCCCCAGATGGTGGAGTCCCGCTCAATTAGACAGAGGGAGCTTCTAGAGCGAGGGGGGAGTTGAGAAAGGTGGGGCAGAGCTCGCTTGAGGTTGGGGATAAGGGGAAAGTCTCGGTGGAAATTGGAAATGCAGAGAGGTTAAAGGAGGATCAAAGAAACTTGTAAGGACTTTTTATAGACAAGAGGTGAAGTAAAGGGCTAAGCCCTAATTCCTGCATCGCCTATAGTGAGAGGTGCGAGGGCTCGGGAGGTTGTTCTCCCTGATCCGGGGGGAGATGGGGACGTGGTAAGGTTCGTTGAGCTCGGTTTGAGGAGAGGAGTTATTCCTCCAAAGATCTCGCGATGATGAGGTGAGGTTCAGGCACGAGGGATGTTGGAGGAGTCGCAGTTCAGCTACCGGCGGAGACCGAGTCTTTCAGAGGTTAGAGACGACTTGACAGTCGTCAGATCTCACGTGTTTTGTGATCGACTGATCCGATGGTGGGGATTACCCCCCTTTTAATTGAACCGCGCCCAAAGCCAACAGCAAGGCTGCGTGACACATTAATAAAATAGAAAAGGAAACTTAGGTCATAGGTATTAATAGATGACTTAAAAGACATAAAATTCAATTGTGAATAACTCATGATTGGTACGTCCAATTTTAATGAGATTTTAGGCATAGCTTTATAATGATGTGATGTAGCTATGGTGCAAGATTGGAGTCAAATTTTGATTATTGACTATGTCAATTGACTAAATGTCATAATGCTTGTATTATTGACTTTATGTATTATTATGGATGATCTTAAGTGAAATTTATAATCCATTTAATGAATTTAGTGAGAGAGATGACTGAGGGCATAATTGAAATAATTAAAATTGTAAGAGAGAGGAACTAAATAATATATATATGTAAAAACTCACTCTGTCACATTCTCCCCTCCTTTTTAAGATTTTTGTCCCCAAAATTCAAGCATCCTAAAAAAGATATGGATACTTCTTCTCGACCTCGGTCTTTACCTCCCAAGTGGCATCTGTTTCATCATGGTGACTCTAGGGAACTTTCACCATTTCAATATGACGATTACTGCGAAGTTCCTTTGACTTGAAGTCGAGAATTCTGACTGGAGACTCAACATATGACAGATCATCCTTCAATTCGAGAGGCTCATGATTCAAGATATGACAGGAATCCTTGGCATAGGGCTTCAGATTAGATACATGAAACACATTAGGCATGGCACTATACTGAGGTGGCAAAGCAAGACGATGGGCACATTCACCAACCCTTTCTAGAATCTCGAAGGGTCCAACATACCGAGAACTGAGCTTTCCTTTGTTCTTGGCCAAAGCTCGAATAGGTCCGATCTTTAGAAATACATGGTCACCTTCCTTGAACAGGCATTCTTGACGGTGAGCATATGCATATGACTTCTGTCTATCCTGTGCCCACTTCATTCTCTACCTAATTAGAGCAACCTTATCAGCATACAACTGCATCTCCTCGGATTTCATCAGGGTACACTCTCCGATCGTCCCAGTGTAAAGGTGATCTACATGGTCGGCCATAAAGAGCTTCATAGGGAGGCATCCCAATGCTTGCATGATAGCTATTATTATAGGCGAACTCAGCTAAAGGCAAGTAATAGTCCCACGAGCCTTCCCAATCGAGAACACAAGCTCGCAAAAGATCCTCTAAAATCTGTACTGTACGCTCTGACTGCCCGTCTGTTTGCGGATGGTAGGTTGTACTGAAGTTCAACTTGGTGCCCAATTCCTCTTGAACCTACTTCCACAACTTTGATGTGAACTTTGGGTCCCTGTCCGAGACAATAGATGCTGGGACCCCATGCAGACGTACTACCTCCCGTATGTAGAGGTCAGCCAACTCAGAAACCTTTGGAGTAGTCTTCACAGGAAGGAAATGAGCTGATTTGGTGAGACGATCCACTATGACCCATGCAACGTCGTATCCCTTCCTGGTCCTGGGTAACCCCACCACAAAATCCACGGTGATGTGTTCCCATTTCCATTCCAGAATCCCAAGTGGTTGTAGTAGACCTCCTGGTCTCTGATGTTCGGCCTTGATCCTTTGGCATGTCAGACACTTGGTCACGAAATCGGCAATATCACGCTTCATGCCCGTCCACCAAAACTGATGTTGTAGGTCTTTGTACATTTTCGTCATGCCTGGATGAACTGTGTACTTGGACCCATGTGCCTCATTTAGAATTGTTGTCTTTACAGTTGACTTCTCACGACCCACATACAATTCTTGTAACGGAGACCACCATCAAGACCCATAGACATATGTGTTTGTAGCTACGACAGGAGAGAAGAGAGCTCTACAAGACCGGGACTAGCCTTTTGTGCCTCAAAAAGTTCGAAATGCAAGTTGGACATGATGGAGATGTTATTAACATGCACACGATCAGATAGAAACTGTGATTTCCAACCCACTAGATCCTCCATTCAGGGACAGAAAGAGATGCACACACTGCCCTTTTTCTGCTAAGGGCATCAGTGACTACATTTGCCTTACCCGGATGATAGACAATAGTGAAATCGTAGTCCTTTAGGTATTCAATCCATTGGCGTTGATGCAGATTCAAGTCCTTCTGAGTTAGGATGTACTTCAGGCTTTTGTGATCGGTAAAGATGTCGAATGTTGCCCCGTACAGGTAGTGCCTCCAGATTTGGAGGGCATGAATGATTGCAGCTAATTCCAAATCATTGGTGGGATAATTAAGTTCATTGGGTTTTAGCTGTCTAGACGCAAAGGCCACTACCTTACCATTCTATTGCTGGACACACCCTAACCCATTCCTTGAAGCATCAGTAAAGATCACAAAACCTTCATTACCAAAGGGTAGAACAAGAATAGGAGCCGACGTCAACTTCTGCTTTAACAGTTGGAAACTGGACTCACAAGTGGCTGACCAGATGAAGTGCTTGTCCTTCCGAGTAAGCTTGGTTAGAGGAAATGCAACTTTGGAGAAATTTGGGATAAAGCGACGATAATATCCGGATAAACCCAAGAAACTCTGAATTTCAGAAGGATTACGAGGAGGTTGCCAATTGAGTACAGCAGAGACTTTGGCGGGATCAATAGATATACTACCTCCAGAAATGACATGTCCAAGAAACATAACCTTATCAATCCAGAACTCACATTTTGAAAGTTTGCCATAAAACTTCTGGGTTCGAAGAATGTCAAGAACTGCTCGCAAGTGTTCACGGTGTTTTTCCATAGAATCAGAATAGATCAAGATATCATCAATGAAGACGACCACGAAATCATCAAGATAAGGTTGGAAAACTTTGTTCATCAGATTCATAAATACACCTTGTGCGTTGGTCAACCCGAATGGAAGCACCAAAAATTCATAATGCCCATAACGAGTTCGAAAAGCAATTTTAGAAATATCAGAATTCTTGATTTTAAGTTCATGGTATCCAAAATGGAGATCAATCTTTGAGAAAACTTTAGCAGTACGAAGCTGATCAAAGAGGTCATCAATACGAGGAAGAGGATACTTGTTTTTTATAGTGGCTTGGTTCAACATGCAGTAGTCAATACACATACGCATAGAACCATCTTTCTTCTTAACAAAAAGAACAGGAGCTCCCCAGGGGGGAACACTAGGATGGATGAAACCTTTGTCGATAAGTTCTTGCAACTGTTTCTTCAACTCCATAAGCTCAGCAGGAGCCATCCTATACGGTGCCCTAGAAATCGGAGTGGTTCCAGGAAGAAGATCTATGGAGAACTCAGTGTCTCTATTTGGAGGCAGCCCAGGAAGCTCCTCTGGAAAAATGTCAGGGAAGTCACGTACCACCTCCAGACTTTCTACAGGCCCGCTACTAGGACAGGTCTCTGAGACTAAATCATGGAAGAATTTACATCCTTTAGAAATGAGCTTTTTAGCTTTAAGAGAGGAGATTATAATATTATTAAAGAATCCGCTTCCCAAAGGGATTTTTACCGGATAAGAATGAGGTTGAGAAAGAACGACCGTCTTGTTTATACAATCAATGTGAGCATGGTATGTGTATAGCCAGTCCATACCAAGTATGACATCAAAGTCTTCCATAGTTAAGAGAATGAATTCAAAGGGAATATCATGATTTTCGTATTTAAGAGAGAGTTCATTGGTTTTTTGTAGAGTTGTCAGTATTTTTCCACTCGGAGTAGACACGTCCAGAATATATCCCAAGTCCCATATGTGAAGATTTAGTATGGATGCCACCGTTCGAGAAATAAATGTATTTGTAGATCCAGAGTCAAATAAGGCCTTAACAGGATGACCATTTATTAATACAATGCCTACATAAGGTAATCAAATTATGAATAATTGCAGGCTTGAATAAGATATTGAATTATAAATAAATTAGGTTACCTTCACAGAGATGGTTTGGATTTTCCTTGGCCTCTTCTGCATTTACTGCAAATACCCTGCCATTGTGGTGTCCCTGAGGCTGTGGAGCACCACCCGCAGGATTGCCAAAGATGGAGGGAGTGGGGCACTTGGCGATGAAGTGACCCTCCTTCTTGCAGTTATAGGAGACTGGCTTGGTATGGCGGCATACCCCACCATGGAAATGCCCACAAGTCTTGCACTTGGGATGATTCGTCCTCGGCTGGTTCTGGTAGCTTTCATGTCCTCCCTTTCCTGAATCTCCTCGTTTCCCTGAACCCTTATTGTTATGGCCAGGATGTAACTTTCTAGACTTGTCCTCTTCAGTTGTGGTTAACCCTAAGTATCCCATGCTAGAAGGTTTTTGCATGCCCTGCTCTCTCCTGCTTGAGGGCCATATCTAGGGCTTCATCTATGCTTCTGGGACGAGAGGCTATGACTAGGGTTTTTAGGTGGGCGGAAAGGCAGTCAACATAGTGTTCAGTAAGACGGTCTTCAGTTCTGATGGGTGCATAATGCTCCAGAAGCCTAAACTTCTGGGTGTAATCAGCTACTGAAAGACTACCCAACCTTAACTCCATGTACATCTTCTCCTTCCTCTTCCTCTCGCCTATGGGCATAAAACAATCCGTGAAGAGGTTTTTGAAGGCTTCCCATTCTAGGTTGTCTATTTCCTCACCCCTATTCCCGCCATAGTTCTCCCACCAGATTTTTGCCCCTCCTTTAAGCATATGGGTGGAGAACTTGACCTTCTTCTCATTGGGTACTTCTAGGGTATGAAAACCATTCTCTATGGATAAAATCCAGGCTTCAGCCTTGTCCATGACCTCAGGCTGATCCTCCCCCCAAAAGGAATCAAGGTTTAGTTTAATAAAATCTATCACCGTCAGTTCTTTCTTCCTAGATGAGCTAGGTTCAGGGGTTCCTTTTGTGGCAAGGGTTTCCATAAAATCTAGAAGGATTTTCTTCTGTTCCTCCCACCTTTTCTTGGCCGCAGCATCGGGATCAAGTACTTCATAGGTTTCAAGCTCTTTTCTTTTCTTAGAGGACGATTCCTCTGATGCCTTTGAGTTGCGAGTCTTAGGAGGCATCTTGAAATTAATTAGGGTATGTATTAGATTTATTACTCAACAATTATATTTGTCATTATCATTATGTCATTTCATTATTCTCTTATATCATTTATTAATGTTCGTGATGATACAATTTATGGAGGATACCTTAAAAGTCCTTATTAGTCGGCCCTTAAGACTTTCTAAATAGAGAGACTCTTTCCTAATCTTATATCATAAAGATGAAGGGAAGAACAATTTTCAAAAATTTGATATAAGAGGGAAAATATTCCTATAGAAAAGATGAGAGGGAATTTCTATAGATGAGAAGGATCCTAATTTAAGGTATGGCCAAGAAGTAAGGGACATTTAGGATATCGGCCAGGTAGACTCACACTGCCTTATAGGTAGCCTCGTGATTGCCAAGCAAAGTGGCTCAAAGACTTTAGCCAGACCTTAGGCATATGCTATCCTAGTCACCTCAACCCTTTACATCCCTAACTCAAGGACTACCCTAGACTCATAATAGGGTGAATGAAAGTCATGTGACCATGATGTGTGAACCTTGTCTCTGATACCAACTGTGACGACCCCAATTTCTACATACTTTCCTTAGTGACATATACAGATATGCGTGCACTCATATCTATAAATATCAAAAGGGAAAATAATAGCAATCAAGATAGTCAACTAAAAATAGAGATAAGCCAAGATTATGTCCACATCATCAATAATAGTCACACAACACTTCATTCATTGATAAAAGATAAAGTCATACATATTAATACTGGAGAAAGGAGAAGAATAATTCTATGAAAAAGGAAATGTGATTATTACATAGGATCTATAGTATCCTATTACATCATCTAGAAGGATAAAAATTATCTAACTGAAATGAATATGATGAGAAGTGGAAATCTATCTCATATTATCCTCCATGATAATTATTTAGTGGCTTTAGGTACTTTGATATGCTCCATATATTGTCAATTGTTCCTTGTACCTAGAAAATACGAGAAACAAATATATCAACATAGTTGGTACGTGGAATTAAAAGCTATACTATGCTGGTATATAAAATACTCAAAAGTGGAGAAAGAGAATGAAAACATTATTTAGAGGCAGAAAATCAGGAAATCCCAAGTTATTATCCTTATTTAGAATGAATATGCGTTACTATGGTGGACTTAGCACAATCTTAAATATTGGGCCCTATCCCTGTGTACCTTGTACCATTAGGGATCTCCCTACGTACCGTGTACCATTAGGGAGGTGCTAGTCAACATTAATGCTTTTCCTCTCTAATAGGGAGATTAATGAGCACCACTAGTAACTACATTTCACTTATATTCAATTATGTTCTTTTATGTTCAAGGCGGTAAATCATCAATTAATCATATATCCACATCCATCAATGTATATCAATTTCATGCAAACAATTACATATACTTAACATCCAACAAAATCTAGTCATATAATTATATACATGTACCTTTAATTCTCAGATCTGAATTCCACAAGTCCTAGGTTTTGAGAAAGATAGAAGATCACCCTGAAATATAGTAAAACCCTAAAGTCACCATGGTTTCTCATCAATCAACATTAATTACTATTATAATTAGGGTTTAGGTTATTTGGGATGTCACTTTAGGATACATAGGATTCAGAGTTGGGGTCTGAGATTAGGGTCGTCCAGGTTATTCAAGGACATTTTAGTTATTAGGGTTTTTCATAAATTGTTCATAGTATTCATGATAAGGTGAGAAAAAAAACTAGAAATTAGGGTACTTCTCAATTATTGAATCAACTATCTTCCCCAGATAGGTTTTCGAGTAACATGATGACCAAGATCATAATTAGGGTTTAAATTGTTTTCAAAGCAAATTGGAAATCAGTAATGACCATTATTACATAATATATAAATAAAAAGGGGTCATCAGGTATGTAGGTCATATTTTTAGAGAAGGAATCAGATCTAGGCCCTGGAATCATTTTATTTAAATAGATTAGATTTTTCTGATGAAAATGGTATATTTATTTGATATTTTCTGATAATTCTACCATTTTCTAGGGTTTTCATAAGCTCTGACCAATCAAGAAATTTTAAAGAAATTAAGCAAAATAAAAAAAAAGATTCGTGAGCTATGGATCAAGGATCATGTGAGGGATCCCACCAACTGGACCCTCTCACTGACCCACGAGCAAGCGCTCGTCTAAAAGTGGGGTCAGGCTCAATGTGAAAGTCAGGAATGCCCCTCTCTCTCCTTTTGAGCTCGTGTCTGGGTGAGGGTGAGAAAGGGATAGCACTCATTTGAATGTCCCTGCTCGGGCCATGTCTGCAGCGAGGGGTCGGGGAGAGCTGGAGCGATCGCAGGTGGTTCCTAGGCAGAATTGAGTTATGCTGGTCATTGGGTTGAGTTTGCGGGCTGACGGTGGTGGTGAGGAGGTCAAACTCACCAGCAATGGTGGTCAGAGCTCATTTTTCGATCAAAATAGGTTGAGAACAGACCAAGGAGCGATGTTGAGGTTTACCTACCCTTGGGTTGAGTTGAGGGAATCCAAAGCTTCATGGAGGTCTGATGATGTGCTTGCGATCTCCCCGTAGTCCTGAGATGGCTCCAACCTCGCCGGTGGTGGAGCTTTTAGAGCTCAGCTACGAAGCTTGTCGACCCAGGCGTCTGGGCCTTCGCTGCTCCAACTGACAATGTTGGTTGCCTCGCCGAGGTCCCCAGATGGTGGAGTCCCGTTCAATTAGACAGAGGGAGCTTCTGGAGTGAGGGGGAAGTTGAGAAAGGTGGGGCGGAGCTCGCTTGAGGTTGGGGATAAGGGGCAAGTCTCGGTGGAAATTGGTAGTGCAGAGAGGTTAAAGGAGGATCGGAGAAGCTTGTAGGGGCTTTTTATAGACAAGAGGTGAAGTAAAGGGCTAATCCCTAATTCCTATGTCGCTGCCAGTGAGAGGTGCGAGGGCTCGGGAGGTTGTTCTCCCTGATCCGGGGGAGATGGGTGACGTGGTAAGGTTCATTGAGCTCAGTTTGAGGAGAGGAGTTATTCCTCTAAAGATCTCACGGTGACGAGGCGAGGTTCGGGTACGAGGGCCGTTGGAGGAGTCGCAGTTCAGCTACCGGCGGAGACCGAGTCTTTCAGAGGTTAGAGACGACTTGACAATCGTCGGATCTCGTGCGTTCTGTGATCGACCGATCCGATGGTGGGGATTACCCCCCTTTTAATTGAACCACGCCCAAAGCCAACAGCAAGGCTGCGTGACACATTAATCAAATAGAAAAGGAAACTTAGGTCATAGGTATTAATAGATGAGTTAAAAGACATAAAATTCAATTGTGAATAACTCATGATTGGTACGTCCAATTTTAATGAGATTTTAGGCATAGCTTTATAATGCTATGATGTAGCTATGGTGCAAGATTGGAGTCAAATTTTGATTATGGACTATGTCAATTGACTAAATGTCATAATGCTTGTATTATTGACTTTGTGTATTATTATGGATGATCTTAAGTGATATTGATAATCCATTTAATCAATTTAGTGAGAGAGATGACTGAGGGAATAATTGGAATAATTAAAATTGTAAGAGAGAGGAACTAAATAATATATATATGTAAAAACTCACTCTGTCACAATAAGGAACTATTAAGCCAAACACACAAATACATGTTAGGAAACAATGTATCGGACAGGCCCACCTTGAGAGTGACACATGGTAACCATTATTGGTGGTCATAATCATCTCTCATAATGAAGGTGGTGAGTGTGATTGTTAGACCTAAAATCACTGCAATCATCATGTGTCGTTGGGTACACGTTGACATCATCAAATGCATTCCTAAAACATGGGTTGTTATAAAGGTAATGATTGGGTGACTCTAAGACATGGGGACTGACTATGAGTGATAGAGATGGGATTTGTCCCTCCTACTAGAGATTGATATCATGGCCACTTGATAAGTGAGGTTGAGAAATGCATGTGCATTAACATGTGAATCAATATATGATATTGATGTCACATTATCTCAAACAGTCTACTCTTGGTTCAAGGATCATGGGTTGAACATTGAGAGTATGATGACTCCATTCCTAGAGTTCACTTTGGATATCAGAGACAAAGGAATTATACAATCACTAGAACACCTTACATAGATTATAAGTTGAAGTTGTTCTCCAACTTTCCATTCACTTGAGTAGCATTGATGTGAGACTAGACACCACTCTCTACTTGTAATGTCATAATTTAGTTATGGACATTCATTGTCATTTTGATATGGGGCCTATAGGGTCACACATATAAGAACTCATCTAGAAGATGAGTTTTATCTTTAATGATGATTTGATTGAATACTAAAGTGTTTAGGTACTCAATTCACACAACAGATCAGTTGGCTGCACTGCCAGCAAATCATCTCACAGGGTGAAATGGCCATTTGCAGTGCCAAACGATCAGCTCAAATGTTGAGACAGTGTGACGTCCCCAGATTTTCACCTTCCCAAACCCTATTGGGAATGAGATGTTAGAATCCGAAAACATCATCCAATCATATCAGAAAGCGATGCGGAAGCATAATACGCATACATGAACATACAACCCTAACATTTCTCAACATTCAACATGTATATTTATACAACATGAATTACAATTGTATATTGAAAGAGAATTTCTACACAAGTTTGAACATGTATGCTAATAGGATCTTAGACAATAGGTACAACCTGTACAACTTGCTCACATCCAGTACTTTTTCTCCCATGCTATCTATGAACCTAAAACATACGTGAAACAATAATCAACACACAAGGTGTTGTGTACATGGGCAGAAAGATACATATATTTATGGCTTTCTTAATTTTGAAAATGATTTGCAGAAGGAAAGAAAATCATAGAAAACACTTCTTTATTAAGTGAAATACATCAATTTAAGTCATTTTCCTAGATGAATGGCATTATCAAGGTGGACTAGTACCAAAACATAAATATTGGGCCCATCCCCGTGTACCAAGTACTCTAGGGAAACTCCCCGTACACCGTGTGCTCTAGGGAGGTGTACTAGCCAACATTAATCCATTCCCTCGTAAGGGGGATAATGAGCACCTTAAATAACTACAAAACATCTACTTATCATTTATGTTTACAAGTGATAAACCATCGAGTACTATATAGTGCTACTACATCCAATATTTGCAAATAGAAGAGAGCATACATACATATCATGATTGCAACCAAGAAAACCATAGTCATATACTTAAATAAAAACCACGTACCTGAGTTCAGAGATTCCTATTTACATTCCGGATCATCTAAAACTTTGTCCATGACCTGATTAAATATAATTGAGCATCATTAATACAAGGTTCATCATTATTAATGGTATTTAGGTTCAATTTAGGGTTTAGGTCAAATCTAGGTGTTACTAATCTAAACTATGTCTCTAGTATTTTTATAATGATCTAGAGGTCATTATTTAGGTCTGGTTCAATTTTCATAATTTTTTGATGATCGGTCTATTTTCTAAAATTACAATGAGGATAAGTGCCATTAATTAATCATTAATTAGAAAATACCTATTATTCCATCAAAATAATCAGATCAAAGGTTATTTTCAGTTTCCAAATGATATTAGGGTTCAAGGGTATTTTAATCAGATTTAATTTCCATAATATGCTAACTATATTATTTATTTGAGCCCTAAAAGTAGTATGGTCATTATAATTAGAAATCATCTGCAAACCATTAGCAAAAGTCTGATTTGCGGGTTTAAATATATAGAGAATGTTTTTGTGAATCTGTAGGTATTTTTGGGGAATTTATAGACTAAGGGAGAAATTTATTAATATTTTCCTAAGTATCCATGTAATAATGATAAACTAAGAGGGCATTTACCTTTTAATCAGCAAAGTCGGATCTGCTGAATAGATCCACTAGACTAGTAACCCACTAACCCATGGTCTGGGCTCCTCATGCGACTCCTATCTCCATGTGCGATGCCTGAAACCTGGGTAGCAGCACCGTCGCAGGTGGTCCTTCCAGCGAGAAGTCCATGGGTTCGTCGTTCGGGCGTCGTGGTGGTGAAGGTCTGACGAAGAAGGAAAGGGGGAGTTATGCTTGTTGGACCGGACCGTTCTTCTTTCTCTGCTCTTCAGACCATCACACACACCGCCGCACAACTGGATCCCCAGAGAACAAGGGTGGCTCCTATGTTTCACGACCGCCAATACAAGGTCATTTGATGGAGGTTCTGTCTCGTTTTCTTCTCTATATATGTGAGCGCATCCATCGGCATCCTGCTCCTACGTGGATTAGGTCGGCAGTGACAAATCCTCTCCCTCACCCCCACGTCTGCTGATCCCTGTGTGCATGAGATCTGTCGCCTCTCTGGGAGGACTCCGGTGTGGCCATGGAATCCGACTAGGCTCAGGTCGGATGCCTCGCTTTCCCCCTCTCTATTCTTCTGTGTGCACATTCTGATCTGGGCGACTAGACACCGCCACCGTGAGCAAGCAAGGAGTGATTCTTGTTGGGCGTTGCCGCAAGCATCTGCTTCGGCAGGCTCCGTCTTGGACTACAGCGTGGTGACCAGGGGGGTCTGAAGGTGTGAGGAAGCATCATTTAAGATGAAAGTGTCATGATCTTACACAACGAACCTCAGAATGGAGGTCATTTTCTCGGCAGAGTTAGTCTTCCTCGACGGCGGTGTTGGACCTGTGGAGAGACAGTCTCAGAGATGCACGCATGGAGAACATGGTTTTTTGGCACATCACAAACATTGAGTCATGCTGATTAGTGGAGATCCAAGCCTGTGGACTCACGCTCAAACTGGGAGAAGCCCATATCGGCAGAACGAGAAGGATGGGGATGCACGGGTTAAGATGATGTGGAGTCATTAGATGTCATGCTCGTCGACGCCAAGACTCAACAACTTCCACAGAGTGCGCAGGAAACTCGCGATGACTGGGTAAACGAGGCCAAGGAACCCGTGGCACTAATTTATCTTAAGTAACTTATCCTATAACTATGCATGAAGCATTGCCCTCTGCCTTGTGATACGTAAAAGCCCTACACCTTTTCATTAAGCCTAATTCCTCAATTACCCTATATTTAAAAGTCGAAACCTTGTATACATATTGTTTATAATCAAATCCCAATGAAGCTAGTTTAAATTCCACTTAGTTGGATCATTATGCATCCAAGGGTTCACAACTTGTTCTTTTGAATCCATGTACTTCATTTTGGAACTTATCTACATAAAATGTTAACATTGGTTCTAGTTAGAATTCATCATCCACATATAGACAACTGGTTGTGAATTTCTTATGATTGATCATTAAGTGGCATTGTAATGTTCATGTGGGACAGTAGTGTCCATGATGGGATAAATGTCACATCAACTTGGAATTGACCAACTAACATATATCACAAACTTCAAATAATATATTCGATATCAAACTCCAAAATTCAAGGTCATCACATTCACCCCATCTTACATGGAATTTCATCCTCGAAATTCAATTGGCCATACACTTCAAGGTGATATCAAGAATTCAAGATTCATATAGCCACCACTCCTAGGTAACAAGATCATCATGGTTCCAGATATATCCTAAGTTGTCATCTTAGGTCCATAGTATCTAGGGTGTACCTACCACACCTTAAATAGGTCAAAACTTCATTTTCTTTTACAAGAATTGAAACATCACTTAATGTCTTAATTATAACATAACATTATTATATTTCAATATTTACATTTTCATCGTCCCTTAAGGATAAGGGTTTGTTCATAGTTTTGTAAGTTGAGAAGGAATTACCCATGGTTTTGTCATTCACTGTACACACCGATGTAAGGTGATGTCAGTATTCCATGAGTACCCTAAACATAGAGGTTGTATTTCCATATTCGATGTTTAGAAGGCAGTTTTCAAGACTTTTATTTCACCCCACTAAATTATGTAAGGTGATATCAAGATTTCATGTTTACCAAAACTATCACACTTACATCATTAATTTGGTCCATGATCTACATCATATTATGATTTTATCATTAGAGAAAGGCTTCATTTTTCACATTTATATATTAGGATTCTCATTCTATTGCGTGAGAGTTATCCTTAAACTTAGAAGCATAGATTGAGAAGGAATGAGGTTCAATACTATATTTTTGTGATCATGCAAGCTATGATCCAAATATGTCTTTTATTTTTAGCTCATGATTTCAAACTTATATCTTGCATGCATGATATAGAGGGAAAGAGAATATACTAAGACAATCTTATCATGATTTCACACTTGGATATTATGAATGATACATGAAGGAAATATAGAATTGGTCAAGCTTATATGAGTGACTCTTCATATATAAATCATCTACATAGCTCAAGTGAGGTTTCTATCATCATGTATTAAGAAAGAGGAAGAAGGGAGAACATGTATTTTGAGTATCTTTTGTACAAAGCATCATACTCTCATAACTAGAGTTCATATATTACCTCACTTGCAACTAATGATGAGATTCACTAGCTTATGTCACTCAAGCTATAACCTAACTTAGTCAAAAGGATTTACTTTATCATATGGGTCATCTACCCATCCTTTTCTTTTACCCAATTCACACATATAGATTTGAATCATGCATAAGGACTCAAGTCAACACTCGAGAGTAATCTAGTATAGGACATTTTTTTAACACATATGTCATATATTGGAGGCTAGGTCCTATGACCTTCTCCCTGTGGGTCTTACTCTCTCTAGAGTTCACCACATATCTCAACCTACCACTAGATATCCTCCTTGTATAAGAGCTTGAGGCTCATGCACACTCATCTCTATCTTAACTTAGCTTATCTTAAGTAGGAAAAGGGGAATGTAATTTCATCATCACGACTTAGCATAGATCCTCTAAGAGTGGATTCGGTTCATATATAACTCAAATCTTAATAAGGAAACTTATACCATCATAGATCAACCTAGGTAAGATTATATATACTTATTTCCTTCATCTTTCTTTTGTCTATCTATCTATCACATAACCTTATGAGGCTCTAGACATCTAATCTAGATCTAATCTCTCTTCTAGACTGATGTCACTCCCTTTCACTTAGATTGCATGAACACTAACTACTCTACAGTGTGAGGGACACATTTTCATATTTACATATATATATATATATATATATATATATATATATATATATATAAAATAAAATATTATATAGTTTTTCTCCGAGAAGGCAGATGTCAGAGAAAACTATCGAGGCTCGAGCCGATTGGAAAACAAAACCAAATCAGAAAAACGAGTGTCCCACACACAGTAGATAGTCTAGTGCCGTGTCACCTAGTGAAATGGTGAGAACGAGATGTAGACTAATGTAGCTACCCAATACATATGAGCTCTATATGGAAAGGGTTTCACACACTTGTCTAAACCTAGTTCTCGAACAGCTAGGTTCTAACCTAGAGGCTAAGTCAAACCTTATTCCTATAGAACAACTTACTAAGTTTCTAAGGTTTAAAGTGAAAGGTGAGATTTAGGTTTAATGTTTCATGGTGAGCAATTGTTAGGTGAAGCTATTGTTCATGCTCTGATACCAACTGTGACGTCCCTGGATTTTCACCTTCCCAAACCCTATTGGGAATGAGATGTTAGAATCCGAAAACATCATCCAATCATATCAGAAAGCGATGCGGAAGCATAATACACATACATGAACATACAACCCTAACATTTCTCAACATTCAACATGTATATTTATACAACATGAATTACAATTGTATATTGAAAGAGAATTCCTACACAAGTCTGAACATGTATGCTAATAGAATCTTAGACAATAGGTACAACCTGTACAACTTGCTCACATCCGGTACTTTTTCTCCCATGCTATCTCTGAACCTAAAACATACGTGAAACAATAATCAACACACAAGGTGTTGTGTACATGGGCAGAAAGATACATATATTTATGGCTTTCGTAATTTTGAAAAAGATTTGCAGAAGGAAAGAAAATCATAGAAAACGCTTCTTTATTAAGCGAAATACATCAATTTAAGTCATTTTCCTAGATGAATTGCATTATCAAATTGGACTAGTACCAAAACATAAATATTAGGCCCATCCCCGTGTACCAAGTACTCTAGGGAAACTCCCCGTACACCGTGTGCTCTAGGGAGGTGTACTAGCCAACATTAATCCATTCCCTCGTAAGGGGGATAATGAGCACCTTAAATAACTACAAAGCATCTACTTATCAATTATGTTTACAAGTGATAAAACATCGAGTACTATATAGTGCTACTACATCCAATATTTGCAAATAGAAGAGAGCATACATACATATCATGATTGCAACCAAGAAAACCATAGTCATATACTTAAATAAAAACCCACATACCTAAGTTCAGAGATTCCTATTTACAATCTGGATCATCTAAAACTTTGTCCATGACCTGATTAAATATAATTGAGCATCATTAATACAAGGTTCATCATTATTAATGGTATTTAGGTTCAATTTAGGGTTTAGGTCAAATCTAGGTGTTACTAATCTAAACTATGTCTCTAGTATTATTATAATGATCTAGAGGTCATTATTTAGGTCTGGTTCAATTTTCATAATTTTTTGATGATCGGTCTATTTTCTAAAATTAAAATGAGGATAAGAGCCATTAATTAGAAAATACCTATTATTTCATCAAAATAATCAGATCAAAGGTTATTTTCGGTTTCCAAATGATATTAGGGTTCAAGGGTACTTTAATCAGATTTAATTTCCATTATATGCTAACTATATTATTTATTTGAGCCCTAAAAGTAGTATGGTCATCATAATTAGAAATCATCTGCAAACCATTAACAAAAGTCTGATTTACGGGTTTAAAGATATATAGAATGTTTTTGTGAATCTGTAGGTATTTTTGGGGAATTTATAGGCTAAGGGAGCTATTTATTAATATTTTCCTAAGTATCCATGTAATAATGATAAATTAAGAGGGCATTTCCCTTTTAATCAGCAAAGTCGGATCTGCTGAACAGATCCACTAGACTAGTAACCCGCTAACCCATGGTCTGGGCTCCTCATGCGACTCCTATCTCCATGTGCGATGCCTAAAACCTGGGTAGCATCACCTTTGCAGGTGGTCCTTCCGGCGAGAAGTCCATGGGTTCGCCGTTCGGGCGTCGTGGTGGTGAAGGTCTGACGAAGAAGGAAAGGGGGAGTTCTTCTTGTTGGACTGGACCGTTCTTCTTTCTCTACGCTTCAGACCATCACACACACCGCCACACAACTGGATCCCCAGAGAACAAGGGTGGCTCCTATGTTCCACGACCGCCAATACAAGGTCACTTGATGGAGGTTTCGTCTCATTTTCTTCTCTGTATATGTGAGCGCATCCATCGGCATCCTGCTCCTACATGGATTAGGTCGGCAGTGACAAATCCTCTCCCTCACCCCCGCGTCCGCTGATCCCTGCGTGCATGAAATCCATTGTAAAGACCAAGTCTCTACTATTAAACATGATAAACAAAATCATCAATTGTGTAGCAGCGGAAATTTAAATCTTGACTTTATTCAAAATGTATAAAGAGTACATTATAAAATTTCCATAAAGGAAGTACAACTTTATACAAGCACAAGGATCTAGGTAGAGGAAGACTTAGACGAAACCAATATTGTCTCCAAACTAAACAACTATATAACATAAAAGCAACTATGATCATATACTATATGTTCTTCATCTTTCTTGTCCTATCCTTAGCCTTAGGTTCACCCAAGCTTCCATGCGCACCCTGATCCTAGCCTGGATGGTTGGGGTCATCCAGCAAGAGAGAGATAAAAGGTATGTGTCAATAAATGGATAAAGGCAATCATAAAGTTAATCATAGTAATCGATTAAGGGATTTCAAGAAGTGAGAGCAAATGAGTGAATAAGATTCTAGAAAAACTGCCACATTTAAATATCAACAAAATATCACAATTGCATGAATACAAATTATGACTCAACGTCCTCTCAATGTAGGGTGAGGCACCTACCGGACCTCACCAATGGCAGGGGGACTAAAACCCCAGTGCCTAAAAAGTGGCAGGGGGACTAAAACCCCAATGCCTAATATATAAAATGGCAGGGGGACTAAAACCCCAGTGCCCGGCAGGAGGACTAAAACCTCAGTGCCCTGTGGGTGGTGTACTCATGTACACTACATTGTCAATTGGCCAATAACTATATCATGCATAAACATTCACTTGGCAGTAGAGTGAAAAGTAGAACAAAATAACATCATAGCATTGGGAATAAAACCCAAGAATAAACAAATAGGCCATCATAGGCCACAACCATATCCAAGAGTTCCAAGAATTAAAAGAGTCAACAAGCATCCACATTATACAATGTTCCAAATATTTCAAAGGGATAAGCCAACATAGGCAATAACAAGATTATAACATTTCCATGTAAAGGAGGCAACATATGTAGTAGCATGATTCACATGTTCTAAAGAATGAGCCACAATGGCATTAGAAGCATAAAATAAGTAAAGAGGCAAATATGCATTTAGGAGAATAAAAGGGCTAGCACAATAATGATTGAGGGGTTGGAAAAGACCCAACTGAAAGATTAGGATTGTTTGCACAATAATCATTCACAACATAGGGGTCACATACATAGGAATCACATACCTTAGATTATATACATTACCATCACATCCACCAAACAGATTGTATCACCATACCATTATATCCTAGTTATAAACATAACACAAGTATTAATATATGTAAAAACATAAATCATAGGAAAAACCCTAATTTTACAAAACCACGATTTAGGGTTCAAAACTAAGCCCAAAATATTAGTCATATTCTCCTGAATAAGAAAACATATTTTATTTTACAAATCGGAGTTAAAATGAATTAATTAGGTATTTTAAAACATTTAACCTACTAAAAATGCCAATCAAAGCAAACTTCGGAAAACCCTTGAGAATCAGGTATCAAAAATCATAAAATCAGATTCTACGTTAAAAATCCTTTCCATCGACTATTTATTCATATTTTTCTGACCAACGGTTGATTTACTATGAATTAAGTAAACCTGACCAATCAAAAATTAGGAAAAAGCCACGTAGGCAAAAATAAAAACAATTGGGCGCCACATTGGCCGGACCCACGCTGACATGGGCCAATCAGCTTTGGCCATGTCAGCCAGTCCAGGCTCGCTAGGCCTCGGTCAAAGGCGGATAACAAAGAGGGAAAATACCATTTTGCCCCTTGGTCGACGACTTGGTTTAAGCCAAGCTGTGGGGTAACAAGGTCATTTGAAACTTTCAATCGATCGCAAAAAGAGAAGACGACTCAGGGCGCAAAGACGATACTGCCCATACCCGCAAACACTGGCCTAATGGCAGGAGCTTGGGTGCCTTGGTCATTTACTGACCTGGCGTCATCCAGCCCAGCCATGGCGCGAGCAAGCTCGCAGAAGCTGGCTACCTGCCTCGAATCGCCATCGGGGCGAGATACTGAAAACGAAGAACGGGAACGAGTCCCCAAGGTCCCCCCGAACTCAGAGAACTCCTACCCACGCACTCGCATTCTCAGGAGCAGAAGAGCAAGGCCCAACCTGGCCGGAAACAGGGGAATCGTTCGGAGATCAAAACCAAAAGGACCCTGCAGGAACCGAAAAACGGAGGTAGGTGATTTATTCGTGAGGTGAAAACGGACCTAGGTCGGGTCTTAGCATGGGCGGAGGAGCCCCAGAGCCAGGAAAAGCTAGGCGCCGCCGGAGGCCATGACCGTGGTCTATAGGACCAGGTGTTTGGGGGTGTCGCGAGACCAGGTAAAGAAGCGGACAGCAAGAGGAAGCATCAAGGATGCTTACCTAGCAATCAATCGCACGGAGGTAGCTCCTAGAGACAAGGCGAGGTTGCCATTGCTGGGGAAGAAGGCCGAGTAGGTTGGGGAGTTCGGGGCTGGGTGCGAAGAAATTGGGGAAGGAGAAGGAAGGATCAGCATCTGAGGGTGCTCTAGAGCCCCTTAAATAGGTGCGAGAGGGGCTGCGGATCCCTCTGCAACTCCTTGGTGGAGAGGAGGGGAAGAGCCTGTTTGGGCATTTTGAAAACGGACCAAAGAAGAAAATGAGCTATTGCTCATTCGAACCGGTAGAGAGAGACGAAGCTAACGGCGAAGGAATCGCGTTAAACGGAGAAGGAGGGAGAAAGGAGCTGAGGAGCCTAGCTGTTGGGTCTGTCCTAACGGCTGGAGAATGAAGACGACCTCCTCACCGTTGGATTGATGGTGTAACAAGACAGAGCCATCGGATGGCGCACAGACCCAAGGGGCGCGTGACAGAGCGAAAAATAACGGAACCATAGCGTTACACATCAAATTAATGAAATTAATTAAGCTACTATATTCATACCATAATAAAAGCTTATAAAATGGATTTGAAATGTCAAATCAACTCCAAAAGCCACCAAAATTGAACCATAGGCTTATAATGACGAGTATTACAATGCTATATAATTAGAATCTCGTTTAATGCATAATATGGCCATTAATAAATATATAGATCATAAAAGAGTATAATAATATATTAAAAGAGGTGAAATAACATGAAAAACTAATTAATTGAAATAGGAGAGTAATTTCGAGATATAAAACACATTAAGATCCAAATAATCATTCCTTAACAAAATAACATATTAATATGAAATAAAATCATATTTTGAGGAGAGAGAAACACTTAAGGTTAATATACACATATATGAACTCAAATATATATTATTAATAACATATTTATCCAAAAAGCTCCAAATAAATATTATCTAATAATATTATCCCATAAATGACCAAATTACATTATTAACCCTAACTTATCTCCTAATGTGGGTTATTTGTGCAAACACCCCCTCATTTACATAAATGAGGGTAAATAGTAATTTCAACCTCAGATTGTGCTCAAAATGCACAAGGAGTCCAAGAATGATCCAAAAGGATGTGAAATTTATAGAAAAGGTCCAAATGGACTCGAAGGTCAAGAAAAGCTCAAAAGTGGGTAATTTGCAGAGAAGACCCTGAGATTCAGTATGTTACATTCGTCGCCTCTCTGGGAGGACTCCAGCGTGGCCATGGAATCTGACTAGGCTCAGGCTGGATGCCTCGCTTTCCCCCTCTCTCTATTCTGCCGTGTGCACATTCTGATCTGGGTGACCAGACACCGCCACCGTGAGCAAGCAAGGAGTAATTCTTGTTGGGCGTTGCCACAAGCATCAGCTTCGGCAGGCTCCGTCTCTAACTGCAGCGCGGTGACCAGGGGGGTCTGAAGGTGTGAGGAAGCATCATTTAAGATGACAGTGTCATGATCTTACACAATGAACCTCAGAATGGAGGTCATTTTCTCGGCAGAGTCATTCTTCCTCAACGGCGGCGCTGGACCTGAGGAGAGGCAGACTCAGAGATGCACGCACGAAGAACATGGTTTGTCGACACATCACAAACATTGAGTCATGCCGATTAGTGGAGATCTGATCCTGTGGACTCACGCTCAAACTGGGAGAAGCCCCTATCGGCAGAACGAGAAGGATGGGGATGCAAATGTTAAGATGATGTGGAGTCATTAGTTGTCATGCTCGTCGACACCAAGACTCAACAACTTCCACAGAGTGCGCAGGAAACTCGCGATGATTGGGTAAACGAGGCCAATGAACCCGTGGCACTAATTTATCTTAAGTAACTTATCCTAGAACTATGCATGAAGCATTGCCCTTTGCCTTGTGATACGTAAAAGCCCAACACCTTTTCATTAAGCCTAATTCCTCAATTACCCTATATTTAAAAGTCAAAACCTTATATACATATTGTTTATAATCAAATCCCAATGAAGCTAGTTTAAATTCCACTTAGTTGGATCATTATGCATCCAAGGGTTCACAACTTGTTCTTTTAAATCCATGTACTTCATTTTGGCACTTATCTACATAAAATGTTAACATTGGTTCTAGTTAGAATTCATCATCCACATATAGACAATTGGTCATGAATTTCTTATGATTGATCATTAAGTGGCATTATAATGTTCATGTGGGACAGTAGTGTCCATGATTGGATAAATGTCACATCAACTTGGAATTGACCAACTAACATATATCACAAACTTCAAATACTATATTCGATATCAAATTCCAAAATTCAAGGTCATCACAGACACTCATTTGGAGACTCGGTCTGAATTGAACTAAATTGGCTGCATTTTTCACAAATTAGACCCAATTGATCAACTCACTGGGTGAACTGATCGGCTTGGCTGAGAGAGACGAGCACACTACTATAGAAATGTCTTATAACGTCACTTTTAATGGTGTCGGTTGTAATAATACACTGACACCTAAACTATACAGCGTCATTGTATAAAATAAACCGACATCAATATGTGAAGGGCGACCAGACATGGGTATCACTTTTATTCAGTGTCGGTTCCTTAATAAGAAACCGACGCCTAAAAGTAATCGCCAAAACCAAAATTTCCAGCGAAAAAAATTACCTCCAAAAAATTAACATACATCATCGGTTATTAAAACAGAAACCGACGACTAAAGGTTTCTGCGAGACCGAAATTTGCTCAATTTTTATCATCGGTTTTGTGACAATAACTGACGCCATTGTGTTTTCACACGGATAACCGTGAAAATTTTCACCTCCCTTTAGCGTCAGTGTTTTATTGCAAACCGACACTTATAGTTTTTATTGTTGGTTGTTGTTAACAACCGACACCTATTGTCAACTTAACAGCGCGAGGCAGACTCTGCCCCTTCTATTTCATTCATTTTCACTGAGGGTTAATTTGCTCTGACGATTCCTCTGCTCCGATGATTCTGCCGCTGCTCTGCCTCCGCCTCTGCTACCGTTTGCTGGCCGTGTTTTGGTCATCGACACCACCTCCACTCTCCGCCACTGATCTACCGCCGCACCTCTTCTGCCTCTACCGCCTCTGCTTCCGCCAGCCGTTGCCAGCGACCACAACTTTCCACCCGACCACAGCTCTCCGCCCGGCGACCGTCTACCCGACACCGGCGACCAGCTCTCCGCCCGGAGCCCTTCTGCTCAATGACCAGCCCACTGCCTGCAGCTGGACGCTTCCCTCTTCTCACATGCACACCCATTATCAGGTTTTCCCCTGACCTTCCCCCCTATTATTGCTTTTCTTGTATCACAGGCACGCCCATTAATCCTATTGCTGTGGCTGTGTGCAATTTTTCTTCAATGTTATTATGGTGGAGAGTTGCTATGCGATTTATTTATTTGAACAACATTATTTGAGGTGCACTGCCTTCTTGTTTATTAGACACCCAATCTTATTGTGGCTCTCCAGTTTGCAAACCTGTCTCTGATTCACATTAATATTACCATGTTGTATATGGTTATGATCAGAAAAATGAGTAGATTGTGAATAAATATACTTAAAGCTCTATTATTCTTCTTATTACAAAGGTATAGTTACTACATGAATATTAGATGATATTCAAGAAAAACCTAGTTTGATGAGCATGTTGTTAATCATGTTAATTATGATTCTTTTATTTATTCTGATGTCAGTATATAATTATGCGATCCCAACATCTTAAATTGAATTAGAATTATTTCAATGAATTATAGGGTTTTAAAGTTGATAATCATGTACGTCCATGCAGAAATAGGGTTATTAAAACAATAGTTATAACATAGTATGATCTTAATCTGATATGGATGTTAATAATAATGTAGTATGTTAAATATGATGATTAGGGCTATATATATAATGTCTAGTAAAGATTCCTAGACTTTTTGTCATTAGGTAATTTTTTTAAGGTTAGTTTGTTTACTAGAGATTGCATGTTTGAAACTATTGATTTCTTGATTTATTATTTAATAATGCTCTATAGATTAGGATTAACCATGTTACCTGTAGTTTATACACATTTATTATATATAAGAATGACAACACATGAATTTGTTGGCCTAGAAACCTGTCCAAGATTTACTCATTAGGAGTAAATCTTGGATAGTCCCCAGTTTGGTACTATTCTTGAACACCTAATCTCACTTAGGATGTAAGTGTATAATGTGTATTGGATTTTCAAGAAAATTTCGGCAGCATTTCCTCGTTTGTTCTCTAAGTACATATGTACTTAGAGAACAGTGGGGAAATGTTGCCAAAATTTTCTTGAAAACCCAATCCACATTATACACTTCCTAGTGAGATTAGGTGTTCAAGAATGGGATAGGTGGTACACATTTATTATATATAAGAATGACAGCACATGGGATGTCCTTTCGCAATCGCTGCACCCCTATGAATGTGTACATTACAATGTGAACTTTACAATTAGTGTTACTTTACAATGTGAAATTTATAATTTGAATGTGAACTTTCAGATGGTTGATCAGGACCGTGCTGATGATCACTGTGACGGTGAGGACGTGCTTGCACCTCCTGACAATGTAAGTTTTAAGAATATATCCCTGAGGTTTCTATCTATATGTTCATTTATAATTATATTATGTAAGTGTGTTTTTTATCAAATTTTAGGTTGGTGATGTACCCCCTGAAGAAATTACAGCACTTGATGAGCAGAAAAAGAAAATTGAGAAAGTGAGGGGCATCACAATGATGAACAAGTTAATACAGCAAAGGGGCAATGGACCCAAATTGGTTTTGGATTTCGATCAGGCAGGACATCCATATGGAGTGAACCACAACTCATTTGTTTCATATCTTGGGGTTCTTACTCGGAGCCATTGTAGTCCTATCCTAGAATCATGGCATAGAGTTCCTAAGGGGAAGAAAGACCACATATGGAAGGAACTATACGTGAGTTATTATTATTTGTAATTCTATTTGTGTAGATCATTACCAATTTTTAGGATACTAGTTAATAGCAATTCTATTTAATTTGCAGAGCATATTTAATATGGATGAAAAGTTGCATCGTAAATGTGTGATGCAACATTGTGGGAGGGTCCTAAGGGACTATAGGACCAATCTCACCTGAGATTACATACGTGATGCTGAGAATAGGTTCTTGATTGATTCCAATTCTAGACATTGATCATCACCATGTATTTCAGTAACTCTACACTAATGATTTTTGTTTGTATTCTCTTTGAAAAATAAATATAGGAAGAAGGAAGCCACACAGCAATGGAACTACTTGGACCCCAAAGAATGGGAGGAGTTTGTTACCCAAAGAAAAATAGATGAATTCAAGGTATTAAGTGCCACTCCCAATTTAATTAATATACATTTTTATGTATTCACCTATTCAAGATTAACCTTTAGTGTTACTAACCAAATCAATGTGCTAACTAACTAGGCTATCAGTGATGTTCAACGAGCAAGGTGTGCACTAAATGTGCATGACCAGACAATGGGTCCAAGAGGATATGTAGGTGTTCGCCAAAGACTACATGTTGAGTCTACTCAGCCTACTGCTACTCAGGAGACTGCAGAGTCCTCTACTGCTGCTCCCACACCTCTGCCTCATCATGTTATGTGGATAGCTGGGAGGCAAAACAAGAAGGGAGAGATACCGAAGCACGCAAACGCTGAGGCAACTGCAAAAATGGTAAAAATCAAACTCTTAGAGAAATCTATCGATACTGATTATTATTATGTTTACTTATGAATTTTTGTTTATGGTGCTTAGCGGGAGCTGCACGAGCAGAGGAAGGAAGGGAAGTTCATCCCTCAGGGCACAAGGGATGAACTGACAGTTGCTCTGGGTAACCCAGAGCATCCTGGACGTGTAAGGGGTGCAGGCGCTGGTGTGGGCATCAAAGCGTTCTTTGGGCCATCCCAGCGTAAACCTATCCCAAAAGAGGGACTTTCACAAGCTGAGGTAACTTATTCTTATTTTAGAACGTTATTGCGAAAGGGAATTCAATAATCAGAAACTAGCATTTCTTTTATCCATGTATAGGTAGATTCCTTAATTGATAGGAGAGTCGAGGAAGCAGTGGATAAAAGACTCCAGGAAGAATTTCACAAGTGGTAGGCATCTCAGACTGCCACTTAGACAGTACATGTGGTGAACCTCTCTTCTCCTACTCCTCGTACTGTAGAGGTTTGGAGTAATCCTATAGACCCACCTAGCACATCCTCTGTAAGTATTTTTATGGCATATATAATAGCTAGTCTGTTCAAGATGATATGTTTGTGTATATACGCATATAACATTCTTTACGTAAATTTGTAGGGGTTGAAGCCATGTCGTCTACAAAGTGAATGATATATCGTTGAAGATGCATCGGCTTACCCACCCCTTAAAGGGAGCATGTTTCATGGGAGTCCAGTACTAGATGGCATGGTACTTGTGAGCCCCATACATATACTCGTTGGTTGGATGAATCTTGCACTGCCTCATGCACACCCAGATGCTAAAACACTTGGTGAGGCAGTAGGTGGAGTGATACTGTGGCCTGAAGCGGATGTTCTCTATACTGATATTGTATGATAAATTTTCATTACTTTACTTTGTTAGTGTGTATATATATATGAGTCAATTGATATGAAATTATATATACAGGTCAAAAAGACGAGACCCGCTACATCTCGACCACCACCTCCTCGACTACTAAGTTGGCTTCCAGGGGACCTACATGCCTCAATAGGTCCTAATTGTAGGAGTGTGGCAGTATGGATCGGCGAACATAATCCAAATTGCCCTATAAATGTTACTATTTCGGAGAATCCTATAGGTAAATCATACGATATTAATCTATTTATACAAGTTTAGCATACGTATTAATGCATACGTAATAGAAGTTCTGGATACGTATTAATGTAGGTCAAACATTCAGAAACAACATATTTATACAAGATATTTTGGAGTTGTTTAAGTATGAATGGCTGAACACATCTATGATAGATCTGTGGATATGGTGAGATTAATGCATACGGCAATCTGGTTTATACATCCATATACCTTATTTTATATACGACAATCTGGTTTCTTATATATTAATGCATACATAATATATGTTTTGCAGCCACTTATATAAGACATGTACAGATTTTGGGTTTTCCCATGTGTGATTTTTGGTTCCATCTTTGATTAGTCTTGTAGATACAGACCCTGGTTCAGTTACTTCATACTTTTGTGATGCTTTTGAATATTTTGGTAAAAATAATAAGACGGTGATAATAGCTTCATTCAATGTCGAGTAAGTTTACTATTCTTGTAATTTGGACTTAAGCAAATTACATTTTTAGTCCGGATATTGAGTTAATAATTTTCTACTTTCTTACTTGTAGTTCTAAGCATTGGGAGTTATTAGTTGTTTTTCCCATGATTTTCACCGTCTATTATCTAGATCCTGTGGGGAGTGAGTTGGATGTCTTATATGGACATGCAACTAAAAGGCCATTATTATCGTGAGAAATATTTTATGTTTTTATATCTGTCACTGCATTACTATTTAATTATGCAATTTAATATGTTACATTAACATATATATGGCTTTACAAGAGTACAAAAAAGTTGGAGGAAAGGTCCCCAGGAAAAAAAATCTGACACTCATTTGGAAGAATGTGAAAGTAATTTCCTGACTCCAATGTATATATTATTTATGTGAAGTGTGCTTATTTGTATTTTTGAATATTTTGTATGTTTCAATTTATAGTGTGCTAGACAAGACAACGGATATGCATGTGCCTACTATATTTTGTGATTGATGGACCTAATCATCAAACATGCGGTATTGGAAATCGATAACATACAACATGTATTATACATAGTCTCGTTAGATAATATGAAATATATGAATCTTATTATATATTATTATAATTATGTATGTACGTCATTCTCTTTGTATGTCTTTAAAACTGAGGACTTCAACACAGGTGCAAAGCGTTTTGATGTATATGCTCCCTATACGAGAGATCAATTAAATGATGTAAGAGAAGATTGGGCAAAAGCCCTGCAAAGAGTGGGAATTTTTCAATATGATTTTGATGACAATGATGACAATGATGATGATGAATAAAGAAATAACTTTGTTCTCATAATTAATTTTGTGTGAATGTGAATGAATTTTTATGAATTGTCATATGTGTGTGAAAATCATCAATACATGAATGTTTCTACATGTGTCTGAATGTGAAAAGAGATGAAATAAATGGAACTGCAGGTTGCTACTGGTTTCTACATGTGTGTGATGAAAAAATAATATGAATTAAATGTTCTTATACATGAGTGTGAATAACATATATATAATTTGTCCATCATGTTAATTTTGCAGGTTTGTGGCCTGTTGTTTGCTGATATCAATGGATGTCGTAAAACCTGTAGTTCACAACTGAACTATAGGTTTCTCATCCTGCGACCAGCCACATCAGGTCTGCAGACTGACAGAAAAAAAAATCATTGGCGTCAGTTATTTTTATAAAACTAACGACATACGGTTACAGTGTCGGTTGCCATACTAGTAACCGACGTCGTTTTCCCTAATGAGGCCAGACACCACGGCCGTGCTAGTGGTAGCGGACCAGACATAAAATAGGTGTCGAATATCTATATAAAACCGACGACATACATGTACATTTTCGGTTTCCATACTAGTAATCGACATCGATTTCCCGAATGAGGCCAGACACCACGGCCGTGTTGGCACATTTTCGGTGGCGCGCGAAGGGTTGTGGCGTCAGTTTGAGAACCGACGCGTAACGATAGGGCTTTTAGCGACGCCCACATAGGTGTCACTTATAAACTGACACTAAAGGCCTTAAATAACCGACACTAAAGCCCAGTTATGTACTAGTGGTAGTTCACATGGTGAATCTATTGCCTCGGTTGGGTCCATGGAAGGTTTTGTCAAATTTCTTGAATTTGTGAGAAACATTACTCATTTTGATTGTTAAGTTTGATTGGAACATGGAATTAATGTTTGCATTAATTAGAAAATATTTTTTCAAAATAGGAAACTGTCAGAAGACCATCTGGATTACCAAACGACCATTTTGCATCTCACATGTTGTGAAAATTCAAGATCGTCCAGTCCCTTCCACTCCCACATAGATCTCGAACAGACTGGGAGACTTGGCCTAACCCCACCTATAACTAGAGGGGCACTAGGGGGTTCCCAGAGCACAACAATAAAACAGACAATTGATAATCAGTTTCTCTGACAATTGTTATCCTCTCTGGTTGTGGTAACTAAGAGACCCCAAGCAAGTCCTACCCGACTAGGGAGGGATAGCTATGGGAGATAAAAAATAAGGATCATTGTTGTAGGAGATCTAGTTATTGACTAGTACACCAATGGGTCCATTCTAGTTGAATGACATGGGTTCTAGTTGGTCAATGTGGATTAATTTAGAGAAAGTAGTCCTTTAGCTGCTTCTAGGAGGAGAACATCACCTGTAGTCCGTGGTGATACCACATGAGCCACTTCAGAAGTTGATCAACTATGTCATATGTGGTCAAGACCATGAGCTGTAAAGCCACAATCTAAGAGAAACTCAAAGATAGTTGCAACTGGTATGAGTTGTGGTCGTAGGACTTGCTCTAGGACCAGGTATGAAATCACTAAATCATCCTTCCTATTTCATAGTAGTGGACGCAATCTTCTTGTTATGGGGAATATAGATAGATAACATTTTTGTTTCTGCTGCCTTAGAATGTGCCCATATTTCCCAATAGTGGTATCATAGACACATCAATTTACTACATTTTTGGATAATAAATATGATCATATTTTGGTTTTATCATTTATTTATTTCATACAATGCCAATATTTAAACTATATCATATGCATATCTGATCAAAGATCGTATAATCCCAAAAACTTATATATATATATATATATATGTGTGTGTGTGTGTGTGTGTGTGTGTGTGCAATTTATACGTGTCACCCAAAAAGAAGTTTTCATGGTGGATGTGTAGTATGGTTATGGCCAATACCCAATATATGTGTGTGGTTGGATGGTTTGGTTTTAATCCTATTTATCTCAGTTTGCGTACTGAGCCTCTACCTCCCTCATCCCAATGTAAAATTAATTTCTTTCCTACCTTTTCTCCCCTCAAATGTAACTCGTGGTTTCTCTTTACAATGTAATAAAGCAGCAATAGGATAGTTTCCTTTCTTGCAATGATAATGAAGATGATCATCACCAGACGATATGACCAGTTTGTGAGATGAGTTGACCATCTAGAGGACCATGGAGGACATAATGAAGGAGCCAGAGGACCTCCTAGTAGACCCAATCAACCATTTTGTAGGAGTCCAAACATAGATTGGACAGAAGACCAGACGACCGTCCTTGAGGACCGACCGACCAGCCTAGAGGCGAGAAGACCAGTTCAAGGATTGAACTGATCTAGTACCCATATTGGAAAGCACAAATCTACACCAAAAATAGGTTCATACATGTAATGTGATGATTGACTCAGGTGGTACTAGCTCCTTGTGGCTCCAAGAAATTATATTATAAATTCACATAACCATCTCCTTTTTGTTTATATTGCATGTTTATGTTGTGGGATATAGCATGTCTATGATACTTACTATATATGTGGTGATTGGATATAGTATTTGTATATATATATGATTTATATAAATTTGTCAATCAAACATATTAAGTATATGATGTTTTCCAATAGCAGTACACATGAAAAACTTGTTTGACTAAGAGTAAGTTATGCCTTTGCGTGTGCACCATCTATGTTGTGGAAGTGTGATGGTAAATATGTAGGTTCTCCCTTCGCAGGGTGCATATCTATCGTATTAGCTATTGGGTCATGCTTAACTAGTGATTCTGAGAGTATCTAATTTGAGAAGCATAAAGATGATCATAGCAAGGAGTTGTGCATATCGTCTATCCAAGAATTGCATATGATGCAAATGGAAAGTTGCCTACCTAGATAATTGACTATGTATGTTGATATTGATCAAGTCATAGTTGAATTATCTTGGATCTTGGATCGTAATAAAAATTGTTAGCTACAATTTTTCTAACTTGATACTAATTTGAACAAAATAATAAGAATGATAATTAATTAAAGACCTAATTATTATCACACAATTTTGATCAAATCAAATCAAATCAAAATTCAGTTTTTGACAAAAATTGTAAATTATTTTGTAGAATCAAATGGCAACAAAAAATATCACTTTTCTTTGTGATCAGTCCTTGAGAAGGAAAAACTAAATGGGAACAATTTCCACGAGTGGTTCAAGATGTTGAGAATTGTTCTCACACCTAAGCAAAAGCTCTATGTCCTGGAGATGCTAGAACCAGATGAACCCCGTCCGACTACACATAGGGTTGATAGGGATGCTTAGAAGTCTGTTGAAGATGTCAACCATGCCAAATATCTTATGTTATGCTCCATGAACTTTGAGTTGTAGAGGCAACATGAGAATCTTGGATGTCAAATATCTAATGTTAGACTATTTCATTATGCCAACAAATAGAAATTTTACTTTAAAGTATCTTATATGAAAAGGATGATAAATAAATAAAGTGAGATTTTAGTGTTTCTATTTGAAAAGATATGATCTTGCATGTCAATTCCTAAATATCTAATGATATTTGAAATTTTTTACCAATGTTGGATACATTTCTCAACGTTAATACCAAATGATTGTTATTGATAACTCAAGATTATCATTAGAATTAGTCATCTTGCACATACCTATAAGATATGAATGTCGAGAATACATTTGATGTTAATATAGATTTCCTTGGTTATTAAACCTAAGTAAACATTCAAAGCCTTATTTACACACAATATGGCATTACATCCTTCACTAAATGTAGCGGGAGGATAAGCTTTCCATCAGAACTCAAACATATGATGCATGAAGATCATATGGATGAATGCTCTAGATAATTTCTTATACCTCATTTCATTTATTGGTAATATGATGATACATACTCTATAAATAGAAACATTAATCTCTTGAATTGTTCAAGGAGATTATAAAAGAAGTATGATTTTGATGAAGGTATTAAGAAACCTGGATGAGATCAAACATTGAAATACTTTTACAGCAATATCTTTAGAACCTTCAAGAAAGAACCGTGATAATGTATCACAAGTCAATTCAATTTGAACATGATGATGTTTCAGAATGAAGGAATTATACCATGATGAGTCATGATATAATTATTAATTAAATCTAATCTTCTTTCTCATAAGTTTATATGTCACTAAATCATGTACCATATGAATGGTTTATAAAGACATCATATATAATATGATTTGGGAATGTCCCAATATGTTTGAGAGATTGAAACCTACATTGAAAAAGTAGTTTCTTTAGAAGATCATTTGTAAACCATGACTACTGAATATTACTATTAATCCCATTCCAATGACAAAATTGTTCTGTTAATAGAATAATTGAGTTTCTAAAGAATCAGTGGGAGTACAAGTAAAATTTTAAATATTCAAGGTCAAAAAAAGGGTACAAAAAAATTACGAGACTCACAAGTTGTTTTGGAATCTCAGGTTCATCATATAATAATGAACAAAATAGTTCTTGTAGAACACATGAAATTGGAGGATTGTGAATCCAACAATTCAGATATGTTGGTCATAATAGGATGAGCCAACTAATTGACTAGAAGATATTAAGTACCATAATCTGAGTAATGGCTCAAAGCCGTTATGGGATCCACATAAACCTTGATAGCACCACATAAAGGGGTAATGCCTAAAGGATACAATAGGATCTTGTGGAAAAGATCTACATGGATAACATAAAAGGATAGATTGGTTGAACAATAATTTCAAATCAAGTTTAAGTTGATGAACATGATAGAAATTCCCTTTATGAATTGTCATTCTTGTTGTTGTAGTTAAAATAGACTGAGAAGATTTAGCATATGAAGATCGAAAACGGATTCCTAAAAAGGGAATACATCATAGGATGTGTACGTGACACAACCTAAAAGGTTTTTATAGCTTCAAGAATGCAAAAAAAGTCTATAAACTATGAAGTTCAATCTCATATTGAAACAAGCAACTAAGAGGAGGGATCTTTTAACTTGAAACGATATTCAAAGAGTTTGGCTCAAATCAAGATAAAAGATGATATCTATGATTACAAAAGGTTTAGTGGGAGAACATATCAATATTCAAAATATAATATGGGATAACATTTGAATATTGTGAATATTTAGAACTGGCATGAAAATCCCATCAACAATGAAGGATTAAGTGAAAAATCTTATGAGATAAGGATTGATACCTGGAGAGATAGTTCTTGAATGTTTCCCAATATAAGTTTAAGCACATACAATAGCAATGTATTGAAGGAGATCAACACAGAAGGATTAAATGAGAGATAATCCAGATTAGTCTCTCACGAACCATATGTTCCAATTCTTATGAAGAATGGAAATGACATGATTAAGATGCCATAGGCTATAGTAATGGATCTATCATGAATGCTATAAATGCACTTATCTCATATAATCTTGTATGTATTGGACATGACAAGATGATATTAAATTACAATAAGGGTTATTGGAAAGTCATTAAAGATATCCATTAGTACATGAGAAGTATTTAAGAATAGACTGCTAGAAACTAAAGATAGCAATAAAGGAAGAGTTGGATGTAAAGGGTTACATTGATGCAAGCTTTCATAATGAAAAAAGTAATCGTAAACAAAAATATTTTTGATTTAAAAGAAGAAATGTTGTCAGTTGGAAGGGTTACGAACTAATATCCATTCATTCTATTTTACAATAGAAGCTGAGTATACTTATGTTATGAACACGTAGTGATACTATATGGATCAAGAAGTTTATATGATAAACTTATAGATGTTCCAACCATTGATGAATCATTAATAATACCATGACAATAATGGATCAAATTCGTAGGCAAGGAATATCAGATACCATATTATTGTAGTTCCGTTTCATATGAGAAATTGTATAGTGAAGAGATAAGGAAACATGCAATATATTGACCATAAGAAAAGTGTTGCTAACCTGTTAAATTAGAAGTAGCATAGAAGAAACATGGTGGACAAGTTTAGATCACTAAGTATGATATTCATGGGTGATTGTCTCTATGTCCAAGTGGGATGTTGTTGGTAAGGTATGCATAGAGATCATATCATATGATGATTGGCACGGTATATACCATAAAGGATTTGATTAATAATGAGAAATGCAAGATTCCAATTCATTCTATTTCATTCAGTTATGAGGTATTGAGGAAACATTATGAATGTCTAAAGAATGACGATACTTGATGACGTATGTATTCAAGTACGCAAACTTGGAGAATGAGATCATACAAATTCTAAGGGTATGTACATTCTTATTATGTCTCTATTCATATGTTATTGTGGAAGGTAGATAGACACTAGTAACACATAAGGCTAGAGTGTGGGTTGATTGATGACTGAATCTCATTAATCAGGATATGGAAATATCAAACCAAGCACACAGATACATGTTAGGAAGCAATGTATCAGACAGACCCACCTTGAGAGTGATACAAGAAAACCAGTATTGGTGGTCATAGTCATCTCTCATAGTGAAGGTGGTAAATATGTTTCTTAGACCTGAAATCACTGCACTCATATGTTTCATTGGGTACACTTTGACATCATCAAGCAATGTTCTGAAACATGGGTTGTTATAAAGGTGATGATTGGGTGAATTTGACACATGGAGACTGACTGTGAATGATAGAGATGAGATTTGTCCCTCCTATTGGAGATTCATATCCTATTGACTTGATAATCTAGACTGAGAAATGCATCTGCATGCACATGTGAATCAATATATGTTATTGAGGTCACATTATCTCAGACAATCTGCTCTTGGTTCAAGGAACATGGGCTGAAAGTTGAGAGGATGATGAATCCATGCCTTGAGTTCACTCTGGACATCAGAGGAAAAGGAATTTTACAATCACCCCAACACTTTACTGAGATTGTAGGTTGAAGTTGTTCTCCAAATTTCCATTCACTTGGGTAGCACTATTGTGTGACTAGGAACAACTCTCTACTTCTAATGTCATAAGTTAGTTATGGACATTCCCTGCCAACGTCATATGGGACCTATAGGGTCGCACACATAAGAACTAATCTAGAAAAGGAGTTTTATCTTGAATGATGATTGGATTGATTACTAGTGTGTTCAGATACTCAATTAATGCAACAAATCAACTGATGCATTTCCAGCCAGATGATTGAATCAAATTGGTTGTTTGGGGTGCCAAACGATAGACTCAAATGTTGAGACAGTCGTTTGGAGAGTCAGGCTGATTAGAACAGAATTGGTTGTATTTCTGCATGAATTAGACCCAACTGATTTGTTCACTGGGTGAACTGATCAGCTCAGTTAGGTTAGTGGAAGGTTATGGAAACTAAACCGAATTTGTGAGAAAGTTTACTTGTTTCAATTATTCAATTTTATTGGAACAAAGAATTAACATTTTCCTTAATTACAAATGATTTTGTCAAAACATGAAACTACCAGATGACTATCTTGCAGTGCCAAATAACTGTCTGGATAGCCATGTTACTATTTTGTGTCTCACAAGTTGCAAAAATTCAAGATGAACCCTATCCCTAACCCCACCTATAAATTGATGGGTATTGGGGGCTTCCCAGAGCACAAAAATAATACCGACAATTGAGAATAAGTTGCTCAAACAATTGTTGTCCTCTCTCATTGTGGTAACCAAGAGAGCCCAAGCAAGTCCTACTTGACTAGGGAGGGATAGATACATGAGAGAACATCTGAGGATCATTATTGTGGGAGTGGGAGACCATGTTGGTGACTAGTACACAAACAAGATGGAGAACTCCTTCCTGTCTATTGTAGTTGAATGACAGGAGTTCTAGTTGGTCTGTGTGGACTACTCTAGAGACAGGAGTCCTCTGGCTGCTGCTAGGAGGACAACATCATCCTGCAATCCATTGTGAGACCACTAGGAGTTGTTGTAGAAGCTAAACATGTTTGTCATCTGTGGTGAAGACCAGGAGTTGCACAACCACCGTTCAAGAGAAACTAGAAGATAATTGCAACTGTAATGAGTTATGCTCACTGGACTTTCTCCAAGACTAGGTATAAACTTGTTAAACCATCCTTCCTATGTCATAGTTGAAACGATCTTGCTATGATGGGGAATATAGATAGATAAATTTTTATTTCTGATGCCTTACTATATTCCTATATTTTCCAATAGTAAGTTTGTACATTCACATCCATGTCGGTCTTCTTCTTGAAGAGCCATTTTCACCCTATACGTTACCATCAAGGCCCACACCTTGTTGGTGTACATGGATTCCATCTCAGATCTCTTGGCCTCAAGCCATTTCTCAAATTCATGTCCCTTAGCATCTTCTAGATAGGTAATTGGCTCATCATCATTAATCGACTCATTGCCTTCTAGAGTGACAAGATAACCAAATCTTACTAGCTCAAGGCATGTGCTACTAAATCTGTGAGGTTCTTGTGTTACATGAGGAATTTGAGATTGCATAATTGTTTGTGATTCTCTATGTTCCACTTGTACCTCTATAGGTCAATATTTTCTTGTTGATCTTGAACTTCTTCGAGTTGTACTTTCTTCACACTGATTCCTTTAGAAATGAATTTGTTTTCTAGGAATGCAATATCCCTAGAAACAAATGCTTTGTTGTTAGATGGAGTATAAGAGTAATATCATTTGGTTTCCCTAGTATATCCAACAAAATGACATTGATCTAATTTCGGTCCAAGTTGTTCGAGAAACTGCATTCTCACATATGCTTCACAACCCCAAATCTTCATAAAAGATACATTGGGATGCTTCCCATAACATATCTCTATGGTGTGTTTTGAACCGATTTAGATGGTACATGGTTTACTATAAACACAATAGTTTCTACAACATAACCACATAATGAAGTTGGAAGATCAACAAAACTCATTATTGATCACACCATATGTAGCAATGTGTGATTTCTTCTTTGTTATACACCATTATGTTGTCGTGTAGCAAGTGTAGTGTGTTGTAATATGATACCACAGTCTCTCAAAAGGTCCTCAAACTCTTTCCTTAATTATTCTCCACCCCAATAAGGATGAAGTGCCTTAATACTTTTAGAAAGTTGGTTCTATACTCAATTCACAAAATCCTTGAATTTTTCATAGTTTCAGACTTATGTTTCATCAAGTAAACATAACTATCTCTATTGAAATCATTAGCAAAGGTAATGAAGTATTGATAACCACCTCTAACATTTGTTCTAATTGGGAAATGTACATCAATATGTATGAGTCCAAATAGATCACTTTCCCTCTCACGATTACTAGTGAATGGATTCTTTGTCATCTTGACCAACAAACAAGACTACCTATATCTATCAATTTAAAATAAAAAGAGTCCAGATATCCATCTGTATGGAGTCTAGAAATGTGATTCTCATTGATGTCCCCAGATTACAATGCTAAATATATATTTTGTTTGAGTTATCAAGTTTTAATCTTTTGATGTTTATGTTATAAACATTTATCTTTAGATCTAATAACTAAATATTATAGGACATTGGAGAATTGCCATAAAAGATCTAATCTTTTGAAATAGAACATTGACCATTCTTTAAATAAAATTCATATCCATCCTTGTCCATACAATATATAAATTAAATGTTCCAATCGTAGTTACAACAATTCTTACACCATTTGCAACCCATATTTTGACCTCACCCTTCTGTAAAGGATTATTTATTTTATATCCTATAAATAAGAACATGTGTGCGATCCACATTTGGTATCTAGTACCCAAGATGAATAAGTAGACAAATTTTATTAATAATATATTTACCTGAATTGGAGGTATCTATCCCACTCTTCTTTTTCCTTAGTCCTTTTAAGTACAAAGGATGAATTCCTTTTGTACTTATGTTTCTCCTTGTCTTGAGTGTTGAAGACTTGGCCTTCTCCTTAGAATCATAACTCTTATTGTCTTTTATTTTGTGCTTGGACTCTTCTCTATTGATCATCATCATAGGTTTGTACTTCTTCATTCATACATCTTAGACATTAGTCAACATGCCAAGCAATTGTGATAGTGGTTTTGCCAAGTTACTCCAGTAATAACACTCAATAAATTGGGTGTATGATTTAGGTAACTATTTTAGAATCATATTTTTGTACAACTCTTGGCTCAAAGGGAATCCCAGTCTCTCTGTATGTTCCACATGGCCAATCATATTGAGCACATGGGTCTCTACTAGATCTCCTTATGTCATCTTGCACTCAAACAACACCTTTGAGACATTGTACCTTTCTTGCTTTGCATGATTGTGGTTCATGTTCTTAAAATGAGTTACCATCTCAAGAATCCCCATATCTACACACCGCTCATGCAACTCATAGTTCATACAACATAGGATAAGGTGCTTAATTTATAAGGCATTGTTGGTATGCTTCCAATAAGCATCCACATCATCCCTAGGCGCATCTGGATTAAGTTTCTCTAGAATTGGTGTATCTAGGACATAGAGCTTATGATCATCATTGAGAACCCTTCTCAAAGTCCATAACCAGTCAAGGAAATTTTTCTCATTTAGTTTGTCCTTCTTAAGGATAGATTGCAATGATGAGTTGTTTGTTGTTTGTTTCTACAAGAAAAATTTGCAATTTGTCAGAATACTTGATTTGATTTTATCAATATAATATTTGATGATGTTTAGTTATGCCTTTAATAATTATCATTCCCACTAATTTGTGCAAACTGATAGCCCTGACATATCAATTCAAAAAAATGTAGTGTACATTCTTCTACTGAGCCAAGACCTAAAACAATTGATTTATTACCCGGTCAATGCCAACATCCATAACCAATTATAAAGGTAGGCAACATATGCTAATTTCATCTTATGCCATTCTTGGATAGATGATATGGGAAACCCTTTGTGATAGTCACCTGTTATGAACTTAATCTCATTAAGGTCACATAGTTTAATTTGACCCAAAAGGTAACACGATAGTAATGCACTCACTTGGTAGGCCCATATAATTACCATCACACATCCACGAGATGGAAAGCGCACTACACTTGGCATGCCCACACTTATGTGGTTAATATTTCCATGTGTGTTGGATATGGATAGCATCTAACACTTAACATCTAATTGATGGATTTTATATTTATCTAAATACATATACATGTCCAATCACCACATACTCATAGTACATATAATATACATGCATATCCATAAAAAAAACATGCAATTATAAACCATGAGCGATGACTATGTCCATTTCTATTGTAATTCCTTAGAGCCACATGGAACTACTACCACCTAAGGTCCACATCATATGAAGAAACATGTTGTTGATGAAGATCTGTGTTGAAACCAATCCAGTTCAATCGATTCAACTCTTGAACAGATCGGTTGACCTCATGGTTGGTCATTTGGTCTCTTAGATCATTAGAGTAAGTCTTCAATTCAAGTGATGTATGGACTCCTCTAATCGATCGGTTGGGCCACCAACCAATCGTTCGGCTCCCCCTATCGTCTAGCCTCCTCGGTCCTCCATATGATCAATATGTCTTTTAAACAATGGACTCATCTGGTGCAGAATGTCTTCATTGCCATAATAGGAAATAAAAACTATCATATTCCTATTCAACATATTACATGGCAATTGGGAAACCTAGAGTTTCATTGGAGGGAAGCATAGGAAGGAAATCATTAATACTTTTAGATATGGAAAAGGAGAGAGAGGATAGTATGCAAACTAAGATATAAAAAATGAATAAAAACCATCAAAACTAGCACAATGATCTAGGTATTTCTGGCCATAATTATCCTAACATCCACCATCAAAACAAATTTTAGTGATAAACATATAAATTTCATATATATATATATATATTAGTTTGGTTCATATATGGTATTTCATTGGATATGAACATTATTTTATTTAAATATTTGCATCATATGCAATAAAATAAATGGTAAAATAAAAATACAATCACATCAATTAAATCTCAAAACATTGTAAATTTATGTGGGTATGATACTATTGTAGGGGAATGTGGTACTAGATATGGCATCGGAAAAAAAGTTTTACTTGTTATATTCTCCTTAAAATGAAGATCATGTCAACAACTATAAATTGGGAAGGAGGGTTGTAAGGAATATACCGAGTCCTTGATAAAGTCTATTGACTATTCTTGTTGCAACATGCTTCTTTCTCAAGTTGCACTTGGACGACTATAGACTGTATCCTCCTGGTCAATTACCATGTACAACGGTTGACAATGTCTTCCTAGAGGGTGGTAAAGGCCTCCTCACCTTTGTAGTAGTCCATGCAGTCCGCCAATAACTTCTTTTGTTCTTTTATAACAGGCAAGAAGGAATTGTCCCTTCTAGTAATTGTGCTAGTGTCGACTTGATCTCCCTTTTTATCTCTCCCTTATTGTTCCTCCATTTGATGGGTAGAATTTTCTCAGATTCTCACTTTACTACAACTGTGAGAAGACAACAATTTTTTGACCTTATTGTTGTTGCTCTAGAAAGCCTTGACTACCCCTCTATTCATAGGAGGGTCAAGGTTAGGATTTCCAAATCAATTGGGAGTCAAAGAGACATAATTTTATGAATTTTCCAGAACTAGCAAATGTTGAACCGGTCGGTTCACACATAATAAGATCAGTTCAACACTTAAATTGATTGATTCACTATATTTCTTATTTGAAATAGTAATTCATTTTAATATTCAATTAATGCACAACATAACGTCAACATCAATTGATCCAATTGTATTTATCAACCAAACCGTTAGTTCAGAACCTGAAACAGTCAGTTTAAACATCTGAGTTGGTCGATGCATTTGCTAAACTGGTCATTTTAGAGCTATGATTGCCAATATTATTTTAATTGAATACCTAACACTTTACAAACAAAGTCTAAACCATGTTCATGATAAAATCCTATTCGAGGTGTATCCTACGTTTGTGACCCTATATGTTCCAAATATGTTGGTAGTGAATGTCCATGATTGATATATGACATCACAACAAACAAGAGCTATCTAGTAAGATATCATTGCTATCCAAGTACTTATAAATTTGGAAAACAACTTCAACCTACAATCTTTGGTTAGCGTTATAGTGATCGTATAGTTCTTTTGTATCTTACATCTAAATTGAACTGAGGCATGGAATCATCACCCTCTTCAATGTTCAGTCCATGTTCCTTGAACTCGAACATATTGTCTAAGATATATGTGAGCTCAATATTACATATTGACTCACATGAGCATGGCCATGTATTTTTCTATCTCGCTTATCAAGTGGCTAGAGTATCAAAATCATATAGGAGGGACGAATCCCATCTACATCACTCACAGTCAACCTCATGTGTTAAAATCCACCTGAGCACTGATAGGTATTTCCTATATGCCCTAATCTGCAAGTTCATGGTATCATAGTAATATAGGCCAATGAAGCCCAGATATTGAAAACTGGGAAACGTATATCCAACAACTACTACTAACTACAATACGATCAATTAAACCGAAGAAAATTTTGATTCGAATAAATTAACTAAGAATACATAAAGTGAATCTAAAATGACTGGTGATTGATTGCAATTGGACAAAATTCCTTAAGATTACAGTTTCACCTCGATTAACATTGCAAATATCTTGGAGTTCCACTCTTGCACAACAAAGTGAATAAGGAAACTTACAGTGAGATTTTAGAAAAGGTGAATGGAAGAATGAACTCATGGGCGGCGCGCAACTTATCTATGGCTGGGAGGGTGTGCTTGGCTAAGAGCACTCTTATAGCTATTCCTACTTATTTCATGCAAACGGCCAAACTCCCTCTAAATCTATGCGACAGAATTGACAGAGCCATTTCAAAATTCATCTGGAGTGGAGGTCGAAGCAAGAAGGGAGTTCACCTCATTTCATGGGAGAGGATGGTGAGAAACAAATCCAATGGTGGTCTGGGTATAAAGACAATGAGGGATTGGAACATTGCCTTAATTATGAAACACACCTGGGATGTAATGAGTAGCAGACGATCTGTATGGAGTAAAGCCATGGCGGTCAGGTTGGAAGGTAAACCATATACAACCAACGCACATATGTCTGGATTAGCTAGATCGGTCATTCTCAACAAGGAATTTGTAGCTTCCAATTCCTACATATCTCCTATCAATGGCAACTCTATCAATATCTGGAGAGACAATTGGCTACCTAGAGGGAAACTACTGAAGGACTATGTGCAACAGCAAATACCTATTGAATTAGAGGATCTGTAGGTTAGCAGTTTAGTGAATTTAGATGGAGAATGGGACCAGGGGTTCTTGGATAACTGGTTTCCTAAGGAGATCACGCGGGAGTTTATGAAAATACCTACGCCTTCTGACCAGGGAGGTGAGGATGCTAGAGTAAGGCGACCTAACCCGAGAGGGCAATTTTTAGTTTCTTCTGTCTACAAAACCTTGAGAGCCTACAAGGAGATCAAACGGGATGGCCAGTGGAGTATCATTTGGAAGAGAAAAGTTGCAACTAGAGTGATGATGTTTCTATGGATAGCCAGAAACAACGCCCTCCTCACCAATAAGAGTAGATGTAGAAGGAAGATGACTACTAATGCTACATGTAGCAGATGCAACTTGAGTGACGAAGATACCCTACATGCCTTAAGAGATTGCAGGAAAGCTCAAACTATATGGGTGGGAGTGCTAAACTCTAATACGCCGCCTAACTTTTGGACTGAGGATAATATTAATAGATGGATTAGCCTTAACCTGAAGTGTTCAGAAGAACACAAAGTCAAGTTCATGGTATCATGTTGGTACATTTGGAACCAAAGCAATCGGTGGGTGTTTGAGAAGAAAGAGAATACCGTGCACAATCAAACCTGTTGGATCACAATTTAGATCAACCTCAATAGACAAGCTTGGGAGTCCACGAGCAAAAAAGACAATGGTACAAACCAAGTGGGTTGGACGGACCTAGCTCAAGGCACCTTGAAGATTAACACTAATGCTGCATTCAAAGGGCGAAGAAGCGCTATTGCTGCAGTTATCCAAAATGACAAAGGTGAGTGGATGGGAGGAATAGGACAATCGGTCAAGGAAGGCTCCCCTCTAGAAGCGGAGATGCAAGCTCTAGAATTGGCCTACAAAATCTGCAATGTGTGCAATCTCAACAATACTGTCATTGAAACCGACTGTAAACAAACTGTTATCATGATTGATGAGGATTACAGAAGAAACCCCAAGTTTGCAAGATAAGTATTGGTGATACAGAAGAACAGATGCCAGACAATTACTTTAAGATTCGGCGGGAGAGAAGAAAACAATCTTGCAAATTCTATAGCTAAATTTCACCTCAAAAACAAAATAGGAAATTGTGTTTACCATAAGTTCCCAGACAGAACACCTGGTAGTTTAGAGAGTGTCTGTGTAATGGTCGTAGTACGACCATATTTAGTATCATGCAATTTACCAAAATTTGTAACACTAATTTGAGTTTGCTTGCACGAGGTGGGCGAGATGAATAAAATTGCCACCTGACTTCACCCAAAAAAAACATTGCAATTAATAGTATAACACTAACAAAAATCTCTCCTAGCCCTGGACTAAGAGCTTGTCTCAAGAATTACCCACTCTTGCGACTTAATTCACTACCTAATCTATAACAATTCCTCTCTCATGTCGATTGTGTTATCAGTTAGGTTCTTAATCGACAGCTCTAGGTGATCTCCTTGTATTCGTAAGCCACCTTTATCAAAGGGTGATATAAAATTCTACGAGTTTCTAACCATTCATTCCCTTTCTCAAAGAAGTTAAAGGTCTAATTAACTACCTATGGTGATCAAGCATGTACAAGTAATGAACATCGCAGAGAAATAAGTTCGGAAATTAAGAGAAATTGATATATTAATGCAATAAAGTCAACTATAATGCATAACTAGGCTACTTCTGGGTCCTAAGAAATAAGGGGTTTAGCCACACATGATTTACATGGTCATAAACATAGGAGAAAAGAGAAAAACGTGGGACACATTAGTAAAATTAATGAACCCCTAAAGAAGACGATTTAAATGATCCTTCTTGTGCACATGTCGATTTGCTATCTTCTGGCTACAAATCTATCAGCTGGAAGTGCCTGGATCATCCAGAACAGGGTCTTCTTCTCTGCTTTCTCCTCTCCTTGCTCTCTGATGCCATCCAACATGTTAGGACATGATTCTCAGATTTGGCTGAATTCCCCCTAAGTCATAGAAGTTACTTAAAAAAAAAGTAAATTCTCAACCATTAGATTAGACACTATCTTGAGTTCTTCCTGATCCCGATGTGTCGGTACTACTGACCCCTTCGATAGTTATGGCCACCTGGCATATTTTTCAGTACTATTGAGCTTGAACTCGATAGTACCGAGTTGCTTTGATTAATCTTGAATCCAACGTTGTGATGTTTTCGATAGTATCAACTCCCAAATTTGGTACTATTGAGAATTTTTTATTTCTTCTTTTCATCTATAGGCAAGTTTGAGTACCAATGACAATAAAGTTAGTAGTACCGAGCTATGTAGATTCTTGTCCAATTACCTAAAATTCACCAGAATCTGAACATAAGCTCTTGAAATTCATAAAAATATTCAAAAATAGTAAAATTACATTTATTTGATGCAAATAAGTATCACAGGCTAATGAGAATAAATCATACACAATTTAATATGAAAATGAACAAAATGTGCACACAAATCAATAATAAATAGCTTGTGAAAATGACAAATATCCAGTGCATCAAACTCCCCTAAGCTTAAATGTTGCTCATCCTCTAGAAATGCGCCCTAATATCTATTTGAGATAAGTCATCAAAAGGACATAAAATATGAATTTTATTTCTCACTCATCCCCACCTGGCGGTGCCAAACTGTCCTTCATTGATCATTGAATAATCAACTGCTCTATAGCGACCAAAAATATGCATAAAATTTGTCCACCCTTAGATCAGTGAACACTATCAAGAGAGAAGTTAACATCATAATCAATCAAGAATTCTCTTGGTGCATTATTTGTTTCCCTATTCTACATTACTCTTTTCCTAGATAGCAACTACTTGGAGCAATTCTCCTGATAAGAATGAATGAGGAGAATAATCATTTAAGTGGCCTACCAATAACAGCAAGGAATGGAATGAAATGGGTGGGTATGAAGATTCACAAGTAACATCTGCATTATTCATGAAGAAATAAAACATGATGAACCTATAAGGTGAAGAGAATGAAGAATGCATGAATCCTAATGCCTACTATCATGGGTGGTTGATAACCTCCTATTTTAGTAGTTTATCTTAGTCTTTTTCTTTAGTTTTCCATACTCTTTCTACATTTATATTGTACTTAAACCTAATTTTACCCCTTTTTGTAAATACATCATCAAACTAACTTTTCCTTTCATAATTGCAGAAAAAGCACAAAAAAATAACAAAAGAATGAACCAGCCCAAGGGTCGAGTGGATCCAAACGGTCCCAAGACCGCATGGAGTTCAAACGGTCCCGAGACCGCATGAAGCCAAACGGTCCCAAGACCGCATGGAGTTCAAACGGTCCCGAGACCGCATGAAGCCAAACGGTCCCAAGACCGCATGGAGTTCAAACGGTCCCGAGACCGCATGAAGCCAAACGGTCCCAAGACCGCATGGAGTTCAAACGGTCCCGAGACCGCATGAAGCCAAACGGTCCCAAGACCGCATGGAGTTCAAACGGTCCCGAGACCGCATGAAGCCAAACGGTCCCGAGACTGCATGAAGCCAAACGGTCCCAAGACCGCATGGAGTTCAAACGGTCCTGAGACCGCATAAAGCCAAACGGTCCCAAGACCGCATGGAGTTCAAACGGTCCCAAGACCGCATGGAGTTCAAACGGTCCCGAGACCGCATGAAGCCAAACGGTCCCAAGACCGCATGAAGCCAAACGGTCCCAAGACCGCATGGAGCTCAAACGGTCTCAAGACCGTTTGACGCCAAACGGTCCCAAGACCGTTTGACGCCAAACGGTCCCAAGACCGTTTGACGCCAAACGATCTCAAGACCGTTTGACGCCAAACGGTCCCAAAACCGTTTGACGCCAAACGATCCCAAGACCGTTTGAGCCCAAACGGTCTCCAAACCGTTTGGATCTCACTCAAAGCCTATAAATAAGACTTCAGGGCCGTTCAGGGGAAGAGTCCAGACGTCCAGAGGCTGTCTCTCCACTACCAGAACAACTCCATCCATCACTCGAGGCTGCCGGTCTGAGACTCACGTCCATTGCAAGCTACTTTCTCTCTCATCAACAAGGAAGGTGAGAGGAGAAGATCCGTCATCAAGCAAGCTACAAGGGGTGGAGATCGTTGCTCTCTCCACCAAGGGTTCAACCTTCTCTCCTCAGTGGAGATGTTGTTCTTTCTATCTCTTCTTGCCTCCTTCTTTGTTGCTCCCTCTATGAGGAGCGAGTAGTTCCATCCACTGGGGCGCGGGGACTAGCCCCGCTGCCCATGTTTTGTATTTTGTACTGTAAAAAAGGATGTTATCATTTCGTTTTAATACTAAATCGTTTCACACATGCTTGAATGATGGCCACGTTCTTGTATGCATTTATTGTCTTTCGTTGTGGTTTGTCTACGACCGCTATCGAGGCTTGAATACCGATTTAGTGTTGGTTTCTGGTGTGTGTATCCACCACGCATCCGTTTCGGTGTCTAGAAGTGTATCTCAAAGAGTGGAGTAAACTCACTATCATTTGGCACACTCCCATCTGTATGGAAGAGACCTTTGGTAAGTCGAGGAACACACTTTGCGAGGGGAATGATGTAAAGCATGTGACCATTTGTTCGGGAATGGCTGGCGTTGCATCATTCCCGCACTTCTCGTAGCTAGGTTATCCGAATAGGAGACTAGGCCTACAAGGACGCTATTCGATTTGGTAATTATCGCTCGCTTGTTAGTTTTAGATGCACGTTTCTTGAGGTTGAGTAAGATTCTCTCTTCGGAGACTACATCCTTCAGTGACGCGTAGTGATGTACCGCTTGAGAGTTACTTAACCCTTGAAGGATGAGATGCATTGCCCTTGTCTTATATGGGCATTGGTCTTGTGGAACATCAAAGGGTGCAATGCATCGCTCTTGTCTTATGTGGGCATCGGTCTTGTGGAACACCCTTGGATGCAACGCATCGCTCTTGTCTTATAAGGCATCGGTCTTGTGGAAACATCCATGCATCTAGCTTATAAGTCTTGCTTAGTACATATACAATGCATGTGTAGCGGTGGTAAATACCTGCTTAACCCCAGTGATTCATCATCATTTGTTAACTCTTAAGATTTATTTGCTCTATTTTACATTCTTGCCTTGCTATCTTTGTACTTAGTTTAAAACAACCAAATCAAGCTTTCGATCTAAATATCAATCTTTAAGTTGTTAAGTAAAGGCTAAACGTTTTCCATCTTGACTTCGTCAAGACCGTTGTCCCGAGGATTCGACCCTTAACTATACTACGATAAGACTTCCACATGTCTTAGCACATGTGGGTGGAGTTCTTACCATAGTACTAGCAAGGCTAAACTTAGAGACTCATCATCTCTAGGATTTTTAGTGGTGTTGCATAAAAACTTCCATCAAAAATTGGCGCCGTTGCCGGGGACAACGGAACTTTTTAGTTTTTACTTACCAATTTCTTGGTTGATTAGGATTTTACACTTTTTCTTAATAACCAATCCAATATTTCTTGATCTTTTTTCATTTCCTTCCATTTTTCCTAACTTGAGATTTTCCTTCTACTCAGGTAGAAAATGTGTATGCAACCCCCGCATAGCATCGGATTCTCCCCTGAACCAGAATACGATTCTGAGGTAGAAAGAAGTTTTCACCGAAGGAATAGACTTAACCGCCAAAGAGCCAGACAGATGGCCGAAGAGCAACACCTTATTGCAGAAAGAGTCAACGCAGCCATAGCAGCACAACGAGCACAACTTATCGCTGACACTCGTGCTCAGGTGCAAGCTGAGATCCGAGCTGAGGAACAAGCCCGCATCCAAGCAGAGCAGGCTGCTGCTCAACTTGCGTTAAGAAACAAGCAACTTCGGGACTATGCAGTCCCAAAGAATTATGAAGATGATCATCCTGTCCGACCACCGATTATCAACATACCACACTTTGAAATTCGGACGCAATGGATCCAGATCATGCAAGGCATCTCTTTCTCCGGAGCACACGGAGATGATTGCATGGATCACCTTAAAAGGTTCAAGTCACTCTTCCAACTTGTACCCCAAGCAGGCATTGCAATGGAAGCAATCATGTTACACCTTTTCCACTTCACCCTATCTGGAAGAGCACTAAGCTGGTACAACGCTTTGGATAGACACCCTATCATCACTACCTGGATTCCCTTAGAAGAGAAGTTTCTTGAGAAATTCTTCCCACCTTCCCTAACCTATGAGATCAGGGGACAGATTAATCACTTTTCCCAATTACCTGGAGAAACACTTTCTGAAGCTTGGGAAAGATTCAAAGAACTCCTGAGAAAGTGTCCTCACCATGGCATTTCTCAAAATCAACTAATAGAAACATTCTACAGAGGAGTAAGTGATGATATCAAGCAATTCCTAGATTCCTCATCTGGAGGAAACTTTATGAGAAAGAACTACGAAGACGCCTAGAATATAGTTACGTTGGGGGCCGAGAACCAATCCAATTGGGGAAGGTCATCTAACCAACCCAAAGGCGTTCCCAAGGTTTACAAAGCGGAAGAATCTATGGAACTCAAAGCCATTGCTGAGGCTTTGAAGACTATTGCTAGCAAGCAACAAGCCCTCGAAACTTCTTTCGGGGAATATGATAAGAAGAAAAGCTCCCAGGTTCAACAAGTTAAGGCAGCTACTGGAACTTGTGAAGCCTGTCATGCATCCGATCATCCCACATTATCATGTGGATTGTTGTACAATGTCATGATGGATTTACAACCACCTATGCCGCAATATGAACCCATCATCGAGCATCCCGAAGACCAAATGCCAGAGCAAGTCAACTCCATACATTCAATACCTGGCCAAATGTATTACAACCCAGATAAACCAAGGAACCATCCTGGTTTCCAATACGGGAATCCTGCAGGGACTGCCAACCCACAGCAGCAGGCACAAGGTGGATCTTTCAACAGACAACCACCGGGACTTCAGAATAACTTCAGTCAAGGGAATTACAGACAAGGTTTTCAAAGACCTACCTATCCCAGGAATCCCTCTTACCAATACACCCATTCGGGACTGCACCCTCAGTTGCAACAACCCCAGCTGCAGCAGCCACAGCAACCCCAGTTGCAGCAGCCCCTGCAGCCACAGTTAACTGCACCTTTACAACAACCAGGACAGCAAGTTACTCAGTATCAACAAAGGGGTGCTCCTCCCCAATCATCTGATGAGATATCCTTGATTAGACAAATGCTTCAATCGCAACAAACCATGATTACAAATCAACAAGCTCAGCAAAAATCCGTAGAAGCTCAACTGGCACAGATTGCCGCTCAATTGAAACCTCAAGCCGGCACTTTTGCTGGGCAACCAGAGGCAAACCCCCGTCATAACCCTGAACAGTCAGCATAGCCGGAGCAATAATCTTGTCGAGCCAGCGACGTAAAACCAAGGCGCTTCTTGGGAGGCAACCCAAGACCTGAACATCAATTTCTCTATTTTCTAGTTTTATTCTCTCTTAATTTTGTTTTGCTTTCTTTAAGTTCTTTTATTACTAAATCTAAAAATACAAAAAAAAATCTACATAATAAAAACTACAAAAACAATATATAAAACAAACAACATAAAAATCCATAAACCAAAATACAAAAAAATATACAAATATATATATACTCAAAAACATAAAAATATATAACCCCTTTTGTTACCTCCAAACGGTCTTAAACCCGTTTGGGACCAAACGGTCTCGAAACCGTTTGGGACCAAACGGTCCTCAAACCGTTTGGGACCAAACGGTCTCGAAACCGTTTGGGACCAAACGGTCTCGAAACCGTTTGGGACCAAACGGTCCTCAAACCGTTTGGGACCAAACGGCCTTGAAACCGTTTGGGACCAAGCGGTCTTCAAAACCGTTTGGAATACGAAAGACCACCAACCAATCACTATATATATATACCATCCCTACTCCATCTTTCTCTCTTTGAATCTTCGAATTCTCCAGAGCGTTCGTGCGAAGAGTCTTCTTCCTGCTACTGTTGCATTCGCCCTAGCCGCTCACCCGTTCGTTCGACCTTCTTCCGCAAGGTAGTCCGGCGACTCCAAACACGCCGCTCACGCCGACGTTTCCTACACCGCCATCGCAGCCGTCATCGAACGAAGTTCTCCGACTCCTCTGTCGCCTTCGTCACCGCGCCATTGTGTCGCCACCACCACTGAACCAGTCGCCGTCTCCTCGACCATCGCGCAGCGTCTCTTTCTCCGCTACCACCGTCGCTGTCGAAAGAAACTCCGATTCTTCCACCGCTTCCATCGCCGTCAACGTTTTTCCTATCATCTTCGTCATCGTCGAGGTCGCTGGCGCGCTCACCTTCGCGCCGTTTCGCCTTCCCCTGCGCCGGCAACCTGCGACTCTTCGTTTTCCAAACGGTTTTCCAAACGATCCCGAAACCGTTTGGGACCAAACGGTCTTGAAACCGTTTGAGACCAAACGGTCCTCAAACCGTTTGAGACCAAACGGTCTTGAAACCGTTTGAGACCAAACGGTCTTGAAACCGTTTGAGACCAAACGGCCCTCAAACCGTTTGGGACCAAACGGTCCTCAAACCGTTTGGAATCAAACGGTCTTGAAACCGTTTGAGACCAAACGGTCTTGAAACCGTTTTGAATCTAACGGTCCTCAAACCGTTTGAGACCAAACGGTCTTGAAACCGTTTGAGACCAAACGGTCTTGAAACCGTTTGAGACCAAACTGTCTTGAAACCGTTTGGGACCAAACGGTCCTCAAACCGTTTGGGACCAAACGGCCCTCAAACCGTTTGGGACCAAACGGTCCTCAAACCGTTTGGAATCAAACGGTCCTGAAACTAAGAAACTTCTAAATTGTTTCTTAATCTAAATTGTTTCAATCCTCTTTTCTAACTAAGAAACTTGTATCTTTTTCAAAAATGGCATCAAACAAGACTTCCGGATCTGCCCATGCTCTGACAAGGGAGCAGATGATGGAGGAGCGAGAAAAGCTCGTGCAAATCAGGGACACCTACAACACCACTGGAGTTGTTCCTCCAAAAATCAAAATCATCGACGTCCTATGCGAAATAACCCGCCTTACCCAATGCCTGGGTGAGGCTCCTGAAGAAGAGATTGAGCCTATCTCTTCGGACGACGATGAAGGTTCGGATTACATGCCGAACCCCGATGAGGACTCCTCTGCCCAAGAGACAGAGGGGAAACGCAAGGCTGCAAAGGCTGCATCTGGGCAGCCTCCAAAAAGGGCAAGAAAACAGGTCCACCCTTCATCCGCCATGGACCAACCCTTCGCCAAACCATCCACATACGCTGCTACCACCATCACCCCTGCAGCTACTATCCCTACCACCTTCATTCCCATTACTGCTCCAATTCCACCACCACAAAACCTATACATACAACCTTCCATCTCCATTGACAAAACCCTCAAACCGACTAAGTATGTTTGCTCCAGCATACTAGTCAAAATGGGAATTCAAGATCGCATCTTCAGCGTACTACAGAAAGCCAACCTCGCCAGGTTGTGCTCATTACCTGAAGTGTCATACTTTGAACCTACGGCGGAATTCTTCTCCTTTCTGAGAAAGGAGCCCGTTGACATCGCTGATAGGTCACGGGATGGGGGTGACAGAAGAATTGTCACCCAGATCTTTGGTAGCGATGTCGTCTTGACAGAAAATATGCTGAATTCTATGTTCATCGACGACACGGAGCAGCTACAAAAGGCCAAGCTAGTGGGAACCGATCACCCAGAATTCAACCGCCATACATTCTGGAAAAGCTTAACCGGACTTCCCACCTACGACGCAAAAACCTGTAAAGCGTCCAACATACATTCCGGATTTGTGCGCACTTTGCACAAAATCCTATCTGGCGCACTTTTTCCAAGATCGGAAGGAGGAAACGTCACAATATCTGACCTCTTTGTCCTCTGGTCTATCCTCAACGACAGGCCAGTAAACATTGGACGATTGATGGTCCAGAAATTTTCTGCTGCCCTAATAGGGAAAGAGATCTGCTTGGGGGGCCATGTCACTTCCATAATAAAATTCCTTAAGATGGACAGGCTACTACCCCAATGCACGCTAATCAAGGGCGAAATCCTTACAAACGAGCAATCTCTGAAAAACTCGTTCATAATCAAAGAAAAGGATGGGAAAATACACTACGTATTCTGCCCGATGGTTAAATCTTCAAGAACCCTCCTTCCGCTACCAGAGCTAGCACACTATGACATGACACAGCTCCTGTTTTCTGACGACGAGCTTACTAAGTTGCTAGCTTCGGTTAAACCCGCCGAGAAAGAAAAAACTGCGGGTCCAACCGAGATGAGTATTACAGCCCCGACAGCACGACTTACAAAAATCCCTGTCAAACGACTCTCTAGAAGGTTGTTACAGGCCAAGCAGCTGTCGGAGACACCAACATCCCGCCCCAACCCGGAGGATGAGCATTTCAACGATGAAATTCTCACAACATCCTCCCTTGACTCTTTCATCCAGAGTCTAAACGAGCAGCTCTCCACTGCTCCCACCACCGCCTTCCCCTCCACCTCCACGCCAGCATTCACATCAACCTTTCCACCCTCCCTAACATCGGGCTTCCCCTTCCCCACCTCCATGCCTGATTTCACCACCTTCGCCTCCGCATCCACATCAGCATTCACATCCACTTTTTCACCCACCCCAACATCGGGCTTACCTCTCTTCACCTCCATGCCCGACTTCACCATCTCTCCATTACCATCCACAATCCCCACCCCTTCATCATCAACTCCACCACTCTTCACATCCGCCACCACCCCGACACCGCTGGTGACCTCATCAACAGTCACTACGCAGTTCGGGCCTTCATCAGTGTCTTTTCCGCAAGACACTACCACCATCCCACATAGGCCCCAGCCACATCACCCTTCCGCCTCTGGGGCCCCCTTTACTAACATCGGTGAGGAATTCGGCCGTCAATTTGACGCTGTCCGACACCTCCTCACCGATCCTTCTAACTTATTACATTCTCTTTTTTCTTGTGTACAGGATTTAACTAAACAGGTAACCAGGATCGACAATCAGCATCAAGCTCTTCCTGTCGTCCTACAAGGTATTCAGCAACGACAGGATGAAGTGGCTAGGCAAGTTAAACATATCAACAGCCACACCAACAACCTGCCGGACCTGATCCTTGAGGCAACGCGTCAGCAAGAAGCTACGACGAGAAAAGTCGATGAGATCTCGACCCAGACTCACCCTCTGCAAGAGAATCTCCGCAAGCTTGAGCAAAACCAAGACAAGCTAAGCTCGCGCTTGGCTACCATCGACGAAACAATTACGCAGCTCCACCATCATCAAGAGGAGGCTACCATCAATGAAATACAACAACTACGTGCCCAAGTCACAGATCTGACTGCACGCCTCCTCTCCGCCGAGGACAGATATACAGATCTCAAAGAAGCCCACGACGCATTGCTCGAAAAACACGAGCATCTGCAAGTGGCTTTCGATGAGCTACATGCCACTCACCGGCGGTGTAAAAAGCCGTCTAATAAGAAGAAAACAGACGAAGCTGCGGCTGTCAACGACAATGATGATGAAGAAGAAGAAGACTCCGATTCATCTGCTGACTCCAATAAAGACACACCTCCAGGAGACAAGCACGATGATGGCGAAGATCCAGGGAATGCTGCAGGACCCTCCCATAAAGGGTCCGATAAAGGTCACCAGGAAAGTGACTATCACCCCAAGTCCCCACAGCACGATAACGTCAACATTTCTTATGGGGACCAATTCTTTGATTACTCCGCTATGGGGTCAATGGGAGAAGCCGCCAAAGATGCAGCATTCGCGGAGCTCCAACAGTGCATACAAGGAGCCAGCGCTACCTCGCCGAAAACTCCTCTTCCCTATTCAACACCTTCTCCCCCTCACCTGGACGACGCGGACCGAGTGAGTCTAGATACAGACGAAGATCTTGACTCCGCCTCCGACCAGGAGGCCAATATCAAAGGCCATGAAGAAGCCTTCGAACAACACGCCTCCCCTCCACCACAAAACCTCCCCCCACCCCCCCCTCTTCCACAAAAAATGCATGATCTTGACAGGACAGCCATCTCTACTTTAGATGCTCAGGTCATTTTCATCCTGAACACTATAGTAGACGATGCAAAAGCGGGGGACGATACAATTTACATTAATACAAAAACCAGGCGTACGTTGACACGCGAAGATTTTCGTTGCATCCTCCGACCCCGGTCTACGATGCCACTGTCAATTTTTCGTGTCCTCCTCGCCAACTGTATAGAAATATATAAAAGTAAAAAACGGATACAACCAGCCTTCAACGCCTCACCTGCACTGTCTCTTGGCCTTTTACACAAGAGCCTGCAGGTGAGGTCGATTGAGCGGCTACGTGTCGGATTAGCACGTCGGGCACGCTATATCACCCTGCCTTTCCAAGTCTCGGGACACTGGCTCTTTATGATAGTGGACACCGCGGCAAGGGACGCCAAAGTCTACAACTTCAATACCGCCGAGCTACCATCCGGCATAATTAACTTTATCGGAGACGCAGCAGGTGAAGCTCGGTGTATACCCTTCCGGCTGCTTAAAGTAATCTGGGCTGTACGCCCTTCTCTTCGCCAAGACTGGAGCCAACCATGGTTTAGAATCATTAACCCTCCAGTTCAAGCCACCACGGGATCCGGGGACAGCGCCTTCTACACCATCAGACATATTCAAGCGCTTAACCAGGAAATCCCATTCACAGACTTGGCAGCTGAAGACTTCCATTCGCTAAGAGGACGCTACGCCATGGAACTCATCTGTGACAGAAGATTTTTCAACGATCCGACTATGTCACCAGATGATGTTCCACGGTATCTTTACTCAGCTGTGCAACGTCGACAGCGGCGACCTTTCCGCCAAGTTCTGGAAGAGTCAGAACAAAACAAGTTGCCCAAAGAAGACACCAGCAAGAAAGACCCCGCGTACACAACTACACCAACTTTTCCTGATTTCGATCGCGATTCCTGCAAGGGTCTAAACGACCTTGAAATACGCATAATCATGGCAAAACTCTCCGCAGAAAAAGACGGCATCGTATTCATGTCTCAAGACATTATCGTAATGGCTGATTCTTTGCGAGAAACTTTACAAGATAAGGGGCAACTTTCTTGCAGCCTCATGGCCGCTTACCAATCTCAGATTGGCCAACACAATCCCGATACATATATGGCGTCCCCGTACATGAAAGACGATCTGCTCAAACTGAAAAACTTCGGCACAATAGAAGCATTGATTGCATATCTTCAACATACAACGCCGAAGTTCATCATGCTACCGATCCTACATCAAGAGCACTGGCTTCTTCTGGCAACCACTCTCCACACCGGAACAACTACAATATACAACAGTTCCGACAGCCAGTTCAATGCCCGACAATGACAATACGTCGTAACGCCCAAGACGCCGACAGAAGAAATGGCAAAGGAGTGTGCTATGAAATTAATCGAACTTCTGAGTCCGCACACTAGGGCATACAGCACTGAGCACTTCAGCCGCCCCGCCTTCTGCCATAAATGCCCCCAGCAAATACGACAATCCAACGACTGCGGCTTCCACGTCCTCTACTGGATGTACACTATAATCGTTCTCCAAAGACCAGTGGAGGAAATGACGGACGTGGATTACCACGCCTTACGTGGGCAGTTCGCATCTACACTACTGCGTTCTCCAGGGGCAACCGACAATCTACCTTAACCTGCAGCCCTTGTTCTAATGTTTTCTCAACCTATCACTTTGCCACTCTGGGGACAGAGTGTGTGATAAGTTAGGGGGGGGATACATTAGACAAGGGCTAGGTATCAACTTCTATACTCCCTTCTTTTTCTCTAAACACTTTCCATACATTTCTTTTGTTCTACAAATTCTTTTTATTCTTTCAAGATTCTTTTTACAAATTCTTTTTAATCACCTCAACTAACTCTAGAATCATGTTAGTCTCTACAAGTATTTAGCACTTAGACATCAAATGGCGATTTATCGACCCCCATCCACTATGGATCCTATATTTTTGCTCCAATTCTTTATCTGACTCTCCATAGGTCAAAATCAGGGCAGAAATAAGCCGAGATCTCAAGGATGAGAGGGAAATTAGGCAACTTCCAAGTCAAAAAGCTCTGCAAGTGGACCACAAACCAAATAAGTGCATGCTGAAAAACTTTAAGAACAACTTTCCTCTCTTCAAAATAAAAGAGGCTCGGCCGCCCAAAATAAATCCTCATCCCAAAACCCAAGCCTGTGAGTTTTTGAATAAAAGCCAGAGAGACGAATAAAATCATGAGAGTTGTGCCACGAATAAGGACCTATATAAAGAACTGATAAAGGGCTCACCCGGCCGGCACATTCCGCTGCCCTCACAAAGGCAGATGCGTCGCGTCCGGTAGTGAAACCCTAAAAGTTCCAAGTATATGAAAAGGCTAATAAAGGACTTGCCCGGCCGGTACATTCAGTTGCCCTCATAAAGGCAGATGTGTCGTGTCCGGTAGTGAGATCCTAAAAAGCATAGACAGCCCCTCCCCCACTCGAAGGGGAGTTACACTTCAAAGCCTTTAGCCAACCCCCATACCCTCTCTAGCTTCCAATAGGTTTCCAGAGAGGTATAAAGTTGATTAGAGTCAACAGCATGCACAAAATAAATGTGGTCCCAAGGCGAACTTTGAGATACGGAAAAACCTGAAATCCAAGCAACTCTCGAAATCCAAAAGGATCAAGGCATGCAATAAGCCTCGATACGACCCCTGGGGAACTCAGGTCAAGAATTGAAGCAAGAGTATGGAAATTTTAATTAAGATCGCCGCGCCATTTCATGTCTCAGCTCTATCTAACTTGAGGACAAGCTAGACTCTAAGTTAGGGGGGGGTGATAACCTCCTATTTTAGTAGTTTATCTTAGTCTTTTTCTTTAGTTTTCCATACTCTTTCTACATTTATATTGTACTTAAACCTAATTTTACCCCTTTTTGTAAATACATCATCAAACTAACTTTTCCTTTCATAATTGCAGAAAAAGCACAAAAAATAACAAAAGAATGAACCAGCCCAAGGGTCGAGTGGATCCAAACGGTCCCAAGACCGCATGGAGTTCAAACGGTCCCGAGACCGCATGAAGCCAAACGGTCCCAAGACCGCATGGAGTTCAAACGGTCCCGAGACCGCATGAAGCCAAACGGTCCCAAGACCGCATGGAGTTCAAACGGTCCCGAGACCGCATGAAGCCAAACGGTCCCAAGACCGCATGGAGTTCAAACGGTCCCGAGACCGCATGAAGCCAAACGGTCCCAAGACCGCATGGAGTTCAAACGGTCCCGAGACCGCATGAAGCCAAACGGTCCCGAGACCGCATGAAGCCAAACGGTCCCAAGACCGCATGGAGTTCAAACGGTCCCGAGACCGCATAAAGCCAAACGGTCCCAAGACCGCATGGAGTTCAAACGGTCCCAAGACCACATGGAGTTCAAACGGTCCCGAGACCGCATGAAGCCAAACGGTCCCAAGACCGCATGAAGCCAAACGGTCCCAAGACCGCATGGAGCTCAAACGGTCTCAAGACCGTTTGACGCCAAACGGTCCCAAGACCGTTTGACGCCAAACGGTCCCAAGACCGTTTGACGCCAAACGATCTCAAGACCGTTTGACGCCAAACGGTCCCAAAACCGTTTGACGCCAAACGATCCCAAGACCGTTTGAGCCCAAACGGTCTCCAAACCGTTTGGATCTCACTGAAAGCCTATAAATAAGACTTCAGGGCCGTTCAGGGGAAGAGTCCAGACGTCCAGAGGTTGTCTCTCCACTACCAGAACAACTCCATCCATCACTCGAGGCTGCCGGTCTGAGACTCACGTCCATTGCAAGCTACTTTCTCTCTCATCAACAAGGAAGGTGAGAGGAGAAGATCCGTCATCAAGCAAGCTACAAGGGGTGGAGATCGTTGCTCTCTCCACCAAGGGTTCAACCTTCTCTCCTCAGTGGAGATGATGTTCTTTCTATCTCTTCTTGCCTCCTTCTTTGTTGCTCCCTCTATGAGGAGCGAGTAGTTCCATCCACTGGGGCGCGGGGACTAGCCCCGCTGCCCATGTTTTGTATTTTGTACTGTAAAAAAGGATGTTATCATTTCGTTTTAATACTAAATCGTTTCACACATGCTTGAATGATGGCCACGTTCTTGTATGCATTTATTGTCTTTCGTTGTGGTTTGTCTACGACCGCTATCGAGGCTTGAATACCGATTTAGTGTTGGTTTCTGGTGTGTGTATCCACCACGCATCCGTTTCGGTGTCTAGAAGTGTATCTCAAAGAGTGGAGTAAACTCACTATCATTTGGCACACTCCCATCTGTATGGAAGAGACCTTTGGTAAGTCGAGGAACACACTTTGCGAGGGGAATGATGTAAAGCATGTGACCATTTGTTCGGGAATGGCTGGCGTTGCATCATTCCCGCACTTCTCGTAGCTAGGTTATCCGAATAGGAGACTAGGCCTACAAGGACGCTATTCGATTTGGTAATTATCGCTCGCTTGTTAGTTTTAGATGCACGTTTCTTGAGGTTGAGTAAGATTCTCTCTTCGGAGACTACATCCTTCAGTGACGCGTAGTGATGTACCGCTTGAGAGTTACTTAACCCTTGAAGGATGAGATGCATTGCCCTTGTCTTATATGGGCATTGGTCTTGTGGAACATCAAAGGGTGCAATGCATCGCTCTTGTCTTATGTGGGCATCGGTCTTGTGGAACACCCTTGGATGCAACGCATCGCTCTTGTCTTATAAGGCATCGGTCTTGTGGAAACATCCATGCATCTAGCTTATAAGTCTTGCTTAGTACATATACAATGCATGTGTAGCGGTGGTAAATACCTGCTTAACCCCAGTGATTCATCATCATTTGTTAACTCTTAAGATTTATTTGCTCTATTTTACATTCTTGCCTTGCTATCTTTGTACTTAGTTTAAAACAACCAAATCAAGCTTTCGATCTAAATATCAATCTTTAAGTTGTTAAGTAAAGGCTAAACGTTTTCCATCTTGACTTCGTCAAGACCGTTGTCCCGAGGATTCGACCCTTAACTATACTACGATAAGACTTCCACATGTCTTAGCACATGTGGGTGGAGTTCTTACCATAGTACTAGCAAGGCTAAACTTAGAGACTCATCATCTCTAGGATTTTTAGTGGTGTTGCATAAAAACTTCCATCAGTGGTATTATGCATGTATCAAAAGTCTCATCAAATAAATGAGAATGAAATAAAGGAAAGATTACATCATGGGAATGTTTCCATCTCTTTCTGAAGAGTTTATGGCATCCTTTCTCCCTCTTAACTTTAACACATTAACAAACTTTTTTTCATTGGCCAACTACTTTAGCATGATGGAGCGTTATGCTTGGGCTTTACTAACTTACACCATTCATTTCATTTTTTATGAGGGTATGGATGTGTATACATGTACTCATATTTCAAAGGAAGACAATATAACCACATCATATGAAAAGAATGATAGAAAATGCATGCTATCTACATGCAATTGTTATGCAACTAAAATAATATGCACACAAATTTTGTATGCATATTTTTATATTTTTCTAACAAATGCAATTAAAGAGAAACTAACTATCATGTCATGCATTGCAAACAAGAGGACAAAATTTAGATTACTTGATCATCTTAAGGTGGTGAATCAAAATGAATGGAATCACATAATTAAGAGACAATACCTTTGATGTAATATGATGTGTACCTCTCTAATGACCTATGTACAGGGTAACCTTTAGGATTTCTTTCTTAAATTTCAATTTAAGATCTCATTAACTGTGTGATAAAATTAGGCTCAAACCCCATCTTCATCCACATTTCATGAATAATTAAGATGTTCATTTAAATCAAATTTCATTAAGATGACTAGCCCATACTCAAGAATTTTGTAACTAAGCAAGAATTTTTTATTTTCAAATTTTCATTTTTCCATTGCAAACAAATAAGAGCATAAATTAATGATAGGAATCATGACTAATCACCACTTTTACTCTAGATAGATCGTTGATCCTACAACTTGGAAAATAAAACTAAAAAGCAAATAAAACAAATAAATACTAAAGAAAAAATAAATACTAAGGATATAGATTGTTCTGACTACCCCCCCCCCCCAAAGCTTGACTTGACTATGGTTTCATAGTCATAATTCTAACTTAAGAGGTGGAACAGTGGTACCAATCACATGGGTGGTGGTGGAGGACATGGCATGGTAGGATCAAAAGGGGTAGAATGTCCCCTAAAATATCGATGGCCAATGTGGCATTGGTGGAGGTTGTGGATAACCACCAAAGTAGCCCTAGCTCCAGTACTGGTCGAAGAATAGTTGTTGGTAAACCTCCATATACTACAAGTGCATGTACATGTTCTCTTGGTTGGCTAAGAGAACTTTCTCATTCTTGAGTGCCGCATGTTGGTTATGGTAGATCCATCCTTGGACGTCGTGAATGACCGCCAATGTCTTCGTCAGTTGTTGTTTCCCTTGTTATATTGCCTACGACATTCCATACATTCCCACCATGGAATATGGATCATCATCCTATGAAGGCGGTGGCGCAGAAGAACTCGAGGCTGCATATGGTCATGGACACTTGAGGGAAACCTACCTCCTCATGATGGGGATGATTGGTTCCTCCTCCTCATCTTTTCCTTGCTCCTACTGTTCTTCCTCATCAACATCTTCTTCCTCTTCCTCCTCTGAAGAGCTATATATAGGCCATCTCATGAGGTGCATTCCCTACAAGTCAAATAACACATCAGGAAGTTCCCTCTCCTTGGATATGCTTCTTGTTGTACAACATGTGTACACTATACCCTGGCGTGTGTTGAAGAGGTCAGATCTCTTGAAGTGCATTAGGTCTAACTTTGGCGTAGCCTGCAAAGATCTAGAGTTGGATAGATCAAGACCAAGGTGCAGCACTGCCGGTGTGATCAACCCTATAAGTGGATAGGAGGAGTCCACTGCACCAATCTCCTCACACCAATCATATGGCATAGGAAGAAGACACGGAAGTCTACATTCTTTGATCCCAATTCGAGCAACTTGTAGAAAAAATAGAGGTCAAGTCGTTGGGTTTTCCCCTACCCCTTGCTTGATTTAGCAAAGAGAATGTTGGTGAGGAGGTGATGAATAATATGAGCAAAGGATGTTTGATGTCATTGATGGAATTTTAGTGTCAGCTAATATGATATCCTCTGGAACCTCCACTAAAAGCTCCCATTTCTACCTTGAAGTTGAAGTCAAAGAGTACACAAACTTCTTCTCCGATTGTCCATCCATATATGGCATTAAATTCTCATAGTGAAAGTTGAAAGTCGGTGTTGAACATGTAGAAGCTGACGCGGCCTTCCCTCCATCACTTCCCATGCTCGGGGAGGCTAGGAACTCATAGATGAGGTCTGAGAAGTGAGTCAGTCACTGAAGAACGGGTGATCTCTGTTGAGCCCCGGACGCTCACAAACTTGGTGGAGATTGTTGGTGAAGCCAATGGAGTTGAGAAATGAATGGTCATCATAATGTGTCACATGAATCTCCCTCTTCTAGAGATCTTCATATATCTTCCTCACATCAGCATTGGAATGGACAATGCAAGTTGGTTTGGGAATCAATGTAGGATTCCCTAGTAATGAAGAAACTTCTCTCCTTGGTGCCATCTCTAGTACAACAAATGGGTTGAGAAAAAGTGTGGTCGGTTTAGACTCTGAATGCCAGGAGATTCTTGCACATTCTTTCTTGAAGGATGAGTGAAGAAGGTGTGAAGGAAAAATGACTCACAACCCCTCCTGATATAGTTGCTGCCACGACCCTATTGACGGGTCAGTAGTATTGAGATTGTGTCTGTACTATAGACTTTTCAGCCCATGATCCATGTGTCTCAAATGTACCAACGGTCCTGATTTTATGATGTCACCAATGTGGATTGCCATGTGTCAGTAGTACCGAACAGATGTCGGTAGTATGGACTTGTGCCACGGATCAGTGGTATCGACCATCAAATGTTAAAATTATCGAGCATCGATGGCAGTCCCACAGATTTTGTGTCTTCAAATGTAGATAGTATCAACTTTTGGGTTGTAGTACCGACTCATTCAGGTTTTTTGGTGCTTCTAAGAGGGAAATCAATATTTCAAACCTAAAGTGTGAATTTCGTTAGTACTACTGACTTTAGATCGGTAGTACCGAGTCGTTATCTGTATACTCGACTACTTTTCTGCAAAATGTCGGTGCTACCTACTTCTAGGTCTGTAGTACATATTTTCTTTGAATTTGTTCTCGGCCACTCTTTGATGTTTTTGGTACTACCCACTTAACTATCGGTAGTACCGACTTGTTCAGTCAAAGATGATCATTTTCCATGTGACTTCTTCAGTAGCACCAACATTTGGGACAGTAGTACTTACTTGTTCAGTCGAAGATGATCATTTTCCTTGTGACTTCTTCACTAGCACTGACATTTGGGTCGGTAGTACAGATAGGTACTCAGCCTACACCACACAAAATTGATCTAGCTACCTTTTCCACATAAAAACTAATAAAATGAAAATGAAATCTATGAAACTACTAAATTGAATGTCAAGAATGAAAAAATGATGGTCAGGTTTCCTCCCGACAAGCGCCCTTGTTTTAAGTTATAGGATCGAAAATCCTAACTAAACCATAAGTGAAGCTCAATGAGATTCAACTCCTCCTCTTTCCTCACCACATCTCCCCCAAAGTAATGTAAGCCACTGGCCAATAACAAGGAATATCTCAGCCCCATTACTTATTTCTACCGCCCCATGGGGAAAAACCTTAACTACATCAAAAGGTCCACTCCATCTAGACCTCAACTTACTGGGATGTAATTTCAACCTAGAATTGAATAGAAGAACCTTCTCTCCTCGAGTGAAAACTCTATGTAGGATGTGGAGATCATGGATCTTTTCAGTTCTTTCTTTATAGATCATTCATCTTTCATATGAATCAAACCTAAGCACATCATGCTCATTTAATTCCAACATCCTCTTTCTTCTTGCTTCATCCAAATTGTAGTTCAATTTTCACAGTGCCCATCTAGCTTTGTGCTCTAACTCTATGGGTATCTGATAAGCTCTCCCATATACAAACCTAAAAGGAGTGGTTCCTATAGGTGTTATATAGGCTGTCCTATATGCCCATAAAGCATCATTAAGCAACATTCTCTAATTAGTCATGTTTGTTGACACTTTCTTTTCTAAGATTTTCTTGATCTCTCTATTGGACCCCCCAACTTTCACTTGGGTTTGGGGGTGGTATGGAGTACCTACCCTGTGTTTCACTCCATACTTCTCAAAAGAGTCCCAAATTTCTTATTGGTTAAATGAGATCCACCATCACTAATGATCAATCTCGGCACCCCAAACCTATAAAAAATGTGATCCTTCACAAATCTGCAAACAACTTGAGCGTCATTGGTGCAAGTTGGAATTGCTTCCATGCACTTAGACAAATAGTCAAAAACATATATAAATTGGAATTCAACGACATAAATGGGCCCATGGAATCAATGTCCCATAAATCAAACACCTCAATTTCATGACAAATATTCAAAGGGGTCTCATTTCTTTTTTAAATATTACATGCACGTTGACATGCATCACAATGAAGAACAAAGTTATATGCATCCTTAAAAAGTGTAGGCCAATGGAACCCACAATCTAAAACCTTGGCCACAGTCCTAGAACTAGCATGATACCCAAAATAGGTAATGAATGACAATGTGCTAAAATACTCTCAAACTCACAATTTGGCACACATTTCCTCAAAATACCATCCCTACATTGCTTAAGAAAGATGTGATCATCCCAAATGTAATACCTTAGTGAGTGGAAGAATTTTTGCTTCTCCTGATAACCCCAATCCGCTGGAAGCTCTCCATAGGCCAAGTAGTTCACAATATTTTCAAACCACATATCTTTGCTCTTCATAGCAAAGATCTGCTCAATTGGGAATTCTTCAACTATATGTATATCTATGTCCTTTTCATCAGCCCTTTCAAGCCTAGATAGGTGATCAGCCACTGCATTCATGGAGCCTACTTTGTCTTTGATTGCATTATCAAATTAATGTAAAAGCAATATCCATCTAATCAACCTAGGCTTGGCATCCTTTTTCTACAGAAAAAATGTTATGGATGCATGATCTGTCCAAACAGTTACTTTACCCCTATCAAATATTAGCGTAATTTCTCAAAAGAAAAAACAACTGCCAATAGCTCCTTTTTTTAGTTATATAACTCAACTAAGCATCATTAGTAGTTATAGATGAATAATTGATGACTGCGGTAACCTTATCTCGACGTTAGCCTGGAACAACCCCCATTGCATAATCTGATGTGTCACACATCTACTCAAAAGGTTGGCTCCAATCTTGATCTAGGACAACATGTGTGGATACTAACTTTTCCTTCAACACCTCAAATGCCTTCAAACAACACTTATTGAATTTTAATTCAACATCTTTTTCCAACAACTCGTAGAGTGGTTTGGCAATTTTTGAAAAATCCTTGATAAAACATCAGTAAAATCCAACATGTCCTAAAAAGATCCTCACTCCCTTCATCGATGATCGTGGAGGTAGTTTGGAGATGATTTCTATTTTTACCAGATCAACCTCCATTCCCTTACTATACACCTTGTATCCCAAAACAATCCCCTCTCTCACCATCACATGACGTTTTTCCTAGTTCAAAACTAGATGACTGTCCTTGCATCTTTGCAAAACCTTATCAAGATTGTTAAGGAAATCATCAAACAATTCACCATACACCAAAAGTCATCCATGAATACCTACAAACATTGCTCCATCATAATAGAAAAGATGGCAAGCATGCATCGCTGGAAGGTGGTCAGCGGTACGTTGCAAGGACCAAACGATATATGTTGATACCAAAAAATGCAATAAGGACAAGTGAAGGTTGACTTGTCTTGATCACGTGGCTCGATGGAAATGTAGTTGTATCCAGAATAATTGTCTATTAAACAAAATTCAAAGAAGAAGGTGACACTCAAGAATTTAATCGATAAATGGGTGTGAGAAATAATCCTTCAAAGTGGCAGCATTCAAACATGTTAATCTATACATACTCACCACCCTGTCACCAACCTAGTAGAAATCAATTCATCATTTGAGATAGTTGTGTATGTTATACTCCCTTTCTTAGGAACCACCTGGGTTGGACAAACCCAGTTCGAGTAAGAGATAGCATATATGATACCTACAAATAAAAGTTTTATTACCTCCTTCTTTACTACCTCAATCATAATGGGGTTGAGTCGCCACTGAGGTTGCACAATCAGCTTAGCTCCTTCCTCTAGTCTGATCTTGTGTGGGAAGAAACTAGAAGAGATCCCATTCATGTCTTCCACATACCATCTGAATTCTTCTTGGTGGTTTTTCAACACCACTAATAGATGCTCCTCTTCCTGGATGCTCAGTGAGGCTGAGATGATGATTGGAAGCTTTTCATTTGTTGTTAAGAAAGTATACTTCAAGTGCGGTAGAAATGGCTTCAGCTCTAGTTCCAAGGGACTCAAAAAAGATGGGGCCAATGATGTAGAGGGTGGTCCTAGATCTTCAAAGTGTCTGGTGTAATAACATAGTAATGCCTCAAGAAACAAGACACACTCACCCAAAGAGAAACGACATTTATAAACATCCATCAAAATCATGAGACACACCTCTACCATCAATTGTGGATATGCTTGCATTAGAGCGGAAGAAGATGCCTCTTCAATTGTTGCTAGTAAATGTTCCTCCTCTTCATCATCTAGATAATAAACTTCCTTTGTCAAAGAAATTTCCTTTCTATTTTCCAAGATGTCCACTATAGTGTGCCTTTGTGAACTTGTGTCATCACACGAGCCATATCAAGAAACAACTACCCCTTTTCTTAGACCTGCTTTAACATTTTACATTGTGCCTTCCCCTTGGTAGTCTGTGTTGGCTCGGGAATCAAGATTTTAAAATGGTCTTCTCTATCGCCCAATGCCAGTCTTCCTCTGCCCATCTCTACAATCATATCTATTGTGGCTTGGAATGGCCTCCCAAGTAATCATTTGTTGCCTTGACCATCTTGCATCTCCATGACTATAAAGTCTACTGGAAATACAAATATGTCCACCTTGACAAGAACATCCTCACAAATATCGTAATGCCTCACCATTGAGATATCTGTCATCTGTATGGTCATATTTCTCTGCCTATACTCATTAACACCAATATTGTTGAAAGTGGTCAAGGGAATGAGATTGATTCTTGCCCCTGAGTCACATAAGGCTTCCTCAAATCTTGTCCTCCTAATATAACATGATATGTTAAAACATCCCATATCTTGTCGTTTTGATGGAAATGATCCCAGAATAAAAGCACTAACTTTCTCCTTCATAACTACCACCTCAGAATCCTCTATCCTCCTCTTCTTGTTGATCAAGTCCATCATAAATTTGTCATAGGAATAAATTTTCTCAATTGGATCAACGAGCGGAATGTTAACATGAAGATTCCTAAAGTTGTTTAGGAATTTTTGAAATTTCTTATCAACCTTATGAGAATTTAAGATGTTCGAGAATGGCACTGGCTTCACTACCTTCCTTTGTTGAGGTGGGACATAGGCCTCCTTCCTTGGCTCCTCGGGTTCATGAGTGTCAGCATCAACTATCCTATCTTCTACTATAGTATCTGGCTCAACTGAACCAACTGCAATCGTAACCACCACTAAGCCTTTATCATCCTATTAGTCCTTTTTCTCTGGAACTATTTTCTTCTCATTCAACAACTTCTTCACACTATGTAACATCACATCCTTTAAATGATGATTGTCAGTAGGTATGTTGGTGTTTCTTGGGAACCCCTACTGTGTAGGTTTCTATAAGGATGCATCCTCTATCGCAATCTGCAAAATTTGTGTAATGTCCCTGACCTGGGTTATGAGGTAACCATATTTTTTTTTGGCTAAGTAAGTTGCTTAGAAATTTAATATAATCCTCTAAGGTGTTTTGTTATCATGTGACACACTTATGTTCCAAGTTTGGTCCTGATTGAATGTTGTTTGAGCAATGTTCCTTTATTTTGGACCAAAGTGCAATTTACCCAAGATGAGGGGTTATATTGCAATATGTCACATGTTGAACATGCCTCATGTGTTTTAGAATCATTATAGAGAGAATTATACAAGGTGGTGGCTTGTGGAAATCCCAAATTCCAAGTTTGAACTTGTTTGAACAATGTTGGTACCTTGTGCACCAATTTTGGTATAAATTGTAATCTACCCAAAATGTGGGGTTGATATGCAAATTACCACCTCTAAAGTGTTCCTACTCCCTCCTAGTATCATGTAGATGATATAGAAAGAAGGAGACACGATGTTTGATTCCATTATGAATGGCAGTTATCTTGGTGATGAAATTACCAAGAAAAGGGTTGAATATCAAAGCTTAACTTGAGTTGTATCAAGTTGAAAAGCTTATATATGAGTGCCTATCGGCCAAGGAGACATAGGAGGAGCCTCATATCGTTTTGATAACTTTTGCAAAAGTCCAGGTCTTTAAAAGAACCTCAAGGAGGTGAGTTGTGTGGGGTTACAACTTCCTTAGAAAAGTTGTGATAAGTTGTGCATAAAGTGATGAATTAATTTATATATCTTATTCAAAAGGATATGTAATGGACGAATCATTATCCCTAGATGATCCTCAACCATTTTTCATGTCAATATATATGTTTATACATGCATGTACACATGTCATCCATGCATGGACACGTGGCACATACTAGCTCAAATTGATGACACCTCATTTTTACCTTCCTTCGTGAGCAACAAGTATATATACCCATAGTTTCACCCCATAGTGGAATTTTTTGGATATTACCACCCTCCTTTCCTAAGGTATCGTGCATAGGGTCCATGTATCGTGCAGGAGTGATGTGGTATCGTGCATAGGTCCTTGGATATCACCCATAGAAAGAGCATATCGACCAAGTAGGTTGATATCATCCAAGAAGGGTGATATCGGCCATAATGAAGTGTGTTTGGCCCCAAGTGAGAGGGATATTGGCCACAAGTGGTGGAATATCGTGAAAGGGTTGTGAGGTATCATGAAAATGTGCTATATCAAGAAGGAGCTCAAGTCTTAACCCTAAGGTGAGGCCATGAACATCTTCAACCTTGGATTGAAGCATGATTTTAGGGTTTTGATCTTCCTTTCTTTTCTTCTTCACCAATTGTTTATCCATGGTGATTCCTTGTATATGAAGGAGTTGTGAACGAGCCTTGGACTTTTGATAAAGTCATCTTCAACCTTAGGAACGTGGATCTTTGGAGCTTGGATCTTTGAAATTGTTCTTAAGGTGGGTTATATAACTTGAACTCAACCATGTTATTATTCATCACCTAAATTGCTATACTTAATTAATTACTTTTAATTCCGAAACTTACTGAAATAGTTGATGAAATTATGAGTTATAGTAGTTTCTTAGACCTGTTTCCATGAACTATAACTGTTATAATGGAGGTCTAGAGCTTGAAGAAGATGGTATCACTTTGCAAAAGTGATATCGAATTCAAGCATATACACAAATAACTCTAACCCGATATGGATATATCTTGCCCGATATGCTTGCCTGATATGCTTGCATGATAGTAAGTCAAGTATAGACTCCATACATGATACAAGGTTAAGTGTATATGTGTAAGTTAATATGAAACCTTAATTTGGATAACCTGTTATGAGTGAAGAATAGTAAGTGCTATTGCACGATATGGTAGCTCGATACACAACTCTAGATGACGTGTAGCCCATCACAGGCAATCGTCGTTGATGTCTAGCCTGACATGGTAATGAGTTCATACCTCTTAAACACCATGGGCGACACATACATGTACCATGTTCCCGTCACAACCAACCCTAACCCGACATGGGTGTTACAACCCAACATTTGATGGTGTAGCCCGATATGGCTTGGTGCCCTTCACTCCTATCGACTTGTATAATAGGTTGACCCCAATATGGCAAACCCTAACCTATCATAGCCAACCCTAGATGGTGAGACACCCGATATTGTGATTGAATACACCTTTAGCCCGACATGGTGATGGCTTAATACCTCATGCACGACATGGGTAACACATACAAACACCTCTAGCTTGATATGGTGAGTGCTCGTACACCTCCAACATGATATGGTGGTGTCTATACACCTACAACTCGATATGGTGAACATATGCACACCTCTGACCCGAGATACCTTGTAAAGGTGAGGGAAAGACAATGTTAGGAGTGATGAGTGTAACACCAAATAATGGTGTGGATAATACTTTGATAGGTGAAACATCTAAAGTGATTAATAATGGACAACATTATATCAACAATGCCTCAACCAGAGATGAGTCCATATCAATTGATGATGGTTTGACAATTCAAATGTGTGACTTATGACCAATATACTACATGATAAATGTGATGAGCTAGTGCATAAAGTATTAGTATGGGACATACCCTAATACAAGATAAGTTGATGAACTTAAGTAAGTTTAAAGTGATGATGGAAGTGATACATCAAGACATGATAAATATCACATCCAACACCTCAAGGTTGATATACCTTGATGTATTTTAAGTCCAATAAACTTGGATGAGTAACACATGAAGTGTGTCATGTCAATTGTTACATAGAGTTGTAATGAGATTAATGCACTTTGATAAGTGTAGGCTTAAATGCCTTGAGAAAGGGTTAAGCCAAGTTAATGAAGTATTATGTAATCAATATCCTAGTGAGGATGAGAGAGAAACTCATGCCTTTTGTTGATAATCATTCAATGATAGATGATGAGAATAAATAAGTATGATTGAATACTTATGATATAAATGTAAACTCCTATATGTGTGGAGCAATGAAGTAGGGTTTGGATTAATAATATGAACATGAAACCTTAATCGGCTATAAAGGGAAACCCTAATCCTAATGATGGGAATGTTGCATTTCTCTTATTGCATAAGCCTTGTAAGGCATGTTAAATACTTGTATAAAAAGTGTAATGATTAATGGCCTTGTGAGCCATGTGAATAAGTTGTTACCTAATGAGAGGTGACAAGAATTGTAATGGCCTTGTGAGCCATGTGAATAAGTTGTTGCCTAATGAGAGGTGATAAGATGTGTGATGGCCTTGTGAGCCTTGAGAATACTTATACAACAAGTGAAATGAATACCTTGGTCTGAGGACCTAGAGGTAATGGTTACCAGTTAGATATGTAATAATGCCATGTGATGATCTAAGGGTTTGAATACCCAGATCCAGTATTCATGATAATGAAGAGATGAGAATTTCTAGTAATGTGATAAGGGACTGGGATCCCAAGTAACATGTGTTTTAAAGATTTGGAAAAGTACGTGATAGATGTATTACACCTTTCTTTGTAGCATTGGTTGTGATTAATAATGATAACTTGTTTGATGCTAAAAGAATGTTGTAATGCACGTAATATATCACTAGAAACTATAAAACGTTGCCCTGACCATAGATCCATCCACGTTAGGATTTGCTGAATGGTGAAATGGGTTCCTCATGGCATAACCCGAAGTGCATACTTTTGAGTATGTGAGGGCGTAAATACGGATGACCATGTGTGAGTCGATCCCCTTACGATCCCAAAATGAATGGGGATTCAGCTATATGTCATATCCTGGCTCAAGTGTGACTTCGATCGTAAACTCTATGTTGAGCATGGTGAACTGGCTCGTGGCTCAGAGTATGGTGTGTGTTTCGCCATGACTCAGTAATTTCATAAACTGGGGACGGTGGTGAGTAGATGTTTCCCCTAAGAGAGTGCAGTTGACACTGTAGCTCTAAGCGAGGATGCCCATGTACCCCAGTACAACTATTTAGCAGTGACACGAGATGCCCTTCTTGTGGTCTCATACTGACCGAGACAAGTGAGGTCATGGCAACTGGCTCTCCCATTGACCTTGTATGGTACTGACTTGTGAGAAGTTTGTGGTCGGTTGGATATGAACGGGGTACACTTCATCTCCTTAGGGCATAAGTGTGATTGTAAAATATGTTCAGTCGTGTAGCATATTTGCTTAAGGATCGAATACGAGAAACATTGTTTGATGTGCAATATAGTTATACATCTTAGTTAATAGATGTTATTTATGTTTCTTTACATTCCTTGCAAAGTAGATAGATGATTTATAACTCTACCATGGGTAGATGAAATGTTCTCCTTAAGAAAGGAGAATATCTTATTTTGTTCATACAATGATTAATACTGCCTATTAATATAAAAGAACCTCTGCTCATTTATAAATGCTTAATATATGATAATAATATGGTCAGAAGAGAGTTATATCTCTCACTGGGACAATTGTCTCACCCCGTGGGATCCACATTTTTTTAGGTAGACGTGCACAAGGTGGTGAAGATCTTTCTGTAGAGGAGGAACAATAGTTGAGGTAGCAGTGACAACTCAGGTTGAGTGTACTATCTGTCATGTCTTGTAGATAGAAGTCCTATGTGTCGTCTCTGTACTCTCAGGTCCATGGATCAGTTCATTATGGTTTCATGAACAATCCGATGTTTTGGCTTGTAAGCCTCAAGGTTTTATGTTGCTCCAGTATGTTCTTTGATAGAGCAACTATTATATGTTTCCCTCGAGAGGAAATGAATAATGTTGTACAATGTAAATCTTGATATGTATGAGTTTTGGATCTTTTAGTAAAAATTTTCTGGACAAGGATCTCCTTGCAAAATGGTTTTAAATTTTAGTTATTTTTGTTAATTCGTTGTTTATGTTTATTCTGCTTAATTAGTAACGATTTGTTTGTCAGTTTGGCGACATTCGTTTCAAAGTTTTGGTATCAGAGCTTAAGGTTCACTGAGTCTATAGAGACATAAAACTAAGGTGTTGAGTTTGTTCTAGTGTCCTCCAGTATACCCTATAGTGACTTCTGCTTATGCAAAAGAAAAAGTGAAGTTTAAAAATGACTGGAGAACATGAGGAACACGTTGTTGAGAGCAATGTTGTTGCACCAAGAGAAGGTGTAAGGGATCAGGAAAGAGAAGAACAAGTGCCTAAGAATTCCCATCTTGATCCAATCAGGATAAAGAATCCTATGTTTATGCTCTTGATAGGCAGCTTAAGAAAACAATGATACATATAGCAGACTGGATACTAGCATTACAATCTAGGTTACCAGTTCTTAATGCAAAAACTTTGAGCTTTAAAAAAGGTTCCTGAATGACATGCGCATGTTGGAACAGTGGAAATGTGAGAGGAATTAACATATGGCAAGAAAATAGACTCTGCCATAAGTATAGACAGATAGTACATCTATGATGGTAATGCCCAAGAAGGTGCAATAAGTTGAGAATTAAGGAAATGTCATTACAATTATACAGACATTTGCCTAGTTGTTCTAAAAAGCCAAAGTTTTCAATGCCACTAGTGCAATAAATGCCTAGTGTACTAGGGCAGTTGAGACGACCTGACACAAAATCAGACCGTCACAGTGTTATTAATCACAGAATTAAACATAAGCAGCAAAATTACTGAAAATCACTAAAAATCAAAACCATTTACAAAGAGATTCATTTCCAGGAAACTCTTATAACAAGCACCAAAATATTAATATACACATACATTGTGGTTCACATAGTACATACTACGTACCTTTTCTTCTCAAGGATTACATACAATAGTTGCTTTGTTAAATCTACACACAAGCAACATAAAACCTCGAGGCATTCAATGCCCAAAATCTCAGATCGAACATAAAAGCACTAACTACTGACTCCTAGGACCTGAGAATACAGAGACGACACATAGGACTCTCTACATAAGACATGACAACATGTGTCTCCACCTGGATGTCACTGATGTCCCTGTTGTTGTTGTTGTTGCTCTTCCCTAGCTAAAGGGTTTCTATCTCCTCGTCCTCGTCCACCTAAAAAGGTTGAATCCCACGGGGGTGAGACAATTGAAAATTGTCCCAACGAGAGATATAACTCTCTGCCAGAATCATTATTATTACAGATAAACAGTAATAAATTGAACAGAGGAATCTTCATTAAACAACAAGATTTAATCAGTATTAAGCATAATAGAGCAATGTCACCTCTTAAAGTATGACAACTATAAAGTGATAAGCAGTAGATCATCTATTCTTTTAATAAGGAATATGAAGAACATGTATAATATTTATCCACTTTAGGATACAATAAGCAATGTAACATCAACCAATGGTTTTCGTATTTCATCCTTGAGCAAATACGCTACATGGATGATTACATTTTTCAATCATACTTATGTCCTGAGGAGATGAGGTATACCGCTCATGCTCCAATCGACCTCGATTAAGTAAAGCATCGGTACCATACATAGGTTAATGGAAGAGTTGGACTCCATAACCTCATCATTCTTGGTCAGTACAAGATCATATGCAGGACATCTTATGTCTCTGCTAAATAGCTTTCCAGGGTATACTGGCATCTTCACTATAGAGTTATAGCCTGTAGCATATACTCTTTTCAGGATATGGCTGGTAGCCAATGCCTTGTATTGTGGAGTTATGACCCATAGCCATACTCTTATTGGGATATGGTCCATAACCATTCATATGCATAGGATATGACCCTCATTCATTCCTATGAGAATAAGGATATTTTCACCCATTACCCCCACATATTCACAATATGCATTCTAGGAATTCCCATAGGAAAACCTATTTCACCATCACCAATTACTGACGATGATGGATCTATGGTCCGGGCTCTACATGATAAGATTTCACTTGATTAATTAAGTGTATTACATATTCTTTTTAGCATCAGACATGTTTCCAAACATCAATTATTATGACATAAGCTACAAAGAATGTGTAACACTTCTATCAAGTACTTTTCAAACTTTATAGCACATTGGGATATCAATCCCTTATCTCATCATGGGCATTCTCATCACTTATCATCTCATCAAAATGATTATGAAATATGGGTATTCAAACCCTCAGATCATTAAAGAACACTTGTTACCACTTATCAGGTAACTAAAACACCTCATATGACCAAGGTAAACATGATACTTGCTACACAAGCATCTCACATGGCTCTCAAAGCCCATTTAATCTCTTGTTACGTTTTACTAGGCAACAAAACATATTATGGCTCACAAGGTCCATAAAACAATTTCAAGTAAATAACACATCATAGCTCATACCTGGCTATGCTCATCATTTCATGATATCTGTAGGGTTAGTACACATGATAACAGTTATATCAATTACATATCAGCACTATGCAATGTAATGGTAGCATCACTATTCCCTCAATAGAGTTAGGGATTCCATATTCATGTCAATTAGGGATACTCATCTCATTACCCAAAATTAGGGTAAGGGATTATCGTCATATTGCCCAAGATTAGGGTTTCATACATTATAATCCAAAATTAGGACTCCACACACCTTTACCCTATATTAGGGTTAGGATTTCATATCAAGGTTTCATATATCATTACATAGCATCACCCTGGATTAGAGTTTCACATCATGTCTATATTAGGGCTTCACATGACATTACCCTTAATTAGGGTTTCACATCACATCACCCTAGTTTAGGGTTTCACACATCATTATCTTGAATTAAGGTTCCACATGACATCACCCTTGATTAGGGTTTCATGTATCTTAACCCAAAATTAGGGTTTCATGAAGTATCCTCTTAAATTAGGGTTTTACATTATATTACCATGAATTGGAATTTCTCATATCATCACCCTAGATTAGAGATACATCATTACCCTAGATTAGGGTTACACCTAGCATTGCCCTAAATTAGGGTCAGGGATCATCACCCTTCTCAATTAGGGTTTCATGATCTCTTTATCAAGGATCATATCCTAATTACATATTGTATTCATGTTGAGAGTGTTGAGGCTTAACTATTACATGATTATTATACATGTATGAATTCCTCTCTCTCTCATCCTCCCTAAGATATTGATTACTTCAAACTTTATTAGATTAGGTTAACCCATCATTCAAGTACATACATTTAGGGTTAGCATAATGTATTGAGGCATTGCTTCCATAAGCATCAAAGGTTAACCACTCAAAAGGTACTAATCACTTAAGTACCTTGAAGGTACAACCATTGTAATTACCTTTGATCATCAACAATCATGGGGTTGATTGTAGTTACATAGTTTTAATCAATTAGATCTTCAAACGGTTTTGGGGTATTAGACCCGTAAACGGTCTTGAAGTACTTTGTCCTTCAAACTGTCTTTGAATCAATTGCACTTCCATACGGTCTGAAGATCGTTAGACCTTAAACAGTCTTTGTTCCAAAACTTTCAATCAGTCTTAAGATCGTTAGACCATCAAACGGCCTTGATCTCAAAGTCTCTAAACCGTTTGAGACTGTTTGAATAAAATATAATTAATCCCAAATGGTTTTGAAAACTATTTAGACCTCCAAATGGTCAACTCCTTCAAACGGTCAAAGCACCCAAACGGTTTTGAAGTTTAATTTACCCATTCGATCTTGAGATCCATTACCCATTCGGTTTTGAACTCACTTACCCATTCGATCTTGAAGTCAATTAGCCATTTGGTCTTGAACTCAATTACCCATTCAGTTTTGAAGTAAATTACCAATTCGGTCTTGGGTTCAACTACCCATTCAGTCTTGAAACCGAATCAACCCAATCAGTTTTTGAAACTGAATTAGCTCAATCGATTTTGAAACCGAATCAACTCAATCGGTTTTGAAAATCATTTGCCCATTCCTTTGTTGAGGTGTGTTCTAAAGATGACATCATCATCTTCAAGCTTCAAACCTTTGAAATCAATTGGGATTCTTATGGTAATTTCGACAACTAATCAAAAGGAAATCGAGAAAACAGAAAGATTCAAAACATGATGAATAAATTGCAAGTAATAATGACATTTAAGGGTTCAAGTTATATAACTCTCCTTTAAAATTGAATCCAAGCTTCAAGCTTCACGGTCTCAATAGTGGATGAAGCATCCTCAACTTCTAAAGGCTCGTCCTCAAGTCTTTGAGTGAAATGAATGGCTAAGGTTGAAGATTGAATGAAGAAAAGAAGAAATTAAGCATTGAATTTCGATTTCCAAAATGAAATCAAGGTTGAAGTTGACTATGGAGCTTACCTACAGGTTGGGGCACGTCCTCCTATTGCTCCTATTCTCCCTTATGTTCAACCAAAGCAAGGAAAGAAAAAGGAATCGAAAAATCCTTTCATGTTGGTTGAAAATGGGATATATATAAGGGAATTGCAATGAGAGAGAAAGTGATAAATAATTCCTTCAACTCCCAAAATTGGTGCCACATACTCCCCTCCATCCCTTGAATATGAATCCATCTCCCCCACCTTGCAATTCCTCTTCATTATCCATGAATTAAAAGAAAACAAATTAAGCACCTTAACCATTTTAATAATAATATCCAATATTAGTGGATATTACTTTTTAGTTAACTAATGTGAGTGGGTTCTCCACTCACATTAGATATTTAGGTGCCATTGCAAGGCACAAGGACGTTCACACTTATGAAAATTCAACAATAACATTTTTGGTTGAAGGGCAATTCAATTAATATATTTATTTTTGCATTAAATTGAATTAGGGTTTCAATTATGCTTAAATCTTGATTATTTTAATATCAAGATTCTCTCTCCTCTAAAGAGATTCCAATGAGATGCCCTTCTGATTTTCTTGTCCCTAATTGATACCAAGAAAGCTTAGGGACTCTCTAGAAGTGGTATTTTGCATATTGAACCCTAGGTTTTGGGTAAATTGCACATTACACCAAAATTAGGTTTTAATGCACAAACATTGCTTAACAAGCTCTTTCTTGGTGCTCAGGCTAGTGGCAGCCATACCTCTGCATTATTTTCATTCTTGTGATGCTTAAACACTTGAGGAACAATTTACCATGTAACATTTGCAAGTTAACCCCTCAACTTGGGTAATTTTCACATTAGTCCAAAACAAGTAAAACATTGCTTCAACATTATTAAAAAAGGACTAAAATTGAAACATAAGTTCCTCTTGAGCCTTAATTACTTTTCAAAACATAAGAGCAAGCATACAATTATCTTTCTTAAACAAAACATCTAGGGTTAAAGCATAACCCAAGTCAGGGATGTTACAGCAACAACCACTAAGTAAAGGCAAAGGTCTTAACTTTCCACCTGTAAGAACCCATGGCTTAGTTTTTACATCGGTAATAAGACCGATAAGACCATGGTATGAGGATAAGACATGTTATAGATATGGACATGTTGAGCATACTAAACTCTTTTCTTTGAAAAGAAGGGAGGAAATGACTCAACGACCAAGGTAGGCTCGGTAGGACTTATGAAAGTCACAACCCAATAGTGTAAAAAGGCAAGAGCAACAACATGAAATAGCTAGACTCTATGTGTTGAATAAACCTAAAGCGGTGGATGACTGTGAGGGGTAGCAGTCAGAAAGAGCTTTTTCATTTTGATATGCCTTATCTTGATGTTCTCTGATAATCATAAAAAGGATTGCTGTTATGGATTTCCCTATTGGTTGCCCTATAGGGACATAGGGAAGAAATGATGAGAAATATAATTTATGTTATGTTCAGTATTCTTTTAAATGCTCTATAATTGCTCTTATTTGTGTGGAAGAGGATGAGGTGTAGAATTGATTCCTGGAGAAAATCTAGGAATGTTAAATCATATGTTCTTGTTGGTATGAAAAATAAGGAATATGGTAGTAAACAAAGTGCATACTACCTAATCTCAGTACTTGTATACCCTGGCTAGGTATATAATTATTGGAGATAGGGTAAGTATGGAATTCTTAGATTGTTATCCTTCTGATTACTTTGATCAAGTAGTCATTTTGAGACAATCTAGTGAGCATAATGAAACTAGAAATAAGGTATGGACATTTGTATCACATCCTAAGTGGAATCTGATATGATCTCAGATCAATCTATGTGTATGAGGAAATGAAAAGTATAATCCTCATGATAAGAGAATGAGAAAAAGGGAGATGATCATTGTCTGATAAAGCCTATGAGAATAGTAAATACCTTTTCCCATGATGTGGAAATGGCAAATGTGATAAAATCACAAAATGTTCATGAACATGTTAGCCAATAATAAAGAAAGGGATGATGATATAAATCATCCTTATAATTCCTATACTAAATTAAAGGAACCAAAGAGGAAATAAGATTGGAGGACATATGAACAATTGAAAGTTCATGTAATAATTAGAGGAGATGATAATATCTTCTCTTTGATAAACAACCATGGGTAATGATGGGGTGACAAGAGGAATATGTTTCTTTGTGTTCTTTCCTTTCAGGGACATGGCAATCAAGTGGGTCTTATAACATATGATGTGCATCAGTTAAAAGTATTCAATGGATGGATACTTAGAAAAGTATCAGTTCGTCTTGGACTTTAGTTCCAAGATAAATATATGTGGAATAAATAATGTCCCAAGATGAAAAAAAGATCCTTTTATATGTGTGGCTTTGGTAACAACAACAGAGAGATGGAAATAATGAGGATGTGATATGTTCTAGGCACATGTGACGGATACCAAAGTAAGAAATTCTGGTATCTAAAAAGTATCGAGTGGTATCGGAAAGTAAAAACATAACTCCTAATCATATGATTTATGTTGGTTACCTAGAATGGCCAACTATGAAATCAGTCTAGTTACACAAAATAGTATGGATATCATATGTTAGGGGTTTATGCTCTGCATAAACATAACATCGATAAGAATGTACTAATTGAAGGAACAATTGTAGAATCATTTGAGAAAAAGCTTATCAAAGCTAAATATGTATGATAAGACATGTAGTCCCAAGTGGGTGATAAAATGTAACCATAATCTCTCCATGAAAAAGAAATGTTAAAAACTAAGTGGGGTTTGACACCTAAATCATTCAAAGTATTAATAACACTTCTTTGATATTGAAAGTGTTACCTGACACAGAGTTGACTCTACAATCAATAATGAAAAAGACAGTGGAGTATGTGTATTGTGTGGTAGATTGTATGATAATCATGTGTGGAAGAACTTTGTGCTGGTCAAAGTTATATTGCATCTCTATGACATTAATATGTTATGTGCAGACTTGATGATATAATGAATGAATAATATTTGTCTCCTGTTACGTGGGATTTTGGGGACGAAATCCTTGTTAGGGGTTTATAACTTGTAATGACCCTGACCTGGGTTATGAGGTAACCTTGTTTGTTTTGGCTAAGTAAGTTTCTTAGAAATTTAATATAATCCTCTAAGGTGTTTTGCTATCATGTGACACACTTATGTTCCAAGTTTGGTCTTGATTGAATGTTGTTTGAGCAATGTTCCTTTGTTTTGGACCAAAGTGCAATTTACCCAATATGAGGGGTTATGTTGCAATATGTCATATGTTGAACATGCCTCATGTGTTTTAACATCATTATAGAGATAATGATGCAAGTTTGTCACTTGTGGAAAGCCCAAATTCCAAGTTTGGACTTGTTTAAACAATGCTGGTACCTTGTGCACCAATTTTGGTACAAATTGTAATGTACCCAAAATGTGGGGTTGATATGCAAATTACCACCTCTAGAGTGTCCCTACTCCCTCCTAGTATCATGTAGAGGATATATAAATAAGGATACGCCATGTTTGATTCCATTATGAATGGTGGTTATCTTGGTGATGAAATGACCACGAAAAGGGTTGAATATGAAAGCTTAACTTGAGTTGTATCAAGTTGAAAAGCTTATATATGAGTGCCTATCAGCCAAGGATCCATAGGAGGAGCCTCATATAATTTTGTGAAATCTTGGCAAATTCCATGTCATGCAAAGCACCTCAAGGAGGTGAGTTTTGTCGGGTTACAACTTCCTTAGTAAAGTTGTGACGAGTTGTGCATAAAGTGATGAATTAATTGATATATCATATTCAAAAGGATATGTAATGGACGAATCTTTATACCTAGATGATCGTCAACCATTTTGCATGTCACAATAAATGTTGATGCATTCATGTACACGTGTAATCCATGCATGGACACGTCGCACCTACTAGCTCAAATTGATGACACCTCATTTTTACCTTCCTTCATGAGCAACAAGTATATATACCCCTAGTTTCACCTCTTAGTGGACTTTTTTGGATCTTACCACCCTCCTTCCCTATGGTATCATGCATAGGGTCCATGTATCATGCATGAGTAATGTTGTATCATGTATAGGTCTTTGGATATCGCCCACAGCAAGAGCATATCGACCAAGAAGGGTGAAATCAGTCATAGTGAAGTGTTTTTGGTCCAAAGTGAGAGGGATATCGGCCACAAGTGGTGGCATATAGTGCAAGGGTTGTGAGGTATCATTCAAAGGTGCTAGAAAAAGAAGGATCTCAATTCTTAACCATAAGGTGAAGCCATGATCATCTTCAACCTTGGATTGAAGCATGATTTTAGGGTTTTGATCTTCCTTTCTTTTCTTCTTCACCAATTGCTTATCCATGGTGATTACTTGTATATGAAAGAGTTGTGAACGAGCCTTGGACTTTTGATAAAGTCATATTCAACCTTAGGAATGTGGAGCTTTGGAGCTTGGAGCTTGGAGCTTTGAAGTTGTTCTTAAGGTGGGTTATATAACTTGAACTCAACCATGTCATTATTCATCACCTAAATTGCTATAGTTAATGAATTACTTTTAATTCTGAAATTTCCTGAAATAGTTGATGAAATTATGAGTTCTAGTAGTTTCTTAGACATGTTTCCATGAACTAGCACTGTTAGCACGGAGGTCTAGAGCTAGAAGAATATGGTATCACTTTGCAAAAGTGATATCAGGTTCAAGCTTATACACAGATAACTCTAACCTGATATGCTTACCCGATATGCAAGTATGATAGGAAGTCAAGTATAGACTCCTTACATGATAAAAGGTTAAGTGTATACTTGTAAGTTAATATGAAACCCTAATTTGGGTAACCTGATATGAGTGAAGAATAGTAAGTGTTATTGTACGATATGGTAGCCCGATACACAACTCTAGATGACATGTTGCCCATCATGGACAAACCTAGTTGATGTCTAGCCCAACATGGTAATGAGTTGATACATGTTAAACACCATGGGAGACACATACATGTACCACATTCCCGTCACAACCAACCCTAACCCGACATGGGTGTTGCAACCCAACATTTGATGGTGTTGCCCAATATGGCTTGGTGCCCTTCACTCCTATCGACTTGTATAATGGGTTTAGCCTGATATGGAAAACCCTAACCCATCATGGCCAACCCTAGACGGTGAGCCTCCCTATATGGTGATTGAATACACCTTTAGCCTGACATGGTGATGGCTTAATACCTCATGCACGACATGGGTAACATATACAAACACCTCTAGCCTGATATGGTGAGTGCTCATACACCTCCAACACGATATGGTGGTGTCTATACACCTACAACCCGATATGGTGAACATATGCACACCTATGACCCGAGACACCTTGTAAAGGTGAGGGAAAGACACTCTTAGGAGTGATGAGTGTAACACCAAGTAATGGTGTGGCTAATACTTTGATAGGTGAAACACCTAAAGTGATTAATAATGGACAACCTTATATCAACAATGCCTCAACCAGAGATGAGTCCATATCAATTGATGATGGTTAGACAATTTAGATGTGTGACTTATGACCAATATACTACATGATAAATGTGATTAGCTAGTGCATAAGGTATTACGATGGGACATACCCTAATACATGATAAGTTGATGAACTTAAGTAAGTTTAAAGTGATGAGGGATGTGATACATCAAGACATGATAAATATCACATCCAGCACGTCAAGGTTGATATGCCTTGATGTATTTTAAGTCCAATATACTTGGATGAGTAACACATGAAGTGTGTCATGTCAATTGTTACATAGAGATGTAATGAGATTAATGCACTTTGATAAGTGTAGGCTTATATCCCTTGAGAAAGGGTTAAGCCAAGTTAATGAAGTATTATGCAATCAATATCCTAGTGAGCATGAGAGAGAAACTCATGCCTTGTGTTGATAATCATTCAATGATAAATGATGAGAACAAATAAGTATGATTTAATACTTATGATATCAATGTAAACTCCTATATGTGTGGAGCAATGAATTAGGGTTTGGATTAATAATATGAACATGAAACCCTAATCGGCTATAAAGGGAAACCCTAACCCTAATGATGGGAAGGTTGCATTTCTCTTGTTGCATAATCCTTGTAAGGCATGCTATTTACTTGTATAACAAGTATAATGATTAATGGCCTTGTGAGCCATGTGAATAAGTTGTTGCCTAATGAGAGGTGACAAGATGTGTAATGGCCTTGTGAGCCATGTGAATAAGTTTTTGCCTAATGAGAGGTGACAAGATGTGTGCTGGTCTTGTGAGCCATGAGAATACTTGTATAATAAGTGAAATTAATACCTTGGTCTAAGGACCTAGAGGTAGTGGTTACTTGTTAGAGAGGTAACAATGCCATGTTATAATCTAAGGGTTTGAATACCCAGATCCAGTAATCATGATAATGAAGAGATGAGAATTCCCAGTAATGTGATAAGGGACTAAGATCCCAAGTATCATGTGTTTTAAAGATTCGGAAAAGTATGTGATAGATATATTACACCTTTCTTTGTAGCATTTTTTGTGACTAATAATGATAAGTTGTTTGATGCTAAAAGAATGTTGTAATGCATGTAATATATCATTAGAAACTATAAAACGTTGCCCTAACCATTGATCCATCAGCGTCAGGATTTGCTGAATGGTGAAATGGGTTCCCCACGACATAACCCAGAGTGCATACTTTTGAGTATGTGAGGGTGTAAGTATGGATGACCATGTGTGATCTGATCCCCTTACAAGCCCGAAATGAATGGGGATTTGGCTATATGTCATATCCTAGCTCGAGTGAGACTTCGGTCGTAGACTCTTTGTAGAGAACAGTGAACTGGCCTGTGGCTCAGAGTATGGTGCTTGTGTCGCCATGACTTAGAGATTTCATAAATTGGGGATGGTTGTGAGTAGATGTTTCCCCTAAGAGAGTGTAGTTGACGTTGTAGCTCTAAGAGAGGATGCCCATGTACCCCGCCACACCTATTTAGAAATGACACAAGATGTCCTGCTTGTGGTCTCGTACTGACCGAGACAAGTGAGGTCATGGCAACCGACTCTCCCATTGACCTTGTATGGTACTGACTTGTGAGAAGTTTTTGGTCGGTTGGAGATGAGCGGGGTACGCTTCATCTCCTCAAGGCATAAGTGTGATTGTAAAATATGTTCAGCCATGTAGCATATCTGCTTAAGGATCGAATATGAGAAACATTGTTTGATGTGCAATGTAGTTATACATCTTAGTGGATAGATGTTATTTATGTTTCTTTACATTCCTTGCAAAGTAGATAGATGGTTTATAACTCTACCATGGGTAGATGCAATGTTCTCCTAAAGAAAGGAGAATATCTTATTATGTTCATACAATGATTAATACTACCTATTAATATAAAAGAACCTCTGCTCAATTATAAATGCTTAATCTATGATAATAATATGGTCGAAAGAGAGTTATATCTCTCGCTGGGACAACTGTCTCATCCCGTGGGATCCACATTTTTTTAGGTGGACATGCACGGGGTGGCGAAGATCTTTCTATAGAGGAGGAACAACAGTTGAGGCAGTAATGACAACTCAGGTTGAGTGTACTGTCTGTCATGTCTTGTAGATAGAAGTCCTATGTTTTGTCTCTATACTCTCAGGTAATTGGAGTTGGTTCATTATGGTTTCATGAACAATCTGAGATTTTGTCTTGTAAGCCTCGAGGTTTTATGTTTCTCCAATATGTGCTTTGCAAATTTTAGTCATTTCAATTTGTGTCTCTATGCTATGTATTTTTGCTCCTTGACTATGTAGTTCTCTCTATGCTTTCCCAATGATTGCCTTATTCTGGCTGACCAACTTGCCTAGCATGTCTTCAATGCAGTCTGTTTTTCTGGGGCCCCTGGCTTGTTGGTATTGTTTTTGCAGACCACCTTTATGTTGCTTAGCTTACTACATTTGAGATGGGTCCTTCTCAAAGTTGTTAGGACTTCTTCATAAAAAGTTTGTATATTTTCTCCAGGAGTATTTATTTCCTATCATGTGGTTTTGTTGTTGAACACAAATGCACTCCTCATCTTCTCCTCTAGAAGAGCTTCCATCCTTCTGACATAGCTTCTTGGAGATCAAGTCTAATTTTTCATTCAATGCATAAATCACCTTGGACTCTCGAAAACTTTTAATGGTTGTTGGATGTTTATGTTCTTCTCCCCATGATGGGTTTTTCGACATGTTTTTTAGGATCTCATGATATTTGGATGGCTTATTTTTAAGGAAGAATCCTATACCTACACTCTCCAATATGGTCCTTTTACCCTGATGCAGCCCATAATAAAAAATATTTGCCTGGCCTAACAAGTGAATGATGAGGGACCTTCCTCAGTATGTTATGGAACCTCTCTCATGCCTCAGAATATGACTCCTATGCTTGTTGTTTAAAGTTGTAGATCTTCTTGAACAGCTCATTTTTCTTTTGGGGTGTAAAATATGGCTCAAAAAAGGCATCTATCATTTGTTCCCATGTTTCAATGCATTCATCTTCTAGGTTATAGAATAAAGACTTGTCATTGCCTGCCAATGATGATGGAAAGATATTTAGATATGTCATAGTATCCAATAGTCTATTGGTTTTGACCATGTCGCAACTTTTAATGAAATTATGGATGTGTGTCATCGAGTATTTAGTGTTGTGGCCATGGAAAGCATGTCACTTGACCAATCACACCAATCTTGGATCAATCTTGTAGTTGTCAACATTTCTGGCTTGTCTTTTTATTGGTCCTCATTGGGTTGTTGAAGAATACACCTTGATCTTCTCCCAAATTGTATGCTCTTTTTCTATGTCACCCATCTATGTTGGTTCTTCTAGTTCCTCTAGAGGTGGTGTTGGAGTAGGTAGTGGTGGACTTTCAATTAGCCTTCCCACTAAAATACCATACCTAGTTTCCTGGTGTAAAAGTTCCACATGACTAAATCCCTGTGGAGACAATTGCTCGTAGTCCTCAGATCTGATGTGCACCGTACACTAGTACCTGAAATTGTTTAAAACAATGTGAGTATGGACACTAATGATTGAAGAAATGATATTTAAAATTCATCTTGAAATGATAAAAAGAAATATAAAAAGTGTGGGGTAGAGTGTACGATTACAATACTTGTAGTGTTGGATTTTCCATTTCCCCGACAATGGTGCCAAGAACTTAATAGGTATTTTCTATACGCCCTAAAATGCAAGTGCATACTATCAGAGTAATATAGGCTAATGAGGCCCCAATATCGAACATGAGGAAACATAAATCCAGAAACTATTACTAACTACAATATGATCATCTAGACTGAAAAAGACCTTAATTGAAGTTTAATTAACTAAGGATGTAGAAATTGAATCTAAAATTACTGGTGATTGATCGCAATTGAATGAAATTCCTTAGGATTATGGTTTCACCTCGATTAACATTGCAATTAAAAGTACAACATCAATAAACATATCTCCTAACCCTAGACTAAGAGACTATAGCAAGAATTACCTACTCTGAGGGTGTAATTCACTACCTAATCTAATTCCAATCCCACTCTCATATCAATTGTGTTATTAGTTAGGTGCTTTATTGAAACCTCTAAGTGATCTCCTCATATTCGTAAGCCAACTTTCTTAAAGGGGTGCTATAAAACATGTATTTCTATGAATTCCTAACAAGTAATTCCCTTTCTTGAAACAATTACAAGTCTAATTAACTACCTATGGTGATCAAGCCTGGATAGTTCATGACAATCTCATAGAAATAAGTCTAGAAATTAAGAGAAATTGATATATTAATGCATTAAAGTCAATTACAATGCATAAGTGAGCTACTCATGGGTCTTAAGGAATAACGGGCTTAGCCCCGCACGTTTTTTATGGTTGAAAACATAGGAGAGAAGAATAAAAATGTGGAAAACATTAGTAAAACTAAAGAATTCTTGAAGAACACGGTATAAATGATCCCCTCTTGCAAACGTGCTAATTTGCTACCTTTTGACTGCAAATTCGTCCGTTGGAAGTGTCTGGATCGTCTAGAATGAGGTCTTATTCTCATATTTCTCCTCTGCTTGCTCTCGGCTGCCATTCAATGGAATAGAATGTGATTCTCAGAGTTGGATGAATTCCCCCTAAGTCATAGTAGTGACTTAAGGAGAAATAAATTTCAATCGTCAAACTAAATGCTATCTTCAAATCTGCATGATCCCAATGTGCTGGTACTACTGACCTAGGTTTCAATACTACTGACTCTCTCGATAGTTATGACCACCTAGGAAGTTTTTGGTACTAATGAGCTTGATGTCGATAGTAATGAGTTGCTTCGATTAATCTTGAAACCAACAATGTAATGTTGTCGGTAGTATCGACTCCCAAAGTCAATACTACCGAGAATTCTCAAATTCTTCTTTTCATCTCTAGGGAAATGTCAGTACCACCAACTCCAAATTCGTTAGTATCGAGTTGTGTAGATTCTGGTGAAATTACCTAAATTTCACCAAAATCTGAACATAATCTCTTAAAATTCATTAAATCATTCGAAAATAGTAAAATTACATTTATTTGATGAAAATAAGTATCATAGGATAATGGGAATAAATCATGCACAAATTAACATGAAATTAAACAAAAAGTGCACAAAAATCAATAATAAATAGCCTATGAAAATGACAAATATCCAGTGCATCAAGAACCACCTTTATGGAAACCTTATTCGAGGTCACGGTGGATGATGTCAAAGTACATTGAACGACATGTGATGTGTGTAGTGATTTAAAGTCTAAGAATGAAAATCACCACCATCACCAAGGAAGATGATTCTCACTATCAATCCATGGTCTCCATGTATCACTCTCAAGGTGGGTCTTCCTGATACACTATTCTCTAGCAAGTATCTATGTGTTTAGTTTGCTATCACATATCATGACTTTACGAGATTTTGTCATCAAGAAACACACACTCTAGTGTTATGTTCTATTATTGTCTAGTTAGATTCAACAATAACATCTAACTAGGGACGTAATAAGAATGTATCTACTCTTAGCGTATGTGTGATCTCAGTTTTTAGGTCATCAACCTGAAGACATTAATTTAGTAACATCACTCATTATACATTTATTATGTAATGTCATTATTTCATAACTAAATATCACAAAATAAGTGGAAGATTGCATTTATTATTAATGAAATCATTTGTAAGATATGCCATTACAATCATCATATGATTGAATCTCTAGGCACACGTACCAACATAAATGGCTAGATTTACATGTTGTCTGCCTTTGCCTCCTTCCTTGATTACCTAATGAGAGTCTAACAGAAATATTCCTATTGAAGTATCTTAAAACCTAGCATAATTCACATTTGTGAATGCCTTATCTATGAACTTTGATGAGAACACCCCAGTATACTATAGAGTCACCAATAGCTTGCTTTTTTGGTCATGTCAAATGGTGTACATCATGCGCCAATGATGTGGCTTCCATGTGGCATCCACATTCATCTTCACCATACCATGTGGGGTTATCTTCCAGCTTTCCACCTCCCTCGATCATGTTCGTGTTGTAGGTTTATTGTTGACATTGTGATAGGCCTTGTAGTGGGCAGCCAAGTTCTATAAACCAATGAGTAGATCGAGGATGAAGACTGGATCATCTTATTAAATTTGCTTATTCCTCAAGTTCTTAAGAGTTTCTACTAGTTATGTATATTGTTGTCATGATTATCAATTACCTTCTCCTTTATTTTGCCAAACATTTGAAGGCTCTTCGCACCCATGTGATGTATCTTACTTATTTCTATGTTGTACATATCTTTATTATAGAAATTTAATAGTTCATATTTCAAACAAATAGTCATACGGTCTAAAATATTTGCATAATTTGGAAGATGAATACCTTGACAAGTAACATGATCTATGATATAGAAAAAGGAAAAATCACCCTTCTTTTTTTGGAAATGATCATATACTTGAAAGATCTTTTGTTTGCCTTTTAATGGAAAAGTAAAGATCTAATTATTCATGACCCACACAACATATACTTGAAGGAAAAGATACAATAAAATAATATACATCCACTAAGAGTGCGAACAAAACTCCCAAAGAAACTCATTTTTGGATGAAAAAAATATGTATTGATTATTGACAATGAATATGAAAAGTAGCATTTATAAAATGATGCATTCAACCTAAGAATGTAGCGGTGATATGAAAGTTATGTATGATGGTGTTTGTAAGGAACATGACCTGAGAGGGAATCCAATCTAGACTAAATTGAAGAATAAAACCATTCAATCCCAAAAAATTAATATGTACGATGGAGAGATGAAATTTAATTTTCAAGTTAAATGATACACGAAGAATATGAATGTAAAGTAGTGGAAACTTAATTTTTTAAATTGCCACAAAATATTTCATACATATTGTTCCTCACCTTAAAAGAAGTATTACAAAACAAAATGCTACATATATCTATACACAAAACCAATTACAAAAGTCAACCTAACTATCCCATGCTATGCTCAAGGCCAAACTCGTGTATATGATCTTTAGAGTCATTATACTCAAAACATGTATACCTAGGTTGTTTGGGTAAAATGCCCAAAAATATATAAGGAAAAAGGTATGTATCACAAATACTAGTATTTCTTCCCAAATAAGAACATGTGCATAATAAGGACTTCAATTCGACAACATGTTATTCTTTCTTATGTATAGGATGACCATGCACAAGATTTTCTTTTCACCATTCCTATTGATGATCCTAGAATATCCATAACCCTAGTTCAATACATATCTATTCTATATTAATGTCTTTTAATTCTACTATATCCTAGCAATGAATTTTGACTACTATGTCATTCTGCATAGCTTGATCCCTTTGGTAACCATGTTGTACACTATTGGATCATCCTGGATTCAACTTTCACCATGATGTTGTTCGGGACTCCCTTTTGATATTGTTTCTCATGTTGGGATAAAAGATTTTAAAAAAGGTTCTACTCATATTATTTTGTTCAGGACATGATGGTTTCCATGCTCAGTGACCTGCTGACATCTTGTTATATGATTGGATTATGGAAAGTACACTTGTGTTAATCAAACTAGACAAGCACGAGCTTCAAGGAAAGACAAGCAGATTTGGATGAGGATTCACATAAAATTTGCAAGCATGATGTTTCATGTGAAGCAAACAACAACTATTTTCTGTCATTTACATTTGATAACTTTGGGATGCTAGCTAATGACTCAGTTTATGTCATGTGGCGCATCCAAAATATCACAAATAGAAATGTATTAATGTCATTGTCAACATCTTTAGATTTTGTATTTCAATCATTGGGATTTTCCATCCAAAAGGGATTGTCGGCCCAATTTGTAGCTCATTCCTCTATGAAGGCATTTCTTTAAAACTAATTGTTGATTTTTGTATGCATATAATCAATAAAAAAATTACAAAAGAGGGTGTTTCCACAAAAGATGGCTATAGTAATTGGGTAACCTCAAGGGAAAGTAATCAATAGAATAAATAAATAAATGATGATTAATAAAATATTGATGCATTGTCATCTTGGAGCAATAATTCCTTAGCAAGGAATTTCTTATCTTTTTACATTTCACAAATAACAACAAATAAAAAGTACATGTAGAATATGGTAAAGACTAGAATAATGTAAAAGTATGGTTAGGAAACTATAAACAACAAGCCATGATAGGAGAAATAAAACCTCAGTGACCAACATATAAAATATGAAGGGGGATCAAAACCCTAGTGTATATCATGAGATATAAAACTTAGTGTCTAAGTATATACCTTGTGGTAGGGAAATAAAACCTAGTGATTGGCATGTGAAAAGCCACATCAATGCCTAAAACATAATTAAATGACTAATAAATATTATTAGTCGAAATTTCTCATGCATAATATACTAGGAGAGATCACAAGTTCAATATAATTAATATTGAAGTACAACAAGGGATAAAACCATCAAGAATATGGAAATTGGAGTCACAATATTTGTATTAAAGTGAAACATGTTTTTGAGTAATTGACATTGGAGGAATCAGTGGATACAATTTAGGTTCCAAAAGGAATTCAAAGTACTCAAAAATAGAAGTGCCAATTGAAATATGCCTCATTATTAACAATTTAGTGTTTGGGTATTATATGCCAAAATAAAATCTGAAAAAAATCACATAGAATAGGGAAAAACATGAAGGTACACATTTGTAGCATATGTTCCATAATTTGACTCTCAATTCACCTAGAATTATATTAATATGAATTTAAGGTTCATTTGCACCAAAGTGGTAAATCCTATATAATAGTTACAAAATCAAAACCATTATATAGGTAATTTCAACATTTGAAAATAAAATTTCCATTTTCTAATATTTATGCTTTTTCTAAGAATTTTCTATCTAAACTCAATTATTAAATTATTATCCAAAATTATGGGGGAAATACCATATTGCCCTAGCATATGGTTTTGTAACCATGTACCATGAAGGGGATAGTTTGTCCATTTCACCACTAAAAACACAACATAGAGAGAAAGTGCTTCGAGGGATAAAAGACTTATTTTCCCCTCCTAGCTGAATAAGGAACATTAGCATTAAAATTCCTACTCGATTACTATGTTTCTTCACGGTTCACCCTCAAAGAATCCATGGAAACAAAATAAAATATTATTCTACACCCACAAAATTAGAGGGAGATCTGGAACGAATGAGACCCCAAGGGTCAACATCAGAGAGTTTCATGTAAAATTGCTAGGTGAACAAGCACAAAATCTAGACAAAACAACGTCAAATCAAGAAATAGGGACATTGAAGAAGTGTTAATCATAGAGAAGGTAGATGAAGGAAATAATTGAACCAGAGAAGTTCATTGAACAAGTTTGGAGGCAACCATAGAATAACTAAGAAAAATGGACTTAGTTGGTTGTAGTTGAATTCAGGATGCATTTCCTTGCTATAGAAAAATTGGTTAATGAGATCTATCATCTTGAGATAAAGTACAAGAGGAATAAGCTCCTTTACCATCCTTTGAGTCATTAAGGTGAATTCTACTATTTTCTAAATCTAATGATGGATAAAAGAATAAAAGGATAAAAGAAAATCCCATAACAAGCAAAAAGAAAAAGAAATAGATGATAATTGTGTGTACATGATGGAATTATGTAGAATTCTCTAGAAAGTGGCATGGATAGACAATGTTACTTTTTTTTTTTCAAATGGTTTATAATAATAGCCAAAATAAATAAAATGGAAAAGAAAGAAAGAGGAAATGATGTGTTTTAATGCTTGAAATATGCCTTATAAGAGGAACACTTGGATATTAAGAAAAGTATCTTTTCATTTCGAATCTTGGTCCCAATATTTTCCCATGACCAGATAAAGTCATTCCAGACTTTCCCAAAAAAGTTGGAAGAGGAAAAGGATAATGGTAATTATAAAGGTGATGCTCTATAATCTAACTATATGCGCAAAATACACTTTCCTTATGGGAAATGTTTTGCTACTCAAGTTTCTTTTTATCGAATGGAGTCGGCCAATTCCAAAGAAGAAAGGAATAAGTATTCTTCAAGATTTTTAGTGTAAGAACATATATAATCGTGAAGAGAGAATATGGAAAGGATTAAAGTAATTTCCATCCAATGAAAATCATGTGTACATTTTATCACCAAAACAACACCTAAATAGGAATGGAAAATCAGACTTCCTCCTACAGCCACCCCCTCTCTCTTGCTTTCTTTTATTGTGGTATCCTTTAGGGCCTACCCTTGCATGCATATATATAGAGACTCCAGAACCATCATACACTCAGGCCTCATCGTTAAAAGGAGAGTAGGGTTCTAAAATTGTGATGCTTAGATGATCTATGTAGGTTTTCTCCACATTGGCCTGCAATGGTCGCTACACTCATAATCACAATACCCTAACCTACATAAGGATGCCTGCAGCCACCTAACCATGAGACAGAACCCCTTAGTGTCTTCGTTGCCAACAATCATAGACACTCATGTGACTACAGACGCATGAACCTATGGTTTTCATGATCATTTTTTCAAAGAAGAAGGCCCTAACAACAGAGATATGAAAATGGAGATTATATTAGGCACCTCCACAGAGTCACCCCTCTCTTTCTATGATGTTGAAAGTGGCCCTTATGTCCTGTCCACACATAAGCCTAGGCAACATGATGTCATCGCCACCATGAATAATGAAGTGGAACCCTAGTGATAGATGTGATGATGTAATATCGAGAGGTCATGGGTTCAAACCCAGGTGATGGGATGAATGAATAGCACCACCATGATTATCGCCGACCACCGATGTTCGTGGCCAGCAGTCATATGACTTCTATAGATCCCTACGGGAGTTCCTGTGACATCCCACTATCACACAGACAAAGAAATGCCACATGAAAATGTACGGAACCGTCATAAACATCATATTACCAAAAACATGGGTTAAATAAAACGGATTGCGGAAAACTTATAAGAAAGGAACTATTACAACTAGATCCACATCCTGCAAAGAAATATGTTATATAAATATACATCAACCTTGATATATGTCCACAACTCATAGGACCCAGATGTCTCATAAGCACAAAGAGTTCACCACCAATTTAAATATAGAATAGGCCACATCAGGCCAACAACAGGATAAACAAGCTACATCAACTATACATCTTGAAACCTCGTCAAAACACTTCCAAGGACCTGCGAGTAAAAGGATGACTCTAGGACTCTACTAAAAAACACCCAACAACAGTAGCAGTAGATCCAACCTTGCTTTCTACTGTTGTTCTGGCTTCTCAGCTGCAACCTCACGACTACCACAACGTCCAGCTCGATCACCTAAAGAGGTTTTAAACCAACAGGGTGAGACACACAGTCCTAGAGAGAAACATAACCCCCTCCAAAACTATAAAACCTCAAACGAGAGCTAGAACAGATAGAACATGTAACTGATATAAGAAGATCATATATGAGCAACATACTGAGCATAACTAACTTGTTATAACATCTTACTAAGATATCCAGGAGGCATATAACTAGATATTTCTTATGGAACATGATTGACAAGATAAGTTATATAAGAACTTATCATAACATATAAGGAACATGTAAGTAACTGTGAGATAAAATTAGGGCAACTATACAAACAAGGCCTCAACTAATGTTCCATGTTTTGCTCTAAGCAATATATACTATACGGCTGGATTACCATTTATTATGCCCTGAGGAAGTGAGATGTACCTCTCAAATCCAACCTTCGGTTGTGAAACCCAAAGCCGGTGCTATACAAGGTCAATGGGAGAGACGGACACCATGACCTCACCTCCTCATGGTTAGTGCACGATATCCAAAGTAGGACCATAGTCTCTTTCTTAAGTGGCCTCAGCCACACAGGGTCAGGCTACCCTCTACCTAACCCACCATGGTACAGGTGTCGGTGCTAGAAAACCGAACCACAGGCCTATTCACCGTGCTCCGTCATCACTGAGCCATGAGCCTGTTCACCATGCTCTATCACATATCATGAGCCATCGGCATGTTCACCATGCTCCAACCACACTGAGCCACGGGCCTGAAATCGTTCTCTAAACATGCACTACTACTTAGGGCATAGGCGCACCCCCCATATTCAATAATATGTGTTCCAGGTGAACTCTTAGGAGAACCTATTTCACCATCACCAAACTACTGATGATGATGGATCTATGGCCAGGGCAAACTACATGAAAAGTTCCTCTGTAATTAATTAATGCATTTTAAGTGGATTGCAAGATTCAACCAAGTTATGTAACATGCAACTATAACAAGAATGAATAAACATCAAACACATTATCTTGTGTTACCTTGCCACTAAGTGCAATCAACATCATCCTGATCCATCACAAGGATCCAACGTCACATGTTACCACTTGGCCTCTTGCCAACCATCAAGATACATCTCAAGGATCAACATTAAAGGGACTCAATCCCATCATCAAGGCATGCATTGACATTCCATGGGAAACACCCATCATACACCATTGGGTTCATCACAACCCTTGATATTCCACATCATATCATTATTATGCCATCTTCATGGCCTCATCTTACAAATGTTACCTGCACGGTTAGTGAAATCACAATGGAGAAATGATACTTGTATAAGGAACATTTACAACTCCTTACTTTATTATGAGAGTTAACCATGCAATATGGATGAGTATATCAAAGCATAGTATTCTTATATATCAAGAGTACAACTGCACATACTAAAGCATAACAAGCATTAGGGTTACCAATCGAACACAAGGTACAACCCTCACTAAAGGTACAACATCTCTCACCAAGGAGTGTGACACCCCGTACTATCGGTTAAGCATACAACTAACTACCACTTAGTGTATCGGTCAGCACTATCAGCCAACACCCATATCGGGCAAGGCACAAGCCAGCTGATATCGTGCAGCATAGCAAGAAACCTGTAACACCCAAACATGCAACGTAACATCTTGTCGGGCAAGAACCTAACGTGCAACGCCCGTGATGGGAAACGCTGCAGCACCACCAAGAAGCACGTCACAACAGAGTGTTGTGCAACACCATCTAAGAGAATGGCATGCAAGGCACCAACAGGCCCAAACGTCCAACACAACCCCATGTTGAGGGAACAACACTTCAGCCATCTACTATATCACCCAACCTTAGCTCATGGGGAAGAGAGGGATATCAGGCAACACTACCCATCATGGGTATCGTGCAAGGTAAATCTATATCGCCCAACACAAGGGTCAGCACACTATCAAGAGTTCATATCGGTCAAAGGGATCAACAAGACACCAACCTAACATATCGTCCAAGCTCCACCCTAGGACGGGGATATCGGTTTAGTAAGGGTGTCGGGTTACACCTCATCTCGGGTTGGACCTCTTCAACCTCAAGACCACCACCAAACCCTAAATGATCAAGGGAGTTGGCTAACCTCTCAACAACTAAATGAGAGTGGTTTTGCACAACCACTATCACATATCAAGCAGATGGGTCATCACCATATCGTCCATCCCACAACCAGGTCAAACGCAACCCTAGCCTCACCCTTTCAAATAAATGGTAAGAGAGGGGTATTCCTCAAGCTCAAGAGTGTAGACTCACCTCTCAACAACTAAGGGGGAGAGGGGTTTTTCCCATACAACTATAGCTCAAGCTCACCTCTCAAGACCAAGGAGAGAGAGGGGTATTGCCTCACGGAAACACTACAAACACCTTTGAACTAAGGAACCCTAAGCTCATCTCTCAACTTAAAGTGAGAGAGGGGTTTTTCTCAAGATCCCTTAACCCAAAGGGGTAGGTCGACACATAGGGAAATCGACACACCACATATCATCCAACAAGATCTAGGGCACATAATGGGCAGCAACATAACCGACTAAAACAAGGAGCATTAGTAAAAAGATATGTAAGGTCGATCAAGATGACATAGTAATGCAAAATGTAAAATAGTTAGTATATTTAGGGTTAGGAGTTATGTAACCCACCTTAAGCACAACTCCAAGCTCCAAGCTTCGGCCACAAACAAGAGAAGGAAAGCAACAGGATGTATCGGCCACCACCAAGGAGAAAATAGCAACAACAACAGCTATATTGGCCACCTCCTCTCCTTCCTTCTTCTAATTCTTGGCCAGCATGGGAGAGAAAATGGCTAAGGGGCAAAGAGATCCCAAGCAAGAGAAAAGAGGGAGATATATAGAAGAGGGTAAAAGGTAGGAACAAGCAAGGTGTCATCCTCCCTAAGAACGCTTGTCCATAGCCTTTTCCACCTTGCTAGAAACAAGCACCAGTGTCCATAAGGGGTGACACAAACGATGCTAGGTGGAGGGGTGTGTGTTGTCCAACATGGAAACCCATCACACCCATCATAACCCTCTGGCCGATACGCCTCCCTTGCCCGACACACCATGGCCGATACAAGGCACCAAGCTCTCCCTTGCCCGACACACTCAAGCAAGGAGGAAGGGCTTCAAGCCCAACAACAAGCCCAAGCTTAAACAAGCTCAAACAAGGCCCAAATCAACTCAAGCAAGGCAACCAAACCATCCTATCAACCCTAGAGGATGAAAGGAGAGAGAAAGATATCTCTCAAGGTGACAAAATTGCACATCAACTCTAGAACTTGGGCAATTTGCAAGTTGCACCTCAACCTCTCAACATAGCACAAACAAACCCTAATCACAACTTAGGTGATTAGGCAAGCCTCTATACACAGGGTTTAGGCAAAGCAAATAGGGTAAGCCCAAAATGGAGGTCAGGGTCCTTACAGTTCCTTACCTCCTTACGACCATTGAAGATCAGGCTGGAAAAAGACAAAATCACATCCAGTCACCCTGGGTCAGGATCAAACTCCTCCGTGAGGTGGGATATGACCAGTGGCTAAAGGACCACAATGTTCTTGAACTTATACTTCCCTACCAAGGGAAACAAGGTAATTCTTCCCCTATTCTTTTGTTGGTCAAATAACAAAAAGAAATGTGTAAATAGCTAACATGTCCTCCCTTGAATAGTTAGATATCTAATTAATTTGCGTAAATTGTATACATTATTTGGAAACTCAGATCTAGACAAATTATTTATGAAAATTGATCAAGAAAATACATGAAATCCAAGAAAAATATAATCAGGACCTAAATCTACTTCTAGTTTGAAAAGTGCCTAAAGTTGGCATCTTTAATGTAGATTAATGAACTAGAACCCTAATTTCTATTATTTGATGATTATAATATGTCCAATTGATATTGATGATAAAAGATTGATCTTGTATGAATAAAAAGAGAAACTTGAAAGTTATGTGAACTTAGCAACCCATAATTTAATAAACAGAGTTTCCTTAAAATAAAATGTGTAATTAATAATGAATTAAGATTTCCTTGAATAAAAGGTGTAATTAATGATGAATTACGGTTTGTAAATCCAATAAACGTGAAAAGTGGAAACTAGGGTTTAGGAAGCCAAAAACCTACTGAAACCCTAAAGTTGACCTAGTAGCCTAAACTTCAAACCCAAGTCAGTCTTAATGACCATTTGGATAAAATAACGATGCATGGGTGTATTGCTTTATCTTTTCGGATAGAATTGCTTGGTTCCTTGTTTGTCTAATCCTGGTTGATCTTGTTAGGACTTCAAGTTATTGTTGAAACTTGTATGTGGTTATGACTATGGCTAATCGCTTTAGTTTTTTGGGGTTTTCTGAGGTTTTACTAGATTGCTTAAAACTATCTGTTTGGATGATATTTATTTGTTGCAAACTTTAACGTCACTATGGCTGACACTAATTATGATTATAACTTGCTCGAACCTTGCTTACCAATTCTGGAGGTTTGAAAATGGAAATGAATGACAAGTCATGATGATGACTTAAGACTAGGCCCCAGATTGGGAAGGTCATATACAGTTATACTAGGCCCTAGATTGGGAAGGTCATATAAGGTCAAGATCAGGCCCCATATTGAGAAGGTCATATAATTCCAGGCCCCTGAATGGGAAAACCAACATGGCACCTGGGCTCCAGATTGAGAAGGTGGCCTTTTCGTCCACTACAAGGCCAACAGCTTGAAAGGGTATCCCAAAGTTTAAGTAAAAACATGTCAAGACATTATGAAGAAAATGATAATTTTGTTTCTATAACAACAATTGATGTAGATATGTTGATACAAGTATATGTAGTCTTTTGTTTCCCCCACATACCAATATAACTTGTTATATTGTCCAACTATTTTCTTGGTCGGTGTTTTAGGATAATATGCTACTATTTCTACAAATTTAATGAAAAGCATACATTAATGAAGAAGGCACCAAACAAACAAAGGGTAATGTAACCTTTGGAGGATTTAGATATTTTTTATTTCATGTTGCAACTTTAAATATCTAGATCATGTAATTCCTTAGTGGAATATGCATTACCAGTCTTGTATCAAAATCCTTTTTATTAGTGATATTTATTAATTATTTTTGGTTAATTGTTAAACCCTTGATCATGTCATGAAGGTAATGGCCCTTGCCCTCTTGGTCTTCCTAAATAGGGGATAATAGGGGGAGGGGGTCGTTACATATAGTATAAAAGTAGGGTTTACCATTTAACCTCTAATAATTATTATATTTTAAAAATTTTGTAAAGCCAAAAGGGAATATTAGAGTGTTTTTCAAAAAACCCTTTCCTGAACCGTAACCCTAGTTGCTCTGGCGACTAGAGTGTGATGGTGAAATCCCCCATCTCTTGAGTGGTTACCCTAATCTCCCAAGTGGTTACCCGTTTCTCTTGTAGGTTCAAGGTAGTTTTTGTCTTAGGTCTCTGAAGACACGACCCTCGTAAGGATGGATGATGATCTGGTCAAATGTTGTGCACAACTAGGGTTGGAGGCTGTGCAAGACAAGGATGTTGTTGGTATGGGGGCAAAACTTTCAGCCATTCAAGAATCTCACGTATCTCTGGGTATGGCAGCAAGGGTTCTCACTGAGAGGCCATACAACTTCTGGTCATTGAAAAGGACACTTACACATACCTGGGCTCTTTCGAACAGAGTCCTTTAATCATCTTCATCATTCAGTTCTTCCACTGGAAGGACAATAAGAAAGTTCTGGAATGTGGTCCATGGAATTTTGAGAACCTCTTGCTCCTCACCAAAGAAATCGAAGACACTGACAGGTCAGAAGAGATAACCTTTATGGAAAGTTTGTTCTGGGTCTGGATCTACGGCCTATCTCTGGGCCACAGATCAGAGACGGTTATTCCCTCTATTGTCGGAAGGATAGGGTGGGTGGAGGAGGTGGAAAGGGATGATCTAGGATGGGAGTTGTCGTCGTGAGTCTGAGTGGGATTGGATATCTCAAAACCCTTAAAAAGTAAATAGAAAATATAAGACAAAAATGTTGACATCATAGCGTTAGAGATAAAGTATGACCGACTACTAAATTTCTTTTTTCTATGTGGTATGTTGGGTCATGTAGATAGAGATTGTATCCTAGAAGATGATGGAGAGGAGAAGGAGAGGTACTGGGGTGCGTGGCTAAAGGCGTCTCTACGGAAACCCCGGCTATCAGTTGCAGAGGAGGTATATGGAGAAGGGACAGCAAAGATATCCCTAGATTTCTTCACTAAACGAGCAAGTAGTTCTTTACCAAAGTCGATGATAACTCAGGAAGATAGAACGAATAGCAACAAAGTGACCATGAGCAGGAAGCACAACATCTCAGGGTACGAGGCCATAGGTGGAGGACAGGTTGGGGAGGAACCTTGGCAGAAGCATATCAATGATCCACATGATAATGTCTTGGCACCAGATACAGGGATGTTGCAGACCTACATTAACTTAAAGTCACAAGGATGTCAAGAGATCAAGATGTATCCACTGGCATCAAGCGAGCAAGAATATTCTATGAGTAAAATGAAAGGAATACCTTTACTACAGTTATCGGGGGAGGAACATGGATCGCATAGTGCTAATGATACACCCACGTCCAAATAGGAGAGTGGAAAGAATCCTGAGTCGGTAACACAAGTCATATAGAGGGATATGGCAAGCAAAGAGGGGGGTCTAGAGCCTAAACAATGCTCCATCAATGTAGGGACAATCTTTAAGATCCTTGACGATGATCTAAATAGAGGAAAGGAAGCAGGGTCAGTAGTTAGAAATATTGGGCAGGTGAAGGAACATTTTGCTTTTGAACACAGGTGGAGCAAGCCGAAGGTCCAGACTAGAGGGCAAAAGAAAAAGTCACCACTATGTCAGTATACATATCAGACCGACAAGACACATCCCCATGTCAAGAAGTCTCGAAAATTGAATAATACAAAATGTAAGGTTCTGATCAGTGACGAGGCACCCTCATCGGAGGAGGAGGTTATCATCACGTTGGGCAAGAAATCGAGACAAATAGACATGATGATTGATGAGGATTCTATGGATGAGGTTTCTAAATTGTCTTCAAAAAAGTAGGCTAGGGATGAGAAGGAGTCAACATCGAGATGGGTATCATATCCAGTAGAAGGTGTTGGTATGGGCCAACCACGTGAACAAAAATGAAAATCTTAAGCTGGAACTGTCATGGGATGGGCAAACCTGGTAGTTCAGATGTCCTTTGCAGCTGGTGCTAGAGGGAGCACCCATCACTGGTTTTCAATTCAGAATCCAAAATTAGTGATACACAGTTGGAAAAGGTTTGTAGGAAATGTGGTTTTAGTCAAGGACTTTGCATACCCAGTGTGGGTCGATCGGGTGGTTTGGGCATGTGGTGGAAGGATTTGGAGATAGAGGTGGTTTCTATCTCTCAAAGACATGTGGATTTGTGTGTCATAGATGCTTCTGAGAATATGAAATTGAGAGCTATCAAAATCTACTGATGGTATGAACAACAAAACAATTACAAAACTTGGGATCTTATGAGAAGCCTGGAAGAACAGTTGAACCTCCCAGTTCTTTTTTTCAGAGATTTTAATGAGATCACGTCTAATGAAGAAAAACTTGGAGGACCCCCAAAACTAGAAATGTGGATGCATGACTTCAAAGATGTCTTTGATGATTGTGCACTACTTGATCTCAGGTTCAGGAAACCCCTTGACTTTGGAACATGGGCTAACTATCGAGACTTTGGTTCATGAAAGGCTTGACAGATCCCTCGATTCCTTTGACTAACAACATATGTTCACCTAATCCAGAGTTTTTCATCTCCCTATGTATAAATTTGATCACTCTCCTATCATCATTTCCGTTGACAAGAGGGAAGTCTGGATTAGGAGAAGGGAGAGGTTCTTTTGTTTTGAACCTCTTTGGCTCCAGGAGAAATCTTGTGGCGAGATCATTGCTACCTTTTGGGGAGGAGCAGGTCGTGGAGGCCTACAAGCAAAGTTATAAGGTTGCGGCAAAAAGCTGGAGGAGTGGGCGGAGAAGACTTTTGGTAGTATAAATAAAAATGTCAAAGAAACTAAGGATCTACTGAGGGAAGAATAGAGGAAGACACTAAACAACATAGTTCTGAGAAGATGTGAAGATTTGTCAAAGTAGTTGGAATACTGGCATTGGCTACAGGATGAGTATTGGTGTGCTCGAGGCAGAGTCAATGAAATGAAAGCTGGTGACAAGAACAGGAAGCGTTTCCACCTCAAGGAATCTCATAGGAAGAAAAGAAATCACATTGTAGGCCTGAAAGACAAAAATGGCATGTGGCGCTTGGAAGACAAAGAGATTGCCGAAGTGGTTCTGGAGTTCTTTGAAAAACTTTTACTGAACAGTAATCCATCTGGTATTGAGGAGGCTACGATGGGCATCACCAAACATGTTAACACACCTATGAACTAGGAGTTAGAGAAGGATATATCTGATGAAGAGATTTTAGAGGTTTTTAAACATATGCATCCCAACAAAGCCCCGAGACCTTATGGTATGGAAGCAATGTTTTTCCAAAAATTCTGGCATATTGTGAGTAGGGATGTAACAAATTATATCAAAGGGTGGAGGAAGGGGGTGTACAATATTGAGGAGGTGAACTCCATGCTGGTAGTCCTTATTCCAAAGGTGGAGCAGCCCAAGGATATGGTAGAATTATGCCCTATTAGTTTGTGCATCATAGTGTACAAAATTGTTATAAAGGTCCTAGCAAAAAGACTGAAACCTATCATGCACCAGATCACTTCTCAAAATCAAAGTGCCTTCATACCTGGAAGATTGATTATAGACAACACCCTCATTGCTTATGACCTATTTCAAAAGATGAAAATTTAGGGGAAAAACAAAAGAGGAAGCATGGCTATCAAGCTAGACATGTCAAAGGCATATGATAGGGTTGAATGGGGCTTCCTGGAGCATGTGATGATGAAGTTGGGTTTCTCTATGAGATGGAGGAATAAAATCCCAGAGTGTGTATCTTCTGTTAGCCACTCATTTGTCAACAATGGGGATCAGTCTACACTGATCAAGCCTTCCCGCGGCCTGCGTCAGGGTGACCCTCCTTCCCCTTACCTTTTCATTTTGTGTGCGGAGGCTTGTTCCACTTCTATTATTCATGCTAGTGAGAGAAACCTCGTGCATGGTCTCAGTGCCTGCAGATGCACTCCACTTATATCTCACCTATTTTTTACAGATGATAGCATCCTCTTTGCAAGAGCAACTCAAAATGAATGCTTGACAATAGCTAACTTGATTAGCCAATATGAACATGCATCGGGCCAAAACATCAACTATAACAAAACTGAGATTGATTTTAGTAAAGGGTTGCTACCAGAGACAAGAAGAAGTCTGCAAGAGATAATGTGCGGGAAGTGGATAGACACGCCAAGTATCTTGGTCTGCCCACAGCGATCGGAAGATCAAAAAGGAAAGTCTTTAATTTTGTGAAGGATAGAATATAGAAAAAGCTGCAGGGATGGAATGAGAGGTTTCTGTCCAAATCGAGTAAGGATGTGGTAATCAAATCTATTGCACATGAAATATCGACATATATAATGAGTTTCTTCTGGCTGCCATCAACTCTTATACATGAAAATAACAGTTGTGTGGCAAAATTCTTCTGGGGAGCCAAAGGGACAGAGAGACAAATATCATGGCAGTGTTGGGCTAATCTATGCAAGTCGAAGAAAGCGGGCGGGATAGGATTCAGGGATCTGCATAGCTTTAACCAAGTGCTGCTATTTAAACAGGTTTGGAGATTGTTGACAAACACAAATTCGCTGGCCTACAGCGTGTTGAAGGCATGATACTTCCTTAGATCTTCTATCATGGAGGAAGTGCATGGACACAACCCAAGTTACACCTAGAGAAGCATATGGGGGGCAAACGAAATCGTATGGGAAGGGGTGAACTGGAGAATTGGTGATGAGCAAACTATCAATATATGGTCTGACTATTGGGTTATGAACACAACTGAGTCACTGTGCGAGCTATGTCTTAATATCTTTACACAACAGCTAGATCTAAGAATACAAGACCTCATCACTATCGAGCAGTACACTTGAGATAGAGATGTGATGATCTCCATCTTCCCACAACTGATCAGCACGATGATCCTTAACACACCACTTATCCATCGCCATCTGGAAGATCAACCATTCTGGTGGCCGGATCGTAGAGGATATTACAACACACGTTCTGCATACTGGTTGTGCCATCTCAGCAAAGCCTCTTCTCTCAGAAGCCGAAAATCGAAGAATGAAAGAACTTGGTCATGGGTGTGGAACTCGGGATGGCCGCCACGTTTGGCCCATTTCATGTGGTCGGTCTGCTCTGGTAGCCTTGCTATTTGGCTGCCTCTATGACCGTCATTGTGACGTCGATGAATGTTGTTCGATCTACAAGCTAGAAAAAGGAACTATTGATCATCTGCTGTTCGAATTCCCAGAGATGATAGTGATCTAGGATAGACATCCCCTAAAGCACCGGATAGAGGCATCCTATTAACTGACACTCGAAACTAGACTTCAATTCTTAGTAGACAACCTTACGATAGAGGAACTGGATGTTGTTGTAGTAGTATGTTGGGGATCTTTCGCATGGAGGAACAAATTTGTTTACAACCAGGAGGTGGTAGCGAGAGACATCCTAATAAGTAGGTACGTTGGAATCATTAGTGACTGCAGGTTGGTCACAACCAACACGACTAAAGTTGCAATAGATCTGGAGGGACGATGATCGAAGACATGGAAGCACCCATAGGGGAACTTCCTTAAGATGAATATTGATGTCTCTATGGACAAGCAGGGGATAATCGGTATAGTGGGTATCATTCTTGATGACAAGGGAAGGGTTGCGGAAATCTTCTCAGACAAATGAGTTTTTGTGGGATCGACGGAACTGGGTGAAGCTCAAGCGCTTTTGCATTACATTCAGGAGACACATGTGTGTGGATATGACTACTTGGTGTGTGAGATGGATTCCTTGATCCTTTTCAATGCCATAATAGCTACTTCCAGCCATCCAAATAACTTGGGCCTTTTAGTTGATGATATACATAATGTAGCTATATCTTTTAATATTGTTTCCTTTTCTTTTGTTAATAGGTCATGTAATAAGGTGGCTTACTCCATTTCCAAACTAGCTTTGGAAGGCACCTTACTTAGAGACCAGGTGGGGTACTGCATCCCTCCTCTGATCATGAACCTTATCATGTTTGACCCAGGTGGTTAGATTAATGAAAAAACAAATTAGAGTGTTTTTCAAAGGCAATGTTGTATAGAAAGGACCATGGTTTGGGGGCTAGCAATATTTTCCTCTACACCTCTAGTTGGCCTACGAGGACTCCTGGACCCATGCCTCCATCCTGGCTAAAGTTTGAGTACTTTACATGAAATAACATACCTCTAGGATTTCTCATCTTTTTCATCACCTCTCTACCCCCCTTTACTTATAAAACCCTAGGTATGTAAGACTTCTCTTTGTATATAGTACTAGGGTTATGAAAAATAAGGGTTAAGGAATCCTCCACCAAATAATAAAAGTGGACATAATGATAAAGAGAAAATGCTCGATGGGTTTCTCCCCTATAAAGGTAAACACTAGATGGACTCGGTCTGGTTAGAAAACAATCTCATTGGGTCAAGGGAATCACAAAACCTAAGGTACAAGTTGTAAACCTAACCTCAACCCTAATCCTAGGGTATGAGAAGAGAGAAGGAAAATAATCCCATCTTTTCTTTTCCCACCCTTTGTAACGATCTAGATTCATAATTACTAAGTATCATGAAAGGTTCTGGAAGAAAGACGGGGTTTTGCTTCTGGCAGCAACATGCTATTCGGCGGCCCTAATGATACTAAATCGGATCAAGATCAAAAATAATAGAAATTCTATAAATAGAAACTAATATACATAAATTCTATAAATAGAAAGTAATATACATGAATGATTGGAAAAAAATTCCCAGAGTTCATTGTGCCACCCTAATAAACTATAGGAAGTGGATAGAAAGAGAGAATCCAATAAGTTGGATACCTTAGTTTGTCCATGCATGCAAGTATGTAGGTTAGGTAGACTTGAGTATGCATGAGAAATAGAGATAATAAGTGGTTGTGTGACTTTTAATTTTGGTGACCCGACCGAAGGTGATTCATCCCTAAAAAGGAGAAAAGATCTATGAGAGAGAGATAAAACCCTAAATCAGAAGGTTAGTTGTGACCAGAAAGTCTAAAACTCCTCCATGTAGGAACCCTAATAGAAGTGTGTGCCCACTCAGATACTAGTAGAAGGTAGGCATGCACCTACATGGAAGTGAGTGACACCAAGGCTGGAAATGGGATTATTTCTAAGCCATAACAGAAATGCATGTCGGATTATGAGATAGGCATACATGATGAAATGAATGAGGAGTTTAGTGTTACGTAATGAGATAATATGGTTTACGATGACCTTGATAGGATTTTAGGAATTGACTATAGTTTTGAAGTTGGACATAAGATTTGATAATACAAATATGTACGCTTCATCATATAAGGGAGACTAGGTGAGAATAAGATGTGAATATGTAGGAGCCTCAACCTCGTCTACAAAAGGGGGACCCCTGGCTCTAGTACCAATGATAGGTTAGTTCCTAAGAGGGTGGGACCTAGAATGAGAAGGATGGGAACCTAGATTCCAAGATATGAGGAAGAACAAGAGGAATTTGTATGATAGGTCCTAAACTAGACTACCCCTCAGTGGATGAGTTGAGTTGTTTCATTCATGGTCCCTAGAGTCTTGTCATACCCTAGATGTCCTTAGAAGGACAAAACCCTAGAAAAGAGAAACATGATTCTTATATAGATGTGTATATGATATGAGTACTGGCCATCTAGGTGTGGGAAAGACAGTCCCAAGATCCTAGAGTGGTAAGGAATGGTGATATGATGTGAAGCCTCATACACGGGTTGGTAGTCCCTGGTGTTGAACTCTAGGGTTACTTATGTTGGGTAAGGATATTTAGTTAGTAGGAATATAAGGAGACAATGTCGTATCGTGTTTCATTCGATACATGCTTAAGTGGCTAAGTAATGTAGTTTACATGACCAACGCAAAGGAGGTAAACCCAAGGTTCCTAGACCAAAGAGGGAAAGTGGTGGTGTCTAGAGCATATAATGCACACAAGGTTCAGTGAGTTCATGGAGGTTAATCATGGCACCCCCCTCATGTTTTGGGTTAAAGGAAACCCCATTTGGACTATGATATATGATTAATGAGCCACTCACATAAGTTTGTCTAGTATTAGAATGATGTCATATGTACGTATGAAACTTGTCCAACCTTAGGAGAAATGACGAATGGATATGACTTAATACTAACTTAGAAATGGTTTAATAGGTTCTCTACTTGCTTTGGGTTAGTCACATGCATGAAGTATGATAAAGGAAAGTGACTAGCTACTTCTTGATGAACATGTAATAAGGAATGTACCCTAATATGAGGAAATGTAAATAGAAAATGTGCTCAAGGGACATGTTCTTTAGTAATAATAAACTTTAGATTTACATGTGTTTTGTGAACCTTGGTATTTCTAGGTAACAGTTTTATCTTGTCCTGGGGTAGGACCTTTCCTAAAGGCTTGAGTCCATAAATTAGTTTAAGATTTGAGATTACATTAAATGTCGCTTAAAAATTAGAGAGATTAAGAGCATGAAATGAAAAAGAACATAATTTGGTTATGATTATTTGCACCCATGTGAACCATCTTTAAGGGACATGAAGAAAAGTCATCATGGAAGTGACCGATAGAACAGGACCAGGCCTAGATGGGTAGGTCACCATGATTCCCATGAAAGGACATAAGGAAAACTATGAGTGCCCTGAGGGATGAAGGGAATTCCAGTGAGAATTCTAAAGGATACAATGTGATTGGATATTATCAAAGGAACCATAAGAAAAATGTATGATGAAATAAAGTAGCAATGTCATGCTAAGTCAATTCTAAAGTCAAGTAGGGATGAGACCAATGGGAGTAGGAGTTGATTGTTCCCTGAATGCACAAGGACATTGGGGAAGGAGGTAATGACTATGTTTGTCAAGGCCCATGGGTTAGAAGGTTGACCACCTTCATGACTTCTTGTGGCCCCAGGGGTGAATTTGAGAGGCTCTCTCTTATGCATAAGAATGAGATCTCAAAAGTATCGACACCCTACAGACCTTGAGGGAATGACTAAGAATCAGAAATAGGAGTCATTCTAAGACTCAAAGGTTATGAGGAAATTTTTTCCTATAGGTATGCATAAAATTAGGGGAATGGTAGAAGGTGTATAATGACTCAACCTAAATATGGAATTAAAGTGGTAATGTGTAACTCACCATCTCTACTCTTGGAATGGAATGAGCTTTGTATTTATACTGTAGACAAATGCTTGTTTCATATTGTTATAAGTGTGAGAGATGAGATAGACACATGCCATATTAAAAGTGAAAATGATATGAGGAATAAACACTTATGGTGAAATCCTTTATAGGATAATCAAGGATTTGAGGTATTACAACACCTTTATGAGAAGACTTCGAATAAATGATATGGAAACCTAGATGAACAAGGTAAACACCATATTGAAATCAAGATATATATTATCAAGTAGAATTGGAACTCTATAGGTATAAGATTGAATCGAAATAATGGATGTAAAACCTGAGGTACCAAATCAAGTAAACCAATCCTGACTTGCTTATCGATCTTGTAATGACCTAGTTAGGTGAACCCAAGTTAGTTGAGATGAAGGGTTTGATGGAGAAGCCTTAGACACATCGGATAAATATGAAAGGTGGAATCTGATAAGAAAATCATATTGAGTTCATGAGGATTCACCATTAAGGACTAAGAAGCTCATGGTTCTGAGTATACGGTATACCCTGGCACCACAAAGATGTTTAAAGACTTACAGTGATATTTTGACAGGCTAGAATGAAAAGAGACATAGAAACATATGTGGACAATTGTCTCACATTCCCAATGGTGAAAGGTTGAACATTGATGACCCGGTGGGTTACTACAACCAATTGAGATTGGTAAGAGGAAGCGGGACTAGAACATTATGGATTTTGTGGTGGGTCTCACCAAAATAATGATAGGTCAGTATGCAATATGCGTTTTGGTGGACCATTTAACTGAATCAGCACATTTCCTCACCTTAAAGAATATTGTTATGGTGTCAAACCTTGTTGAGATATATTTTAGAGAAATAGTTTGACTACATGGTGTTCCGAGTTTAATTATTTCTGATCGTGAACCTAAGTTCACCTCTAAGTTGTGGAAGCATGTGCATGAAGAACTCATTACTAGATTGAAGTTTAGCACAACTTATCACCCTTAGACTGATGGACAATCAGTAAGAACAATCCAGACTTTAGAAGATATGTTGAGAGCATGTGCCTGATTGGGCTGGATCGTGGGAGCAGTACTTTCCGTTAGTTGATTTTTCTGATAATAATAGTCCCCAAGCCAGTAACGGGATGCCTCCGTACAAGCTATTAATGGGAGGTTGTGTAGGTCACTGCTTCATTGAGATGATGTTGGTGAGAGGACCATGCTGAGGTCCAAAGAATTGTCATTGTATGTTGATAAAGTCACTTTGATCAAGCAAAGTCTGAAGAGACACTAGGATTGACATAAGTCATATGTTGATGCAAAGAGGACTAACTTGCACTACACCATGGCGAGCGTTGTTTATGAAAACTCTGACACCTCCAAGCTATAGATAAGAAAAGAGGAAAGTTGAGTCCCCAATATGTTGGTTTGTTTGCGATTCTAGAATTGCTTAGTGAAGTTTCTTATCATTTAGCCTTACCCCTGAATATAGTATGATGCATGATGTGTTCCATGTATCCAAACTAAAGCAATGTGTCAAGGATTCAAGGCATGTGCTAATCATTGAACCTATTAAACTCCAAGGGAGGCTGACATACCTTGAGACACCTATGAGTGTACTAGATGCCAAGGTGAAAGATCTCAAGAATACAAAGATAGAGATGGTAAAGGTTCTTTGGAAGCACCACAGAGAGGATGAGGCCACATGGGAGTTAAAGAAGGAAATGGAAAAATCTTAACCTGAGTTGTTTATTTGATTAGTCAAACTTTGAGGAGAAGGATATTATAACCTCAAATTATTGTATATTTTGATTATTGAAATGCAATGATTTTGAGTAAAAGGGACTTGATTGGAAATTTGTATGTGTTGTCTATAAATAATGGTTTTCTTTGCAAATTTACCTTTGTTGAATGATTTCATGAATTATACTATTTTATTAATCCCATGATGGATAAAAAAAGGATAAAAGAAAATCCCATAATAAGCAAATACAAAAAGAAATACATTATAATTGTGTGTACATGAGGGAATTGTGTAGAATTTTATAGAAAGAGGCATGGATGGACACTAATAATTAGATTTTGTTTGCACATGGTTTCTAATAATATCCAAAATAAAGAAAATAGAAAAGAAAGAAAGAAGAAAGGATGTGTTTTAATGCTTGAAATATGCCTTAGGAACACTTGGATATTAGGGAAAGTATATTTTCCTTCCAAATTTAGGTCTTAATCTTTGCCCATGACTAGACAAAGTCATTCGAGACTTTCCCTCAAAATTTGAGAGAGGAAAAGGATAATGGTAATTATAAAGGCGATGATCTATAATCTAACTATATGCACCATATACACTTTCCTTAAAGGAAATGTTTGCTACCCAAGTGTCTTCTTATCGAAGGGAGTAGTCCAATTCCAAAGAAGAAAGGAATAAGTATTCTTGGGGATTTTTAGTGTAAGAACATATATAATTGTGAAGAGAGAATAAGGAAACGATTGAAGTAATTTCCATCCAAGTAAAATCATGTGTATCATTTATCACTAACATAGCATGTAAATAGGAAGGGAAAACCAAAAGTTCTCCTACGGACACCCTCTCTCTCTTGCTTTCTTTTATAGTGGTAGCCTTTAGGGCTTCCCCTGACATGCATATATATAGAGACCCCAAAACCCCTTGTACACTCAGGCCTCATCATGAAGAGGAGTGTATGATTCAAAAATTGTGATGCTTTAATGATCTCTAGAGGTTTCCTCCTCCTTGTCCTGCAATGGTCGTAGGACTCTAAGTCACAATACCCTAACCTACATAAGGACACTTGTAGCTGTCTGACCTTGGGGTAGAACCCCTCAGGGTCTTCATTACCAAGAATTTATGAGACATGTGTGACTACAAACTCGTGAACCTATGGTTGTCATGATCATTTCACTGAAGAAGAAGACCCCAACAACTGAGATATGAAACTAGAGATCATATCATGCACCTCTATAGAGTCACTCCTCTCTCTCTACGACGTCCAGAGTGGCCCCTGCGCCCTATCTGCATGTAATACTAGGAAACATGATGTCAGCACCACCATGATCATCTCCGACCACCACCATTTGTGTCCAACATCCTGACGACTTTGGAAGAGCCCTACAGGAGTGCCCTACTTCGCTACCGCCATTGAAGATTGGGTTGGTGAACTCGTAGCCATTTGCCTTGGGTCGGGATCAAACTCCTACGTGAGGTGGGAGATGACCAGTGGCCGAAGGACCCCAAAGCCCTTGAGGTTGTACGTCCCCAATGAGGGAAATAAGGTAACTATTCCCCCTAATCTTTTACTTGCTGAATAACAAAAAGAAATGCGTAAACAGTTGATGTGCCCTTGCCTGACCGGTTGGATATCTAATTAATTTGTAAAAATTATAGAAATTATTTGGTAACTCGAATCAAGCCAAATTATATATGAAAACTGATCATGAGAATACAAGTAAACCAATAAAAATATAATCAACATCTAAATCTTCTTCTAGTTTGAAAAATGCCTAAAGTTGGCATATTTAATGTACATTAATGAACTTGAACCCTAATTTAAAATATTTGATGATTCTAATATGTCCAACTAATATTGATTGCCTTGAAACAAAAGGTGTAATTAATGATGAATTAGGGTTTCCTTGAAATAAAAGGTGTAATTAATGATGAATTAGGGTTTGTAAATCCAATAAACATGAAAAGTGGAAACTAGGGCTTAGGAAGCCAAAACCCTATTGAAACCCTAAAGTGGACCTAGAAATACTAACTTGAAACCAAAGTCAGTCTTTATGATGATTTGGATAAAAAATAAACATGGGTGTATAGCTTTAACTTTCAGGATAGAATTGCTTGGTTGCTTATTTTACTAATCTTGATTGATCTTACTTGGACTTCAAGTTACTATTGAAACATGTATGTGTTTATGACTATGGCTAATAACTTTAGTTTTTCGGTGTTTTTTGAGGTTTTATTGTATTGCTTGAAACTATCTATTTGGATCATATTTATTTCCTGTAAACATTAAAGTAAATATGTCTATCACAAAGTACTCTTATAACTTGCTCGAACCTTGAATACCAACTCTGGAGGTTTGAAAATGGAAAGGAATGATAAGTTATGATGATGACTTAAGACCGGGCCCTAGATTAGAAAGGTCATATATACAGTCAAACCAGGCCCCAGATTGGGAAGGTCATATAAGGTCAAGATCTGGCCCCAAATTAGGAAGGTCATATGAGGTCAGGCCCTAGATTGGGATGACTAACATGGTACCAGGATCCAGATTGAGAAGGTAATCTTTTCGTCCACTATAGGGGTAAGACCCTGAAAGGGTAACCCAATGGTTAAGTAACAATGTGTTGAGAAGTTATGAATAAAATGATAATTTTGTTTCTATAAAAATAATTGTTGTGGATATGTCAATTCAAGTATATGCAATCTTCTATTTCCCCCAGATACTAGTATAACTTGTTATACTGACAGACAATTTTGTTTGTTGGAGTGTTAGGATAATATGTTGTTATTGTATGAGTTTAATAGAAAGTGGACATTCATGAAGAAGGCACCAAATAAACAAAGAGTAATGTAACCTTTGGAGGATTTAGAAAGTTTTTATTTCATATTGCAACTTTAGATATTCATATCATGTAATTCCTTAGTGGAAAATGTATTACCGGTCTTGTACGAAAATCATTTTTATTAGTGATTATTATTGATTGTTTTTGTTTAATTGTTAAACCGTTGATCTTATCTTGAAGGTAATGGCCCTTGCCCTCATGGTCTGCCTAAATAGAAGAAAAATGGGGAGGGAGTTGTTACATCAAATTTGGTTATGTCAAGTTATGTAGTAATCTATCTCCATAAATATTCCCTTTATACTATCAACTAATTGGGTTTACCCAATCTAAGAACTTACCTTACTTTAATAAATACAAATTATCATATGTATTCACTTAGGTATTTTTATACTAATCCATGATATTCAATTTGACAATGATATAGTTACCCCAATTAGAGAGTATTTATATATGTGTGACACTAATTGAGGAATTCACCGTACAACTACCTAATGTATTGATTATTTAGTTTAGATAATCCTAAAGTTAAATTAATCTCCTAAACTAGTAAGGTACAAGTGTTTCCCCCTTAAAGGTTTTAACTCCATCTCAAGGAACCATCTAAAGTGGTAACAAGTTGTTGGAATGGTATGCCTAGAGAGCCAATCACATGATGATTGACATGGCATATACCATAATGGATTCGATTAATAATCATAAAGGAAATCTTCCAATTCATTATGTTATAATTAGTGAGATAATGAGGAAACATTATGAATGTCTAAAGAATGACAATACTAAAAATGATGTATGTCTTCAAGTACATGACTTGAAGAATGAGATCATACTATTGCTAAGAGTATGTTTAGTCTTATTATGCCCCTAGTCAGTTGTTATTATGGAAGGTAGTTAGACAGCAGTAACGCATAACACTGGAGTGTGGGTTGATTGATGACTGAATCTCATTAGTCATGATATGTCTATATCAAACCAAGCACACAAATACATGTTAGGGAATAGTGTATCAGACAGACCCACCTTGAGGGTGACACATTGAAACCATTATTCATGGTCATAGTCAACTCTCATGGTGAAGGTGGTGATTTTGATTCTTAGACTTGAAATCACTACGCTCATTATATGTTGTTGGGTACACTTTGACATCATCAAACGTAGTCCTAAAACATGGGTTTTCATAAACATGATGATTGGGTGAATTTGATACATGGGGACTAACTGTGAGTGATAGAGATGGGATTTGTCCCTCCTACTAGAGTTGATATCCTGGCCACTTGATAAAAGAGACTAAGAAATGCATGTGCATGCACATATGAATCAACATATGATATTGAGGTCACATTATCTCAAACAGCATGCTCTTGGTTCAAGTAACATAGGTTGAACATTAAGAGGATGACGACTCCATTCCTAAGTTCACTTTGGACATCAGAGATAAAGTCATTATACAATCATTGTAACACCTTACATAGATTGTAGGTTAAAGTTGTTCTTGTTGGTATGTATGATATGATGATTGTGATGGCATAACATGTAATTTATTTGATTAAAAATAAAGGAAAGCTTCCAATTTATTTTGTATAGTCAAATATGAGATAATGAATAACATAATAAATGTCTAGGGAATGATATTAATCAATGATGTATGTCTTCAAGTACGTGACTTGGAAGAAATGAGATCATACAGATGTTAGGAGTACATATACATATTCTCAATATGTCCCTGATCAATTGTTGTTATGGAAGGTGGATAGGATGCAATAACACATACCATTAGAGTGTGATTTGGTTTATGATAGAGTCTCATCAGTCATGATATAGATATATCAAACCAATCACACAGATACACCTTAGATAATAGTGTATGGGACATACCCACCGTGAGAATGACACATAGAAGCCATCATCATGGAAGTCATAGTCAGCTCTCACAATGATGGTGGTGTTTGTGGTTCTTATACCTGAAATCACTGCACTCGTCACATATCATTGGGTACTCTTTGACATCATCAAACACAGTCATGAAACATGGGTTGTTATAACGGTGATGATTGGGTGACTTTGACACATGGGGACTGACTATGAGTGATAGAGATGGGATTTTTCCCTCCTACAGGAGTATGATATCCAAGGCCTCTTGATTAGTGAGATTGAAAAAATGTATGGCCATACACATGTGAGTCAATATATGATATTGAGCTTACATATATCTCATGAATTATGTTCTGGTTCAAGAAACAAGATTGAATAATAATGAGGATGACTGCTCCATGCCTCTTATTCAATATAGATATCAGTGATAAAGGAACTATACAAACATTGTAACACCATAGATAGATTATAGTTTGAAGTTGTTCTCCAACTTTCCATTCATTTAGGTAGTGCTGATGCACAAATAGGCACCGCTCCTTGCTTGTGATTTCATATGTTGTTTTGAACATTCACTACAATGTGATATGGGACCAATAGGGTCACACACATAGGATCTGACTCAGAAGACGAGTTCAGATCTTGAATGATAATTGAATTAAGTACTAAAGTGTTTAGGTATATTATTCATGCAACAAATACCCTGAAAACACTACCAAAATGGCCATCTCAAGGGTTGAGAGGGGCGTCTGTAGTGTGCCAAATGACTGTCGCAAGTGTTAAGACAAGTGTTTGGGGTCAAGCCTATATTGAGTTGAAATCGGCAAATAAGCGAACTGACCCAACCGACTGGCTCGACTCGGGTCACCAGACGAATGTCTGGGTGACCAAGACAGTCGCCTTGCATTGGCGAGATGGTCCAGTTCGATAAAGGGAAGGTTCTAGACATTTCCATATTTGTTTCTCTAGTACATTATTTGTTGTATAAGGAAATCAATGTCCAACATTGATGGGATTTGAGTTGCCAATTTTGTGTAAAACTGGGAAAGTATGATACGACTGTCTCGCACACCATATGACCATTTGGGTGTGCCAGACGATAGTTTCATCTATCATACGTTGTGAAGTTTCCACAATAGGTTTGAAAATTTGAGATTTTCCAATCCTTTCCACTCATGCATTGACTAGGAATTTGGACCCAAGCCCCGCCTATAAATAGAGGGGTGTTGGGGATTCCCAGAGTACAACGCAGACAATTGAGAGTCAATTTCTCTAACAATTGTTGTCCTCTTTGGTTTTGGTAACCACGAGAGCCCATGCAAGTCCTATATGACTAGGGGATGGATAGCCAAGTGAGAGAAACAACAGAGGATCATTGTTGTGGTAGAGTAGGTTGGTAACTAGTACACCAATGGGAGGGACAACTCCTTCCTATAAGTTCTAGTAGGATGACATGAGTTCTAGTTGGTCTGTGCGGACTACTCTAGATGTAGGAGTCCTTTGGCTACTTCTACGAGGGCAACATCAACTCGCACTTCGTGGTGAGATATGAGGAGCCACTATAGCAGTTGTCCAAGTGTGTTGTCTGTAGAGGAGTAGTCAAATGAGTCCCAGTGCATCCAGGAGCTGCAAAGACATCATCCAAGACAGAGTGTGCATCTACATCAATGAGGATTTTCATTGGACTTTGTCCAGGACCAGGTATGTCTTTGTGAAACCATCCTTCCCATTACATAGTTATTGAAGCGTTATGCTGGTTAATGGGAAATATTTCATTAAAATTTGTGTTTTTTTGCCTATCTGATACCATATATCCCAACATTGGTATTAGAGCCATGTCAATTAATTATGTTTTGGGATAATAGTTATGATTGGATTTTGGTTTTAGTGTGTTTATTTATTGCATTTGATGTTAATATTTAGATTGGTTGATGTGCATGTCTGTCTTATCACCACATAAAGAACCCTAATGAATATATGTTTATATATATGCAATTGACATGTGTCACCATAAAATCAGTTTTGATGATGGATGTGGAGCATGGTTATGGACAAAACCCCAGGTATGTGTGTGCATGGTTGTGATTATTTATTCCTATTATTAATTGGTCTATGTACTGAGCCTCTCTCTCCTTTACAAATGTAAATTAATGCTCTTCTTCCTATTTCACCTTGAATGTAACTCAAGGTTTTCCCCATATATATTGTAATAAGAAATAGGATAGTTTAAAATTATGTTTCAACATGAGATGATGATTTGCACAAATGAGAAACAAATAGATCGTGAGATGAACCGATCGACTAGAGAACTGAGGAGTCCAGGTTAGAGGAGGATGAACCGATCAACTGGTGGCCCAAATGATCGACAGATGGTTTCCAGACATTGCTTGAACCTAAGAACCAGACGATCGCTTCAAAAGAGCCCAACTAAGCAACCATGAGGTGAGCCAACTGGTTTAAGAGTTGAACCGATCAACTCGGATTGGTTTGAGTAGAGATCATCAACAACAATAGGTACATATGATGTGGCCCATAGGTGGTAGTAATTCCTTGTGGCTTAATCGAATTACATTAGTATGGCCATAACCATCGCTTATGTATTTTATTCATTGCATGTTCTCATTTGCGGCTATAGCATGTATATGATACATTCTATATATGTGGTGATTGGATAAAGTATATGTAATTATACAAACTCCCTAAACTAAAATATTAAGTCTTATATGCTTTCTAAAAGTGTCACACATGAAAAGCTTGATCGCTCAAGTGTAGGTTACGTTAAAGCGTGGTGCGTCATCTATCTCGTCGAAGTGTGATGGTAGATATGTAGGTTCTCCTAAAGCAGGGTGCATATTCTATCATGTTAGCTTTTGGGTCAGGATCAACTAGTGATTCTGAGAGAGTCCAAGCACAGAAGCACACATATGATCATGGCAAGGAGTTGCACATATAATATATCCAAGAATTGCATGTGATCCAATTAGCATGATTGCCTACCTTGATAATTGACTATGAATGTTGGTGTAGGTCAGGTAACAGTTGAATTATTTTTTATCTTGGACTACTAGATTATTGATCGTTGTAATATTTCAATTTGATACGGAGGGCCATAAATTTGAATAAAATAGTGGGATCGATAATAATTAAAGACCTAATTAATATCGTCAAATTTATCAAATCAAACCAAATCAAAAATGTTTTGAGAATTTCCAATGTTTCTTTGAAAAATCAAATTTCAAACACAAAATGCATTCAAATTGCGATCAGTCCTTGAGAAGGATAAAATGGTATAAAGTTCCACAATTGGTTAAGGACTTTGAGAAATGTTCTCATCAATGAGTGAAAACTCTATGTACTTGATAGACCAATGCCAGAGGAACCCGCTCCAAATGTGCCCAAGGCTAAATGGATGATTATTGGAAGCATGCCAATTATGCCATAGACATTTTAATACCTAATGCTATGTTGTATGAACTATGAGTTGCATGAACAACATGAAAACATAGACATTCTTTAGATGGTAACACATCTTAAGACTCATGTAAATAAAATAAGGTATAATGTATCCAAAGCGTTAGTTGACTGCAAACTAAAAAATGGAGGTCCAGTAGAACCCCATGTGCTCAATATGATTGGACATGTGGAATGATTGGGGATTTCTCTTAGGTATCTAATATGTGTGTTTAAGATTCTTTGCAGGCATTAGGTACATGAAAAGGATACAAAATCCAAATCCCTAGAATGGGTCAAGTTCAAGTCAAAATAGCTACAAGTGTTCTTTTTGGGATTTCTATGTAAATGACCTTAGAACATCTATGTAATCACTTGTAATGATGAATTGACTTGTAACTTAGATGAGAAAATTGTTTGGGACAAAAATCACCAAGTGCTAATCACTTTAGATGCAAATTAGAAAATTGATTATAGGAACTTGGTCGGTCGAGTTTCCCTAGCTTGAAACTCGATCGATCATTCTTGGTCAATTTTCTGAAGATTGCATCGGTCGAGTTGTGCTTTCACAAAACTCGGCCAATCATGTAACTAACCATTTCGAGTTCAAATGGTCGGTCGAGTTTTGTCAGGACAAACTCGACCGATCATTTGAATATCGACTTTGTCGTTTACTTGATCGGTCGAGTTACCTTTATTGAAACTCGACTGATTGCACTGTACGTAATTTGCATAAAAAAGTGATGTGACCGTTGGTGAGTGTTTTGAGCAAAAATAGAGTCGTTTCTTTGAACAAAAAATGGTTATTTTCGTGTCCAAGTGTCCCACAACTTAAAGGGGCACCCTAAACTATAAATAGATTCTCTTGGAGTTCATTTCAAGCTGCTCATTTAATAGCAAACTTGGTGCTAGCATAGTTGAGAGTGTTCTAAGCCTTTGAGCCCCTTTCTCTCTCTACCTTCAAGTGAAATTCGTGAGTATGAGTAAGATAGGTTCCTGTGTGAGAGAGCTACTCCATGTATTGATGTAAATCTCTCCTTCTACATCTTCCTACCTCCATTCTCTTTGAAGAAGAAGATTGAAGAAGCTTCTCCAAGTGAAGGAGAAGGTGTTGTGCTCTCAAGGTTGAAGAAGGCAAGCTACTCCAGGTCTCCAAGTGAAGGAGGGAAGCAAGGCAACGCTCAAGGAAGATAGGTAATCCCTTGAAGGAAGAAGACTTGAAGAAAGGAGTGGGTAAGTCCATGGTGATGGCTGAAGACTCCTAAGCTTCAAGTGGGAAAGCTCCTTCTACAGGTTGAAGATCTTTGCTTGAGGTACTAAGCCCTTAGATGTGTGGTTGTTGTATCTTGTAATCTTATTGTGGAATATAAGAGTACCAAGACTGCAAATTCTAGAGACTAACCCACTCTAGGTAGTGGACTGACATTGCTCCTAAGTTTAGGACATGGAACCACTCTAAACCACCTATCCAAGTGCTTGCTCTTCCTTGTCTCTTGTCCTTGCTTTGAATGCTAGATTAAGACATCAAATTGCTGCTTTGGTTTGGTTTCTGCACTTCATATAAATTGGTGGTCTAATTTGTTTTGTGATGTTTGTGAAGTTGTATTCACCCCCCCCCCTCTAGAGCCCATTGATCCAACAATGAGAAGATATCCCCTAGTCCTGTATGTATTGGACATGATGAGAGGATATCCAGTAATCTCATATGTAATTGACATGATGAGAAGATATATATATATATATATATATATATATATATATATACATGTCTTGCAATCTTGTATGTTATAGACATGACAAGAGGGTATATGTCAGATACTAGTGAGAGTCATTGAAAAATATGCTTAGGTTCTTGAGAAGAACTTAAAGTATTGGTCCCTTGCTTATGGTAATAAGGAAGAGTTGTATGAAAAGGGTTACACCCATGTAAGATTCCAAACTAACAAAATTATCACAATCTAAATTTATGTTTGACATCAAACAAGAACTGTAAGCTAGAAAGGGTTTTGAGCTAATGATAGTTGTTCAAATCTTCAAAGGAAGCTGAGTATCTCTATGTTCGAAGAATCGTAGAGGATACTATATTGAACAAGAAGTTCATATGGGTGAACTTGTGTCAGGTTCCAGCCATTGATGACATAGTAGAAATACTGATGATAAGAATGGAGCTACTAGTTAGGATGGGAATCTTGAATAACATACCATGACACTTCCATCTCATATGAGTAGTGTATAGAAAAGATATGAGAAAAATTGCAAAATACCAACTTATAGAAAATGTTGCTAAACCCGCTATAAAATCACTTTCACAGTAGAAGCATCATGATCATGTTAGGTCACTCAGGATGAGATCCATGGGTGATTGGCTCTAAGTGCAAGTGGGAGTCTAATGGTATGTATGCCCAGAGATCCAATCATATGACGATTGTTAAGGCATAACAAGTAAATGATTTGATTACTAATAAGCAAGCTTCCAGTTTATTTTGTATATTCAGTTATGAGATAATGACTAACATAATAAATGTATAGAGATGATATTACTCAATGACATATTTCTTCAAGTACGTGACTTGGAAGAAATGAGATCATACAGATGTTAACAATACATATACAAATTATCATTATGTCCCTGATCGGTTGTTGTTGTGGAAGGTTGATAGACAACAATAACACATAAGATCACAATATGAGTTGGTTGATGACAGATTCTCCTTAGTCATGATATGGCACTATCAAACCAAACACACATATACATGTTAGAGAATAGTGTTGATGGAGCCTCCACTTATGTGGAGTTGCGTGCACCACTAAAAATCCTAGAGATAGAAGATCTCTAACTTTAGCCTTGCTTATACTAAGTTAAAACTCCACCCACGTATGCTAGGATACATGGAAGTCTTATCGCAGTATAGTTAAGGGTCGAATCCTCGAGACAACGGTCTTGTTGTTGCCAACAGGATGGAAAACGTTTGAATTTCACTTAATCACTCAATAGTTGGTGTTTAGATCAAAAGGTTGATTTGATTGTTTTTAAGCTAAGTGCTAGTAAAGTAAAGAAAGCAAGTAAATCTAGGTTGTTAACAATGATGAAAGATCACTAGGGTGTATTCGGTTTTTCACCGCCACTACACATCGATCAACACATGCAAAGCAAAACTTAACCTGCAAAAAGAGTTTGGTTAGTTAGTATCCTTGTAGACCTAGCCTCCTTTCGGATAATCTAGCTACGAGAAGTGTGGGAATGTTGCAACGCCAGCCATTCCTGAACAAATGGTCACATTACTTTGCATCATTCCCCTCGCAAAGTGTGTTCCTTGACATACTAAGGTTGCACTTCCATACATCAACTGATTCCATTTCATAGTATGAAAGTGCAACGGATGATAGTGAGTTTACTCCACTTCTTGAGATACACTTCTGGATACCGAAACAGATGCATGGTGGATACATGCACCAAGAACCAACATGCAAACGAGTTTCGAATCTAATAGTACAAACGTAGACAATTCATACTAAAAGATAAAGGATAACACAAGTTGGAGATCAAGCAACATGCATTCATTAATCGTTTGATGTTGAACTAACAAAGATAAGAACTCTCTATTACAACCTAAGGATTACATTTTACATGATATGAAAGTATGGGTATCGGGGCTACTCCCCGCACCCTAGTGAAGAAGACTACTCCCTCATGACTAGGACCAAGAAGGAGGCGAGAAGAGAGAGAGAGAGCATCATCCCCACAAAGGAGGGGGGAAAGTCAACTCCTTGGGGAGAGAGAGAAACGATCCACCAGTCTTCATAGGTTGCACGATGAGGAGGTCTCCTCTTCCCACCTTCTTAGCGAAGAAGGAGAAAGTAGCTTCAGGATGGAGTATGGATCTTAGATCGACAGCCTCAGGGCGGAGGATGGAAGTGGCAGGAGCTCTGGAACGATTGGGGCAGCCTTTCGACGTCTAAGAATTCTCTCCCTTTGAGGTGACCCTTGGGGTCTTATTTATAGGCTTAAGTTGAGCCCAAACGGTCTTGAGACCGTTTAGTCTGATGCGGTCTTGGGACCGTATGGCCTTCATGCGGTCTTGGGACCGTATGACCTTCATGCGGTCTTGGGACCGTATGGCCTTCATTCGGTCTTGGGACCGTATGACCTTCATGCGGTCTTCGGACCGTATGGCCTTCATGCGGTCTTGGGACCGTATGACCTTCATGTGGTCTTGGGACCGTATGGCCTTCATGTGGTCTTGGGACCGTATGACCTTCATGCGGTCTTGGGACCGTATGGCCTTCATGCGGTCTTGGGACCGTATGGCCTTCATGTGGTCTTGGGACCGTATGGCCTTCATGCGGTCTTGGGACCACATGGCCTTCATGCGATCTCAGGACCGTTTGGAGTCTTTGTAATTTTTTTGTGTTTTCCTGTAATGATAAAGAAGAGAAGTTAGTTTATTGGTATATCAGCAATAAAGTAAAAATTTAATGATTCTATCTAATTTATCTAAGAAAGAGTATGGAAAATTAAGGAGAACTAATAAGATAACGTCACAAAATGGGAGGTTATCACCCCCCCTAACTTAGAGTCTAGCTTGTCCTCAAGTTAGATAGAGCTAAGGCATGCAGTGGCGAGGCGATTTTATTTAGTTAGGGTTTCCATACTCTTGCTTCAATTCTAGATCAGAGATCTACCGAGGTCTTATTAGGGCTTCTGCTTACACTAACTCTTTCGAGTATCAAGAGTTGCATGGATCTTAGGTTCCTTTCATATCGCGAGTCTCGCATTGGGACCACCTTTCTTATTACGTGCATGTCATCGACTCTAATCAGTTTTATACTTCTTTTGAGAAACCTACCGGCAGCTAGAGTGGGTATGAGGGTTGGCTTAAAAGGCTTATTGTGTAATTCCCCTTTCAAGTGGGGGAGGCTTTGTCTTATGCTTTTAGGGTCTCGCTACCGGGCACTACACATCTGCCTTCATGAGGGCAGTTGAATGTACCGGCCGGACAAATCCTTTATCAGCCTTTTCATATATTAGGAGACCTTAGGATCTCACTACCGGGCACGACACATCTGCCTTCATGAGGGCAGTTGTATGTACCGGCCGGGTGAGATCTTTATTGGCTCTTCATATAGGTCCTTATGTGTGACACAACTCTCATGTTTTTATTCAACACTCTGGCTTTTATTCGAAACTCACAGGCTTAGGAAGTGGGTTTTTGTTAGGGTTTTTGATTGGGTGGCCAAGCCTCTTTTATTGAAAGAAGAAAACTGTTCTTAGCGTTCCTGACATGCACTTATTTTTATTTGGTGGTCCGCTTGTGAGATTTCTTGATTTTGGATTTCCCCCTGATTTCCCTCTTGACCTTGAGAGTTTTCGGTTTGCTTTGGCCCTAAAGTTGACCTGTGAAGAGTCTGAGATAGAATTGAAGTAAAAGCATAAAAACCAATTGTGAATGTAATTTATAAATTCGCCATTCATGCCTATATGCTAATCTCGTTATTTATTCTTGAGGACTACTTTATCTCTAACTTATCTAGGGGTGATTCTTTCCAGGATGAAAGTTATACTTAAGAGTTATTTTTATTGAAGAAATTACTGGAAAAAGTCTAAATATGAACAGAAAGTTTGAAAATGATGTGCGGAAAAGTATGAGTTAAGGGAATGAGTAGATATAGAAGGGTTGAAGAAGAATTATACCTCTCCCTTGTCCAGTGCACTCCCCCCCCTAACTTATCACTCACTATGTCCACAAAGCGTAAAAGTGATAGGTTGAGAAGTGCATGGACAAGGGCATTAGGCTTCTGTTAATCCTTTATTTGCCCCATGAGTTTTGAGTAAGGTGGCTGCGAGCTTTCCACGTAGTGCGTGGTAGTCCACTTCTGTCATGTCCTCTATAGGCTTGTGAAGGGACACAATTGTATACATCCAGAAGAGGACGTGGAAGCCGCAGTCGTTGGATTCTCTAATTTGCTGGGGGCACCTGTGGTAGAAGGCTGGTGGTTTGAAGTGATCTTTGTCATATGCCCACGTGTGCTGACCCAAAAGATCATGTAATTTGTCAGCACACTCCTTCGCCACCTCCTCCGTTGGTGTCTTTGGAGTTGTAGTATATTCTTTCGGTTCTGGATCATACTGGCTGTCGGAACTGTTGTAGATTATTGTTGTTCCTTCATGAAGATTAGTTTCCAGTAACATCCAGTGCTCTTGATGAAGGAAAGGTAGCATGATGAACTTTGTAGTTGTATGCTGGAGATAAGAGATGAGTGTCTCCTTTGTTCTGAAGTTCTTCAGCCCTAAAAGATCATCCGTCATGTAAGCGGACACCATATAGACCGTGTGGTGATTCCGTGCGAGTAAGTATTGATAAGCAGTCATTACACTTACAGACATGGAACCTTTGATCTGTACGGTTTCACGGAGGACATCTGCCATAACCAAGATATCCCCGTCAATATATACAAGCTCGTCCTTTTCGGCATATAGTTGTGACATTATGAGTCGGAGCTCATTGTCTGAAAGACTTTTGCAAGCTTCCCGATTGAAATTTGGAAATGATGGTTCAATGGCAGATGGGGGCACCATATGTGGTGAGGATCTCTTGATGGTTACCCCGGATATCAGATCAACATCACCTTTATCTGGAGCCAGGTCGAAGGTGTAAGGGTTCCATTGACTTTGTTCGGTGACTTTGGTTGGCTGCTTTTCTTTTGCCAACTCCGCTAGGGTTTGTCTGAATGGTCTCCTCTGCGGACGTTGGATGGATGAAAAAAGATAACGAGGGATGTCATCTGGCGCCATAGTAGGGTCGTTGAAGAACCTTCCATCACAGATAAGCTCCATGGCGTAACGCCCTCGCAAGGAGTGGAAATCTTTGTTAATGAGATCGGTGAATGGGACTTGCTGGTTTAGCGCTAAAATGTGTCGTATAACGTAGAAAGCGCAGTCCCCCGATCCTTCAGTGGTTTGGACTTGTGAGTTGATTATTCTAAACCAGGGTTGACTCCAATCCTGGCGGAGAGAAGGGCATGCGGCCCATATGAGTTTTAGAAGCCGGAAAGGGATGCATCTTGCCTCCCCGGCTTCAGTGCCGACAAAGTTGATTATTTCGGCCTTTAGTTCACTAGCACAGAAGTTGTACACCTTTGCGTCTCTAGTTAAGGTGTCCACGATCATAAGTAGCCAGTGACCACAGACTTGAAATGGCATAGATATAAAACGTGGTCTTCTGGCCATTCCCCTATGCAACCGCTCAATGGATTTGTGTTGTAGTTATTTGTATAGCAAGCACAAACCCAGAGCTGGTGAGGCATTCAGAACTGGTTGCTGCCACTTGGGACTTCTATAAATTTTGATAGAATTGGCAAGAAGGGTGCGTAAGGTTGCCATCTTCACCTCAGACCGGGGTCGGAGGATGGAGCGGAAATCCTCACATGTCAACTTGTGCTTGGTCTTTGTGTTTTGATAGATAACATTCCCCCCTTCCTTGGCATCATCTACTATAGTGTTCAGGATGAAGATATCCTGTGCGTCTAAGGCAGAGATGGCCGCCATATCGAGGTCGTGCATTTTATGAGGTAGAGGTGGCGGCGGGGGTAGTTCTTGCGGTGTGGTGGAAGAAGTCTGCTCTAAGTCGTCCATGTAATGCTGCAGATCTTCATCTCTGTCAGAATCAGAAGGAGTATATAGTTCTTCATCAGTGTCTAGGCGTACTCTTTCTGATTCTTCCTGCTCAGGGGGAAAAGGCACTGAAGGTTTAGGTGCAGAGAGTTGTTGAGCTGCTATGGCTGGTATACTGTTGCTGGTTCCCAGAATACATTTTTCGAACTCAGCAAAAGCCACTTCTTTCGCAGCCTCCCCCAAAGATCCCGTGGAGTAGTTTAGGAATTGATCCCCATAATATATGTTGACGTTCTCCGTGTGAGCAGGGGATTTGGGATCTTTATCACCAGCTTGGTGATCTTTCTGTTGTTTTGGTTCTGTTCCTTGGCTGGGGCCCGCACCAGCATCATCTGGCTTATCGGAGTCATCAGTTGAGGAGGTACTGTTGTTTGAGTCAGTGGAGGAATCAGAATCTTCATTGTCATCTTCATCGTCTTCATCTACTGCTGATTTATCAGTTGTTTTCTTATGTGCTTTCTTCTTGCACTGACGATGGAGGGATTGTAGCTCGTCGTATGCCACTTGCACGTGCTCGTGTGTTTCGAGCAGTGCGTCGTGGGTTTCTTTTAAATCAGAATAACGCTCTTCGACTGAGAGGAGTCGTGCTGTGAGGTCAGTTACTTGAGCTTGTAGTTGAATAAGCTCATTGTTTGACGACACCTCCTGGCGATTATGTAGTTGTGTGAGGGTGTTGTTGATGTCGTCCAGGCACATGCTGAAAGCTTGCTGTTGCTGCTTGAGCTTGCGGAGGGTCTCTGGCAAAGGTTGAGTCTGCGTAGAGATCCTATCGACCTGTTTTTCCAACGCTTCATGCTGGCGTTGTACTCCATGGATCAACTCGGGCAAGGTTTTACAGTGGTCGTCGATGTGGTCGACTTCCTTGGCCACTGAATCTTGGCGTTGTTGGATTCCTTGGAGGATGCTTGGCATGGCGCGGTTCTGCTCGTCAATCTTGGTGACCTGTTGTGTTAGACCCTGCACATAAGAAAAAATAGAATTTAAAATGTTAGAGGGGTCGGTGAGGAGGTTTCGGATGGTGTCGAATTGATGTCCAAATTCCTCACCGATGTTAGTAAAAGGGACCCCAGTAAATGAAGAGTGAGGTGGCTGGGGTCGAGGTGGAATGGTAGTGTCGTGCGGAAAAGACACTATTGATGGACCCGCGAACTGCGTGGTGACTGTGGATGGGGTCACCAACGATGTCGGGGTGGTGGTGGATGGAAAAGGTGGTGACATACCCGGAGAGAGGAATGGATCCAGGAATGTTGATGGAAAGGCGGTGGAGGTGAAGGAGGTGAATTCGGGCGTTGTAGTGGAGAATGGGGTGCCCGAAGTGAAGAAGGGTGGGGGGGTGGTATGGTTGTAGAGAAGGGTCTGGGGAAGAGTGCGCCAGCGATGATTTTGTGAAGTGTGCGCACTAGGCCAGAATGAATGTTAGAGGCCTTGCTTGTCTTTGCATCAAAATTTGGTATCCCCGTTAGTGATTTCTAGAAGGTATGTTTGTTGAACTTGGGGTGTTCTGTACCAGCGGCCTTAGCTTTCTTCAGCTGGTCTTGGTTATCTATAAAGAATTCATTCAGCATATTTTCAGTGATGACCACTTCGTTGTTAAAGATTCTGGTGGTTATTCTACGGTCACCACCGTCCCTTGCTCTATCCATGATGTCCACCGATTCTTTGTGGAAATAGGTGAAGAATTATATTGTTGGCTCAATATAGGGAGTTTCGGGGACAAAGCATAGCCGAGAAAGATTGGAATTGTCAAGTAGTGTGAGGATTCTATTATCAATCCCCATCTTCATAAGTATGCTTGGGCAGACATACTTTGTTGGTTTAAGAGTTTGGCTGATGGAAGGGATGTTATGGAGATAAAGATTTTCAGGTGGTGGTGTTGTGGTGGTGATGGGGGGGGGGGGGAAATAGGAATGGTAATTTTGGCAGGGTTGGTAGTGGTGGTGGTGGATGGTGGGATGTACCCTGCCAGGGTTTGTTCCCTTGTAGTGGCAGGGTGAACTTGCTTCCTGGCCCTTTTCTTGGGTGCTAGTTCTGATGTGGTTGCTTGGGCCTTTCACTTCCCCTTACACTTTGCAGTGGGTGATTCTGCCTCGGGGGAAGGCTGATATTCTGAGGCCTTGTCGGATGAAATTTCCTTAACCTCTTCTTCAGAGGGTACCTCAGCTAAGCATCTGTTGATGCGTTTGATCTCATGCATGACTTTGAGCAGGTTCACCTTTGCCGGGACCCTTCCAGTCGTTTCATAGCTATCTACGACTTGTTGTAGTTTGTCACGATCAGCTTCTAATTGTTCCCTTGTCCAGAAAGGGGCATCAGCTGTTCCTCAAGGTTGCTTGGAAGGTGATGTAATTCTAAAATTATTGACAAGAAAACAATAGTTAGAATTCTTAAATTTGAAATTATAACAAAGTAATGTTATTGGAGTTTGAGGTTTATTAGATTGGTTGAGTTCAAATGGTTTTGAGACCGTTTGGTCTCAAATGGTCTTGAGACCATTTGGACAAGCGCTAACAAGATGAGACGGTTTGAACACCGTTTGGTTCCAAACGGTTTGAAGATCGTTTGGTTCCAAACGGTTTGGGTATTCATCTTTTTTTAACAGGTTTGGAGGTCGGATGGTCCCAAACGGTTTGGAGACCGAATGGTCCCAAACGGTTTGGAGACCGAAAGGAAGATGAACCGCGCGGGAGACGAACCGCGTGGCCGTTCGTCGGCAGGGAACTGTGACGGCGACGACGGGTAAGCATGTCGACGTTACCGACGACGATGGTGGTGACGACAGAGTTCGAAAATTCGCGACCGTCTGGCGGTGGTGTAATCCATTGAACTGCTGGGTGGTCTACCTGTAGGTGAGGGCGGTGAGAGTGCTGGGTGCGGCGAGCAGCAGAGCAAGAGCGCGGGAATGTGCGGGGACGACGACGGAGCCAGAGACGACAGCGAAAAAGATGAGTCGACGACGAGGTGATGAAACGGTGGTGGAGACGACGGCAGCGTCAGAGAGGGAAACGAGCGCGAAAATGAAGCTCTGGAATGAAACAGGGAAGTCGAGAATTCGGGATTCTAGAAGAAAGAACGAGGGGCGGGGGGGGGGGGTATTTATAGGATTTGGGGGGGGGCGCCCCTAACTGCTAAGGTTTTTCTTTTAAGACCTTTTGTTTTTATGTTTGTTTTAGATTATGTGAATTTTTATGTATTTTTAGATTAATGATGAAAGAACTTAAAGAAAGAAAATAAAGTTTAAAAGAAAATAAAATACTAGAAAATTAGAAAAGGTGATACTCAGGTCTTGGGTTGCCTCCCAAGAAGCGCTTTGGTTTAACGTCGCTGGCTCGACAAAATTCTACTCCAGCTATGCTGATGTTATAGGATCTTGAATCTCTATAGTTTGTCTTGATAATTTGTCTGCTGGAGTGTGGTATGTCTTTAATCTATGACCATTAACGGTCCTTTCTCCTCCATTATCATCGAGAATAATGACTGCTCCTGTCGGGTAGATATGTTTGATTGTGAAAGGCCCCGACCATTTAGTACGCAGTTTTCTAGGAAACATTTTTGTCCAGAATTGAATAAGAGGACTTTATCTCCGACGATTATATCCTTTCTTTTTATGTGGCCATCGTGCCACATCTTGGTTTGTTCTTTGTAAATTCTTGCATTGTGGTAGGCTGTCATTCGTAATTCTTCTAGTTCTTGGAGTTGAAGTTGTCTGAATTCACCAGCGCCTTTGAGATCGAAGTTTAGTTGCTTAATGGCCCACCAAGCCTTATGCTCTAATTCAACTAGCAAATGGCAAGACTTCCCATACACTAATCGAAACGGTGTTGTGCCAATTGGTGTTTTGAAATCTGTGCGGTAGGCCCATAGAGCGTCAGATAGTTTGGTGGACCAATCGGTGTGGTGCCTATTGATAGTTTTTTCCAGGATAGCTTTAATTTGCCTATTGGAGACTTCAACCTGTCCACATGTCTGTGGATGATACGGTGTGGAAACTTTATGGTTGACTCCATATTTTCTTAATAAGGCTTCAAAGCTCTGTTCCAAGAAATGTGATCCACCGTCGGATATTATCATTCTTGGAATGCCAAATCTGGGGAATATTATCTCTTTAAACATCTTGATTACCGGTTTTGAATCACAAGAAATGGTTGGTAGAGCTTCTACCCATTTCGAAACATAATCCACAGCAACCAAGATGTACATGAATCCGTAAGATGGGGGGAAATGACCCATGTAATCTATTCCCCATACATCGAAGAGTTCGGTTTCTTGCCATATATTCAATGGCATTTCATTTCTTTTGGTTATCCCCCCGGATAGTTGGCATTTGTCGCATGATCGCATGTATTCATGTGCATCCTTTGTAATGTTTGGCCAGTAAAAACCAGATTGTAGGACTTTGAGGGCTGTCTTCTTAGAACTCATGTGGCCCCCAATAGGGCCTGAGTGACAGTGCTCTAGAACCGAGGTGATTTCCATCTCCAGAATGCATCGACGAAAAAGTCCATCTGCGCATAAGCGGAATAGGTAGGACTCGTCCCAGAAATGCTGCTTAGCGTCATGAATGAATTTCTTTTTGTCATGGTAAGATGCAGACGGATGGATGATTCATGTTGCCAAATAATTAACAATATCAGCATACCAGGGAAATCCAGTAGTAATCTTCATTAGTTGATCATCTGGTAAAGAGTCTCGAATGGGTAATTTATCGGAATCTTTAACTTCAATACGACTGAGGTGATCCGCGACGACATTTTCAACCCCACTTTTGTCTTTAATCTCTAAGTCAAACTCCTGAAGCATTAAAACCCATCTGATGAGTCGGGGTTTAGCATCTTGTTTTTGGACCAAGTATCGTATCGCAGAATGGTCAGTATATACTATGACTTTTGACCCGATTAGGTAAGACCGAAATTTTTCAAAAGCATAGATAACTGTCAGGAACTCTTTTTCGGTGGTAGTATAATTCTTTTGTGCCTCATCAAGCATCTTGGAGGCGTAATATATGATGTAAGGCTTTTTGTCCATCCTTTGACCAAGGACTGCCCCTATAGCATAATCACTAGCGTCACACATAATTTCCAACGGTTGAGACCAGTCAGGAGCTCTTAGAATAGGGGCAGAGATAAGGGCATTCTTCAGAGTTATGAAGCTATTAATGCATTCTTGGTCAAATATAAAATCAGCTTCTTTGGTCAGCAGGTGAGTCATTGTCTTTGCTATTTTTGAAAAAAATTTTATAAATCTCCTGTAGAATCCTGCATGACCAAGGAATTCCCTGACTCCTCTGATGTCTTTAGGTGGAGTTAGCTTTGAGATGACATCTACCTTTGCTTTATCCACTTCAATCCCTTTACTACTTACTCGATGTCCTAGGACCACACTTTCAGTCACCATAAAGTGACATTTTTTCCAGTTCAAGATCAGGTTGGTGTCCTCACATCTTTGCAGGACTTTTCCTAAATTGAGTAAACAGTTGTCGAAAGAATCTCCGTATACGGAAAAATCATCCATGAAGACTTCCATGATAGATTCTGTTAATCCGGCGAAGATAGCGTTCATACATCTTTGGAAGGTTGCGGGTGCATTACATAACCCAAAAGGCATCCTTCTGAAGGCATATGTTCCAAAAGGGCAGGTGAAAGTGGTTTTTTCTTGATCTTCAGGATGGATTGGGATCTGGTAAAATCCTGAATATCCATCAAGGTAATAGAAAAATTTTTGGTGAGCGAGTCGTTCGAGAACTTCATCCAAGAAGGGCAAGGGGAAATGATCTTTCCTTGTTGCTTTGTTATGTTTTCTGTAGTCGATGCACATTCCCCACCCAGTTACTGTTCTAGTAGGTACCAATTCATTTTTGTCATTAAGAACAACAGTGGTCCCCCCTTATTAGGGACCACTTGCACGGGACTTACCCATTGAGAATCCGAGATTGGGTAGATGATGCCTACTTTCAGAAGTTTGAGAACCTCGAGACGAACTACCTCCTTGAGATTAGGGTTCAACTTTCTTTGATGTTCCCTTGATGGTTTGAAATCTTCCATCATGGGCAATCTGTGCATGCAAAAGGCTGGATTTATACCCGTCAAGTCAGTCATCTTATATCCGATAACTTTCTTGTGTCTCTTTAGTTCATCAAGAAGTCTGTCTTCTTGGTCTACTTCCAGAGTGGAGCTGATAATCACTGGACAAAGTTTCTCGTTGTCGAGAAAGACATGTTTGAGTCCCTCGGGTAGGGCTTTCATTTCAGGAGCCTTAGGTGGCTCAGTTGCTTCTATAATGGTGACAGCCTTAAGTTCTTCAAAGGTGGTCGTTGGGGCTTCTTCAGCTTTTTCTAAGTATTGAAGGCATTGTTGCACTAGTTCATTTGCCGAGAATTCTACTTCCAGATTAGTCAAGGTATTTTCCAATTCATCATAGGGTTCAGACATTTCTAATTGGGACATTTGATATATAGCATCCAGGAGAAAAACTTCCTCTTGAATGCTTGGACCTTTCATGCTATTAAGAACTCTGAACTGAAAAGCTTCCTTCCCAAGTCTCAAGATAATAGTCCCTGCTTCTACATCGATAAGCGCTCGGGCAGTAGCTAGGAAAGGTCTGCCGAAGATTATCGGGTATCTTAGGTCTTCTTGTATGTCCATAATAACGAAATCGCACGGAATATAAGAATTCGTTCCTATCCTGACATGTATATCTTCAATGATTCCAAGGGGAGCAGATATGGAAGAGTCGGCTAACTGAATTGTCATTGTCGTAGGTAGCAAATCAGTGAAACCTAATCTTTTACACATAGAGTAAGGCATGATGGATATACTTGCCCCTAAATCTGCTAAGCCCTTCTTGCTGGAGCCATTTCCAATAGAACACTGAATACCGAAGGAACCTGGGTCCTTCTTTTTCTTTGGCATTTTGTTAAGCAGAATGTCTGAAGTGGTCTGAGCTAGTTTCACTGTTTCTTGCTCTTCTATCATGTATTTTCTTGATATAAGGGTTTTCAGGTATTTATCCCAAGCGGGCACTTCGGAAAGAGCATCGAGGAATGGTATATCAATGTATAGTTTCTTCATAGCTTCTTTGAATTTCTGGAACCTAGTGTCCATTTTGGTTCCTTTCAGCCTGTCCGGATAAGGAATTCTGGGTGGAACTTCTGGCATTGGTTCCTTTTCTTTTTCTCTTTCAGTAGTTGTAGTAGGTTTTTCCTTTTCATTGGTTGAGCTTTCTGTTGGGGAAAGAATAACTACATCATCATCATCATGGATGATTCTAGTGGTATCAGGAAGGACACGACCAGACCTTGTGGTGATAGCATTCAGTTGCTCAGGTCTATTTTGGTCATGCCTTGGGTTTGCCTCTGGTTGCCCAGCTAAGGTACCTGTTGGTGGTTTTAACTGAGAAGAAATATGTGCTAATTGGGCCTCTACAGCCTTTTGTTGAGCATGTTGGTTTGCAAGCATGGTTTGCTAAGACTGTAGCATCTGTCTAATCAAAGAAATTTCATCAGATGGTTGGGGAGGGGCACTCCTCTGTTGATATTGAGTGACTTGCTTCCCTTGTGGTTGTTGTGGGGGTGTTGTTAACTGTAGTTGTTGTGGCTGCTACAACTGAGGTTGTTGCAGCTGTGGGTGCAGTCCTTGAGGGGTATATTGGTAAGAGGGATTCCTAGGATAATTGGATCGTTGGAACCCATTTCTATAATTCCCTTGATTTTGGTTGAAGTTATTCTGAAATCCTGGTGGTTGTCTATTGAAAGATTCACCTTGTGTCTGTTGTTGTGGATTGGCAGTCCCTGCAGGATTCCCGTATTGAAAACCAGGGTGGTTTCTTGGTTTGTCTGGATTGTAATACACCTGGCCAGGTATTGAGTGAATGGAGTTGACTTGCTCTGGCATTTGGTCCTCGGGATGTTCAATAATGGGTTCATATTGCGGCACTGGTGGTTGTAGATCCATCATAACATTGTATAACAGACCACATGATAATGTGGGATGATCAGATGCATGACAAGCTTCGCAAGTTCCAATAGCTGCTTTTACTTGTTGAAAGTGGGAGCTTTTCTTCTTGTCGTATTCTCCAAAAGAAGTTTCGAGAGCTTGTTGCTTAGTAGCAATAGTCTTTAGGGCTTCTGCAATGGCCTTGAGTTCCATGGATTCTTCAGCCTTGTAGACTTTAAGGACTCCCTTGGATTGGTTAGACGACCTTCCCCAATTGGATTGGTTCTCGGCCCCTAACGTAACTATATTCCAGGCATCTTCATAGTTCTTTCTCATAAAGTTTCCTCCAGATGAGGAGTCTAAAAATTGCTTGATATCATCACTTACTCCTCTATAGAATGTTTCTATTAGTTTATTTTGAGATATGCCATGATGAGGGCACTTTCTCAGGAGTTCTTTGAATCTTTCCCAAGCTTCCGCAAGTGTTTCTCCGGGTAGTTGGGCAAAGTGGTTAATCTGTCCCCTGATCTCATAGGTTAGTGAAGGTGGAAAGAATTTCTCAAGAAACTTTTCTTCTAAGGGGGTCCAAGTAGTGATGATAGGGTGCCTATCTAAAGCATTGTACCAACTTAGTGCTCTTCCAGATAAGGTGAAGTGAAAGAGGTGTAACATTATTGCCTCCAAGGCAACTCCCGCTTGAGGTACAAGGCGGCAGAGTGACTTGAATCTCTTAAGATGATCCATGCAATTGTCTCCAGGTCCTCCAGAGAAAGAGATGCCTTGCATGATCTGGATCCATTGCGTCCGGATTTCAAAGTTTGGTATGTTAATAATCGGTGGTCGGACTGGGTGATCATCTTCATAATTCTTTGGGACTGCGTAGTCCCGAAGTTGCTTGTTTCTTAGCGCTAATTGAGCAGCAGCGTTCTCAGCTTGGATGCGGGCTTGTTCCTCAGCTCGAATCTCAGCAATGAGTTGTGCTCGTTGTGCAGCTATGGCGGCGTTGACTCTTTCTGCAACGAGGCATTGCTCCTCAGCCATCTATCTAGCTCTTTGGCGATTAAGTCTAATCCTTCGATGGAAACTTCTTTCTACCTCAGAGTCGTACTCTGGTTTAGGGGAGAATCCGATGTGATGCGGAGTTTGCATACACGTTTTCTACCTGAGTAGAAGGAAATTCACACGTTTAGATGATGAAGAGAAACAAAGAAATCAAGAAGATTAGGAGTAATGGTTAAAAGAAAGTGTAAAATCCTAACCAACTAACAAGGTACTAAACGAAATTAGAACGTTTTGTTGTCCCCGGCAACGGCGCCAATTTTTGATGGAGCCTCCACTTATGTGGAGTTGCGTGCACCACTAAAAATCCTAGAGATAGAAGATCTCTAAGTTTAGCCTTGCTTATACTAAGTTAAAACTCCACCCACGTATTCTAGGATACGTGGAAGTCTTATCGCAGTATAGTTAAGGGTCGAATCCTCGAGACAATGGTCTTGTTGTTGCCAACAAGATGGAAAACGTTTGAATTTCACTTAATCACTCAATAGTTGGTATTTAGATAAAAAGGTTGATTTGGTTGTTTTTAAGCTAAGTGCAAGTAAAGTAAAGAAAGCAAGTAAATCTAGGTTGTTAACAATGATGAAAGATAACTAGGGTGTATTCGGTTTTTCACCGCCACTACACATCGATCAACACATGCAAAGCAAAACTTAACCTGCAAAAAGAGTTCGGTTAGTTAGTATCCTTGTAGACCTAGCCTCCTTTCGGATAATCTAGCTACGAGAAGTGTGGGAATGTTGCAACGCCAGCCATTCCCGAACAAATGGTCACATTACTTTGCATCATTCCCCTCGCAAAGTGTGTTCCTCGACATACCAAGGTTGCACTTCCATACGTCAACTGATTCCATTTCATAGTATGAAAGTGCAACGGATGATAGTGAGTTTACTCCACTTCTTGAGATACACTTCTGGATACCGAAACAGATGCATGGTGGATACATGAACCAAGAACCAACATGCAAATGAGTTTCAAATCTAATAGTACAAACATAGACAATTCATACTAAAAGATAAAGGATAACACAAGTTGGAGATCAAGCAGCATGCATTCATTAATCGTTTTATGTCGAACTAACAAAGATAAGAACTCTCTATTACAACCTAAGGATTACATTTTACATGATATGAAAGTATGGGTAGCGGGTCTACTCCCCGCACCCTAGTGAAGAAGACTACTCCCTCATGACTAGGACCAAGAAGGAGGCGAGAAGAGAGAGAGAGCATCATCCCCACAAAGGAGGGGGGAAAGTCAACTCCTTGGGGAGAGAGAGAAACGATCCACCAGTCTTTGTAGGTTGCACGATGAGGAGGTCTCCTCTTCCCACCTTCTTAGTGAAGAAGGAGAAAGCAGCTTCAGGATGGAGTATGGATCTCAGATCGACAGCCTCAGGGCAGAGGATGGAAGTGGCAGGAGCTCTAGAACGATTGGGGCAGCCTTTCGACATCTGAGAATTCTCTCCCTTTGAGGTGACCCTTGGGGTCTTATTTATAGGCTTAAGTTGAGCCCAAACGGTCTTGAGACCGTTTAGTCTTATGCGATCTTGGGACCGTATGGCCTTCATGCGGTCTTGGGACCGTATGACCTTCATGCGGTCTTGGGACCGTATGGCCTTCATGCGGTCTTGGGACCGTATGACCTTCATGCGGTCTTCAGACCGTATGGCCTTCATGCGGTCTTGGGACCGTATGACCTTCATGCGGTCTTGGGACCGTATGGCCTTCATGCGGTCTTGGGACCGTATGGCCTTCATGCGGTCTTGGGACCGTATGGCCTTCATGCGGTCTTGGGACCGCATGGCCTTCATGCGGTCTGGGGACCGCATGGCCTTCATGCGATCTCAGGACCGTTTGGATTCTTTGTAATTTTTTTGTGTTTTCCTGTAATGATAAAGAAGAGAAGTTAGTTTATTGGTATATCAGCAATAAAGTAAAAAGTTAATGATTCTATCTAATTTATCTAAGAAAGAGTATGGAAAATTAAGGAGAACTAATAAGATAACGTCACAAAATGGGAGGTTATCAAGTGTATTGAATAGACCCACCATGAGACTGACACATGGAAGCCATCATCATGGAAGTCATACTCATGTCTCACAATGATGTTGGTGTTTGTGGTTTCTAGACTTGAAATCATTGCACTCATAACTTGTCATTGGCTACACTTTGACATCATCAAACGTAGTCCTAAAACATGGGTTTTTAAAACAGTGATGATTGGGTGACTTTGACACATGGGGACTCACTGTGAGTGATACAGATGGGATTTTTACCTCTGAAAGGAGTATGAAATCCAAGGCCTCTTGATTAGTGAGACCGAGAAAAGTATGGCCGTATGCATCTGATTCAATATATGATATTGAGCTTCAATATATCACATGTAGCCTACTCTAGTTCAAGAAACAAGATTGAATAATAATGAGGATGATTGCTCCATGTCTCTAGTTCAATCTTGATATCTGTTGGGAGCTATATATAGAAATATCTCAACTCACTAATTACCCACAAGTGTACGGGGTCAATGTAGTCAAGTGTTGAACACAAGTACTAGGCTAGTTTGGTGCAAATTTGTTAACTTTCATTAATCCAAGTCAGGCTGTAAAGTTCAGGTTGATTACAGATATAAAAGGTGAACAAAAGAAAAAGCTAAAGTTAAAAGGTTGAATAAGCAATTAAAGGGCTTGGACATTAGATTTCTCTACCATACCATCATATCATCTGAACTTATGAAATCAAGATTATTGTTAACATGCAGGGAGGTTGTCATCGTTGTGCATTTCCCAATGTCATGAGATGGTTCTAAACTTGACATAACACTCCCGCGTCTATTCTTAGTATAGAACACAACCTTACCCTCAATATTTTCAAGCCACTCCCATGGTCAAGAGAATATTTCCATGGATTATACTCATTACTTCCTCATACCTTCTCTCAAAGCACAAGGTAAGCATAAAACATGTATGAAAAGTCTCTAGCCAAACATACAAGCACGAAACACCGTAGACATCCATGGAAAAGTAAAATTAACTAGAAATAAACATAGATTTCGAGTTCACATAAACAATGGCATGTGAGTTACTCTCCCATGCCCAAGAAAAGAGTTCTACTCATCCATAATGTAAATGTACAAACACAATGTAGAAATTTCAGAGTTTTACAAGCTTAAGAGTAGAAAAAGCTAAAGCAACAAAAGATGTCGCCAAAGGGAAGTAGAAATCTGGCTAGAGGATGAAATTCCACCCTTGGAGCTGCTCCAACTCAGACAATCTTCCCTCCCAGAAAGCTTGAGTGAGAGAGGAAAGCTCTGTTGCACCTTCGATGAAGAAATGGAGAAGAAATTAAGTAGAATGGAGGTTCTTTGCCAAGAAACTACCTTCTTCTACCCCAAAATCTCCCTCCATAGCTCTAGAACTTCTCTTAGACGAAAGACACTTTCAAAATGATAAGAGATAACTGCCCATTGGGTTGCATTGGTCCTTAAAAATGAGGAGTGGTTGCTCTCATCTCTGCAGAAACTGATAGTAACACGGCATGTCTGTTAGAGGACACACTGTGTCCCATTGTGTAGTTTCATTGGGTCTTGCTAATGTTGTGAAATACATGGCGTGTCTTAAATAATACACTATGTGTAATTTTCTTCTGTAGTCATTTCAGGAGAAAGGCACACGGCGTGTTCCAATTAAAGCATGTTGTATGCATTGGAAGAAAGTTGTAGAGGGCCTTCTTGTCCTAAGGACACATCATATCCTAGTTCGAACATGACGTGTTTGCGTTCTTCTACGTTCTGGTCTTGGGGCCGCTGGAGACTCGCATGTTGTGTGTTAAATACCACACGACATGTTCTTCATTCTGTGTAGATTTCTGGGAAAGGACACATTGTGTCTTAAATAAGACATTTCGTGTGCAATGCTATTTCTACATAATTAAATTTTGAATCAGCTGAAAGTCTGGTAGAAGTCCATTTGTGATCGGATTTGAGTGGGACAATCTCCAATTTGGCACTTTAAATGTTGATTTGCAATCAGCATCATGAGATAAGTAAAATAACTAAAATGTGACAAGATAAATATAATTATAGGCTAAAGGAATGCAAAAATAAACTAAATTTGTGTGTGAGATTTTAGAAGAAGTCGATATGAAATGCACACATCAAATCTCCCTAAGCTTGAAGTGTCGCTTGTCCTCAAGAAAAAAGAGCATAGAACACAAATGAAGGATTTGCAAATCTCATGAGTAGATCAAATGAAAAGAAAGATGAGTGTGGGACTACATCAACCATGATCTACTTGTTTATACTTATATCTATCAATTTAACTTAAACATCCATGAAAGAGATTTTTAGTTCAGCAAGGGTGGTCACAAACAAATGAACAAATTGGTTAAACAACACTAAGTAGAATTTGGATGACCAGGCCAAATAGTTAGTGGATGTGCAACACGAACTCTCAGCTATTAAGGATACAAATTATGAGATCTTAGTTAACATTAAAAATCTTAGTTGAACTCTTCTTCTTTCCCAAAAGATTATTTTACAATGGATTATGGGTTCTGACACTCGGCTGCTAATGTAGGCTTATGCACACATGGAGTGCCAGTTGGGGTGTTTGGACCATATCTCTTTGTTGATCCTTTGGTGATCCTTGTGCTTAGAAAGTAGTTTATCCTTCTTGCTTTTTTTTCTTCAAATCTATCCCTCTCTTTCTTCTCTTGGACGAATCCTTGGGTTGCCAAGGTAGTTCCATCATGAGGAACTTCTCTCCAACAGAGGTTGAATCCATGGTTCTTCCATAGTAGTACCTGAGTGAGTTAAAGATCTCCTATTTCCCCTTTCTTTTTCGGCCTCGGGTTTGTACCCTCTTCTTTTTTAGCTTCCTTTGACCTAGGTTTGTTCTTCTTCTCTTGAGGTGATCTTTCTTGGACGTGGAGTTGATCCATGTTGTGGTTTTCTTATCTCTCTTGGAGCTTCATGGCTTGGGATTGGATCTCCACCTCAAGGTGGGTTATATAACTCTCTCCTCTACTATTTTTTCACCTTATCTTACATGCAAGTTATACTATCTCTAAAACATGATTCTAAGTTGCTTGATGATGATATCATGATTTAGGGCTTATGATTATGTGGAAATCTTAAATAGAGTAACTCTTTTTCCTAAACATAATTCTTGTATCTGAGACCTATGGATAGTGTTGTTGGTTCTTACATGCATCTTTAATGTTGTTTTATCACCTTGATCTTAGTTCATCTATCTTGTTGAAGATGGTAGTTTTGGTTCTCGTATGCATGTGCTTAATGTTTGGTTTTCACTCTTAGAGCATGGTTTTTATGTTAATCCTTGTGATGAACGTTTTAGGGTTTTGATGATCATTATCTTCATGTGTTTTTCACCTTGGTTACATTTTAGATTCCCTATATTTCTCATATGTTTCGGTCACCATATATCCTTGGTTCCATGTGGTTTTTATGACAATGATGGTCATGAGCTTGGGTTTTGGTTGGTCGTTATAACCCAAATCCTAGTTCTTTGTGGCACCATGTTCCCTAGTGGTTGCTATGTTATTATGACCTTGCATGGTCGTGGTGCTTCCTTGATTGCATGACCATTGTGTTGATCCATGTTGGTCAAGATGAGTTTCTCTCTCTAGTTGGTCGTTATGCTTTGATGCATGAGATGGTCGCTACATTTTGATGGGTCATGTGGTTGCTCTGTTTAGCATGTGTTGTGATAGCTAGGCCTTGACCTAGTGGTGGTCTCTACATGTGGGTTGGTCTCTATGGTTGGTTCTTGGTGATGGTTTCTATAGGCGATGGTGTGTTGCGGTTGCAAAGTTTGATGGGTGGTGTCAATCTCTATGTTGTTTTGTTGTGATGATTTCCATGGTGGGTTAACCCTAGTGTTTTCTAGGGAAGTCAATGCTAGTGGTCTCTAGAGGTGTTACACCTTGTATGGTCACTACACGTTGTTGTTTTCATGCTTGGTTGATCTTGATGATGATGTGTTGTCTTATACTCTCAAGAATGTGGGAAGTGGTATACTATAGGGTATGATGTTAAGTGTTGTTATGAAAACCCTAATTGGTTATCTTTGAAGAACCCTAACCCTAAGTTTGAGTATATGATTTAATGCTTATCTTGTTGGAATGATTAGCTTATAATGAAGTATTTTCTCTCTCCTACTTGTGTATCCCTAATGTTGTGGGTTGAATGAACATCATAGCTTATGATTGCTATGGTATCTCTTAGATAACACAAGTGATGATTATGAGGCATGGTAAGATAATCATGATGTGACTAGGTCTTGTGACCTTGGCAAAGGCTTATTTCCTAATTTAAGGTGATATCCTATAGTGATGTAATGAGGGATGGTTATCTCATAGTGATGTGATAATGGTGATGGCCTTTTGTATGACAGTGAGACACTATCATGTGGTGATGTGATCAGTTTATTTCTTAATATGTTTAATATCTCCTGGTGTTACAATCTACCCTTATATTTTTAGAACTTGTATATAGTTTGTACATTGTAACTTAATTGAGATACCCAATTGGCACTAACTACTCAAGTGAAACCCTAACCATGTAGATTCCATGTTCCATAGATCCATTCCAGTGTCAGAACTTGTTGGATGGTGAAATGGGTATTCCTAAGGGGAACTCGAAGTGCATACTATTGAGTCTATGAGGTGCAACTAACCAAGTGTTCTTAATATCTTAATTCCATGATTTAGAGGATGGTTGTGGTCATGCCTTAGCAGGAGAATGATTGCGGTCATATCTCAGTGTAACTAATGTGATAGAGCACAGTTATGGTTGTACTTCAGATGTTTGGGTTGTATACCCTATTCACTAGTGTCATGACCTATATACCAAGGCAGACTGGGATGTTTTGCAATTGGACTCTATATGTCACTATGGAGGACTCATACTAACCCAGAGAGGAGGTGATTATAGTATCATGGCTCTCCTAGAACTTGTATGGAACTAATTTTGGCTTAGAAGTGATCATTTGAAGTATGAGTGGTATACCTCATCTCCACGGGGCTTAAAAGACATAGTAGAGGTATATCTATTTAGGGTTAAACATGACTTACATTGGTTTTTGTCCTTCCCTTGTTTCTTATATTGTTTAGCTATTAATAGTTATACATGTTCTTCACATTCCTTCTATAGTATATGATGCTCTATTGATCAGTTGTAGGTTCTTAATCTGCCTAATTTTTGTTATCAGTTTTACTTATTCATTTAGATGAATCATCGCTCATCATGTTAATAATGTTACTTTCCCATTTAAGTATCTTTATATTAACAATATTTTTTGGCATAGAGTTATATCTCGCATTGGGACATTGGTCTCACCCTATGGGTTTCTACATCTTTTTAGGTGGTCGTGTGCAAAATGGTAGAGATCGTGTACTTGACGAGGAGCAGCAAGGAGATCAGTACATTTTGAAGGTTAGATATGCTTCTAGTGTTTGTAGGTCCTAGGGGAATTTTTGTAGATGTTACATTGATACGAGATTTTCACAGTATGCCAAGGTTTGTACATGTATGGGTTGTATTTGTGAACATGTTATCTTTTGTAATAGATTTATGGTAAGAGGGCCTCTATACAGTGATGTAATACCTTTATGGTATGGTACGTGATATATACAGGTGACATAGTTTTGATGTTGATGTATATGTTCCCACTTGAGATGGCTATTTGAGGTCAGTTTTAATTTCCCTATTTTGTGGTCATGTGCTTTCTTAGTAGTTGATAGATATGTGCATTGTTTTGAGTAATCTCACTTCTGTGGTAGTGGGTCATCACAAAAACTATCACCACCTTTTTTTACTAATATTCAAACCCATCAAAAATATTGTCAAAATCTTACAAATCGATAATGTGTTAGAGTTTATGCAAAATATGTCAATCATCTTTGTAAATCTTAGGGTACCATTCATCAAACTTCCTTCTCTTACACGCTACAACAAAATGGTGTTACAGAAAGGAAAAATTGTTATATACTTGATGTAGCATGAACTCTTCTTCTTCACTATCATGTCTCTAAACATTTCTTCCCTGAAGCTATTTCTACATCGTGCTACTTAATCAATCATATGCCTTCTTCTATGTTACATGATCAGGTCCCTACCTCTCTTCTTTACCCTGATGTGCCTTTGTTTTCTGATCCATCGTGAATCTTTGGTAGCACCTATTTTATTAATAATCTCTGCATTGGGATTTCAAAACTTCACCAAAGTTCAATTAAGTGTGTCTTTCTGGGTTATTCCCAAACTAAAAAATGATATCAGTGTTATGATCCTATCAATTGACAATGGATTGTGAGTGCAGATGTTGTATTCTTTGAAAACCAGACTGCACTTATTGGACGAAGTGTCTTCTTTATCTATTGATTTGTGGTTCCTACTTGTCATAAAACTTTTTGTTACCCTAATTCCACACTCCTAATAGTTACAAAGCCAAAGGTGAGTGGACTTGGGTGCCTATCCGTAGAATGGTATAATTATTTTACACAGGTTGTACATATATAATTCAATAACAAGAGGAGATAACAATATACTAAACATGGAGGTAAGAATATGTACCCATTTCTGTATTCCACAGTAATCCATTGGTGTTTCATAAAAGTCCAGAGTGAAGAGGATCTACGGAAGCTACAAAATCGATGAACAAAACATATTAATGTTAATGCAATAAGTACGCTATGAAAAACATGTAACCACGGTTTAAGAGTACTATAAAAGTTTCTTGGCTAGAAACATTATATAAAGAAAGAAGTAGAAACAAGGAGAGAACACTTAACGACATTGTTTTATAGAAAGTGTGTTTTAAGTGCATTTCTGTTATCCTTACCAACATATTATGGCCAATGACCAGCTTCATATTGGAAGGGTCTATAAGGGTTCTCGATATTAGAAAACCCTATTATCGACATGGTCATCTTTATCTTGACATCTCAATAAGATGCCCAACCTTGTTACCTTATGCCAAGAATATAGGAAGGGACACAATGCTCTTATAATGGACATGTTCAATTATTTTCGAGGTTTGTTCAACATATCTCAAGAAAAAAGAATGTACTAATCATATGGAACAAGTATCTCAAATAAATAATTACCTAGCCAAGCATTCAAATGAGCATGCATACATGCAAGACTATAACATAGTAGGATCAAGAGAGTAAGTGTACCTTACAAGTTGTAATTCTTGAGTAAGATTCCTAGAGAGGATTTGAACCAAGGGAACCTTGCAAAGAAAAGATATAGTATAGTTATTTAGATCAAAGGGGTTTTTATAGTCTAAGCATCATAAGATTCATGTGGATGTTTCCCTAGGTCTAGGTTTTACTTTGTTCAAACATAGTTTCCAAAGTCCCAACATGCATGCAGTGAACCATATAGCACCAGTATCGACATTAAGCCCCAGATCTAAGTGAACCATCCACATTATATTAGAAATAAACAGGAGATCATTTAAAATTTATACTTGGGGCAACATATGATTTACATTATTATTGAGGTTTAGTTGTACAAGATCATCAATGTTCATATTAGATCAAACTCGTGCATTAGCATCATATTTCCAAATCGTATGTTCCTAATGGAGTATTAAAGTGTAGGGAGAATTTAGAGTTGTAGTGTTATAAGACTACAGATTTAAAGTCCTATTATAACATTATTATCATTAGAGTATGTTCTAATAATGGTTAGATCTCAAACAAGCAGCATTTGCATTTAGATCACAATAGGTGCTACATTAAGTCAAGAGTGTACATGAGTAAGCTACATGGCATTTCATGAAACAAGTCATTTAAGGGCTGATTAAGAAGTGCACATAGAGATTTGAATAATTAATTATCCATTTTAGCACAATTATCAAGGATAGAATCAATGTGTACATTAACATCACATTTAGGGCATTGTAGTTCATCAAATTGTCATATGAGTACAACATAGGAGGAAGGTCCTACCCTTGGTTAAAAAGATAACAAACACCACAAAGGTTACTTATTTCGAATTACAATCATATCAAAATCCCAATTAGTTCCAAGACTTTACACAAGATCAAATTACATTAGTTAAGTACACATATGAATCACTTTTAGGTCATGGTAGGTCAACATGGCATTAGGGTGCATGTAGATAGTCCTAGTGATTACATCATGTACAAAAAAGAGTACATCTATTTATTTGCATGAATGGTTGCCAAAGGATTATTATACCCACGTGTTATACATGTTTGAGGATGATTAACACTCAAAAAGTCATAAAGGACACATTTTAGTAAAACAATTGTATATGATGCAGAAACAGTAGACTATGATGGCATCATTAGCAAGATGTCATTTTTCTAATTGAAATGGTATATAATTTCATTAGATTTGGATAAATGAAATAAGGATATACTAAGAATTGAAGTTTTGCATGAAAGGAGGCATTTTGGAGAGAAAAACCTTGAAAGAGGCCAAGATTGGGCCACCAGTTGGGCTGGTGACACTGTTGGGCTCGCTGCTAGGACCATGGACTAGTCATGAGTCGCCCCCCTCACTGCTTGGGGAGTGGTCTCCAACAACTCATAGTGACAGTGCACCGCTGGTTGCCGCTGCTCGTTCACTGGGGTCACATGAGTTGACGAACACGGCGACATTCAGCGAGTGTGTGCAGTCGAGTGTGGCTCCAGGCGATATCGAGCAAGCGTGTTGGGTGTGCAGCCACGCCGGTAAGGATTTGGGGCCCCAAGTGTGTGTGGCATGTTGGGATTTGTTGACCCAATGCCAACATGGCATGAAGAGAGAGAGAGAGAGAGAGAGAGAGAGGGAGGGAGGGAGGAATAAGGAGAGAGGGACTGTTTGGGCATGTGAGAAAGGGAACAATGGGGGATTACTGGACCATTCACGCCCCATTTGAAGGTGGAGGTGTTGTCTCCTTCTTCGAACTAGGGCTTCCCAACCCTAGGGCAGGTGGCAGCGGTCGCCAAAGGGCAATCTAGATGACTTTTTAGGGTTAGGGTGTGAACCATAAAGAGAAGAGAGGAGGTTGGCAAACACAAGGGTGGGTTTTATAGTCGTAAATGGCATGTGTGGTGGTATCTAGGATGTGAGGGTGGCCAACAACCATTGGAGTAGGTAAGGGGGTAGTTTGGCGTGCCTCCATCCCCCATCCGGAGGTCCCATGCACCTCACTGACTATGACTACTGGTCGAGCAAGTGAAAAGACAAGGGGGATGAGTGAGAGGAGAGTACAGAATTTGGTGCCCTGGCCCAAGGAAAGTAGCAAAGTTTCTACATGACACATGGTAGAGGATGATCAGCGGTCGTCGAATCCATCAGCCAATCTGTGGCTCAAATGTGTTCTAAACTAACCCTGGTCAAAAGGAGGGAAAAGAAAAAGGAAAAGAAAGTGAGGAGGAGATATGGGCAGGGGACCACTGGGTTGCACGCCCTCAACAAGTCTCATTTGGGTCGACTGAAGGCCCAAGAGGGTGGGGAAAGAAATACTGAAATCAAACTCTCATGAGGGAAAAATTCAATGATGTGTATGTAATCTGTCCTAGCTCCAAATTGGATGAAAATAGATTCCTTTCAAAGCCAGGAGTACCCTCTACACATGAACATGAAATCAAAGTCCATAAGGTCACAAGGTGATGACCAAAATTTAATGGGAAAGTGATGATGTGTGATATTAAAAGTAATCTAGATTTTGTTAAATTTGAGTAACATCAAGGTGATTCACGCATTCCACATGGGTCAAAAGTTTATCAAAACACATACCAAGATGGAATCGACTTTGTGAGCAAGATCTAGGTCAAGAATGGAAGTTACGTTCACAGTGTGAGTTTCCAGGTTATCACATCCTCCCCACCTTAAAAGAAATTTTGTCCCCAAAATTAAATTAATCCAATAGATCGTGATTTGTTATTTCATATTTTAACATCAAAGCCATCATAGTATTCCTAGAAGGTATCATCACTATGTACAATATCAAACTCATTCCAAAGTTGAGTGATCGAGCATTGTGGTCATAGATCATCAAACTGGAAGTATCATCACATGAGTCAAAATTTTGGAGAGATTATCCTATATATCACCAAATTTGAAGAGATCACATTTCAAGTCAATTAAATAGAGTTCAAGAGTAAGGCATGACTTTCTTTCCCAACATTTAGGGTTCTATCTTTAATATTAGCCTAGGTGGGTTATACATACATGATTGAGATTTCATATTTCAACAATTTGAGACAAACTTTATATTTCAACATCATGATTTCATACTCAAGCTCGATGGAAGGTCACACCCTAGTCCACATGGAGCTTAGCCCTAAGTCATAAATCGAACTAATTAACATAATCATCATTTTACATTTTTGAGGTTTGGGAACAGTGAAGTCATTAATAATATATCGAGGGTGACCTCAAGATCCAAATCGGGTGATCATAGGAGTCAGATCAATAATCACAAGTCAAGATTTCATAAATCAATATTGAGAGTCAAGTTAGGACATAAAAGTCATAGATTAAACATTTCAAAACTAGGGTTTAGATTCTTATTTTAGGCCTAAGAGGTGACTCATGTCTCTACCCTACCTAAGGTTTTTATTGAGATGCCCTACACATTCTTCTTGAAGTTTCTCAACGATATTTGAACACATTAATTTCTACAAAACTATTTATCATGAATTTTCTCCATCTCTGATGGTACACATCATTTACTTTATGTCTCAGCATCAGGCTCACAATGACCTTCCCATCTAGGCTTGGTCTTCTCAGTGATCTTCCCTCTTGGGTTTGGTCTTCATGTTGGCCTTCCCTCTTGGGCTTGACCTCTTGGCAAACTTTTCTCCTGGGCTTGCTCTTCATGTTGTCCTTCCCTCTTGGGATTGGCCTCTTGGTGAGCTTCCCTCCTAGGCTTGGTCTTCATTTTAGCCTTCCCTCCTAGGCTTGGCCTCTTGGCAGGGGCAGAGCTAGGGGCAAGTAGAGGCCATGCCCCCCACCCAAAAAAAATGAATATTTACAATATATACATAATTGCATATGTTAATATTATTATATATATGGTGTAATGCATACAAGTCAACAAAACACCATTGTCCTAGAGGCGCAGGGCATGTAGCCTTGTTTGTCAGTTGTATGTTCGACTCCCCATTTTGGCAACGTATTCATTTTTTACAAATTGTGTATGCATGACTTGCATTTATATCCTTATATATATGGTATGTAATGAATACACATCAAAAAAGTATAAATAGAGCAACAGTCAGAAGCTTGTAGTTGCACATATTGGTTGCAGGTTCGACTTTGTTTGTGTGTTTTTGCCCCCTCCAATGATGCAGTCCTAGCTTTGCCACTGCCTCATGGTGACCTTCCCTCATGGCCTTGGTCACCTACTGTCATCCACTTCCTCAGTAACGTTTTCTTACATCCCTTAGAAATGGAATAGTTGGGTTTAGAGAATTATACTCAATATATGTTCTTTCATGCTTTGCATACTTGACCCTCCAAACATTAGGTGACATTCAAGGCTATCTTGATTCTTAAACTAATTGAGTAACTCACCCTTGCAGGGGTGATCATTCCTCCATTTACAACAATCGAGCAACATTTCGAGCATTATTCAACATTTTATCGCATCAATATTGTGTTTATTTTCATGGTGTCCATGGTTGAATAATAATCTAGACATAGGTCTTTCTAAGAACTTGACCCTTAACTATAGTCCATGTTATCATATTCCAAGACAGTCATTAAATCAATATTTTTATATCGAGTATCAATATCATCACGCATTTGACCTATAAGAGGCTTTGGTCAAGAAATCAAAATTTTGTGGAAGGGTTTACCTTTCCAAACTCTAAATAATTGACAACATGAAAGTTTCAAGGAAGTAATAATAGGGATGTGACCTAGTTATGGGAGTCATAAGTCAACTACCACCCTAATCCAGCACATCAATCCAAATTAATCATGAGTCATCAAGCATATCCCAATAAGGTGAGTATCAACTATCAAATCATATTTCACAAGATCATGATTAAAACATCAGGATCATAATAGAGAATTCATATTTTAAGATTTTGCAATATCAGGGTCCCTTCCTTTCATAGTCAAGGTAGGGGTAGATTTTGGAAATTGAGAAATCAAATTAGGCAGCCTAAGAGTTTAGAGCACAATTGGGAAAGATTGAGGTATGTGTCCATTGCATCATTTGAAATAGAGATTACCAATAGGCGTAGGAATCAATAGGGAAGATGCTCTTGTATTGAAGTCTGTAATCATGATTTTTAGTGTCCATGAGTATAGTCATTCCAAGGCATAATCATCATGCATATAAAATAGAGGAAAATAGCTTAATCACATTTGAAGTTTGGTCAACAATACATCACTAAATATTTAATCAAACATGAGGTGTAAAACATGAGTTCAACCTTATATCACCATATCAAGAATTTACCTCAAACATGGAAAAAACATATATCTGATTTGGTGATATTGAGTTTTTCATAAACTTCGTGTATGAGTAAAACACTTGCAAGAGTACTTTCATTCATCAAAATAGGGTTTTTCATTTAAGAACAAAACATGGAATTATCATCTTAATAAAATTCCATCACTTATAATATTTTTTTGTTTCCCCATGCATAAGCTACCCAAAATTGAGAATTTTTGTGATTAATAGTCATGAGAGAAGAATCACATGAGGATATGAGAAGACTACCTAACCATCATCTACTTGGGTGGCTTAGGTGGTCCTTAAAGAAGGGATGAGATGATAGAAGAATTTCAAAACTTGAAGGAAAATATTTTAGTCCTCCCTGGGTTCTTAAGATATGTTATGCCTTAAACATATGTAGAGGCCTATGTGTATAGCTTTGATACCATTTCTCATAGAAATATTTGTTACCCTAAGTTCACACTCCAAATGGCTACAAAGCCAAAGGTGAGTTTACTTGAGCATCAATCCGTAGAATGGTATAAATATTTCACATAGGAAGTATATATGTAAAAGTAGTAACAACAAGAGATAACAAGATACTAAACATGGAGATAAGAGATATGTACCCATTTCTATATTACAAAGTAACCCATTGGTGTTTCATTAGAGTCCAGAGTGCATTGGATCTTTGTAAGCTCCAAAATTAATAAATAGATCATATTAATTCAAAAGCTTTAAGTACGCTATAAAAACATGTAACCACATTTTAATAGTACTATAAAAGTTTCTTGGCTAGAAACATCATATAAAGAAAGAAGTAGAAATAAGGCATGAACACTTAATGGCATTGTTTTATACAAAGTGTGTTTTAAGTGCATTTCCATTATACTTAACAACATATTATGGCCAATGACCGACTTACCATAGGAAGGGTCTGTGAGATTTCTCAAGATTATCCAACCCTTTTATCAACATGGTCTGTCGTATCTTGACATCTCAACTAATATGACCAACCATGTTCCCTTATCTCGAGAATACAGGCAGGTACACAAGGCTCGTACAATGGACAACTTCAATTATATTTGAGGTTATCTCAACATATCTCAAGCAAAATGAATGTAGTAATCATAGGGAACAAGTATATCAAACAAGTAATTTCCAAGCCAAGCATTCAAACGAGCATGCATACAAGCAATCCAATACCATAGCAGGCTCAAGAGAGTAAGTGTACCTTACAAGTTATGATTCTTGAGTAAGATTCCTAGATATGATCCGAACCAAGGGAACCTCACAATGAAAAGATATAGCATGGTGTTTTATATAAAAGGGGTTTTGATATTCTAAACATAAAATGAGTCATGTGGATGCTTCCCTAGGTCTAGGTTTTACTTATTCAATCATAGTTTCCAAAGTCCCAACATGCATGCAATGAATCTGTATAGAACCAATATTGACATTAAGCCCCAGATCTAAGTGAACCATCCACATAAGATTAAATATAAACAAGAGATCATTTCTGATTTAGAGTTGGGGTAACATCAGATTTAGATTATTAATGATCCATTTTAGCACAAGTATTAAGAATACAACCACATAAGTACATGAACATCACATTTAGGGCAAATTAGTTCATCAAATTGTCATATGAGTCCAACATAGGAGAAAGGGCCTACCCTTGGTTAAAAGAGATACTAAACACCAAAAAGGTTACTGAGTTCGAAGTACAATCATATCAAAAAGCTAATTAGGTCCAAGACTTTACACAAGAACAAATTAAATCAATCAAGTGCACATATGAATCACTTTTAGGTCACGGTAGGTCAACATGGCATTACAGTGAATGTAGATGGTCCAAGTCATTACATCATGTTAAAAAATAGTAGGGCTACTGATTTGCATGATAGATAACCAAGAGATTATTATACCTACATGTTAAACATGGTAGATGGTGATCAACATGCAAAAGTAATAAGGACATGCTTTTAGTAAATAGTAATAAATGATGGAGAAATAGTAGACTGTGATAGCATCATTAGAAAGATGGCATTTTTTTGAAAGAAATGGTATATAATTTCATTAGATTTGGGTAAGTACCAAGGATATACTAAGCATTGAAGTTTTGCATAAAAGGAGGGATTTTTAGAGAGAAAAAACTTGAAAGAGGCCCAGATTGGGCCACCAATTGGACTCGTGGTGTTGCTGGGCTCGCGGCTAGGCTCACTGACTAGTCGCACATCACCCTCTAGCTGCTTAGTAAGAAGTCTCTAGTGACTCATAGTAACAGTGCACCACTGGTTGCCACTGCTCATTCGATGGGGCCTTGTGAGTTGATGAACACGATGACAATGAGTGAGTGTAGGTGGTTGGGTGTGACTCTAGGTGATCCCGAGCAAGCCTATTGGGCACGCAATCACGCGGGCGAGGAAGTGGTGCCTAAGGTGTGTGTGATGTGTTGGGGTTCATTGAGCTAGCACCAACATGGCGTAGAGAAAGAGAGGGCGAAACGAGGAGAGAGGGACCATTCGAGTGTGTGAGAGAGGGAACAGTGGAGGAGATCTGGAACCTTCGCATCCAATTTGACAATGGAGGGGTTGTTACCTTCTTTAAACTCAGCCCTAGAGTAGGTGGTGGCAGTTTCCAAAGGGTGAGCTAGAGGGCTTTTTAGGATCAGGGTGTGAAGCAAAAAAAAAGAGGTTGGAGAATATAATGTTGGGTTTTATAGCCAAAAAGGGTGTGTGTGGCAGTGGCTAGGATGTGAGGGTGGCTGGAGGGCATCGAAGATGGTAAGGGGGTAGGTTGGTGTGCTTCCATCCCCCACCCAGAGGTCCCATGCTCCTCCTTGCCTATGGATACTAGTCAAGAAAGTGAAAAGACGAGGAGGAAAAGTGATAAGAGAGCACTGAATGAGTTGCCATGGCTGAAGGAAAGCATCAAAGTTGTTACATGATGCATGGTAGAGGATGATCAGCAACTGTTGGATCCATCCTTCGATTCGTGGCTTCCATGATCCAACTGTCTAAACTGACCCCGGTCAAAAGGAGGGAAAAGAAAGGTAGGAGAAAATATGGGTATGGGCCCATTGGGCCATGTGCCCTCAACAAGGCTCGTATGGGTCGGATGAAGGCCGAAAGTGGGTGGGGAAAGAAAAACCAAAATCAAACTCTCAAGGGGGGGGGGGAATTCAATGATGTGTATCTCATCCGTCCTAGCTCTAAATTGGATGAAAATAGATGTTTTGTAAAGTTGAGAGTACCCTCTACACCATGAAAATGAAATCAAAGTGCATAAGGTCACAATGAGATGATAAAAATTTAAGGGGAAAGTGATGATGTGTGATATTAAAAGTAGGCTTGATTTTTGTAAATTTGAGTACTACCAAGGATATTCACGCATTCCACATGGGTCAAAAGTGTATCAAAACACATACAAAGATGGAATCGACTTTGTGTGCAATAACTAGGTCAAGAATCGAAGTTATATTCACAATGTGAATTTCTAGGTTATCACACTACTCCTTTACCTGAGGTAGTAGAACATGATTACACTAACAAAACTGAAGAGGTGTCTATGAGAAGACCCACAGTTACAAATACCCCTTTGGCTCCTCAATAACCAATTCCTCCCTTGTCGGCAGGTCACAAGACCCCCCCAGGTATTTTCTGACCTACATCCTCATATCATCCTAAGGAAATATGTTCCCTCCTGTACTCAACATCCAATTAGTAATTACTTCTCTACCACTAATCTTAGTGCTAGATAATGTTTTACTTCTCTTTCTACTATTTTTGTGTCGAAGAGTGCTACACAATATCTTCAACATAATGCCGAGCATCGAGCTATGGAAAAAAAAAAATATGCACTATCAGATCACAAGACCTAGGATTTTGATGATCATCCTAAAAACTGTCCAACGGTTGGATGTCATTGGATCTTCACCATTAAATATCAATAAGATGGTTCTATTGAACATCTAAAGGTTTGCCTTGGATAAAAAGGCTACACTCAGACCTATGGAGTGGACTACTTTGAAACTGTCTCTCATGTGGCTAGTCTTAACTCTGTGAGAGTACTTATCTCTGTAGGTATCAATAACGATTGGCCTCATTGTCACCTTGATGTCAAAAATGCCTTCTTGAATGGTGATCTCCATGAAGAAGTTTATACGGAGAAGCCACCTAGTTTTGTTAGTTAGGGGGAGAGTTTCGAAGTTTGCAGACACAAGATGGTGATGTATGGCCTAAAACAAAGACCACAGGTGTGGTTTGATAAACTAATCCAAATATTGCTTGAATTCTAATTTAGGCATTGACATTATGATCATTTTGTTTTTATTTAAAAAAACTAGCTCTTGACTTGTTGTGCTTATTGTTTATTTGGATGATATCATTTTGACTGGTGATGATTCTAATGGTATTGCAGCTACCAAATGATATCTCAAACAACATTTTATTACTAAAGATCTGGGTAAACTCTGGTACTTCTTAGGAATTGAAGTGTCCAAATCATCTTCTTGTGTCTTCCTTTCATGGTGCAAATGTGTTAGACCTTATGACAGAAGTAGGTATTCTTGGGTCTAAACCTACTAATAATCCTCTAGATCCCAATACCAAATGGGATGATGAATCTTCACCTCCATACCCTGATAATTATCAATACTGACGCACAGTTAGTAAGCTTATCTATCTCACTATGATGAAAGTTAATGTTATTGTTGTTGTTGGACTTGTCAGTAGATATTTGGGAAAACCTCGACAATGTCATTAGGAGGTTGTGTGTCAGATTCTTAAATATCAAAAATCTTCTCTTGAAAAAGATTCGCTATATCGAAGATGTGAGAACTATAAACATACTGGGTATTCTGACTCTAATTATGTTGGTAGTTGTTGTGATCGAAAATCTACTTCTGGATATTGTTCCTTTGTCGATGGGAACCTGGTTACATGGAACAATAAAAAGTAGACTATGGTTGTCCTATCAAGTGATGAAGTAGAATACAGGGCTATGTCTCACACTACTTGTGAACTAATGCAGGCCCAAGGACTCCTCAAGGAATTTGATATTTTAGACTCTAATCTTATTTCTACACACTATGATAATAAAGATGCCACCTCTATTGCCAACAATCCCACTTTCCATGAGTGCATAAAGCACGTCATAGTGGATTGCCACTTTATATGAGAAGAAGTTCTTTCTAGATGTATTTGTACTCCTTATATTTGGACATAATATCAGATTGCTGACATCTTTACCAAAATTCTTCCCAAGCCTCTCTTTGCTACATTCATGGATAAGCTAGGCATGATTGATATCTATGCTCCGGTGTGAGAGGGAGTATTAGTATATATGTTTTATGCACTCTCCTATGTTGTGTGCTTTGTTATTTTGTGTTGTGTATTTACTTATGTGCTTAAGACTTGTCTTGTCTTTAGCTTTTCTTTTATCCCATACTACCTGGTTTCGATTCTTCGTTACTCTCTAATGCTATAAAAGAGAAGGCATTGTAACTTTTTCAATATATCAAATAAAGATTTTCCCATTCTATATGTATGAACCTCACTTAAGACTGAATATCACCAAAAACATGAAAAGAATGTCTAGAAACATATTCATTATTAACATTGAAAAGATATTTTTTTCAAGAAGCCTCTTTCTCCTTGCTCGCTAAGGGATCAGTTTGAAAAATAACAAGACTCCACAAAATCAAGATTGTACATAGGTTCAAGGATGACAATAAATGAGTGGATAATAGAGTAAGAGTCCCAATACTCCATAAGCTTGGGTTCCATTTCAGTGTCTATCTTATTCTAATCAGGATCATCCCCAAATTTTCTCTCATTAGGATTCATACTTATCATCCACACATTAAAGAAATACAACTTTGTAGTAGGATAATTCCTCTATGAGAAAAGAGTTGTAATGATATAATATGACTTAACAAACTTACTTAGTTTCTTTATTTTAATCCATTCATCATTTGTAGGGCATGTAAAAAATGTAGGATCCAAAAGTGCAATTTCAAGCATCAAGAATGTGGAGTTCAATCTAGTATCACAATACATGTAAATCCCCATAGAGGTACCATTCCTTCATCTTTAGTAGTAGTAGAAAAGTTTAAAAAGTTGGACTCTGATCCTAATATGTATTTGATGCATTCTCTAACTTTATTTAAACAATAAAAAAACATTCAACCCTACTTTCACTATCAAGTTCTCAATATTGGTACATCACTGTATAACTCCCAACAATAACCATTTACTATGTAAGCTTCTTTCATAAAAAATATTGCACGATATTATTATTTATAGCAATACCCAAAAATGATTTAAAATATCTTTAATCAATGTTTTAAACATGTAGAGTTGCAGTTATAGCTTCATATAATATAATGCTAGTGTGTGGTGGGATAAAGTGATATAAGTCTAAAATTTAATTTGCAAAGTCCATATTTCATCAATAAAATGGGCAATCAAACATAAATATCCTCCTTTAGTAGCAGATGATTGTTGGCTAAATTTGACATTAATATACCCTTTGTTTTGATTATGACAAATATTTCACACTTGTGGATCTAACATGTTATTTGAGTATTTCAGGGTTAAAAGGAATAAGGAAATTCTACTAAGTGGAAAGATGAAGATCAATGCAAATTGAAGATCAAATGCACTTAATTGTATATATGTTCATATTTGTACTCAAATTTAAACACTTATTCAAAAATATAATGTACAAGTACTTAGACATCATGTAAATCAAGTGTTAGATCTTCCCTATCCACTTATAACTCTTATATAGGTTTCCCCCAAAGTTAGAGTCACCGTCACATATTCAAACACACACTCCGTAGGTGAGTTAAAGTCTAAAATATGGACACCCTCAGTCGGAAAACTTGTTGAACGAGACACACTCAGTCAACGATTTTGTCGAATGAGAATCACCTTAGTTGAAATTATGAGAATTGTTAAATAGCTTACACATGTATTCTCTAAAACGGTCTTCGGTCAAAAATATTCTCAATCGAGTAAACTTCACCCTAAATATTGTGATTGTTAGACCAAGTGGTTGAAAGTTGGGAGTTGAAAATAGATGTTGCAACATATTTTCCTTGAACCCAGGTGTGGTCAAAGAAAATCTTGACCAAGACACAGTTCAGTCGAAAAACTTGTCGACCGAGCAAGGTTCTGGATTATTCTTTTAAGCACGAACAAATTAGCCATTGCTAACCAACTAATGTACACCTAACTTCTAGTCAAGCACCAAGAACACTGTAGATACTCCCTAGAATGTGCCTAAGTACTTGAAAACCATTCCTATAAATAGGAGAGGCCCTAGGACACCTAAAGAACCAAAGCTACACTTGATAATATGTTCTTGTGAGCAACAAAGCCAATCACCAACTGTCATCTTGTTCTGCAAGCTCCAAATTTGTGTCCTATAGATATATCCTCTTAGCCACCTCATAGAAATGTCCATCCTAAGTGGTGTGAGAGGTCTAATGCCTGATATAGGATCAAAGAGCTATACTTAGTTGTTGTATTTCCTTCTTCCAATCCCCCTTCATAAGTTCGAGCTACTAGTGCTCTTTGGCTACTCCAAGATCGTGGAGGCTACTTGAGTGAGCTCAGTTGAAGGTACTTCTTGGTGGAGAAGGCTTCTTCAAGAGTTTCTCGATATTACTTAAAGGAAGTCTTCTTCAAGGGAGGTTGAAGATACTTCCAAAGGAAGGCTATCTCAAGGTAGTGGAGCTACTTCTAAGAGGAGAAGTCTGCTCCAAGGGCTTGGAATTACTTCAAATAAGGTTACTTCAAGGAGGTTGAGGGTACTTCTAAGTGAAGGCTACTTCAAGGAAGATGATTGTATTTTATTGTAACATCCTTGAGAGGTAAATAAAATTAATCACTTTCAAAAAACCAATTGGAGACAATTGAATAGTGGACTGACAACCTTTGAATTCAAAGGTTGGAACCACTCTAAACACATGTGTCTTCCTTATTTCCTCCTCCTTCTTTGGTTGAGTGTTTTAATTATCTTTAAATTATCAAAAAGATCTATTCACCCCCTCTAGATCTTTCAATTGGTATCAGAGTACGTTTTCATGGATCCATAACAGGTCTTGAAGAATGGGGAACAACATGCTCAGCAATCTCAACCTTGAAGGAACTCACATAACTCAGCACCTCTTTTTGATGGAAGAAACTACACCTACTGGAAAATAAGAATGCAATTCTACTTTCAAGGAATTGTCTTAGAGTTATGGAGGATCGTGTCTACTCCTTATGTGCTTCCCACAACTAAATATGCAATAAGGGATCCAAACACTGTAAAACAAGTTCAATTTAATGCAAAGATGGTAAGCATACTATATTGTTCTATTTATGTAAGTGAGTTTAATAGAATATATTCATGTGATACAGCTTGTGATGTATGGCATAAACTGTCCATAACACGTGAAGGTAATAGCCAAGTTAAAAATATCGAAATTAGTATGCTTAAGCAAAAGTTTGAACAATTTCATATGCAACCTAATGAATCTATTAGTGAAATGTATGCAATATTTTCTTCCATTGTTAGCAACTTATGTGCATTAGGCAAGTATATAAGTGAAGAAGATCAAGTGTCCAAAATTCTTAGACCTTTGCCTCTAAAATACAAGCCAAAGGTGACAGCCATTGACGAAGCAAATGATCTCACCACAATGAGGATGGAGCAGCTCATCGGTAACCTAGAGACTCATGAGTTCACCCTTGAAGAAGAAGAAAGATTGGAGGCTGAGTTTTAAAAAGGAAAAAGGAAGGACATTACTCTAAAAGCTACAACAATGGTTCAATCAAAGGTCATCACTCAAGAAAGTGATGAAACAAGTGAAGGAGATGATGAAGAAGATGCACTCATTATAAAAGGTAAGAAATATAAAAGATATAAATCTAACAAAAATTCTATTGCTTCTTCCTATTCTTCCCTTATCTATTTTGAATGTGTCAAGAAAGGACATGTGAAGAATGAATGTCCCAAAATCAAGGAAGGGAAGAAATCTTCCTTCAAGAAGAAAGACAAAGGAGATAAAGCTTACAAAGCTCCTTGGGATGAATCAAGTGATGAAAATGAAAGCGAAGAGGAAGAAGTGTAATGTCTTAAGGCCAAAGAAGATGAAAATGAGGACTCCAGTGAGGTAATCCTTCTTGAACTATCTAAAGAATAATTAGTCACTAGTCACAAATATGTTGATTGTAAAAAGAAATTAAAGAAGCTTACAAAAATAAGTGATGATTTGCATGTTAAGCAATATACCCTCTCTTATGAAAATGAAAATTTCATATGTGAAAGATATACTTTAAATTCTTCCATTAATGAGCATACTATCAAGTTTCTTTATATAGAAACAAGCTATAATTTTTTTGTCAAGAAAAGGTTGAATTGCTTGCTAAAATGAATGATCTTCAAACTCTACCTATTTTATGTACTCATTTGGATTATGATGCTATTTTCAAAGAAAGAGATAGTTTGTTGTCTAATCTAGACCAAACAAAGTTAGACATTAAAAAGAAAATGGATGAAATTTCTATGTTACAAAAGGATATTAGTAGCTTGAAAAATAAAGACATTCTTGATAAAATCCTAAAGGACTCATCTAGTCAAAATGGGCAGAGAGGACAAGGTTATGTACCCAAACATAAATCCTATCAAAAACCTAGAGCCAAAACGACACAAGTACCCAATACCAAAGTCATGTATGTACCTTAAAACAATCCAATTCATGACCATAATGTTAAAAAGAGAAATGAAATTGATTTCATCTATTGCATTATTGTTTACATCTTGGACATTATTCATTTTCATGCCCTTAGAAGATAAATAAGGATAAGTATCGAGCTTGGGTTCCAAAACTACAAACTTAGTAATGTGAAATACTTAGTTGAGATTTGACCTAAAACTTAATATAAAAATTTGATTGTCTTATCTCAACTAAACTAAGATTTAACTTGCATATTCTTGTATGATTTTATTGGAAATAAAAAAATACTTTTCTTGAAATTGATAAGTTTAGTGAGAACACACAGAATCCTTCTCGGTCGACAAAGTTTTCGACTGAGACTCTCTTCGATTGAGGAAATAGTCGACCAAGAGATGTATTGTCAAAAATGTATCTTCTAGAAAACCATTCCGGCTGACAAATAGCTCGACTAAAACACCATCTGATCGAAGAGAATGTCGATCGAGTATTGTTCTATAAAGACATTGTTATTGAATCCATAAACTTGTGACTATTTTCAACCTTGTTTCTCAAAAACCTTCAAAAAATCTTCCTAATTAGTTAGTCTAATATGCAAGATGCTTTAATAAATGTCCCTAACCAAAAGGACCATCACATGGGTATTGAAATCCATCTATTTTGCAGGACTGGGTGGTTGATAGTGGTTTTTCCAAACATATGACTGGAAACAAAGAAGGTTTTTAAATATTTGAAGAAAAGAAGTATGAGATGGTAGCATTTGGAGATAATGCCAAAGGTAAAATTATTAGAATAGGTAATACTGGTACAAATCTTCAAATTAAAAATGTCCTACTTGTCGATGGATTGCATCACAACTTGATTAGTGTTAGTTAATTAAGTGATAGTGTCTATGATGTTCTTTTTAACAAATCTTGATGCAAGATACTCGTACAGAACACTAATAATTTAGTTTATGGAGGAAAAAGAATAGGAAATATATATATACTTAAACCTAATTCTAAGCAAGCTATTATTGTAAAACGTCTTACTGCAAATGATAAATCTTTACAACTATAGCATAGAAAACTAGGTCATGAAAGTCCACATGTTATCAAAAAGTTGATTAAATATGATCTTGTTGGTGGTTTACCTAAACTCTCTTTTGACATACCTAAAAATTGTGAACCATGTACTTTAGGCAAGCAAAGTAAAACTTCTTTCAAATCTAAAACCTTACTTAGCACTACTAGGTCATTAGAACTTATTCATATGGATTTATTTGGTCCTAGGAGGACTAAATATATTGGTGGTAAATGGTATTGCTTTGTTATTAATGATGATTATAGTAGATACACTTGGGTTCATTTTCTCTCAACTAAAGATGATACAATTAGAATATTCATTCAATTATGTTTTAAAGTTGAAAATCAAATATAAAACAATATATGTACCATTAGGAGTGATCATGGTGGGGAATTTGAAAATCACATCTTTGAATAATTTTGTACATCCCAAGGTTACACTCATTATTTTTCAGCTCCACGCACCACACAACAAAATGGGATAGTAGAAAGGAAAAATTGATCTTTACAAGAAATGGCTAGAACAATGTTACTTGAACACAATACACCTAATACTTTTTGGGATGAAGCAGTCAATATGGAAATGATATGTATTAAATTGTGTAACAATTCACTCATATCTTAAGAAGACTCCTTATGAACTTATCTTCAAAAAAAACCAAGAGTTGATTATTTTCATACCTTTGGTACACCAAGTTACATATTAAATACAAAGGATGATAAAGATAAAAATATTAGATAAGCAAGGAGGCTATCTATTCATTACTCCCTCCTCATTTAGGTAACTTATCAAAAGCATTACACATTATAGAGAAATGTGGGAAGATAAATGTTGTAGTACTACTACCATTACAATCTTTGTTCAGCAGATGATGAACCAACTCAGGAGATCTTACATAGGTGAAGCCCCTGGTTTTATTTTCTATGTGGAATTTGACTGAGAATTCAGCTACTGAGTTAGACTCCCATCTCTCAAAATGCACATTCCAACCAATTTGTAATAGATTTTGAATGTCTGTGGCCCAGTTGGCATATTTGGAATTAAGGGAGCTATCAACAAAAATCATTTTTACAGTACATTGGTTGTCTGTAGAAACTTCCACTTTCAATAAGCCAGCTTCCATTGCGATCTCTAGGGCCATTTTGATTTCCCAAAGCTCTACTTTAAGAACATCATGCATGTGTCCAGTTGCACTGATCGTCCCTAGCCAATGACCTTCATGGTTGTGGGCTACCAATTACATAAAGGGTTCTTCTTGGGATATTCAACTTCTAGTAAGGCATTTATAATCTATAATACCATCTCTAGAAAAGTTGAAGAATCAATTCATATCACATTTCATGAAATGATAACACAAAATGTTGAAAATGAAATTGAAAACTTAAATGTCGTTACTCATCAAATTGAGGATCTAACCATATTTACAAATGATGATCAAAATTTTAAAACTGAACAACAAAATGAGACACAACAACCTATTCTAAGATTAATCAAGAACCATCCTCAAGGATTAATCATAGGAAATCCTTTTGATAAGATAAAAACTCGATCATCATTTAGAGATGTCGCAAACATGTCATTCATATCAATTGTTGAACCTAAAAAGGTAAATGGAGCTCTAAAGGATGGATATTGGATAATGGCTATGCAAGAAGAACTAAATCAATTTATGAAAAATAATGTATGGGAATTAGTTCCTAAACCACAAGATAAAACCATCATTGGAACTAAGTGGGTTTTTCGAAACAAACTTAATGAAGTTGGGGAAGTAGATAGAAACAAAGATAGGTTGGTATCTCAAGGATATAATCAACAAGAAGGGATAGATTTTGAGGAAACCTATGCTCATGTGGCTAGACTTGAAGCTATTAGAATATTATTAGCTCTATCTTCCCACAAAGACATCAAACTATCACAAATGGTTGTAAAAAGTGTCTTTCTAAATGGAAATCAAGAAAAAGAAGTATATGTTGCTCAACCACCTGGCTTTGAGATTCTTGAAAAAATTGACCATGTATATAAACTTAAGAAAGCGCTTTATGGTCTAAATCAAGCATCATGAAATTGGTATGAAAGACTTAAAAACTATCTATTTGATTATGGCTTCTCAGTTGGAAGATTAGATTCTACATTATTTTTCAAAAAATATAAATCATAATTTCTTGTTGTTTAAATATATGTCGATGACATCATATTTCGTTCCTCAAACAATTCCTTATGTAATCAATTTAGTGATATTATGCAAAAAGAGTTTGAAATGAGTCTCATGGGAGAATTATCATTTTTCCTTAGTTTTCAAATAAAACAAATGTCCGTCGAAATTTTTCTAAGCCAAGAGATATACACCAAGGAACTCTTAAAATGATTTGGCATGGAAAATTGCAAACATTCTACCACTCCCATCGCTACCTCTGCCAAAATATACAAGGATGAAGATGGTGAACCCATTGATGATTCCTTATACAGGGCCATGATTGGTAGTTCACTATATTTGACTACTTCTAGACCAGATATCATGTTTTTCGTTGGGCTTTGTGCTAGATTTCAATCAAAAGCAATGCACTCTCATTTTCAAGTTGTCAAAAGGATCTTAAGATAACTCGTTGGTACTATCGACTATGGTTTTTGGTATCCTAAAGGACAATCACTAGACTTTAATGTTGACACCAATGTCGATTATGCTGGTTGACGACTTGATCGCAAGAGCACTAGTGGTGGTTGCTTTTTAATTAGAAGAGCCTTAGTATATTAGTTTAGTAAGTAACAAAATATAGTTTCCCTATCCACCACTGAATCTGAATATGTGGCTATTGGTTCATGTTGTGCTCAAGTACTCTATATACAACAATTTTTCAATGACTATGGCTTTGAATTTTCTTCTACACCATTTTTTTGTGATAACACTAGTGTTATAAACTTGGCCCATAATCCTATTTTACATAGTCATGCCAAGCATATTGAAATTTGACATCATTTCTTAATAGATCATATTTTAAAAAATAATATATTTCTCCACCATGTTGATACTGAAAAGTAATTAGCAGAAATCTTTGTCAAACCTCTTCATCTTGATCAATTACAATATATTAGAAAGATGTTACTCATTACTCCCCTAGAAGATAAATTCTTTGATATATGTGTTCCATATTCTTAATTATGTTCTTATTTGAATTTCATATGATTTTTATTGCATAAAATAATAGAATTATATCTTTGGCTAATCACAATAATTTAATATCATGAACAAGAACATAAACAAGCTCAAATCAATTCAACAAAACTACTCATAGTCTCTTGTTCTGTCAAAAATAATTTGGACTGAGAAGATACTCGGTCAAAAAAAATCTCGACCGAGTTCCACTCGATGGGACCCTCGGCAGACGAGTCAATTTTGAACCGAGATTCCTCTAGAAATTTGGTAAAGTGAAATTTTATGCAAAAAGCCCTTCGATCAAAAATAATTTCAACCAAGTCATCTTCGTAACGGTCAAATTTTCAAATCCCAAATTCGACCTAACTAGCTGTTACAAGGGAGCATCAGAATATAGTCGTTGGATCCTCGGCCGACAAAATCATCGACCGAACAAGTCCCTATTTTTCTACAAAAGGGACCCCAATCCTCCCATGCTATTCATACCTCAATTGCTTTCTTCTCCATCCCTTCGGTAGTGATCTTTAGAGCTACTTTTCAGCATCACTCTTCCACTACCATCTCTAGGTCCTCTTCCACCTCCAATTATTCAAGATGGCTTCATCTTCAACTCATGGTGGGAAGAAGCAAGTAGCTTCCAGGAAGGGAAGAACAGTCACTCCAGCCTTGAGCGTCATTAATGACATTTCCTTCAACAACGTTGTTGTTGGAGAACACTACCTCAAGCTCACCTCGAAGACCCCTCTTCCTTGATGTCAGTGGACATCAATGACTTCATCACGCTCCTTGATCTCTCCTAGCTCTAAATTGACATAATTCTTTACTCCATCTGTCCATTTCTGGTCCACCCAAGCTGTCAATGAGTTCTATGCTAACCTCACTAGGGACTCCAATGAAAAATTTTCTTTCACCTCCATGGTTGATGGGCTAGCTTTTCATTTCTCAAAAAAAGATATCCTTAAAATACTATATATAAATGAGGAGGAGTATGGAGAATTCATAGACCTAACCAGTGAAACCCTACATCCAAATTCTCCACTGATGATAACACCATTAGCTTAGGAGATATCAAAAAGGCCATTTTCTTTCCTAATACTTCATCTCATGAAAATAGGGGAACTTACTATGCTACATCTTTAACCCTTGAAGCTTGGGTAGTAAACCTAATTATTTCCCATAACATCTACCCTAGAGCAAACAAAATTGAAATCCCACAATTTAGGATGTGCATAATCTATTCTATACTAGAAAGCATTCCTATCAACTCATCCGCATCATCCTATCTAATATGTTTGACTTTTCTGGAAATCCTCCATTTGTTGATTTTGTGTGCCAAATTATCCAATTTTGTTGTGAAAAAAACCTAGAGGATTTAAACTACCAGTGTGATAGGCATCCTAAAAAACTTACCAAAAACATTGTAGATGAAATGGGACTTGAATTTGGGCACAAGAGATCTAGGACCAAAGGAGAGGCATCCATCGAAGCAAATCCTCCACCTCCTACTCCTCCTAGCTACTCCATAGAAAATCTAGCAAATGATTTATGTTATCTCAATTGGGATACCTATCACCATGGGAGACAATTAGACTACATTTACCATGCCATGACCTATCTCAATCAAAGAATGCAAGCTTTGTCTCCCAATGTTCCCAACACATATCCATATACACTCTATCCCAAGAGTCTCTATCCTTTTAACCCTTCAATACAATACACCCAAGTCCCCCTCACCACCTTCACATGATCTTTCTCATACCCAATACTCACCCATTCAACTCCAGGACATAGCTGCCCACTTCAGATTCGATAGGGCACCTACATTTCTGGAGGCATGTGCTCTTACTAAAAATAGATGCACTTGATTGGCAAACACTGGTCAATTACTATGGTGATGTTGTATTTCTTGGGAAAGATCTTGAGGTTGATGTAATCTTGCAATCTTTTAAGTGATGATGTCCTATGTAGTGTGTAGTAAAGCCTATGTAATCATTCTAGTGAAGATTATGTTGTTATCATATGTTTTTATCAATAGAATTGAGCTTGTTTGTATTCACTTGATCATGATTATGAAAATCTATCTTGTGGATTTCATTGGACATTTTTTCATCACTTTGTTTTTCTCTTTACAACTTGTGTATGATATTAAGGGGGAGCATCCCATTCAAGGGGGGTAAAATGATTATATGACTATCTTTTTTAAATTAAAATGGGGAGAAATAATATAAAACAAAATAAATGAGTTTCATGTTCTATTTAGCTACATTCCTTAAGAGATAGATATTGTGTTCCATATATCTTTCGGAATAATTAGCACACACCTTATGAAAATAAGGGAATATTTTCATCTCAAGTAAATCTTAGGTATGAAACTCATCTCTTTTAAATTATTATGATTATATTTTAGAAATGTTTGTCATCTTCAAAAAAGGGGAGATTGTTGGCTAAATTGGATATTAATAAATCCTTTGTTTTGATGATGACAAACATTTCACACTTGTGGATCTAACATGTTATTTTAGTATTTCAGGGTTCAATGGAATAAGGAAATTCTACTAAGTGGAAAGATGAAGATCAATTCAAATTAAAGATCAAATGTGCGTAATTGTATATATGTTCATGAATTCACTCAACTATAAATACTTGTATAAAATTATAATGTACATTTACTTACACATCATGTAAACTAAGTGTTAGATCTTCCCTATCTACTTATAACTCTTAGATAGGTTTCCCCCAAAGAAAGAGTCACCATCACTTCTTGAAACACACATTTAGTAGGTGATTCAAAAGTCTGAAATAGGGACACCTTCAGTTGAAAAACTTGTCGATCGAGACACACTCAGTTGATGTTTTTTTTCGACTGAGAACCACCTCGCTCTAGAATGGTATTCGATCAAAAATACTCTCGATCGAGTAAACTTCAGCCTAAAGCTTGTGACTGTTAGACCAAGTGGTTGGTAGTTGGGATTTGAAAATAGACATTGTAACGCATTTGCCTTAAATCCAATCTCGATCAAAGAAAAGCTCGATCGAGACACAGTTCGGTTGAGAAACTTTTCGAACTAACGAACGGGGTTTAAAATTTCGCTTTTAAGCACGAACAAATTAGCCATTGCTAGCCAACTAATGTACACCTAACGACTAGTTAAGCACTAAAAACACTCTAAAGACTCGCTAGAACGTCTCTAAGTACTTGCAGACCATTCCTATAAATAGGAGAGCCCTTAGGACACCTAAGCACCTAAGCTACACCTGAGAATACATTCTTGTGAGAAATAAAGCCAAGCAACAACTCCCATCTTGTTGTACAAGCTCCAAATTTGTGTCCTATAGACATAGTCTCTTAGCCACCTCATAGCAATGTCCATCCAAAGTGGTGTGCAAGGTCTAACGCTTGATATAGGATCAAAGATCTATACTCAATTGTTTTATTTCCTTCTTCCAATCCCCGTTCACAAGTTCAAGCTATTTGTGCTCCTTGGCTACTCTAAGATCGTGGAGTATGCTTGAGGGATCTCGGTTGAAGCTACTTCTTGGTAGAGAAGGTTGCTTCAAGAGGTGCTTGAGATTACTTTAAGAAAGGCTGCTTGAAGGGAGGTTCGAGCTACTTCCAAAGGAAGGCTATCTCAAGGTGGTGGAGCTACTTCAAGGATGAGACGGCTGCTCCAAGGACTTGGAGTTACTTCAAAGAAGGCTGCTTCAAGGAGGTTGAGGCTACTTATAAGTGAAGGGTACTTCAAAGAAGGTGATTGTATTTTATTATAACATTCTTGATAGGTAAATAAAATTAATCACTTTCAAAATCCCAATTGGAGACAATTGGGTAGTGGATTGACAACATTTAAATTCAAAGGTTGGAACCATTCTAAAAACAAGTGTCTTCCTTATTTCCTCCTCCTTCTTTGGTTGAGTGTTTTAATTATCTTTAAATATCAAAAAGCTCTATTCACCCCCTTCTAGATCTTTCAATGATCATAAACCAGATGTTAGATAAATTCTACTAGAAACTCGAGGTAATGATTGCCTTAGTATTTATTTTTTCAACTTATGTAGTTTCATACAATCAGACCTATTCTATTTCTTGTAATATCTTGGAGATCCTCATTAAAGTACTTAAACATAGATCATGAATGCCTTTATATTTGATAAAAGAATAAGGAAGATTGTGTTTCATAATACAAATTTTAAATTTTTGCCATGGAGATTTCTGGTTGATTTTTCTTTTTCTTAATTTTAACTCATGAACAAGATTCACTTGTTTCACAATTTTTGGAGTAACAATAGGACAATTACCTTCTTTATCAAAATGTTTTTCGAGTTTCCATGGGTATTTGACCCAATTGCAAAATTTACACCATAGTCTTTAGACTTGGCATGTTGTGTCCCATCTTCATCTTTATATTTGACAATGACATTCCAAACAAATGTAGTGGATCATCTCATACTAGAGGTAGTAATTGATTTGTTAGCACCCAATTGTATTGTCACTTTTGAAGGGAGTGTGAAGGCACATGTACAGGAGTTACATGTGGGTCCAAATGTGATGAACTAGCATCAAACTCATATTCAACATTCACATTATTGTTATTAGGGTTTGAGGTTGTTTGTGTGTCATTTATAAAATCCATCTACTAACCTAAAGAAGGTGTCGGGGAGGTAGTAGTTTCGTAGAGAAGGATTGGGATCCCCATAGTAGGGACCCATGTTCGAATTTCCAGTTGTGAGCCTCAACGCTCCTTGATCCAGTCAAATTACATCCAGGCCTCTGGTGCACAAAACGTGAAGATGAGGTAACTAAAGGGGAAGACGAAGGTGAGCTTGTGAAGGACATCCTTATTTGCAATGGCAGAACGAGGACTATGAAGAGTAAGTAGGATGTCGGCCGTGCGCGGGGAGACTATGAGCAGTGGCGTGCCGCGTGGTGGGTTGAGTTGTCGTTGTGCCGTCCATATGTGTCTACTCTGAGCAAGAATGTTGTCGTAGCCATTGTTTTGCTGAATAGCTTCGGATAGAGCACGCCAGGCAGGAGCCAGCGAAATGCGGGTGCAGTAGTCGGGACTGATTTGGGAGCGCTTCCATTCCTTACTAAGAAATAGAATCCCCATTGGCATTTGTCATCCCATAAACTAAATAAAAATATATGTGCTCTTATACGTGGATCCATTTAAAATGAATTGGGTCACATAGATTTAGATTCAGTTCAATAGACCTAATCGTGTATATTCCTCTATATACCAATGTATGTGCATTCTCTTTATTCAATTTTTCCATTGTTTATTCTTCAAACCATTTCTGCAGTATTTCCTTTTTATTAAGGGTCGAGGGCCAGCGTGTTCTGTATGTTGTTGTGGTTAAATTATCCCATTGGGCAGTGGTGAAGCCAGAAAAATTAGACAGGGGGGCACATTTCAATTTAGGCCTTAGGCAAACATATAAAATAGGGAACATATAGCATGTTTATTGAAAATATATGCTAACAGTTAACATTTTTACCGAAAATCGGGGTTATGTACACATTAGTAGGAGTTAGATGGCTAAGCCACTGCCATTGGGCCAACATGCACTTGAGCCAGCAGAAGTGTTGTATAGTTTTATTGTCCATCATAGATGTGTCGATGGCTCAACGCTGGCCTGATCCAACGCACACGTGCACATGCACATGACATATAAAATTTGTTGGAAATGTGTGGGGAGATGATTCGTCCGTGAAATGGTCCCTACGATAAAAGATATTTGTGTTGGTTGTTTGAAATAAGAGAATCAAGGAACCGTTTCCGTGAGATGGAGAGAGAGAAATACAATTTTAAAGATAATAAAAGTTAATAAGAGAGTGCGAGAATAAATATTTGTAGGAGCGAAATTCCTTGAAAAAAGAATAGAACAGGGTGAATAAAAAAAGCGCACCATCAAACTCGTTCTTTTTATAATATTATAGTAGTATAGATAATGGCGGGCACCGTCTTGTGATAGGCCGAAGCAGATTTTCACCGCATGATATTGTCACCTTGGAAAGTTAGCGACTCGTTCGCCACGGAACAGGCACAATAATGGAAATCCCAGCTAGCAAGGTTATTTGTTTGTAATCAGAAGGTTGGGCTTCAAATTTCCCAACTGATGCGGTGACTACATTTTAGTATCTTACAGAGCTGAAATTATCACCGGCATCACCTTTCTTTTGCAGAAATTTCATCCGGTGAAAATTTAGGAGGGCTCGGCATTAGGGATGCCCGATACCAGAACACGGCCTTAAGGTTCAATAACTTTCTGGAGCTTCATCAACCAACCCTTCAAACGATGGGCAACGTTTGTTTTACAGAATTAGGCTGTATTGGATTGGTATTTTAGATCCAGTGGCAAAAAGTTTAGTTTTGTTTTTCTGGAGTCATATGACGGACGGAATCCTGCAGTTGCGGGTGTGTAGTTAGTGCTGAATTATGGTTCCCTTTTCAAAACGGCCGGACGCTAAAATACATCGACCGGAAGCATTATCTGCGGCAGTTAATGCCGGCCGCTCTACGCCTTTTGACCCTCCGTTACCCCCAATTTTGACACCCCTCATCGAGTATCCTAAACATAAAGTTTTGAATTGCTGCAGTTCGCAAAACCAGCAAATAACAAAACCAGGATCGACCAAGTTCGGTATTCGGCCTTATCCAGACTAATCCTGAGAAGCAAACGTGCCCTATGAGAGTCCGCATCATGAGGAAGTACACGAGGCCGGAGCACATCAGCCACTAACCAAGCTCATTCGCATGGGCTTTTTTCAAGAAAAATCTACATGGGCTAAAGTTGATTAGCCGCAAAATTTTCAATTATGGGGCCATCGCCAACCATACTCATCCGCATGGGCTTTTATTAAGAAAAACTTAGATGAGTTTAAGTCGATTAACGGCAAATGCATCAACTATGGGGTCAACGCCATCGTATGGCCTGATTACCAAATCGTTGGCAAGCCCATCCTGGAAGTTAAACCTACATTTTTCATACTGCAAGGCCAGGAAGACCGTGTGGCTTGGTTGCTAGATCTTTGGCAAGTCCAACCTGAATGTTAAACCAACAATTCGTATACTGCAAGACCAGGAAGACCTCTCCTATGGGCAGGGGGGTAGCCGGGGGGAGGCTGCCGGGGTTTTAGCCCCCCCTTCCCCAAAAAGTTAATACAAGTAATAGTCTTTTTAATATTAAATATAGGTCAACGTATAAATAAATACATTAACTACGTATTAGTTTACAAGGAAAGGGGCTAGCTGGAGTAGTATAGAGTTGGTTTCTTGAAACAAGTGGTGTGGATTCCATTCTCAATGTTGATATTTTTTTGACTCAGCTCCTCTATGTGTTAAAATGCATACATATATGATTTCAGCCCCACTTGGCATAATTTTCTGGTTCAGCCGCTGCATATGGGAGTATGGGACTAGGAGTGGGAGTATATGATAGCGGCTTCATCCATTCCCACCTACCTAAAAGACTCTTAGCCCCTATTTGGATTAGGACTGGATCGGGATTTATACTTGTCTTCTTTTGCCACCTCGGGTTAGCACAGTCTGGATTAAGTGCTAGAAGTGTTTGGTAAAACCGACACTAATGGACTTAATTTGAGATTTTGTAATCTTAATATCCATATTAAGTCTGTCTTGGTCCGAGCAGGATTAGAAATCGCATTCCGGTCTAGATGTTTATCTTGTTAGAAATCAAGATTAGATATTGTTGACTATGTTCTTGAACATTTTCTTCCAAATTGAGCTTTTTGTGGAGGATGATGTCATTCTGCTCGTTCTATTGATCTTCGATCTTTGTCTCTCGTTATTGTGATTGACAGTCATGGTTTCATCCTGAAGCAATGACAACCTCCACGTTCCTACTAGTCGTGAATACGACGATGTGTTCAAGCTAGGGTTTCCAGACGCCATCACACATGCATGTAGCATCGAGTCTATCTGCCCCGCCATCACAAGCAGAACTGGTGCTCCTAGGCGTCATTAAGTTAGGTTAGACCTGCTTACACGTCTTATCTTCATGATTCTCACCCTTCTTTTGACAATTGTTCATGTCTTGCAAAAGAATATATTGTAACGAAACCATACCTCCTGTCTTGTGTTCAAGAATGCATTTAAAATGGGGGATATGTCCATCGACTTGATCATGCTATAGTTTTCCGTTAATCTCCAAATCAATTCCCAATAGGCTATGAATAATTCTGGTGGGCATTATGATCTCTAAGATTGTCTTTCGAGGTACTAATGTTTACATCATTTCCTTTTGCTTGTATTTAGTTATGGATTGTCCGTTCAAACTAACCACCTTTCTGGTTTTCTTTGTTTTGCATAATATTTGATTTATTTTTGGTTCTCGACTGCAGTTTTGGACTCAAATTTGCACTATTTCTCATTGTGAAGGAATATTAGTATTAGATCAAGCACTAATTTGTGAATTCTCTGGTATTTTTGTTAATGATTGTCTGTTGTTTTGATTTAAATTTTGTAGGCTTATTTGTTTACATACATTCCATTTTTGTTGTATTTATATGTTGTTAATAATGTGTCATGTTTTATGGATTGTTGTATGAATTCTCCTGGATATGTTTCCAAAATTTGGCCCTATAAGAAGGGGATAACTTGGTTTTATCTAGTTGTTAGCAAGTTGGATGCAACATGTTGGTTTATCTATTTGATTGAAGCTAGTGGTATAATATGATTAGCATGCAATTCTTTTTATGCACACATTTTCCCATGTTATAGATGCAAATTGATATATGATGATTGCTTTTTCTAAACAAACCTAGATCTAATAAGGTTTCATTACATGAATGGAACACTCTCTGTAAACCTCAGTTCAGTTCACACAAATGAATCGCATGGCCATCAATTGAGTTGATATGCACATGATTAGTGTAAGGAGACGGGATCACCTCCTTACTAAAAATTTGAAGAATGAAACATCCATTCCAAACACACTCCAAGGTATGTTGGAATAGGTGTAAATTTTCAAATTTAAATTAAGATGGTATTCAAAACAACCAAAGTGTAACAACAGAATTAAATAAATGACTATAGTCAATTTTCACAAAAATTACAAAAGTACACCATAATATCCCATAAGGGTTTACATGTATGATCCAACATAAGGATCTAAGTAGAGGGAAGCCCAAACTACTTCAAATCTGTCTCTAAGCAACACCTCCAAAAGATAGGTCCATGTCGGAAGCTATATTCTCCTTGATCATGTTCAACACCTCAATCTAAACCTGGGTGGTCGGGAAATCACCCAGCAAGAGAGAGAAAGACAAGGTATATGTCAAATATTGGAACAGGAACAAAAGATAAGGAAATAACATGTAAGTAAAGGCTAAGATTTCATCATAAGATGAAAAGAACAAGAGTATGTGGCATAATCAGATAGATTCTTGCCATATCAAGAAAAATTATACAAAGTTTTGCATGCATGATTAATATTGAATACATTAACTAAGTAGGGTTGATGCACCTACTGGACCTCAACCTATTGGTGAGGGGAGAATTAATACATTCCCAATCACCTACACATATTTTTATGGGGGAGAACAATACATTCCCCAGGGTGAATTAATACATTCCCTATCTATAGATGGTTGTACATAAGTAGCACTACTATAGCTAAATAGTCTATAAAATCAACATGCTCAAAAAGAAATCAAGGTAAGTAAAAGCATCATATCAATTAGAACATGGTAGTTGGGTACAAGACCCAAGAAAAAGAATATCATTACCGATTTTTAGGCAATTTACAAAAGAATCATGAATAAAAGAAATAGGATTCATATAGTGCCTCATTAAGAAATATAGGGTTGGTTTGCAAATATTCCAACTTAGGGTGTAAGAATCCACATACCTCTCTTACTAATATCAATTACTAACTTTCACCACTTTAATTGAGTCCAAGTTCCACTTTGCCTATTTTCAATGTATTAACATGTATTGGAGTACATAATGCACACTAATGTATAGAAACCCGAATTTTAGAACTTTTTAGTAGAACACAAATGTAGATTCTAAGAACCTCACCAATGAACTTATTAGGTTCTCCTGATCAAGAAAACATTTTAATGTTAATTTTGGAGTTATGATGATTAAGATGTACATTTTATGCATTAAATTCATTTTACAAAAATCACCCTTCGTCAACCTTGAAAGCAGACCTCTAAAGCATTTCTAATAGATAGAGATTAATTTTCTAATTCCAAAACATCTTTATTTGTCAAATTTGGATAGGCGGATTAAACGATATGAATTTTTCAATTTGAACCAATCAGGAAATGACAAGTCAGAAATCCTTACGAGAAAGAGGAAGAGAGAAAGAGAGAGAGATAGAAAAAACACCATTTGACCTAAGATCAGGGTTGGAGATACATAGGTTACCAAACTAGATCTTCTAGAGAATGTAAAACAACAAGAAACCAGAACCCTAGAAGAACGTGGTAATATAGATGGAGATCATCGATTTTTGACATAGAAGCATGAGTTTTAAGCATGTAGTAAGAAATATGAGAAGAAGATTATAAAACTCACCTCTAGGGAAGGTGTAAAGGCCCAAGAAGCAAGGTTCATGAGCTTATATAGGCTAGCTTGTTTCTCCAACAAAGATCCTATCTCAAACAAGAAGTACCTTCTCCACTTTAGAGCTGAAAAACCCTACCAAAAGAACATGGAGATGAGGTGTTTAAGGGTTCTACGTGGGGTTTCACCATGGAAGGCCATGGTTTTGACCTGGAAGAAGGTGGGAGGAAGACGAACAACATCAAAATAGGGACGAAAAATGAGGAAACTTACTACTTTTGGTAGAAATCACCAAGAAGGAGCCTTAGAAACCCTAAATAGAGCAGTTTGGAACCCTAGGAGCCTTCTTCCCCAAGGTAAGCACTCTCTTTTACCTTGGGACAACACCTTCGTGTCTAAAAAGAGTAGGAATGATGCTCTAAGTTGGAGGAAAGATAAAGAGAGGATTGCTTCTAGGATTGGGAGGTGGGAAGGGGTAGACATGGCTTTATAAAGAAGGGGGCAAGCATGATGTGTCTATGGGACGTTCCATGTGTCCTTAGCATAGGGCTTCATGGCCATGCAAGAGGTAGCTCATACTAACTTCTTGTATATCAAATGTCGATCCTAAAAGCCCAAGGATACTTCTAGGCCATCGTCACCTTCCTCCCATTAAAGAAATAACCCCATTTGTTGATAGCTTTTAAAGATAAGCTCGTTTATAATTAGGGCAATCCCTAAAATGCCCTTGGATAGAAACACCTTCAAACTAAGGTGCAACTAGGTGCCCCATGGTTAAAAATCTCAAGAATGGTAAGGTAATATCTAAAAATTATAATTCACATGATAATTTGTAATGAAAACCTACCAAATGGGTAAATTGCATAAACGTCCAGAATGTTCCTAAAATTGCATAACTTGCACAAACAACATTCAAATTGAACCAAATTTAAAAATTAGGCTCATTTTATGATTTCAAAACACAAAAAAGTTAGATTAAGGTTTATAACACCTCACTAAGGTCCTTAAATAGACTTTCACTGAGGTATTTGTGCATAAACCCTTTATTGGTACAAATTGTGAATAAATATTCACCAAACCAATATAAATTCCACTAATTAAACATCAAGGACATAAAGGACGGAAATGAAAGGGAAAATTGGGAAAAAGGATTATATGGATATTACATCTAAGATTTAGTATTTTACAACACTCCACCCCATAAAAAGGATTTCATCCCTGAAATCTCAAACAAAAAGAGAATAGTGAGTATGCAACATCCCAACACTAAACTCCCAGGTTGTTTCCATAAAGCTTACACCAAAACTTTCATTACTCAAACTCCTTGGTTTTCTAATTACTTAACTTGGGAGTTTAGACTCTTCTCAAACAACTCCACATAGGTCAGGTTCTCATGGATCACTAAGGGTTCCACTATTAAGATTTCTTTTTATTAGATATAACACAACTAACATTTTAGGCCTATTAGTATTATATTCATTATGATGTTATGTCATCCTTATTATCCTTTTAATTGTGTAATGCTATATTTACTTTGTTTCAAAAAGAGTTATATTTTATTATGATACAAAAATTCCTATATATTTATTATTTATCTCATTAAGAGTTTTAGTGCAATTAGGGTTCACTCATTTATCTCAACATACTTGATTATTATCCTTAATAATTTGGATTTAGTCTTCGTTATCAACATATTTTATTGTAACAGATTGTTTTGCATGAACTGAGACATTTTATCCAATTTTTTACAATTACTCCAAATAATGTCACATTAGTTACTTATATCTATGTTAAGCATTGTCATATTACCTTTTTTCACATTGATGTCATCATTAATCATTTTCTCATATGTATTCACTTTTTATTATTGATTATGCACATTTATGTGAATCAATTGCTTCTTATCCATATTGAAGTCATTATATGTATTTTAGTGATCAAGGTGGGACATATTACATATTAATGATTTGATTCACCTACCAAGCCATGATTAGGTGATTCATTAGGCATGTATTAGAGAACAAGGTGATATCCATTTCATATCCGTTACCTTATTAATTTATGATTATGTGATTATATATAATTTATGTGTATTAAAGTATGTTATCTGATTATGACACCTAATGTCACTAATGTATCAATAATGTCATTAAGGATGTATAGGTTAAGGTAAGATGATTACAACTTAGGGTTTAGGTCAATATGATCATAATTCTTCATATATACATTAGTATGCATTAAAGATAAGATTATGTTGCAATTATCTTGCTCATCATTTGATTAGGGTTTATCGATCCAAGAAATGTTTATCCTCATGTGTACCTACTATTAGTATTATATGTGAGTTACTCATATTATGTGCATTAGATATTCATTAGGGTTCAAACATGTAAACTATTCATTAGATGAACATTATATGTTCATTAATATATAATCAAGCATGTCAGGTTATAACTATGACTTGTTTGGTCAAAACTGAGGATCCAAGAAAACTATACTCCTCATCATGGAGTTAGGGTTTCTAGAGTCAGTATAGCTAGATTTCGGTAAGTTATAGGACTCCAACCCCTTAAAAAGGATGTTGTTCTTGAAATCTGACTACCCAAACATCATCAAACCAACTACTCTCCACCCCTTAAAAGGTTTGACCTCCCAATACAAAGTAATTTAGAGGTAAAATGGTGAGTATAACTACACCATGTACAATATCCATCATGCTTCCACTGCACACTCTAATTACTTACTAAACACCAACTTCATTGTGAAGGTTATCAGGGATAGACTATACAAACATGCGGTTCTAGGGGACATAAGGGGAAAATATTGGGTATACATCCTCAAACAAGTCATTACACCTGAAAGATAAGGTCAACATATTAGGTTCTTAGGGTTATACAACTTAGGTGCCTAAGGCTACTATTTTCTATAAGCATGCTATTTTGGATAGTCAATATCAGCTCAGGCCAGGTAGGTATCATATGGATCTGGGAGTCCTTATAAACCAAGCTAGTGGTGCAGAGGAAAATATTGCTAGCCCTCGAACCCTGATGCTTTCTAGACTCCTTTGCATTCAACTTATGCCCTAATAGCTACCTAATAGGCTCATCACATTATGGTTAACTAAACATGTATCTAGTGCAAAACTCTTATTATCCTAAATCATTCCTCTCATCATATCAAGATTAGCATAGATAAATTCTAGGACATATGTGTCACTTAAAGAGGAGCTATATGAGTCAAGGGTTCTATTGACATCCCTCGAACCCTGATGCTTTCTAGACTCCTTTGCATTCAACTTATGCCCTAATAGCTACCTAATAGGCTCATCACATTATGGTTAACTAAACATGTATCTAGTGCAAAACTCTTATTATCCTAAATCAATCCTCTCATCATCTCAAGATTAGCATAGATCAATTCTAGGACATATGTGTCACTTAAAGAGGAGCTTTATGAGTCAAGGGTTCTAATTAGGGAGACAAAATTGAAATAGTCAGATTCCAACAACTATGGGCTCTGATACCATGTTGTAAGGAGGCGGGATCACCCCCTTACTAAAAAAAATTGAAAATTGAAACATCCATTCCAAACACACTCAAAGGTATGCTGGAATAGGTGTAAATTTTCAAATTGCAATAAAGATGGTATTCAAAACAACCAAAGTGTAGTAGTAGAATTAAACAAATGACTATAGTCAATTTTCATAATAAATTACAAAAGTACATCACAATATCCCATAAGGGGTTAAATGTATGATACAACATAAGGATCTAAGTAGAGGGAAGTCCAAACTATTTCAAATCTGTCTCCAAGCAATACCTCTAAGATCTAGGTCCATGTCGGAATCTATGTTCTCATTGATCATGTTCAACACCTCGATTTGAACTTGATTGGTTGGGAAATCACCCAGCAAGATAGAGAAAGACAAGGTATGTGTCAAATATTGAAACATGAACAAAATATAAGGAAATAACATGAAAGTAAAGGCTAAGATTTCATCATAAGATGAAGAGAACAAGAGTATGAGGCATAATCAGATAGATGCTTGCCATATCAAGAAAAATAATACAAAGTTTGGCATGCATGATTAACATTGACTACATTAACTAAGTAGGGTTGAGGAACCTACTGGACCTCAACCTATAGGTGAGTGGAGAATTAATACATTCCCAGTCACCTACACATATTTTTATGAGGGAGAATAATACATTCCCCAAGGTGAATTAATACATGCCCTATGTATGGGTGATTGTACATAAGTACCACTACTATAGCTAAATAGTCCACATGCTAGAAAAGAAATCATGGCAAGTAAAAGCATCATATCAATTAGAACATGGCAGTGGGGTACAAGACCCAAGAAAAAGAATATCATTACCAATTTTTTAGGCAATTTACAAAAGAATCATGAATAGAAGAAATAGCGTTCATATAGTTCCTCATTGGGTGTAAGAATGCACATACCTCTCTTACAGATATCAACTACTAACTTTCACCACTTTAATTGAGTCCAAGTTCTACTTTGCCTATTTTCAATGTATAACATGTATTAGAGTACATAATGCACACTAATGTATAGAAACCCTGATTTTAGAACTTTTTAGCAAAAATCATATTTAGATTCTGAAAGCCTCACCAATGAACTTATTAGGTTCTCTTGATCAAGAAAAGATATTTTTATGTTAATTTTTGAGTTATGATGAGTAAGATGTACATTTTATGGATTTTATGCATTAAATTCATTTTACAAAAATAACCCTTATTTAACCTTTAAATCAGACCTAGAAATATTTCTCATAGATAGATATTAATTTTCTAATTCCAAAACATATTTATTTGTCAAATTTGGATAAGCAGATTGGAAGATATGAATTTTTCAATTTGAACCAATCTGGAAATGACAAGTCAAAAATCCTTGCGAGAGAGAGAGAGGAATAGAGAAAGACAAAGAGATAGAAAAAACACCATTCGACCCAAGATCAGGGTTGGATATACATAGGTAACCAAACTAGATCTTCTAGAGAGGGTAAAACAACAAGAAACCAAAACCCTAGAAGAAGTGGTAAATATAGATGGAGATCATCGATTTTAAACATAGAAGCATGAGTTTTAAGCATGTAGTAAGAAATATATGAGAAGGAGGTTATAAAACTCACCTCTGGGGAAGGTTTAAAGTCCCAAGAATCAAGATTTATGGGTGTAGAGAGGCAAGTTTCTCCAACAAAGATCCTATCTCGAGCAAGAAGCACCTTCTCCACTTTAGAGGTGAAAAATCATAGCAAAAGAACATGGAGATGAGGTGTTTAAGGGTTCTACGTGGGGTTTCACCATGGAAGGCCATGTTCTAACCTAGAAGAAGGTGGGAGGAAGACGAATAGCATGAAAACAGGAAAGGAAAGGAGGAAACTTACTACTTTTGGTCGAAATCACCAAGAAGGAGCTTTAGAAACCCTAAATAGAGCAAATTTGGAACGCTAGGAGCCTTCTTCACCAAGGTAAGCACTCTCTTTTACCTTGGGATAGAACCTTCATGGATAAACAGAGCAGGAACAATGCTCTAAGTTGGAGTGAAGATAAGGAGAGGATTTCTTTATGGATTGGGAGGTGGGAAGGGGTAGACATGGCTTTATAAAGAAGGGGGCAAGCATGAGGTGTCTATGGGACTTTCCATGTGTCCTTAGCCTAGGGATTCATGGCCATGTAAGAGGACAGCTGATAGAGACTTATTGTATATCAAATGTTGCTCCTAAAATCCCATGGAGACTTCGAGGCTATCCAAACCAACCTCCAATCAATGAAATAATCCCATTGGTTGATAGCTTTTAAAGATAAGCTCATTGATATAGAGGATAATCCCTGAAATTTCCTTGGAGAGAAACACCTTCAAACCAAGGTGAAACTAGATGCCCCATGGTTAAAAATCTCGAGAATGGTAAGGGAATATCTAAGGATTATAATTTACATGATAATTTGCAAAGAAAACCTACCAACTTGGTAAATCGCATAAAAGTCCAAAATGTTCCTAAAATTGCATAACTTGCACAAACAACATTCAAATTGAACCAAATTTGAAACTTAGGATCATTTTATGATTTCAAAACACAAAAAAGTTATATTAAGGTTTAGAACACCTAACTAAGGTCCTTAAATATACTTTCACTAAGGTATTTGTGCATAAAGCTTTTATTGGTACAAATAGTGAATAAATGTTCACCAAACCACTATAAATTCCACTAATTAAACATCAAGGACATAAAGGACGGAAATGAAATGGAAACTTGGGAAAAAGGATTATATGGATATTACATATAAGATTCAGTATGTTACAATTGGTGTGTGGAGAGTTAATTTGTCTATTGAATATTACCTTTGATGACATATTGTCATACCAATTGATCTTTGAGTAGCAACTTTTTTTCTCATCATGGTTGTTATGGTAATACATCTATACAAATGTGATTGGTTAATACACTTAGAACTAAAATCATATGCTTTTATATAACAAATGACTTATATATACCCGATTCTCCATGTTCAATTTACACCAACAAACTTCAGTTTCCCAGTTGTAGTTCTCTTCTTATTAGTTTACATGAGTTGTGGCCAATTAGCAGATTTGCTACACACATAACAATATATGTAGAAATAATATATGGCCAAGTAGTGCACTCTAGATGTTTTCTAAAGTTCAAGTTGTAGGTGATTGACTCACTTTTTATGCACACTATTTGGGGAAATACATGTAATGAATTATGAAAAACATTACAAGTTAACATTGTTGTTTAGTAAAATGTCTATTTATGAATATCTAAGCAAAACATCAATATTTATAATATAAATGATTTTTCATAAAAAAAACATGGCCTTTTCTTTGTAAAATAGTATTTATGTACCGCAATCTCCTGATCTAACCTTTGTAAGAAATCCATATTTTGATAACATACTTGTTTCACGTTTAGGCAGGTTTACCTACTATAATATTATGTGTAGTGAATCAGATTATAAAGAAGTATTTCTTAGTTAGTAGTTATATAGGTTGTGGTCCATCATACCCCATTAGCTATGGTAGTTGGCCCATAGAAAACATACATTATGATTTCCATTTATGAACAAAAATGTTCCTAGTTTATGTAATCCAGATTTGAATTGGTGTAGTACTAGATAGTGGTATGTCTTATTCTGGTTTCCTAAGGCTTGTCATTTTATTTATCGATTTAATTGAGGAATGACAATTAGTTGATACACAATTAATATTTGTATAAATTATCATTGCTTAGTTGTTATCTGAACTTAAAGCAATAATATGGGTCATTTGGCATGCCTTTGTTTACTAGACCTAGCCCTAATACACTCAGACTTCCATTTTGTATACATTTAATAAACCACTTGTTCATGTTTAGTAGTTGTAAGATATACATGTGATTGTACAATCAATGGTTGATGTAAATGAGTTTTTTCCTCACTACATAGGTCCATTTGTTCATTATGCCTTTGTAATATTAGATACTCACAATATGGTTAGTATTTTTGTTATGTCTACTTGAGTATTATATTAGTCGTTGGGTAAAACATTTGGATGTTAATCAAACCTATAGGCCTAATAGTGTTTGAGATCCATTTGGCATGCATTTCTTAAGCATATTTATCTGTGATCAGGTGTTGCACACATAAAAAATTCATTATGAATATGTTGTACTGGTTGATTTAAATTAGGTTTGGCCACTACTTAAGTATGTACACACCCAATTATGTTGCATCACAATAGGGTAGGTCATTAGTTAATTGAATGTTATGTTTCATAGATCTAGTTCATGGTGTTGGGTGTTCAGAATGATTGTTAGTTATTGTCAATATGTTTACTATTGTTGACCATGCACTATTATAGATCTGACGTCTAATGTCACTTTTTCTAACACAGGTTCCTAATAAAAGCCGATACCACTCAATAAACAATGTTGGTTGTACAGACAAACCATCACCATCGGTTAAGTCATGCCGATTTGAAAAAGAGACAGGTACTGCATTCACTATAACTTTGCTTTTATTTTTTAAAAAACTGACGTGTTTAAATTGCCAATGAAATACATTTTTGTAGAGAAAAAATTTGCATCCAAAATTTTCAGTTCCGCATCAGTTTTGTGTGTAACTGACAACAAAGAGTTCACACCATGTCCCTATAGAAAAAAATTGTCCCCCCCCTCCAATTGCTTCTCAATGTCAATTCTGCTATGTAACTGATGACTAAGTCCCCTTGTAGAGACCCACTATTTTTATTGGAAAAGGGTCTATGCCGTCTGTTTCATGAAATCAACGACTACATATTTTCACAACATGTCCCCGTGAAAAATTTCCCCCCAAATTGATTCGCTGTCATCGATTTGTCATCCAAAACTGACACCTATGGCCCTACCCGAGGTTTACTTTTTTGGACATGGAGTTATTCATCAGTTTTAACCAATATAATTGTTAATTGTGTTCAAACGGTATTGTCAGTCTGTCCATGTATCGACGACTATGACCCTACCTGAGGTCTATATTTTTTTTGGAAAATGAGTTAGTCATCAGTTTGTTCTACCAAAATTGATGACTATGTTCTTAGTGTAGCATCAGTCTTCTCTATGAACTGATGACTATGGTCGTAACCCAAGGTGTTTTTTTTTGTTTGGCTATGGAGTTAGTCGCCAGTTTTGTTTTTTTGACCGACAAATTAGTACTTAGTCATTAGCTTTTTGTATGAATCGACGACTAAGTTCACTCAATAGCACCCATGAACTGGTTATTCTTCTCAATTTTCTATTTCATTGCTCCCCCGATGTCAACCTTTGGCAATATGTGCTCCGCTGCTCTTGTGTTCCAGTGCTCTGCCGCTCCTATGCCCCATCTGTGCTCACTACCGTCTGTGGTTTGCTCATCACTGCAACCACCACTGCTTTCTTTTTTGGTCACTTTCAAATCTCAAAGTATCTGTAACACCCCATCTACAACAAAACACGATTACATGCTAACCAGCGGATTATCGAAAAACACGGGAAATTAAAACCGATTCACAACAAGCACCACAAGATGAAACATATAATATCTGAGCCAACACTTTTCATTTCATAGAATATTTCCAAGGTGCTATAACATAATTTCCCATCATCTCATTACATGAAATAACTATTTGCCAGGATAATTTACATCAAGATACATACTGAAAACCATACATCGATCATTGTACAAGAAACATCAAAAAGCTCTCTTGAAGACCTGAGTGTATAGGGACGACACATAAGACTCTACTGCTAGACACTATCTATCCCACCAGGTACGATACCTCTACATAACGCCCGTAGCCACATGATCTTCATCTCGCCAGGCACGTCCACCTAAAAAGGGTTATTAACCTGCGGGGTGAGACACACAGCCCCAGCGAGAAACATAACCCTCTACCAACTTTATTATGATCACAGATAACTGATATAAGTAGATTATAAGAGCAGTATACTGAGTAGGGCTAATCTTACCAGCAATCTTACCAAGATATTCATGAGGACTATAACCAGGTATTCCTTATGGAACATGATTGACAAGATAAACTTTATAAGAACTCATCACATGATATAAGGTTCATATGATAAACTGTAGATTATAACTAGATCAACTTGTACAAACAAGGCCTCAACCAATGTTCTATATTTTCCCTAAGTAGGATACTATTAGGCTTGATTACAAATTATTATGCCCTGAGGAAGAGAGCTGTACCGCTTAAATCCAACCTTCGATTGTGAAACCCAAGCCGGTGCCATACAAGGTCAATGGAAGAGCTAGACTCCACGACCTCCCACCTCGTGGTCAGTGCACAAACACAAGCTGGACCACAGTCTCATGCTTAAGTGACCTCAGTGATAGGGCTAGCTCCCGTAGGCTACTCTTTCTCTAGACTGCCTTGGTACAAGTCTCGACACTAGTATATCTGAGCCACGAGCCAGTTCACCGTGCTCCCTAAGCCATGAACACATTCATTCTCTATCACACTGAGCCATGGGCCTGTTCACCATGCTCTTATACACATCTTGAGTCTACAACCGAAGTTGCACTCTAACCTCCTCATTTTCGGTTAGGAGAAACCACACATATTCAATAATATGCACTTCCAGGTTAACCCGTAGGAGAACCTATTTCACCATCACCATCTACTGACAATGATGGATCTATGCCCATGGCAAACTATATGAGAGATTCATCTGTAATTAGTTAATGTATTTTAAGTAGATTGTTGGGGCAATCAAGTTGTATTAAGAAACCATATATAAAACATGAACAACATTAGATTAATTACATTGGTGTTATATTGCTACTGCTATTTCCATTGCCCTCAACAATCATCACATTGCCATGGGATATAAATCCCTCACATCATCTCATAGTGCTACGGCCTCTCAAGGCTTCATCATTTCAAATCATCATGGGATATCAATCCCTGAGTTCATCACATTACACCAGTGCCTATCAAGGCATCATCAACATCATTAGGGAATATCAATCCCTCATGTCATCACTAGAGGATCACACCTCAACATGCCTTTCTCATCATACTGGTGATATATGTTATCTCATCAACAAGACATATCATTATTACTTAGGTATTGCACATATATCAAGTGATGTACGAAGCACGTAATCATATAATCACCATAGCTCTTACTTGGCTATGAATTCAATACACCTGCATGGTTAGCTTGCATAAGAAAGAGATAACTGGATCACCAAACATAGAACATAGGTCTTAGAGAACATATTACGATTATCATGCTATCAAGAATTTAGGTGCACAAGATTGGAACAACATCCATGTTCATAGTTGTGTCTGTAGTCAATTTAGATTATTATTATCAAACTGTGAGCATCCACCATGCCCCATATCTCATGAACATGTCTTTGTTTATCATGTCATCAAGATTAAGGTTTATAGCATTGGAATATTCTTCCATCATTATGAACATATGCAGATTAATGTCATAACCGGTGTATAAATCAATACATACTATTGTTACCACATCATGGGTATCCCATCATACCCTATATCTTAAAACATATGCACATCATCCCTAAGGATTAACTTTAAGGATCATACACCATGATCCACCATCCAACATAATCAGAAGTTCATCTATCATTAACCATAGGTAACCACTATACAAGGGTTCACAACCTATCTTCTCATAGCTCATCATGATCAAAGGTGTAAGCTCAAGAAACATGCATAGGGTTATCGGGTTAGGCACAACCATCACTAAAGGTGTCACTTACCCTCACCAAAAGCATATAGCGATCAAACAATCCCTCACTAAAAGGGAGTATCAGATAGAGTACCAATTCTCACCCAAGATTGTCGGCTATTAGCACGTCATACCTTCATGCACAAGGGGGCATCGTGCAACTAGGGCTACAACGTGTATCGTGCATCCACATGTAGGGTGGTATCGGACAACTAGGCATTGTGTAGCACATGGGCGCCATCTATCATCCAAAACCCTACCGCCCATTAGGGTTAGGGTTTCACACTGAGCAACCCTCAACTCTCTACTGCCTAAGGCCATATCGGCCAAGATCATGGCGCCCAACAAACACACCTACTTGGTTAACACATCAAGATACTCAAGGGGCTTTCATACCACCCAAGGTACACTACTTCAACATTTCCATGATGCCCATGGTACCCTATCGTCCAAGGTACTGTCAAGCTCAACACATGTACCGGCCAAACCTCAACCCTAGGACCATCCAAGCTATCAAGTGCGAACTCATGTTGGGTAATCATCCAAGAGAGAGACCATGTGTCAGGAAAGGCATATAAAACAAGGTAACATATCTCCTTGTGGGGTATCGACCACACACATAGCCCTGATGTCACCCAAAACATGCACACCTACACACTTATAAAGTTCTAGGGTTGATGATATCAAGCAGCATATCAAGGGATCGTCCATATCGCCCATCCTCATATCCTTGTCTCTCATGGAGCACCATATTGGGCACCCAACATATCGCCCAAGGAATCATTACAACAAGAGTACCCCTATCTGTCATCTTAGGTTTAGGGAAACTCTATCACTCTAGGCTCCATGTCATCCACGGGCAGGGTGACCACTAAGGCACCATGTCGGGAAACTCCCTTAGAGAGTGTCGTGAAAGCACAAACCTCATGCCCGACACAAAAGCCCCTCAACCACACACATAATGGTCAGGGAGGAAGCCATGGTATCGCCCACCTAGGGTTTCATCATTCTAGGCTCAAGACTTAACCATATCGCCCAACAATACTACCATGGTAAGGAGTCATATCGGGCAACATAACGTTCAAGGCAAACCATAGATGAGGGGGGTATCATTTAGGGAACCAAAAATGTGTATTGTGCAAGGGTACAAGGACCATACCAAGTTGGTCATATTCAACCTCAAGTCCATGTCGTGCAACAAGGGTAGATCATTCATGTCACCCAGGACAACCCTATCGCCCAAGCTAGGGTTGAAGCTCCATATCGTCCAAGACACTAAGGTTAGGGTATTATGTCGGCCAACCACCATCATCTTGGGTAGATGTGAACATCGGTCACAAGGTCAAAGAAAAGTTCACTTATCATATCACCCAAGGCTCAACTCTAGAAGAGGGTATCAGGCAACAACCTCAAGTAGCCACCAATTAGAGCACATATCGACCAAGGGATCAACTAGGTGTCTACCCACCATATCGTCCAAACCTTAACCCTAGGGTAGGAAAGAGGTATCAGTCACCACATCATAGCTCCCCAAAATCTAGTCCATAGGATCACCTTTCAAGTCCAAGGGAGAGAAAGGGGTATTGCCACAAACCATCAACCAAAGCATAACTCATTCAACAAGATACTGTATCGGGAAAAGCATAGTTGTATCGGGTAAAGTCCCATATCGGGCTAGTAATCTTCAACCTCTAGACACCCATTACCATCTTGCACAAGGAAAACAAGCTAAAGGAAGTAATAAAATGTAGCATTCCCATTAGATAAGATTCCAAGTTCCATATATATATCTATCATGGAGAAAAGGTAACGATTTAAGTACAAGAACCATTATATACATATATGGAGAGTGTGAATAATAGAGATGGTTAAGAGTTATGTAACCCTCCTTAAGAGGATCTCCAAGAAAGGCATCAAGCTTCTTGGTCCAAGCAGGAAACTCACGTTCTTATCCAAGAACAACACCCATCCAAAGCTCCAAACATGCCTTCGGCACCATCATCATCACCTCAAGAAACAAAGGAAGAAGAAGAAGAAGAAACGATGGTTATGTAAAGCTCAAGAAGAATTAAGGAGGCAAGATAACCACGGCCTTGCTTACTCTTATCAAGGGATTATCCATGGCCGAGAGGGGAAGAGGAAGGTGAAGAAGAAAGCACAAGGAAAGACTAGCAAAGAAGCATGACTCACCAAGGTCAGATCTTGAGCAAGGAGTTTCCATGGCCAAGGAGCTTGCCCCTCCATGCTCCATGGGGGTCTTCCTTTGCTCCCAAAGCTCCCATGTTCGTCCCATATAGGTAGGGGAAGGAAGGTGGCCCAAAAGGATTGCTTGGCTAAGGAGGAAGGGAGTTATATACACCAAGGAAGAGAGAGGTAGCAAGGGAGAGGTGTCATAACGACATAAACCAAGGTGCCACTTTCTCTAGCTCATAACGCCACTTGTTGCCACCCTAGCAGCTCATGCATGGCCTGGTGATACACTCTAGGATGTGTATCGTGAAACTGGGCAACTTCCATGTACGACACACCTCTCTTGGGTGACACACCTTCAAGCCTTAGCAGATACACTAAAGGACAAGGTGGCCTATGTGACACATATGTGATATAAAGACCATATAGAGATGTCACTCCTCATCTATCAACCAAACAAGATGCCCCTCCCTCCATCCACATTCTAGATGATTCAAAACAGAAGGGAGGTGACTCTAGAGCTGATAAATTTCATATTGACCCTCCACTTTGGGTAATTTGTAATTTACACCAAAACTAGCACATAAGGCATAAACATCAACCAACCAAGCTCAAACTTGAAACATAGGTCCTCCACAAGGTGCCCCACAACATCATTCTATTTATAATGATGAAAGAGAACTAAAGTCATGCTTTACATGTGACATATTGTAATATAACCCCTTACTTTGGGTAAATTGCACTTTGGTCCAAAACAAGCAAACATTGCTCAAACAACATCCAAACGAGACCAAACTAGAAACATGAGCTTGTCACACGATAACAAAACATCTAGAGATATTAGATTAAGGTTCTAAGAATCTTTCATAAGCAAAGCAAAGAGGGTTATCCCAAAACCTAGGTCAGGGTCCTTATAGTAACTTCCGCCTGATGAGCTGTTGTGCTCACCGCCACTGCCGCTGGTGCTTCTAGCCACTATCACTCCTGCTGCTTGCCATCACTTGAGCTAGCCACCGTCGTCAGAGCTTGAACTGTCGTCAGAGCTTCTTCTTACCAGGATGCCACTTGGGCTCTTTGCCTGTGCTTCCCCTACTACCAGGTAAGAGAGATAACTAGGTGTTAATTGCTTGATCCCATTGTACCTAGTAATGACTATTGTACCCTATTAATGACTATTCTATATGAAAACGACTTAAAATGATTGAATATGACAATGTTCATGCCTAAGTCATTATTTTTGCTTAAATCTTATAATTTATCCCTTTATATCACTATTGAAAATACCTGATCTTGAGAGAATGTTTCACCCTAGGTCTTGAATAATTTATGTGTAATGATTATCTTGATGATGAACATGCATGTACATTGAAGATGTTGAAATCAATTTTATAGAATATTGTACCTAGACTAGGGTATGACTAATATCAAAAGAATCTCAAATCAAGGTGCCTAATATAGTTCTCTTAATTAATATTATTGTTTTCTTCCTCTCTTGTTTAGCCAATCCAAATGTAATAATTAATTGAATTAAATAATGTTACGTAAAACCTAGGATATGAATGATCAAACTTGGATCATAGGTATAGGAATGACAACATACATGTATTTTTTTGGCCTAGAAACCCATCAGAGATTTACTCATTCGGAGTAAATCATGGATAGTCCCTAGTTTGGGACTATTCTTGAACACTTAATCTCACTTAGGATATAAGTGTATAATGTATATTCAATTTTCAAGATGTTTCATCAACACCCTTCCCCATTTGTTCTCTAAGTACATATGTTGGAGGACATTTTCTCATCTACATTGGTGCACTTGAGAACTGTGGGGAAATATTGTCAAAATTTTCTTGAAAACTAAATACACATTATACACATACTAGTGAGATTAGGTGTTCAAGAATGGGATAAGTGGTACACACATTCATTACCGAACCCTAAATCCTAATATGCAAACCATAAAACCTAATCTACAAACCCTAACCTTAATCTATAAACCCTTATCCCTAAATCTAAAATAATAAACCCTAATCTATGTGTAAATTCTTAACCTAATTTGTATACCCTAAACCCTAATACTTTTTTTTTCTTTGATCATAGAATGGATAGATAATGGATGTCTGTTCAAAATCACTGCACCCCATAGTTTATTACTAGTCTTGACTAATTTGTAAGATTTGTGGAGGAACATAGGAAACAACCTGGAGATAGGTTCTATTGTCCATGTAGGCATTGAGTTAACAACTTGAAAGTCAACATTGCTGATGAAATCAAAAGTCATGTCATGTGCAATGACATTATACCAAGATATATAGAATGGTACTGGCATGGACAATATCCAATGGTGAGATCGGTAGATGTCGATAACAATACTTGTGTTGAAGAAGAAATTGCCGCCAATGATGTAGATGTGAACCAACCGATTCAGATAGATATGGTTGAAGCGGTGCTAGATAGTTGTGTGGTAGAGCATACCGATCCACCTTTCTTATTTACAAACATTATGCATGATGTTGAGAGACTATTACACTTAGGTTGTACTAAGTTTACAAAGCTGAGCTCTGTGTTGAGATTGTGTATTCTGAAGACTAACAATCGATGGAGTGACAAAAGCTTCACGTCATTGTTGTCTTTGTTGAAAGAAATTCTTCCTAAAGGCAATGACCTTCCAGTCTCAACATATAAAATAAAGAAAATTTTGTTCCCAATGGGAATGAAGCCTAAGAAGATACATGCATGCCTGAATTACTGTGTGATATTTCAAAAGGACTATATTGATTCAAAAGATTGCCCAAATGTGGGGCGTCAAGGTACAAAATGACGACTTAAGGGAAGTCTAAAACTGGCTCTCCTGCCAAGGTGATGTGGTATCTACCTGTAATGCCACAGTTTCAACGCCTGTTTGCTAATTCTATGGATGCAAAGAATTTAAGGTGGCATGCAGAGGTAAAGAAAAATAATTATGGGATCCAATGACATGCGTCTGATTCCCCATAGTGGAAGAAGATTGATTTATTGTACCCTGAATTTGGTGAAGAAATTAGGAATCTAAAACTTGGGCTTTGTACCGACGGCATGAATCCATATGGCACATTGAGAAGCCAACATAGAACTTGATATATTATGATTGTTATATACAATCTTCCTCTCTGGTTGTGTATGCAAAATAAGTATGTCATGTTGTTGTTGTGGATATATGGCCCTAAATAACCTAGAAATGATATCAATGTTTATATTGAACCTCTGATTGATTATTTAGAGAAACTCTGAGCAGAAGGTTTGATGACCTATGATGCTTCACATAAAGAGACATTACATTTGCATGCTATGTTTTTTTGCACTATTAATGACTTTACAACATATGTAAATTTGTCTAGATTCAATGTAAAAGGATCCAAAGCATGCCCTATGTTGCGATGATTTTGAGTCGCATTTATAGACTTGTTTTATTTGTGTTTTATGCATTTATTAGTCATTTTGGTGGTTAATATTGCATAATACATCTACTTTGGTCTATGATCCTTCTCTATGTCAAATCTCCCTTATTTCCGTATTTTTGAGCATAAATTATTACAAGAATATGTTTTGTTTCGGCTCATGTGGTTTTGTGTTGCAATTTCAGGAAAAACGAATATCTACTGTTGTCGATACCATCGACAGTGGTCGATACCATCGACGAGACCACAGGTTTCCAGGCACAAGGAGTATCGTAGAGTTGATACTATCGACACAGAAGTCGATGGTATCGAGACACCATCAGGTTACTGGAGAGAAGACAGTCGATACTATCGACCCTAAAGTCGATACTATCGACACAAGGAGTTTCAGTGACAGAAAAAGACAAAAGCAATGCCTAAGAGAGTCGATACCTTCAACCCTCGTCGATGGTATTGAGTCAACATCAGTCGCGACAGAGAAAAGAAAAGAAGATCATCCGATACCGCGCAAGGTCGATACCATCGACCCGCGTCGATGGTATCGACAATGTCAAATACAAGTTTGTTTCAGATCGATCTAAATCCGATGGCTGTGATTATTTGGCGACCTAACTCGGTGATTATACCTAATGACGGAGGCCAAGAGTAAGGGATCACGTCATTAGCCGCTGCACACGTCCCGAGAAGGTGTGGAGAGAAGAACAGAGCCCAGAAGCACGCCCCAGCCGTTCCGAACACCGAAGAAGACATTTTCCACCACCGAAAGGTGGGAGAACGCATATTCTATGCCAAGGAGAGCTTGGATCTTCTCCGTTCAGGGGTTTCACCACTCAATCACATTTTCCCCATGTTTCCCTTTTTCTCTACCACGTTTCGCTCTGAGATGAACATGCGGGGCTAACCCCCTTTGTCTTTAGGACCGGGAGTAGCCCGGGGATTCATTGTATGACAATTTTATCATAGTAATTCATCTTTTATCTCTTAAATCTGTGGTATAATTTCATTTTCTTAATTATATTATTATGCTTGATCACCATAATAATAATCTAATTCCCTTAATTACTTTGAAAGAAGAATTAATGGTTGAAAAGAGATGAAATTCACATTAATTTACAAATCCCTTGAACAAGGTGGTGTAAGGTTAATGGTGGATACCGAGAGATCGGTTTTAATGCACCTAGTTTAGGGTATAGGTTACTACGACGGTGGAACCGACCTAGACATAGGTAGTGAATTGTACCACGATAGTGGGCAATTCTGATTTCAGGCCACTACCCGGATAGAGAGATAAATCTGAGTAACTATATACAATTTATTACAATGAAAACCCGCGGTGAACCCGCAATCCTAAAGATCTCATCTTGAATTGGTTAAACTAAACATTTAATCAATTACTTCATTTTGTTTTATTTTCTTTTCTTTTAATTTTATAACAACTTCAAACTATTTAATCGGTCTAGCTGATTGCGAGTAGTTAGTAGTAGTCTCTGATAATTCACGTGTTCCTGAGTTCGACACGGGTCTCACAAAGACCTATATTACAGTGACGCGTACACTTGCGTTTCTATGCACGTAAAAAGCGTGTCAAGTTTTTGGCGCCGTTGCCGAGGACACAGCAATTGTTGGAACTACGAGTGTTGCAAGCGGCCACTCTAGGACACTTTTTATTTTTATTAGTTTGAAATCATTTCAAAAATTCATAGTCTATTTTCTAATTTTTGTAATCGTCAAGCACGGTACTGAACTTAAATTTTCACTTTGCAGGTACTGTGTATGGTGCAAACGCGTAGCACTGACTACTCACAACAGGCACTAGAGGTTCCACTGTCGGGACCTGACGACGAAGAGTACTACAATCAAGACCACTTGGAAGAAACAGATTCTGAATCCGAACAAGAAGAGATGGCAGAGCCACAGACAATATGGGAGAAGATCAAGGCTTCTTCTTCATCTGCTTCAAAGGGGCCAATCAAGAAGCAGACGATCAACATTCCAACTTACAAGATTGATCCTGCGTTAATCAACTTGGTCAAGTCGAATGCTTTCCATGGGCTCAAGAACAAAGACCCAGTCACGCATATAAGCCAATTTGTGGAGAATTGTGACATGATAAAAATAGACAGATTTCCACAAGAGATGCTCTACTTGAAGCTATTCCCGAGTTCTCTGGCAGGAAACGCACGAGAGTGGTTGCACAATCTGGATGATGAATATGTGGAATCATGGAACCACATGGTAGAGGTATTCTTTGAAAGGTTCTTCCCACCCAAGAAGACCAATGACATGATCAGGAAAATCCATAATTTCACTCAGAAGGTAGGAGAGACCTACTCTGAGACCTGGGAAAGGTTTCAGATCATGCTTAGGCGGTGCCCGCATCATGGGCTTGACAAGGAGAAGCAGGTAAAAATTTTCTATTTTGCTCTTTCTGAGCATGATAGAAGTAACCTAGATTCGGCGGGTTTAGGATTTTTCTTGAACAACTCAGGTACAAGGTGTTGGGAGATCTTGAAAAATATGTCAAAGAAGCAGCCTTGGGCCGATAGGGATGCACCAAAACAAGTCAAAGTCGCAGGTGAATCCAGGACCATCAAGGAGCTGAATGATAAACTGGATCTTTTAACCAAGAAATTGCTTGCCAAGGAAGATACCCAGTCCAATGAGGAAGCCCAGGTCAAATTCATGCAACAACAAGGCTATAGAAATAATGATTATGCTTGGAGGAAGGATAGGAAGTTCTCATGGAAGGATCTGAACAACTTCCTCTAAGATCCAGATGCGAAGCCGCAACCAAGAGCCGAAGATAAAAGCACCGAGTTTCTTAGTCAAGTGGTGCAGCAAAATCAGGAGATGATGAGCATGTTTAGTAAGCAGATGCAGTCCCAGGGTGATATTTTGACCAAGTTTGGACAAACACTGCAAAGTCATGGAGCACAAATGAGGGCACTGGAGACGACCGTGACCCAAATTTCCAATGAAGTGGCAGCCATGAAGCATGCCAATCAATAGAGACAGGCAGGAAATGCAGATGTTGCTCAAGCACATCACCAAGTGAAATATATAGCTGTGGTTACTGAGGCATAGGCCCCGGTGATAGAGGTCTAGGATAAAGGCAAAATGATTTTTGATACGGAGGCTACACCAAAAATACCGTATCCGCGCAGTCATTATGGACTACCAGGCATATATTGTCCATTCAGAAAAGCCTGCCAAGCGCCCATCTCGGTCACGCCCGCACCTATGCAAGAAGAGCAGGTGAAGGCCATGCGTCAAGGTGAAGCTACATCCACTTCGAGAGAAGAGCCGCTACAAGTCACAACTGTTGAGAACAATGTGCCAAAGTCTACGCCAGGGGGTGACATTGAAGCAAGCTTGGGGGAGATTGCCCCGAAAAGCCCATACGTTTCACCTCATGAGCGTCCACATGCGGAAGTTGTGTCTAGCCCGGATAGCTCGAGGTCGAAGAAGGAGCATCGACATTACAAGAAGTTCTTGGAGATGTTCTGAAAACTCCATGTCAATATTCCGTTAGTGGAAATGATAGAGAAGATTCCCGCCTACGGGAGGTTCATCAAAGAAATCATCAACCAGAAGAGGCAGATTAAAGACACAGATGTTTGCCGGGTAAATGAGATGGTGAGCTCAATTATCCATGCGAGTTTACCATAGAAGAGGAAAGACCCAGGAGGCTTCTACATTCCATGCTCTATAGGTGATCGACATTTTCCACAGGCACAGTGTGATTTGGGTGCCAGCATTAATCTTATGCCACTGTCCACATTTCAAAAGATTTTGTTGAAGGAGATAAAGAAAGCATCTGCAACTATTGAGTTGGCGGATGGGTCCATTGTGAAGCCATACAGAGTGTGCGAGGATGTTCTAGTCAAGGTGGACAGGTTCGTCTTTCTGGTGGATTTTGTCGTCATGGACATGCCACAACTTAAAGGTTGCGAGATGCTATTGGGTAGGACATTTCAAGCAACGGCTGATGTTGTTACTGCCATTGGGAGAGGTATATTGACCTTGGGGATTGGCCAAGATCGAGTTGAGTTCAAACTGCCACACGATCCCCTAGGCACACTCTCTAAAGTCTTACATTGACGAGGATCTTAATGTCGTCTAGTCTAAGACGTTAAATAAGGGCGCTTGTTGGGAGGCAACCCAGCCATCGGTATTTTAGTTTAGTTTCTTTCACATTTGTACTTTGGTCTGATTTGATTTTGTTTTTAGTGTAAAAAAGGTATCGTGATCATTTGCTTTATGTGCAGGACTGAGGCAGAGTCGATACCATCGACACTTGTGTCGATGGTATCGAGTTGGGTACAGGTTGGTGGCTGTAGAAATTGCACTACGTCGATACTATCGACGGCCTCGTCGATAGTATCGACACACTAACAGGTTGATCGCAAAGTTGAGGTTGATAGTATCGACATGCATGTCGATACCATCGAGATCTCTGGAGATTTTTAGAAGAAATCATCTCAGTGAAGTCGATACCATCGACGGGCCTGTCGATGGTATTGACCCAGTTACAGGAAGAGAGCGGCGGACGGGCCTCGTGATGGTGTTGCCCTAACCAGAGGTCGATACCATCGACCCGTGTCGATGGTATCGACGCGACACGTCACTGATCCGCCAGAGGAAATCAACGGCGATCGCTGAACTGAGAGGGTCGATCCGTGGGATGGGTCGATACCATCGACACCTGTCGATAATATCGACACATCATTGATCCGGGCCCCCACATCCAGCCATCGACGACCATCGATACCAGCGGTAGTACAGATTGTGCTACGCGAGTCGATACCATCGACCCGCGTCGACGGTATCGACGGGCATACAACAGCGCCGACCATGACTATATATGGGAAGGATTGTCGTCAGATGACGTTACAACTCCAGAGCAATCCTTCTCCACCTGTGCTGAGCGTATTCCAGAGCAATCCGAGCCCGACGACGAGCATCCAGGAGCACTTTCTTCATCGAGTGGAGATTTTCTTCTCCGACCTACACCGAGCTCATTCTTCTACTTCTCTTTCTTCCGCAATCATGGTGCATGTTGCCGGTGCGTCTTCATCACGCGCCAACCCGATGGAAATTCCAGAGTTCGTTCCTCCACCGACTGCATCGATTCCACGCCCGCGGATTGTTCATCCGTCCGCAGAGATCAAGAAGATCTACGAGGAGATCATGAAGAGGAAAATAGAGCCGACCCGTTATGTTGACCGGGAGATGATCTGCAACTTGGGGTTCGAGGCTAATATGGCCTATGTTCTCAAGGGGCAGGCACGACATATGGGAAGGAGGCCCAATGAGATGGAGTACCATGCTGATGGCCAACCGTTCTTCAATGAATGGTCTACTTACAAGGAGCTGGTGGCGAAATTCATGGCGTCGCTGGACGTCTGTGTCGTGCCAAATGATATCATCGCCACAGACCGCGAGTGGATCCAAGGCCGTGTGTCTTTCTGGCTGTACAACAATGATTATAATCTCACCCCCAGGCAGTTCAACAAGATCTACAACTGGAACCATGGGCGAACTGACTACTGGCGGCCAGACAACCGGACTGACTACGACGCTATCTTCACCGAGCTTGTGACGGTGCTGCCAGGCAAATCTTTGAGCTACCACAACGCAGCGGTAGCAGACTTCGAGCATCCGTTCGTGTGGATTCTCCACCAGATGTTGTGTTCCACTCTGTTTGCTAGGGGTGATCTGTCCCTTAGAAAATTCCAGGAGACATACTTGTTTTTCTTGCATAAACTCCTGAAGCACCAAGAGTGCAGGTGGGGAGCTTTCTTTCTGCAACGAGTGTTGGCAGTAAAGCAGAGTACGCGGAAGGCTCCAATTCACTTTGGAGGGCTCATCACACCACTGGCCCACTATCTTGGGTTGAATTTCTCTCAGCTGACTCCGCTCTCCAACAGAAGCAAGGTTAATTTGCAACATCTTCACCGATCAAACTTGATCCTACTTCGGGATGGTTTACCTTATGCTCATTGCCACGTGAACCATGCTTATCAAGAATGTTCGCTTCCCGATCGTGTCTTACATATCGAAGGGGCTCAACATTTCCGATGGCCCATCATAGCCATTGCTGACTCCGATGAAGACGGAGACAACGACGACGACAACAATAATGACGATGAGGATGAAGAGGAAGAGGAGGCCTACACTCCTCTTCGTGCACGAGTGGCACCTAGGAAGCGTCCTCGCATGCATCCGGGTTCATCTTCTTCTTATCAGCCTCCGCCACCACCACCTCCCTCACAACAAAGCGAGGATGTCTACTCAATGCAAGGTATGTATGCCATGTTGCAGGATATATAGCAGACGCAGCAGCATCATACAACGACATACGCTGATATTCATGATACAACGAACCGGCTGCTTGACAACCAGAGGGCTATGTTTGAAAATGAGCGCCTCCTCCTCGACAACCAAAAACAGATTCATGAAAGGTTGAATAGGATGGAGATGCAACAACAACCCTTCTATGATCATTACTGGAACCAAAACTACTTTGGGGGGTATCCACAACCTCCTCCCATGCCCCAATATGATCTGAGCTTTCAGGGCAGTACCCATCTTGGGACCCCACGACCCCCACAGTACCCGCCTCCACCAGAAGAGTAATCGGTATCTCTGTTCCAACCTTTAAGATTGTTTTTGACTATGAGGCCATAGTCGAATTCAAGCTTAGGGGGGTGTTGGAATAGCTCTATCCTTTAGTTTTCTTATTTTTTTTAGTTTTTATTGTTTTGATTCTTGTCATTTAGTTTTTGTTTTCAATCTTAGTTTGTTTGTAGGATCCACACCCTATCTAGTGTAATTGTGGATGTATTAAGTCTTGTGTCATCTCAATTGCTTGTACATGGGAATTAAGGAAAAATTAAAAAAAAATGAGTGTTCACAAGCTTGTGTTGTTCAAATTTGAGCACATAAACCTTAAGAAAATGATTGGTTTTGTCAACTCTAAAATAGAAAAATCACAACTGTACATTCCTAATGATTCATGAAAAGTGGACGGAATTGGTTGTTTGAGCCTAAACTGAACAAATGATAATGAGACTCTAATTTGAAGCAAGAGAGAGAAACCTCTTAACTACTACAAAAGTCAGTAAGGGGGGACATATAATACTTTTCAAAGGTTCAGTCAATTAGTCTTGTGATCTTTCCACCTCATTGTTTTTCACAATCCACCATAAGAATTGGAAGTACTTTACGGTTTTAATATTTTTGATTGCATATCATGTAGATAGGTCTTACATTGCAACCACTTTCATATGTTTTGCATGAAAGAAAAAAAAATAGAATAGTTATACATGCACATTACCCTTAGGTGCGTGTCATTTAGTTGCATTCATAATTTTTATGCATAGAGTACATCATGAATCTGATTTCTTCTTTAATGGTGATTAAATTGTTCCATACCTTCTAAATAATTCAAATCTTTGAGCTAAGTAGAAAAAGTAAGCCCAACAAATTATTCATTGTCATTTGCTGATATAAGGGCCTGAAAGAAAGAAAATAAGAAAAAAAAGAAGAAAAAAAATGAAAGATGGAAAAAAAAGTATTGAGAAGCAAGTAGAATAAGAGGGAGAAAGGAACATAGTCTCACCTGCATTTGAAGACAGTACATGATGTAGCTCGGTTAGATATTCCATCTCGTTTTGAGACGGGATGCTAGTGCATGCATCATTCCACCCAATTATAGGCATTAGGGCATGTTCATGTGCGAATGCATAATTTAGGGCATTTTTTTTTATGCATGTTGAAACCGTATGATGCTTCCATTTCTTCCATTAGCCACCCATTCTATCCACCCGTTGCTCGAATTGGTAGGCCACCGTGAATTTCTCCTCACTTATGAGTATTAGGAGAGCTGCTTCCATGTAGATGGTAGTTAGGGCGAGCAATGTAGTATAGGAGATGAAAAGATTAACCGAGTCTGGACCGTCGCATTTTATTATGTTAACTACCTTATGTGATAGTGTTCATTAGTTTTGAGGTGGATATCTTTTATGGATGATTATTGTCGCCTTAGGGTAATTATCATTCTGTGGTTAGTGAGGGCCGGAATGTGAATGTTCGGTGGGGATCATATGGTGATGTTTGTTGTGATGATTTGTTCTTTAGTTGACTCTGGCAATTTTATTCTAAGGTTTAGTTGCTCGAGGGCGAGCAATGTTCAAGCTTAGGGGAGTTTGATGCGATGATTTTGAGTCGCATTTATAGACTTGTTTTATTTGTGTTTTATGCATTTATTAGTCATTTTGGTGGTTAATATTGCATAATCCATCTACTTTGGTCAATGATCCTTCTCTATGTCAAATCTCCCTTATTTCCGTATTTTTTAGCATAAATTATTACAAGAATATGTTTTGTTTCAGCTCATGTGGTTTTGTGTTGCAATTTCAGGAAAACCAAATATCTACTACTTTCGATACCATCGATGAGACCACAGGTTGGCAGCCGCAAGGAGTATCGTAGAGTCGATACTATCGACACAGAAGTCGATGGTATCGAGACACCATCAGGTTGCTGGTGAGAAGACAGTCGATACTATCGACCTTATAGTTGATACTATCGAGACGAGGAGTTTCAGCGATGGAAAAAGACAAAAGCGACGCCTAAGAGAGTCGATACCATCGACCCTCGTCGATGGTATCGAGTCAGCATTAGTCACGATAGAGAAAAGAAAAGAAGATCAGCCGATACCGCGCAAGGTCGATACCATCGACCCACGTCGATTGTATCGACACCGTCAGATACAAGTTTGTTTCAGATCGATCTAAATCCGATGGCTGTGATTATTTGGCGACCTAACTCGGTGATTATACCTAATGACGGTGGCCAAGAGCAAGAGATCATGTCATTAGCCGATGCACATGTCCCGAGAAGGTGTGGAGAGAAGAACGGAGCCCAGAAGCACGCCCCAGTCATTCCGGACACCGAAGAAGACGTTTTCCACCACCGAAAGGCGGGAGAACGCGTATTCTACACGAAGTAGCGCTTGGATCTTCTCCGTTCAGGGGTTTCACCACTCAATCACGTTTTCCCCATGTTTCCCTTTTTCTCTACCACGTTTCGCTCTGAGATGAACATGCGGGGCTAACCCCCTTTGTCTTTCGGACCGGGAGTAGCCCGGGGATTCATTGTATGACAATTTTATCATAGTAATTCATCTTTTATCTCTTAAATCCATGGTATAATTTCATTTTCTTAATTATATTATTATGCTTGATCACCATAATAATAATCTAATGCCCTTAATTACTTTGAAAGAAGAATTAATGGTTGAAAAGAGACGAAATTCACGTTAATTGACAAATCCCTTGAACAAGGTGGTGTAAGGTTAATGGTGGATACCGAGAGATCGGTTTTAATGCACCTAGTTTAGGGTATAGGTTACTACGATGGTGGAACCGACCTAGACATAGGTAGTGAATTGTAACACGATAGTGGGCAATTATGATTTCAGGCCACTACCCGGATAGAGAGATAAATCTGAGTAACTATATAGAATTTATTACAATGAAAACCCGTGGTGAAACCGCAATCCTAAAGATCTCATCTTGAATTAGTTAAACTAAACATTTAATCGATTGCTTCATTTTGTTTTATTTTCTTTTCTTTTAATTTTACAACAACTTCAAACTATTTAATCGGTCTAGCTGATTGTGAGTAGTTAGTAGTAGTCTCCGATAATTCACGTGTCCCTGAGTTTGACTCGGGCCTCACAAAGGCCTATATTACAGTGATGCGTACACTTGCGTTTCTACGCACGTAAAAAGTGTGTCACCCTATATGTGAAGAGAATACTGATTCAATATGATAAAAATATGGAGGAAATATTGTATATCTTGGTCATCGAAGGTTACTTCCAAAAGTTCATCCTTACTGAAGCTTGAACAAAGCATTCAATGGATCGAATAAGGAATGGAGTGCCCCTAAACCTATATCAGGTGAGGTTGTTTATCAAAGAGTAAAAGACTTTATCAATGTATTTGGTAATAGATCAGAATGTACCATTCCCACACAGAGTGAAAAATCTTTATACAAGAAGAGGTCAATATTTTGGGATCTTCCTTATTGGAATTCTTCGACATTTAGGCATTGCATCGATGCCATTCGTGTTGAGAAAAATGTTTGTGACAACATCATTGGTACTCTATTGAATATACCTGGTAGGAATAAAGATGACAACAAATCCAAAATGGACCTATGTGAAATGGGAATAAGGAAAAAATTAGCAGAAGTAGTTAACAGTGATCGGAAAACATATCTATCTCTTGCTTGTTACACGTTGTCTAGAAAGGAGAAGAATTTTTTTTTCAAGTTCTTGCTTAATGCTAAGGTACCACAAGGATACTCTTCCAATATTCCTAGACTGGTATTAATGAAACTTTGAAGCTGATAGGTCCTACATTTCATGATTGTCACACTCTAGTGGAATGAATATTGTCTGTCGTAATTTGATCTATATAGTCGAAGCATGTAAGGTTTGCAATCACCAAACTTTGTTTCTTCTTCAACACTCTATGTAGCAAATTTATTGATACTAAGAATCTCTATAAGTTTCAAAGAGAAGTGGTTGTTACCCCATGCCAGCTTGAGATGAATTCCCTCCTTCATTCTTTGATATCATGGTACATCTTGTTGTCCATTTGACTAGGGAAGTGAAAATGTTGGTACCAGTTTTCTTGTATTGGATGTATCCTTTTGAACGCACATGAGTGTTTTTAAAGGTGATGTTTGAAATCGTTATTGGCCTGAAGGGAGTATTATTGAGGGTTATGTGGAAAGGGAGGTTATGGACTTTTTCAATGTCTTTCTGGGTTGTAATGAAGTTCCTATAAATGATAAGAATATTGAGGAATATTCTGGCAAAGGGACTTTAGGGGCACGAGTGGAAGTAATCACTCATGAGTTGTGGGAACCAGCACACTTGTATGTTTTACACAACATCGACAAAGTGAGTAGTTATATCACCGATCATACCAATTTCATCAAGAAATAATATCCTTGAGACAATTCAATGTGGCTTGCTAGAGAGCATAACAATACATTTATTAGGTGGTTTGAAGATTAAGTTTTACGTCAACTATCTCAAATGCCAAATAATGTTGCTGAAAATATCAAATGCCTACTTTTATACCAAAAATGAATGTTATGTCTGATGAAGGGTATGGCATAAATGGGTTTTCCTATCGCAAAGCATCAATATGATAAGAGCGTCATCCATAGAAGTGGGGTCACCCTTCAAGAGTCTTCATTGTTTTTTCTAGTGCAAAGGATAAGAGTTCACATGAAGCTAAAATATCATATTACGGTGCCATTGAAGACATATGGGATTTTGATTACATAGATTTCAAAATTCCAATCTTTAATTGTAATTGGGTTGATAACACCAAAGGAGTTGTAGTGGATGAATTTGGTTTCACATTAGTGAATTTTGAAAAGATTGGCGAGAAGGGTGAACCATTCATAATGGTATCATAAGTGAAGCAAGTATTTTATATCGATGATCCTACAAATGAAAAATGGTCGGTAGTTCTTCATGGTAAAAGGTAGTTCATTGAAGATCATATAGATGAAGAAGAGTATTGTGATGAGTATGATGGCTCCAGTCCATTCTCAGTTGGCTTGCCAAAACCAAATATTGAAGCTGACATTGACTTACACGTGAGTAGATACCACATTCAGGGAATGTAAATTGATAAATGATTTCAATATTAGAGGCATGCTTTTATTTTTTTAGATGTTAGATGTGCATTTTACAATCTTATATTTCATCATTTGACTATTTTTATATGACAGTTTTCTAGATGGCGTCTGACCATGAGTATGATGACCATGATGATGATTACTGTGAGGATGAGCTGCATCCCGAGTGCACCTTGATAATGGTGTAAGTTGTATTGTTTTATTACAACTATGTGCATTTTAGAATATGACTATCTTATAGTATTGTTTTATCACATCTATAAGTTATATTTTTATTATCTATATGTGTTTTTTTATCAATAGGTCGAGGATGTATGCCGTGAGGATCTTATTAAGCTTGATGAACAATTTAATACATCAAATGGGTAATGGACCGAGGTTGGTCGTCGAATTTGATGATGCTGGAAATCCTTTTGGAAAGAACCACAACTCTTTTGTGGCATATCTAGGGGTTCTGACTCATAGACATTGTAGTGTATCAGTAGAATCTTGGCATAACATTGATAAAAACAAGAAATACTTCATATGGAAATTACTGTCTAAGATATTATAATTTGTAATTCTATTTCTAAAGCTATTTAAAATTCTATTTTCAAGGATATTCTATTAAGTTTATGAACTTTTGTAGAAAATATATGACTTGGATGAAAAATTGCATTGTGAAAAGGTGATGCAATGTTGTGGGAGGGTACTGAGGAACTATCAGACAACTCTAACAAGACTATACATATAGGAGGCTAAGAAAAGGAAAAAGTCAGCCACTGAGCAATGGATCTATCTTGAACCGATGACATGGGAGGTGTTTTTTGGTATGAAAAAAACCTATGAATTCAATGTATTAAGCCTCACTCCCTATTTTGAAAACATTGAATTCATTTTTTTACCTTGACATAGTAGGTTATGTTTTACTTACTAATTACTATTGATGATTTTTACTAACCAGGCTGCAAGAGATGCTAAAAAAGAAAGGTGTGCAAAGAATGTGCACAACCACACAATGGGTCCAAGTTTCTATGAAAATCTTCACTGAAAGTTACTACAAGTGTCTTCTTTGAAGCAACATAATCTAGGGATAGTTGATTCTTTTACTACTACTATCAAACCTCTACATTTCCATGATATATGGATAGATGATAGGCAATACAAGTATGGAGAATTAACCAACCCCACAACTACTAAGGCGGCTGAAAAATGGTAAAATTCAACTATCAGAGCAATTGGTATTGATTATTGTTATGTTTTACATGCCAATTACTAATGACGATGATCAGTGAGAGTTCCACGAGCAAAGGAAGTAAGGTAAGTTTTTCTCTGAGGGCACAAGGGATAAATTGACATTTTCCCTAGGTAACCCAGAGCATCCTAGGCGTGTTAGGGATGCAGGCACTAGTGTCGGTATAAGAGTGTTCTTTGGGCCATCAGAGCGGAAGCGCAAATCTTTCCAGAAAGGGGGATAAAAAGAGGAGGTAAAAGAGATGATTACAAGGGGAATTCAGGAAGCAATGAACTAGTATCATGCTTCTCAAACAACACCGCATATAGAACTTATGCCGCCCTGCTCTGCATATGAGATGGACCCCCTATGACAGAGGTGGTTAGGAGTAATCCTTTGGACCCACAACCTAGCACGTCTGTTGTAAGTATTTTTTATGACATAGTAGTCTTTCACAATGATTTTTCAATAATATATATAACACTATGCAAATACGTAGGGGTTGAGGCCATGTCATCTTAAATTACAAGAATATATCATTCCATTGGGTGATGCTTACCCACACCTTGAAGGTGATAGGATTCATTGTGCACCGTTGCCCACCGATGTGGTTGGCATCACGTCAAGGCTTGTTTACCCCCTTGGAAATAGACTCCATTGTCATATGGCCACCCTGATCATGAGACGATAGGTGATGCAGAAGGAAGTGTGGTTGTGTGGCCCAAAGCTAGAGTTATCTTTACCGATGTATGGTACATTTATATTGTGTTTCTATCTTTATATACATGACACCATTGATATAAGATTATATATGTGTAGGACATCCTGCCTAAAAATCCCCTTACAGCTTGACCTCCACCTCCACCTCCTCCTCATTCTTGATTGGATTACAAAAGACCTATATGACTCGGTAGGTCCTCAGTGCCGGGGTATGGCAGAATGGATAGGCAACATGAACAAGGGTCGCCTATGATGGTCCATCTTAAGGAGGGCGTTGTAGGTCAACTACATGATACTAGTATATTTTTACAAGATGTTTTGGAGTTGTTTGGATATGCTTGGTTGAATACATCTGAGATACAACTTTGGGTATCGTGAAATCTTACATAACTATATACCTCATTTATATATGTTGATTTATTTTCTTATATATTGATGCATACATGATATATTTTTTGCAGCCACTTATATAGGGTGTGTATATAATTTTCATTACCCCATGTGACTTTTCTAATTCCATCCTTGATTAGTCGTGTAATTAAAGACCATGAATTTGTTACCCAATACTATTGTACCACATTAAAATATTTTGGTGAAAAGAAAAAGAGTGTGATGTTAGCTATGTACAATGTTAGGTAAGTGTACTTACTCTCCTTATAATTTGAACTTAGGAATTACATTTCATTTGTTGATTTTGAGTTTTATTTTATTTTCCTTCTTTTAACTCAAGAATAACCATTTTATTGTCCCCAAGATGTTAACTGTGTATTTTCAAGATCCTAGGGTTGATAAAGTAGACAGTGGGGGACACAAATTAAAATCGACATTATTTACATGAGTAAATTTTATATTTATATCTATTTACATATATAGTAAATGACTTTTACTAATGCGATTCAATGTGTTACTTTAACGAATAGAGATATAAAAGAATTCAAAATAGTTGGAGGAAAGGTGGACCAGAAAAAGTAAGGGATAGTTTGGTAGAATCGTGAGGTAGTTTTCTGACTCCAATGCATATTTATGCCAACTATGCTTACTTTTATTTATTAATGTTTTATATGTTGAAATCTGTAGTGTTCTGTGACAACGGTTGGGCATGGGGATACTATGTGATACGGTATATGGACATGATTGTTAGATATGGGGCACTAGAAATCAACTATGGAAAAAATGTAATCTCTCTGTATATATATATATATTCTTGATCATCATAATTATATAGTCTATTTAAATAATATGAAAATATTAAACTTATTAATTATATACCTCATTATCTTTGCAGGTGTTTCAAACAAAAGATTTCAATACTCTAGAATATCTAGAAGACATACAAATGCTCTATACGATAGAACAACTAGATGAGATATGAGAACAATGGGCAAAAGCCTTAAAAATGATGTCAACTTTAATTTTGATTGGGATAAAGAGGAATGATTTTCTATAAAGTTTGATGTCATTATTTCTATACACATGTGGTACTTATGACTTCTTGCAACTTTAAATTTGATGCAAGTGAATTATTAGTACATATGTGAATGATAATATACATACATGTGTGTGAATGTGAAGATGAATGAATGAATTGTGTTTCTACTTGTCATGAGAATGGAATTGGTATAAGTACCATGTGCGTGAATGAATGTGAAGATTTATGTTTGCACATGTGATGAAATGGAATTGGAGAATGAATAGAATTAAATGCATATTATGTTTGTTATTGAAGGTTTGGTGTCCTGCTTTTATGCTAAACTCATTGGATGTTGTTAACATGTAGTTCAAAACTCCAATTCTAAATTGCAGGTTCTACATCCTACAGACTAGCTGAGAAGTAGGTCTACAGGCTTGTTATTTAAAAAAAACAAACACTTGGTCGTCAGTTGTAACAAAACAACTGACACTATAGGCCTGAGGTGTCAGTTTCCATAAAATAGCCGATATTAAAGGACAAAACGAAACCGGTCATGTTGCACAACACATCCTTGCTGGGTAGCATGTCATATTTATCAATTTTATAGATATAACAATCATTATAACTCATACCCATCAATTATTGGGGCTGCAACTGACATTGTACATCATGATAGGTGTCAATTTTTACCAAACAAATGACATAGGTCCTTTACCAATTACAATTGTGACTTGCTATGGCTCTTTTGACTTTGGTTTTTGTCACACAATTGATGCCTAAGATTTTTATTTATGTTGGTTTCTTTTATCCAAACAATCAAGGTTGAATCTATGGCATCAACGTTTCTGTCAACCCAAAGATCCGACGTCTTAGACTTGTGGTTGTAGTTTCACCCACTTTAGTGTCGGTCTTTAACCAATGTTTTAGGGTAATTTTAACCGAAGATAGAGATAGTTTCTATACTAGTGATGCATTGTTAAGTATTATGGGCTGATATCCATTTTCTATGCATTTTGTAAATCTGTAGTCGATGTTCTATACATGCATGGATTCCATATGATTATTTTTTAATTGGTTGATGTATTTGAGGTTTAGTTATATTGTGATTGGTCTATTTGTTCATTATTCCTACGTCACTATTAACACAACTATATGCAAATCTTGTAGATGTTAATCATACTGATAAATGTGTTTTCATCATTTTTATTTACATATTTTTGATATCTTTTTATATTGTTTTGTTATTTATTTTCTTAGTTTTATAAATAATTTAATTATATTATATTTTTCTCTTTAAGTAGAATTTTAATTATATTCTCTTAGATTTTTGTAGGAAATGGGATAAATATTCTTGGAGTATAATTGCACAATTTGCAGTAGTCCTGTAATTATTGTATACCCATCACCAAAATTGACATAACTCTTGCATCCAAAGTTCAAATTGAGTGTACAAGTTTTCATTGGAAAGGAAATTTAATTCCTAAAATAATATCTTATTATTTGGACCGCTTTTATGCTTTTTACGGGAGCAAAATACATTCAAAATCACTGCTGCGAGAATCTTCATTGAAGAGAGTTACATGGTCAAGGCAATTAAAGCCTATCAAATTTCTATTGACCAGATCTAGAAAATTCAAAAGGATGGCTCCCTCTCTTTTTTTTCCCTCTTTTTTGAGTAGCCTACCCCCTCCTTCTTCTATAAAAGAGGGCAACTTCCTCCTCCCAAGATCATCCTTTGTATCATCTTTGTACGGGATTTGGGCGCAATCTTCTTGTGTTCTTATACTATTGTGTTCTTTCCATCAATAAAGATTAGTTTTTGCAAGCTAAGTGTTTCCTTCAATTGTTGTTCTTTTACTTTGCTCATTTAGATATAGTTTCTTCTTACTCTTATTCTTCTGTGGATTGGAGAAAGGGATTAAGCGTCGGCCATTTCATTGACTCTAGCCTAAGGAACTATCCTTTAGTAAGACTAGACTATGGCTAGAACTCTTTTTCCCTCCGTCTCCCTTTTCTCCACAAGCACGAGTGAGTAGTTCTCTATCGAGGTAAGGGAAATAACCCCTTAGTCATGGCTTTATCTACTTTTCCTTAAAAATGATTTTGGATGGCTTTTGGGTTTGATAACTAATTGATCTATCAAAGTAATTAATTGGTTTGATCAAAAGTTAATACAGATGGATATTATTGTGGAAGTTCGGATTTAGAACAGCAAACCCAATCACATACGAGTTTTAAAATGACCGTGGATCTTCTTCTTTTAGGATGATGAATTAAGAAGCATGAGAACCAGGACCAATGGGCTCATGTGGAGTCCATCTTTAGTGGATTTTTATTAATTCACTTGTCTTCATCGAATTCATCATGTTTAAGGATTAGTTTTTTTTTGCCTAGGCTAAGGTGGTGAAAACTCCTAAAGCCTCGATTGCCATCTCTTGATTTAATCACCGCTTGCTTTTGATTTCTTTAATCTTTAGTCTTTTCATTCATAATAGTTTTCTTGTGCTAACAACAATCTTGATTTTCCTTGTGACAGGGAAAATTTATATTCTTGTTAAGTGCATTTTCATTCTTGCATTTCTTTCTTAAATGTCAATCATCAACCACCAAACTCGACTTTTAATTTCTGTTCCAAATCTGAAAATACCAAAAATAAATAACAAAGTTCTTAAAAAAATTGGGTTTAGATTTAACAATCTTAATAAAGTTGTCTTGTGGGATTGACCCTTTCTATACTAGCCTTAATCAGAAAGTTGAAAAATGATTAAACTCTAGGATAATTATCTTAGTGATTATAAGTACACTACGATGCATTAACAATTTGGCGCCGTTTCCGGGGACAACAGATTGTTTTCTCAAACCCCAAAACTTTTGAAAAAAAACTTTTATTTTATTTTTTTATGCCTTCCGAGTAACATTTCGGAAGTTCTACTTCTCTTTCTACTGAGTTTCCATTATGAAAGTATATCTTTTTTTGCAAATGCGCTAGTTTGTAAAAAATGTAATTTTAGTTAGTTTTGTAAATTTTAACCTTGTGTCATAATCATTTTTCTTTTTTTTTTGTAATTTATGGTCTTATACAAATATTTAGTTCTCTTTTGAAAAGAAAACCTTTTCAAATGGAGTGGTCAACAAATTATGGCTCACAAAATTGATCAAATGGTTATCACAACCATCCTTCACCATATTGTCCTAATGTGTCCCCTGATTATGGTAGCACCTTATATAATCTTGAGTATTCCTATCCTGGTAGGTATGATGAAAATCCTAACCCAAACTTTTTTGATAACCATTATTAGGAACCTTTGTATCCATATTCTAATCGGGGGTATGACCAACAACATTTTGGGGAATATAGATCTGATTTTGAAACCAAAAAGCAACTAGACACGCATCAACTCTTGATAGAGGATTTTCTTGAAGCCCAGTCAAAGAGTCCAAATTGTCAAAATGTGTCTCATCATGTTATGGTGACACCTTTTAATGTCAAGTCTTCCAACCAAGGTGGATGTAATAAAAATTTCAATCCAACATCTCCTGAAGACTATTATGAGGAGCAATTCCACAATCAATATGAGGGGTACTATGACCAAGATCCTTATGGGGGGTATGGTGGGGGTAACCAAAAAAATTTTGGGGGTTATGAACCTTATCATGAAAATGAATATACATCTCAACATGAGGAACATATCAGTGCCTTGGAAAAAGTAGCAAAAGATCTATAAAAAATATTAGAAAATCGAAAAACCCTGCTAGCTATCTTACTAGAGGCCCAATCACAGACTCCCCTTGTAGATCTCGAACAACCCAAGATGGTTCTTCCCGACGATGACGACGATGATCCACTTTTTGTGTCATATATGTCAGATTATGAAGAAATAGCACAAACTATGGAGCCACCTTTTGCTTGTCATGAGGATGTTGGTATCCCTACCTTTCTGTTAGAGGCTCTACTACTCGAGTATGAAAAGTCACAACAAAAGAGTCATTCTTATCTTGAATATCCAACAACTCCTCCCATCCTTGACATCATTCCAGATGTTATCCATGACCAAACCCCTTTGATTGAACCTATTCTAGATAAGGAATCACCAATCCATGATTACGAAATAATTCCTCATATTTTATCACAGTCAAATCTCGTTCTACATACAGTTGATCTAGAAGGGTAGATATCACCCTTAGAAGAGGTCCACATTCCCCCTTCCGCTGGCTACAAGGAATATATCCCCACTTAATTTATCCTTCATGGGCCCTTGGGAACTCCTTAAATAGAATAACTATAGTTACATGCTACATCAACCATGAAATCCATTTATACCAAGGTTGATTGCATGAGTTTTGAGGAGAGCCAAAATACTTATAATGCTGATTTGACTTCTTGTGTGCCTTTCATATTACCACCAATTTTATTATATTCAAATCGATATGATAGAGGAAAACCAAATCCTGATCCCCCACCCGATCTTGCAAAGTCGGCACCATATGTGCCACCCATCGGACACCCTCCAACCTCCCCCAATCCACACCCATCTTCAACACTTCCTTCACTATTGATGGAAGATTTGTAGATCCTATTGCAGGGACTATGAGGTGAAAGAAAAGATGAACAACCTGTTGAGATTCCACAACTATCCTATCATAGGGTACTCTATGAAGCTCCAACAGTCAATGTCCAAGTCCTCATACACATCCCCTTTAGCTGGACCTTTTTTGAGCTACTAGGGCCACCTAGACGCCCTCTTCTTCCATCCATCTTGGATTTAAATTTTGCTTGGGATGAGAAAAATTTTAAGTTCGGGGTGGAGGTGGGTGGTACGTACTCCTTCCACCCACTCTATCTTACTTTTTTACAAATGCTCATCATGTTATGTAGTTTAGTTTTATTTTTCAAAAATTTGTTAAAATTTTCAATTTTCGAGTTTGACCTTTGTCTAGTCGTCCAGTTTGAATAGATGTTTGTCATTTTACCCCCTTGAATTTAGTAAAACTTTTTGCAAAATTTATTACAAATTGCCATGTCTAAAACCAGCGTGTCACCTAGGACCCCTAAATAACATCACTCATTGGAATAGTTGGCAAGTCATAAGAAATAGATTAGAACCAAGCATAATGTTTTCCCATAATTAAGCAATGGATTATCTTGTTATAAAATTTGTATGATGTGATTTATAGGAATACTCTAACTAGAGCAATGACACTCTCTCACAAAAATATATGAAAAAAAATACTAGAAGTTATAAGCACAAGAACATCTCTTCCTTCCCTCTATTTTTCTTCTAAAAAAGAGAATCAAAGAGTCACCACTAGACAAAAATCAAGTCTGGGGTGGCATGCTTCCCAAAATGAAAAATCCATACCCTAAAAAGGGCGTACCATCAAAAGATGCCAAAAGTACACATGAAAAAAAATTTGTGACCAATGTAGCCACAACTCCATAAATTCATATTCCGAGTCGAATAGAGGAGGGATCAATATTCTTTTTATCATTTCCTTCTTTGTTTTCACACCCTCAAATTCGTCATGTTCTTGAGCAACAACTTACAAAAGAAAAAGCAATAAAAATTGAGAGTGTCAAAGTGACAGTAAGATGAAGCCTATTTTTCTACAAATTCTTATTTTAGAAGCTAGATTTGACAATTGTTTTGATAGGGAATACATAAATTTATTTTATGTTGTTCTAGGAGATTGGGTCACTTGGCCAAAATTTAGAGGTGAGGACTATAGTGATGTTATTAAGGTGAGCATGACATTTTGGAAGTATGAATTGGAGTGTATTTGTAATCTAATTTGCTTGAGGACAAGCAAAGATTCAAGTCCGGGGTATTTTGATAAATGTGTTTTCATCATTTTTTTTTGGAAACCTGGGGACAATATTATTCATCATGTTCCCTCAGTACAAGCTCAAAATCATTTGGATGTACAATGTGGCACAATGTAGCTTCCCATCTGAACACCTTCGAGAGGAAGTCAGGACGTTGCTGCCACCGACCGTGAGCTTCTCCCCAAACTCGGCCCCATTTGGCAATTAGATCCGCTATCTTATTATAGGAATGCCTCATAAAGTTGAACTCAACCGAATGAAAGAATATTGCAAGTTTCTTAATGAACTTACACTCCTACTTGAAGTATATTGGGGTGTCCATTTGACCTTGTATCATGCTGATCGCATTTTTGCTGTCCGACTCGACCTGCAGATTGTTTAATCTGCCACTGCACTCTTGAATGTCGTAGGCAATAGCTCTAATTTCTGCCTTGAGAATATTTGTGATAGCACCTTGGTCATATCCCCCTCCCAGCCATCGTCCTGCATGGTCTCTAATTATAAATGCTGAAGCCATTTTCCTCCTCTTCACTGCAGCATCCACGTTAAGTTTTACATGTCCCTCCCTCGACGGTATCCATTTTGGTTATTCTGTGGGTGCTGTCCGAATCGTATCTTTAGCGAACACCTTCCTACAGGTCTTCACCTCCTTCTTAATTGATGCATATAACCCCTATGCACTTCTTTTAGATTCCTGAAACACCACTGTGCACCGATTGCCCCAAATCTTCCAAATCGTAATAGTTAGCTAGGTGTTCCAGTCCGTAGTGTCCTTTGTCTTCCTCAAGTTGATGCTTAACCATTGCTCAAACGTTTGGCCTGGTTTCAGTGTGATTTGAGTAGTGTCCTGGATTAGCTTCCACAATCTCCTACTTTCCGAGCAAGTGATGAAAAGATGAATTAGAGATTCACTCCCATTCCTACAGTGTGGACATTGAGTATCTTCAGTAAACCCTCGCCTTGCTCTTACCTCATTTGTCATTATCCCACCGTGCATCCCTAACCATAGCAGAGTTTTTACCCTTTGTGGTACCTATAAATTCCATAAGGTCTTCCACCTCCCGGGTGTCTTCGTTGAATATTCCTTTTGTAGGTTCCCGTATATCCTTTTTGCAGTGATCGTTCTGTCTCCATCCTGTAGGTACCAAGCTTCATCAGATCCGCATCAGGATCTGGTGGGGGCATGGACAGAATGGTGTGCGTTGTGTTGTCTATGAACCAATGGTGAGTGAACTCCTCATCCCAGTTACCTTGTAAGTCCACCATTGACTTGACAGTAAGATCATTGAGTTGATCAGGGATAGTTATGTCTTGCCTCAATTATGGGGTTCGGCCACACTCGAGCCATCTGTCCATCCACACCTTTGTGTTCGCTCCTGAGAGTACTATCTTCCCAGTTTCAATGATCAATTCAGTGTATATTCTGGTTATCGATCTCCAGAGGCCTGACGCACACGCCAGTCCCTTGTTAGATTTATGCCAGTATTTCTCCTTCATCACCTGTTTCCACACCGCTTCCATATTCAACATGAAGTCCCATCAAGTTTTATGTAGTAAGGCTTCATTTTGGAATCGCACCCTCCTGATGTCTAGTCCTCCCTCACTTCTGCAGGCTGTAACCTTATCCCAGGCTACCAGGTGGATACCGCTCTGTCTCGTCACCCCCTTCCACAGGAAGGTTCTTACCACTTGGTCGATATTGTCACACACTTCCACAGGCAAGGCCGTCGATTGCATAATATATATCGGGAATGTGTTGAGAACTGACTTGATCAAAGTTGTCCTTCCCGCTAATGATAGTGACTTATTCTCCCATAATTAGATTTGATTTTCAATCTTATGGATAATGTCCAGGTATAGATCCTTCTTTGGCCGATCATGAATGATAGGAACTCCCAAATGCTTCCCGATATTCTCCGTCTGCCTTATTCCTGTGATCCTAGTGAATGTCCTTCTTACCGGAGTGGAAGTGTTCTTGGAAAAGAAGATAGTGGATTTCTCTTTGGCTAGCATCTATCCTGACACTCGTTCAAAGGTCTTCAGAACCTTCATCATTGTTTGAGCCTTTTGTTGTGTCGCCTCCCCAAACAGAATGAGGTCATCCGCAAAGCAGATGTGAAATATGTTGACTCCTCGTCTTGTTGCCCAAAATGGCACCCATCGCCCCTCCCTTTCTTCTACTGCAATTGCTTGGCTCAGTCTATCCAGGCAAAGTACAAAAATATAAGGAGACAACGGGTCTCCTTGTCTCACCCCTCGAGATGCTTTGAATGGTTGGAGGTTTTCTCCATTCCAATTGATCGTTATTTCCCCTACCTTGATGATATGTAAGATAACAATGATCATTTCCCTTGGTATAGCAGTCCTTCTCAGTGTGTTTTCAATGAATTCCCACTCCATTCTATCATACGCCTTCGATAAGTCCACTTTCATTGCCATTGTTGCGCGCTTCCCCGACCTGGTTCTCATGGAGTGAATTAGCTCTTGGATCAGAATGATGTTGTCAGTTATTTGTCTACTAGGGATAAAGCTGCTTTGTGTGGGTGATATCCAGTTGAGCAAGAAAGGTTTAATACGCTCCACCATGAGTTTGGATAGCAGTTTAAGTCCCACATTATTTAGAGCTATTGGTCTCAGCTGGCTGCAGTTCTTAGGTGTTGGATTTTGGGGAATCAAAACTAGGATTGCATTTGCTAGGCTATCTACAATCGACCCCCCTGTAAAACAATGAAGTATCATTAGTGTAATGGAGTCTCCCAGCTGATCCTAGTTCTGTTGTAAGAAGTCGACATCCACTCCGTCAGGTCCTGGAGCTTTGATGGGGTTCATCTTCATTAGACTTTCCTTGATTTCCTCCTTTGTTGGTGCGCGTCCCATGAATGATCTGTCCATCTCATGAATCTGTGGGAAACTACTCGCATATGCAGCAATGGCTTTGGTTCTTGTCTTCCTATCATGTCTCTTGAAAAGGTCAAGAAAGAAATTCCTCACCACATCTTTGATAGCTTCTTCATCATCCTCCCACAGTCCATCTGCGTTCTTTAGTCTAGTTATCTTGTTCCTTTGTCTCTTGGCTTTCACCAGTGATTGGAAGTATCTAGTGTTAGCATCCCCTGCATTCATCCAATCACATCTCGCCTTTTTCCGCCATTCTTCTCCCTCTTCGTGTAGTATTTCATTGTATTCCACCTAAAGCTACGCTATCTGTTCATCATGAAACTCACTCCCCCTCCCCACAATGTCGACCTGGAGTTTGTTTATCCCATTCAATAGCGAACGTTTCCTTGCTGTAAGTTGTCGTCACTCCTCTCTGTCCCATTCTATCAAAATCTTCATCATCTTGGCCACCGCCTCATGGTAGGATATGTTATTGTCCCAGTTTTGTTTCATAAATTCCTAGAATGAGTTCCTAGTATGCCAGATAGTACTCGTCTTAGGGCGATACACATACCGCTGGGATCTTTCATCTGTAGTGATAAGTATTGGAGAGTGATCCGAGTTGATTCTTGGTAGCACTTAGACTTTGGTTGAAAAGAAAGCTTCTAACCATTCATGATTGTCCACTGCCCTATCAAGCCTTTCTGTCAGCCACCCCCATCTGAAGGTCATCTTTGGTCCAGACACCCCCAGCTCCTCTAGACCAGTGTTCGTAAGACCCATGGAAAATTCCCTACAACTACACATCTTGATGGGCTCACCCCCTACCTTTTTGCCAGCCCATAAAACCACGTTAAAATCGCCTGCAACCAACCACAGTGACGGTGAAGTCTCTGCAAGTGTTTGTAGGTGATCCTTGTCGTCTTCCAGCCTACTTTGTGCTCGCATACACGAAGGTCAACCTCATCTATTTATTAACTCTGCAGTGAATGAATTGTTTGTGCCCAACTACTATCTCCAACACCCCTATCCTTCTCTTCCACAACACCCATATGCCTCCAGAGAAACCCGTCACCTCAACTTAGTAGGATCTGTCGAACCCTAATGATTTCACGATCCTTTTAGCATTAGTTCCACTTGTCCTAGTCTCCAAGACTGCTAGCACGTTGATCTTATGTAGTCTGGTTAAATCTCGTATTGTATTTTTGGTATCCTTCCCGCAGATACCCTGGACATTCCAGGTTACCACCCTCATTGGGTAACCATTGTAGAAGATATCAGGTCCTCCTTGCTCGGTTCCCTATCCTCCGATACCTCATAGTTCCTTCTGTTCTTTTTCCTTGGTCCATTCCTTGTCAGGTCTTTTGAATTGATCACTTTCCTTTTCCTGAGATGAATACCTACTAATTCCCCAAACATCATCATCTTACTCGGACTACCCACTGTGGTCCTCCTCGTCTGTGTTTCTCCCATCATGAATTTTAACCCCTCCCCTCGACCTGTCATGTCTTCCGGTAGGACCACCATGTTCTCTCCCTCTAAGAATACAACCCTGTGATTCTGCTCATTCCCGACCTTGCTCATCTATTTGCCCTTACTCTGTGTCATGCTGGTGCTGGGACAGTTTGCTTCCTCAACCGTCCTTTTCTTCTTATTCATCGTCTTCCACTAGTGCCATTCAAATCCTAGTTTCAACTCGACTTTCCCTACCGGTAGTGATCCCTCCTGTTGTTCCGCCTCAGCATCCAAGTCCACAAACCCGTTGTGTGTTGGAATACCTCCTTTCCTACCCTATGCGTCCTCCTTCCTCGGCCGCCTGAGAAAGGGTTGTGCGTGCAAGTTTTCTGAGAACTTCCCCAAAGGTTTCAGTGATACTTCCAACCCGTCAATATGCTTCCCTGCGCTCGTCTGGGCTTCAATAGCCGCCTTCCGTTCAATACAATCTTTAGACAAGTGGCCGACTTTTCCATAGAACATACATATGCTGGTTAGTTTCTCGTATTCAATGTTGTATCTCACTCCTTGTACCATGATTTCGAGCACCAAAGGTTTGTTGGTGTCCAGCTTAACTGCAATTCTTGCAAATTTCCATCTCCTTCTTTGGTCAGTGTTTGAGTCCACCTTGATTGTTTTCCCTATTGTGTCTCTGACTTTCTCCAGGAACTGGGTTTGGTAGAGAAATATAGGCAAACGTGGGATCCTTATCCAGATCACCATGTGTTTTGGATTGGCAGAGGATGGCGAAAATGACCGATCCCATGGTTGCACACTGAGATAGGACCCCATTAATGGCCATGGTCCTCCCGTGAGGGCCGTCAAGTAGTCATCTTCTCATGTTAGTTGCATGATGAAGTAGTTGTTCTCCAAGTCGATGAGTTTGAACGCCCCAGCCGGTCTCCACATTGTTTTGATTCTGTCCTGCAACGTGAGAAATCCGACGTTCCTAGCGATGACCTTCACCACTACAACATACATACATGGACGTATTAGAGCATCAAATCTACCTTCTTCTATTTCAAATGACGGAGTTCCTTCTATCATGCTTGTTCGTATGTCCTTCTTTTGTAGTTTTGCGTTCGGATCATCAAACCCGAGAAACGGAAGTCTGTCGACACCTTCACCGTCGTTGACTATGCCTTTATAGGACAAGATTTGCCTGGGTGCTACTCCCTCTGCTGGAGGCTCTCCGACCATCCCACCCTGTAGCGTCGGGAATTCCTCCAGATTTGGTGGGCCAGATCCCCCTCTGATTTTGAGGTTGTTGGTTTGGGCCTCCTTTGTTCTGTGATATCCGAAGTTCAAGGAGATATCGAGACGTCAGAGAATCTCATGTTGGGATTGCTTCTTGCTTGTCTTGGTTGTGTTTTCTAGCAGGTTGTTGCGTAAGTATATCGGTCTGCTCGAACCTCCTTCATCAGTAGGTGGTATCAGACCTACTATCTCATCCCTTGGTTCATTGGGCGTCTCCGCTTCAGGGTCCGTGATCTTGCGTGTCTCAACCTCTTCACTTCCTATGACATCCTCCATCCCTTCCATCGCATTGAGCACACTTCCTTCCTCGCTGATCGCTTTGTCCGATGGCCGAGGGCCGCCAAAGTATCCTCTTCCTCTACGGCCTCCCCGACCGCCGTTCCCACCTCCACACATGAAACCCTAGCAGAGCACCAAAACCCTAGCTTTCTTTAGCAAACAAATGTTTCGGGTCACTTTGTTTTTCATCATTTTTATTTACATCTTTTAGATATCTTTTTAGGATTGTTTTGTTATTTATTTTCTTAGTTTTATAATTAATTGCATTATATTATATTTTTCTCTTTAAGTAAAATTTAATTATATTTTTTAGATTTTTGTAGGAAATGGGATAAATGTTCTTGGAGTATAATTGCACAATTTGCAGCAGTCCTGTAATTATTGTATACCCGTCACCAAAAGTGACATAACTCTTTCATCTAAAGTCCAAATTGAGTGTACAAGTATTCATTGAAAAGAAAATTTAATTTACAAAATAATATTCTATTATTTGGATCGATTTTATGCTTTTTATGGGAGTGAAATACATTCGAAATTTCTACTATGGGAATTTGCATTGAAGAGAGTTACATGGTCCATAAAATTAAAGCCTATCAAATTTCTATTGACCAGATCTAGAAAATTCAAAAGGATGGATCCCTCTCTTTTTCCCCCTATTTTTTGAGTAGCCTACCCTCTCCTTCTCCTATAAAAAGAGGGGTACTTCCTCCTCCCAAGATCATCCTTTGTATCATCTTTGTATGAGATTTGTGAGAAATTTTCTTGTGTTCTTTTGTTATTGTGTTCTTTCCATCAATAAAGATTAGTTTTTGCAAGCTAAGTGTTTCCTTCAATTGTTGTTCTTTTACTTTGCTTGTTTAGATCTAGTTTTTTCTTCCTCTTGTTCTTCTATGGACTAGATCAAGGGATTAAGCGTCGGCCATTTCATTGACTCTAGCCTAAGGAACTATCCTTTAGTAAGACTAGACTATGTCTAGAACTTTTCTTCCCTCTGTCTCCCTTTTCTCCACAAGCATGAGTGAGTAGTTCTCTATCAAGGCAAGGGGAATAACCCCTTATGCATGGATTTATTGAATTTTCCTTAAAAATGATTCCATATGGCTTTTGGGTTTGATAACTAATTGATCTATCAAAGTAATTAATTGGTTTGATCAAAAGTTAATCTAGATGGATATGACTGTGGAAGTTCGGATTTACAACAACAAACCCAATCGCATAGGAGTTTTGAAACAAAAGTGGATCTTCTTCTTTTAGGATGATGAATTAAGAAGCATGAGCACCAGGACCAATGGGCTCATGTGGAGTCCATCTTTAGTGGATTTTATTAATTCACTTGCCTTCATCAAATTCATTGTTTTTAAGGATTGGTTTGTTTTTTCCTAGGCTAAGGTGGTGAAAACCCCTAAAGCCTCACTTCCTATCTCTTGATTTAATCACCGCTTGCTTTTTCTTTCTTTAATATTTAGTCTTTTCATTCATAATAGTTTTCTTGTGCTAACAACAATCTTGATTTTCCTTTTGATAGGGCAAATTTATATTCTTGTTAAGTGCATTTTCATTACTACATTTCTTTCTTAAGTGTAAATCATCAACCGCCAAACTCGAATTTTAATTTCTGTTCCAAATCTGAAAATACCAAAAATTAAATAACAAAGTTCTTCAAAAAAATTGGGTTTAGATTTAAAAATCTTAACAAAGTTGTCATGTGGGATCGACCCTTTCTATATTAGCCTTAATCAGAAAGTTGAAAAAGGATTAAACTCTAGGATAATTATCTTAGTGATTGTAGGTGCACTACGACGCATTAACACATACCTTCAACCCCTAATAGGGTCTGAGATCCATTTGGCATGCATTTCCTAAGTATGCTTTTCCTTGATTATTTAATGCACACATTCTAAATTCCTAATGGATGTGTTGTGATTTGATGCTTAAAATCAGTTCTGGCCATTCATACATATGTACTCACCTAATTATGTTGTTCCACATTAGGGTAGGTCATTAATTTACTCAATGGCAAGTTTGACCAAATTAACGCTTGGCGTTGGGTGTTCAGTATGAGTATTTGTTACAATCAATCAATTTTTTATTATTGACCATGCATTGTTAAGTATTATGGTTTTAATTTCCATTATGTGTACCTTTCCTATCCAAAAATCCATGTTGAGTACGTGCACAAATTCAATATGATTGTATAGTCATTAGTTGATGTAAATGAGGTTTAAGCACATTTAAGTAGGTCTATTTCTTCATTATGCCTACTTAGTTATTAGCCCAACTGTTAGACAAACATGTGATAACAACTAGAACTTTAGCCCTAACTAGGTCAGTGATCCATTTTGCATGAATTTCCTAATCATATTTCTCTATGACCTTTGATGCACATATTCTTAATTCATTCTGAGTGTGCTACGTTTCATGTATTGAATGATGTGTGGCCATCAATTATGTATTCCCACACCCAATTATGATGAGGCCACATTAGGGCATGTTATTAATTTATAGAATATCAAGTTTGACCCATTTATTTCATGGCATTGTGTTTTTAATATGAATATTAGCTAGTCTCAATCATCTTAGTATAGTGGAATGTGATTTGTTAAGTACTATGTATCTTATCTCCATTTGGTATGCTTTTCCTAAACCTATATTCCGTGTTTAGTCATTGAACATGATCCATATGTTTGTTTAGTCATTAGTTGACATAAATGAGGTTTTGTGACATTAGGGAAGATCCATTTGTTCATTATGCCTTCATATTTTTTAGCCAAACTTTTGGCCACACATGTAGATGTCAACTGGACCATTATCCCTTACATGATTTGATATTCATTTGGCATGTATTTAATAGTCATGTTTCTCCATGACTAGTTCATGCATGCTATATGAATTCCTTATGATTGTTTTATAATTCGTTGATCTAATTGAGGTGTGTCTAGTACTTATGTATGTACACACCAAATTATGATGTGGACACATTAGGGTGGGTCAACTTTGGGATTTGTCATGTAGGTTGTTGTGGGCATTTTTCTAGCAATTATTTTAGTTGTAGTCATTTATTCAGTAATATCCACATGTTTACTATTCAAGGTCATTGCATAACTAGTGTTGACAATTACTTATGTATTTTGTGATAACTCAACATTGTTTTTCTAAAAATGCATGCAACTACTTGCACATGGTTCCAAAAGGACAGTTGGTTTGTATCAATTATATTTACCATATAGTAGACATATGGGTAGGAGAACTATGTCTCTAGTGCATGTTTTTGCATGGTCAGTGCATGTCTGCGTGTATATTATTCTAGCTCTTAGAATGAACACAACTTACCGTTGGTTGTACATTTCATGATAACTAAATAGTAGTGTTACAAACAAGCATGTAATTACTTGAACATGATTTTGTATATAGATAACCATTAGCCAATATAATTTCCATTCGTCATTATTGCTTCACTATGGGAAATATGAAGATGATGCCCACTCATTTGATCATTGCGATTAGTATTGTGTACATAATATTTCAACTACTTGCATTCTACAATATATCCAATGGCTCTTTTATCTCACCCCTGGATCACAAAGATTTAGATTACCATTTATGCACACACACATTACTAATTGATGTTTTCCAATTGGATTGTTGTCGAAATAGATAGGGGCATGTCATATATCTAGTTGAAAGCTAATGTGGACACTATGTTGGTTGTTAATGTCTAAATGACCACATGTTTATTATTATAGATATTTTGAATAAGAAAAATCAGTTTGTAGTTGTATAACTCATGATAAATCAATATTAGTGTTGTAAAAATATTTTTTACCAATTTAATTCATGGAGTTGGATGTTTAGTACGTATATTAGTTTCTCTTAGTTAGCTTAGTATTGTTGATCTATCATTTTGAAGTGTTAACCCAACATTTTTCCATAATCTTAGATGGTAATTAGACCTAGTCCTCATAGGGTTTGATTTCCAATTGCTATGCTTTTCCTAAACATGTTGTCCATGGTAACAAACAATATTATCAATGATATCATGTTGTCCTAGTGAATAATGTTTATTTTATTTATTGCATGTTGTTTTTACTTGTAGTACTACATTATAGGTGCTAATTGGTACACATTTGATTGATTTTTGTTAATGTTATGTAGTTAAATAAAAAAAACTTATATCCATCATGAGATAACCATGCACATCAATGTGGATTTGTGTTCATATTTTCACATCAATGTTTTACTATACCTGAAAACCCATTTATGTTTTTTGTTTTACTAAACAATTAAACAACGATTTCATATTTTCACATCAATATTGTAGACAAGCTTGGTATGCTCATATTAGTTGGTTTGTAGACACTATATTGGTATCTATCATTGTTGGTTTGGAATGTTATCAAGTTTTTGTGTTCCTCATTAATAAAACATCTTATGCAAGATATATAATCCAAATTAGTGAAAGAAAATAATACAACTATTATGAGTTCTCTACCAATTTGTATAAGCCAAACATATAAACAACATGTTAAACATGAACACCATTTTCTCATAAGATTAAAAAAAAAACTTTGCATAATTACATCCTCACCATTAAAATGTATTGCATTGTGTTGAGTAATGTGGCTTCTCAGTACATGAGGCTTCAATTTTCATGGATTATGGAAGTTGATTAGGCTCTAGTGTGCTCATTGTGATACCAATATGATACAGGTATATGTCTAGATGGACAATTCAGTCATAATGGTTGGAGGGAGATGCAACATGATTTCTAAAAATGAATGGGGAGGCCTGACATGATCCGAAGTAGGTGTAAACCATATGGAAGAATCTGAAGAATCTTTACATGAAATTGAAATTTGTGACCAACCTTGGTTGGATTGGATGGGGCTAATTAAGAAAAAAATCCAATCCTTACTTAATACCTAGGAACTGAGAGATATGGCCTATCAACTTGTGTCAAAATGCAAAGATAATGGAGACATATCTTAATGATCAAACATTAAATTTATAATTTAATACCTTTGGACACTTACAATGATAATACATGTTTCAAATTATTAAGTGGGTTCAAACACATGGACAATGGGTGACAAGCCATTTTGGACCTTAAATCTTAGCCTGGATGAGCTGATTCAAAATGGTAAAATATGTGTTCAATCACAGATCTATTTATTACCCTTATCTTTTCCCCGCTAACTACATAGTCAGTGGCAATGATATTGGGGCATCCTCATGGAGGATATCAAAAGAAATAGAATAGCACACATATAGGAGAGAAAGATAGATTCCATAATGATAATTAGAAACAATGGTCATTAACTACAACATAGATCCATGAAGGAAACAAAAGATAGATAAGATCAACATAAACTACCCTATTACATGAGAAGTTAGAGCACCCTTTAGATTACTACAAAAGTCCCATGATTGTCATGATACCATTTTTTGCAGTAGATCTATCTCATTGTGGAGTCAGATGGCATTACCTAAAATGAAACAAAATAATGACACAATTTCAATGTAATTGCAAGGGTACACTTTGAAAGGTCGAAATTAACAAGTTTTAAGAGATTAACATAGTTTACCTTGAAAGTAGTATAATAAACATGTAAGAACACAACACCAATTATGAATTAATCAAATGTTTTCAATAGTACATTTTAGATGTATTGACCATAAAACTACAACATTTCATAATAACATCATGTTTTCTTGTGACAACTTCCCATGTCCACAAGGAAATTAAGGCACAAGGTAAATAATTACCTATGTTTCAACCATGACGGGCCGAAATGACCATTCCCATTGGGTTGACCCTATCTCTACATGTGTTGTGTTCCTATCTTGACATCTGAAGGAGGAGCACAAAGCCTTGTGCCTACACCCCATCAATTGGGTAAGGAACAATGGTTTGTATAATGGTTTCTTTAAATTATGTTTGAAGGTTTTGAACAACACATATTATATCAATCTTATAAAGGGATACCATATGAGTCACATATTTCCAACAAGTAATCATAGCCAAGATCAAAGTCTACATATATATAGAAACCAATTCATAGAAATTTAATAGTTTATAATGATAAAAGTGTACCTTGTAAGATGGGATGAAGCTGAGATCCTAGCACAAGTTTTCCAATGTTTATTTCCTCAAGGTTGACCAATGATATAAGAAAAACCAAGAGGGACATTCTTAGACTAGGTAGGAAAAGAAGTCATAATAATGTTACAAACCACATCGATGTTCTTATCTACCTAAGTCACATTGCTAAATGGTGGTTCTATTCATATCAACCATGTGCATAATATATGCAACATGGTATGAACATCATAAGGCACCTTAGATCTAATGAAACATCCATGTTTTCAAGAGGGATGAAGTGATTTCATCTCTTGTTCCAATAAGATAGGGCTATAGGTTTGTATAATTTTGTATTTCCGTCATATAGTTACAAACGTAGGTCATTTAGATCATAATAATGCACAAAAGTGAGTACTTAAATTTTTATAAGGCAAATATGGAATAATAGTATGAGATATTTGCTCAAAAGGGTATATGACACAATATGAGTTACTCATTCCAAAGTTCAACCTTTTCATGATGTCCAATTAGGTCCAAATCTTCACATATGATCAAGTTGCATTATTTAAGCACATTAAAGGACAACCTTTTAAGTAATGATATATCAATATGTCACTAAAGTATAATTGGATGACCTAGAGCATTAGATCACGTTTCAATTGGGAAAAAGTTACTAATTTTCATAGAAATAGGTTCACATATCATTAACGGTACAAAATATGCACATGTGCATAAGGTTTGGTAAGTAAAAGATCATGCAAGGTGATTAACCAGATAAAATAGTAGAGGTACAAGAGAAAATTCAACCAGAGGAATATGGTGGTCCCCAAAACCAACACGTGGCATCCCTATCAAAGACAAAGGACACATGGATTTGATGGAGTCTCACTATCTCTCTAAAGTAAAACATAGCAAGCTCAACGACCATGGTAGTCATCTTGATAGCAACAAAGAAAGATGACATGTCAAGTGGTCCACCGTGACCCACATAGCATCATTTCCCTTCTTGGACATGAGTAAACCCACCACAAAGTCCATTGTGATGTTATCCCTTTTCCACTCAAGGATAGGTGATAATTGTGGAAAGCCTCAAAGTATCTGGTGTTTGGCCTTGATCTGTTGATATGTAAGGCACTTTGTGATGAAAGTCATTGTATCCATCTTCATATGCCTCCACCAGAAGTGCCTTTGCAAGTCCTTGTACATATTTGTTGAACCAGGGTTAATTGTACACATGGACCCATGAGCTTCTTGTAGATATATGTCTCATAGAGCATAATTTTGGAGACCCACAAACATTATTCGTACCAAATATCTCCATCATCTCCAAATGATAGGTGAGGCTGAGGTCATTCCATAATTTTCATCATCTCTTCTAGATTGTAACTACCTTGTTGTGATGCCAGAATATAAGACTAAATATCGAGTTTCATGTTGATGCTAGCCAGTCCAATCTTGTCACCCAAGTGCCTTGGGGCTATGGGTAAAAGAAACTCCATATGATTCCACTCAAAAGTGAAGATTATAGCACATGTGGAAAGTTTTCTACTTAGAGAGCCAGCTAGCACATTTGCCTCACTAGGGTGGCAAGGATTGGAGAATTCCCAGCCCTTTAGGTATTCTAGCCATCTTCTCTATCTTAGATTTAGGTTCTTCTAAATCGAAATGTACTATAGAGTTGTATGCTCTGAGAATGTTGAACGTGGCACCATAGAGATAATGCTACCAGATCTTTAGGCCATAGATGATAGTTGTAAGCTTGAGGTCATATGTGGGGTAGATGATATCATTTCATTTTAGATTCCTGGAAGCATAGACAAATAGCTTCCCTTTTTACATCAGTACACAACATAGACCAAACCTTTAAGCATCAGTGAAGATGAGAAATCCATCATTTAATGAAGTAAGGGTCAAAATAGGAGTAAAGGTGAGTCTGGTCTTGATCTCTTGGAAGCTAGACTCATAAGCTATGGACCAGACAAAACTTTCCCCTTTCTAGGTAACATTAGTGAGGGGAAAGGCAGTCTAATTGAAGTTTGAGATGCAACATCGATAGTAAACTGCTAGCATGAGGAAACTATGAATCTCGAAAAGGACTTAAGGGCTTTCCATTAAAGAACAACCGAGTCTTAGCTGGGTCCACAAAAATCTTTTCTCCAAAGATGTAGTGTCCCAAAACATGTCTTTTTCAATCCAAAAGTCACATTTGGACAGCTTCCATAGAATTTCTATGTCTGGAGGATGTCCAACACCTAAAAAAGATATAATGATTGTGACTCACAATCCTTCATACAAAAGTCATTGATGAAGACTACCACAAGTTCGTCAAGAAGAGGTTTGAAGACTCTAATTATAAGTGTCATATATATAGTAGGGACACTTTTTAAGCTGAATGACATTACTAAAAATTTACAATTCCCATAGCAAGTCTAGAAAGCCATCTTTGGGATGTATTCCTCTTTGACCTTAAGATGATGATAACTAGAAAGAAGATCAAATCTTTGAGAAGATGAATGCATGATGAAGCTGGTAAAAGAGGTTTTTGATTGTGGGAAGACGATTCTTGTTCTTAATAGTGGATCAGTTAAGAATTCGATAGTTAATGTGTATAGAAGAATCTTTCTTTAAACAAATAGGATAGGTCTTACCCAAGGAGATGATGAAGCATTTATCAATTAGTTCACATAGTAGTTTCTTGAGCTCACATAGCTCGGCATTGTCCATATAGGCTCTGTTTGGCAACATGATTACTTCAGATATGATTGCGGTAGAAGACCAAAAGTCAACCGTGGATAGCCAAAAATATTAGTCCTGTAACACCAGATTGACAACCAGTAAATTTTTACATACTTTTCACACTCATCTGTGATTACCCAATTGATATTATCCACTGGACCAATTTTATGCGGTGGTTCATCTGGGATGCATGACTGTGGTTACAATAATCACGTTGCCAAATGAAGCCGACATTTTTTACCACATGATAAGTAGTCTAGATCATTCCACTAGGGGTTGAAACATCAAGGGTACATCCTAGGACATTACATTTAAGGTCAAGCAATATCGAAAGACTTTGGGATATGAAGGTATTAGTAGATGAAAAAGGCCAAAATATAGTGATCATTAAGGGTTAGATACCTAGATCATGAATATGTGAGTATCTTATCTTATTTGTTTTCACAAATTTTTCTTACCATTAATACATAATAAATTGGGATTTAAAGATACCTTTAATCAAATTATTTCCATTTGTGTTATCCTCTCTGACATTAAGACAGAAACACATGCTTGTTGATGTTTGTCACTCGTGGCGTCCCATGACAATGAAGGGTACGGAAAAGCTCCTTGGAAGTGTCCTTCTTCCTTGTAAAATGGCACGTTGGCTTCTAGAATATGCACAAGATAGGGTGATAGACCCCACATTTGATGCAACTCGAGACCCCACCCTAGATGATTGTTGTCTCCACAATTCTAACCTTACATGGGATACTGGTGGTTGTTATTTTTCCACCCCTCCTCATCTTTTACTATAGGGTTCTATTGACCCTAATAAGACTTTTTTCTCAACCCCTTTTGTGGTTTCCAAGTTGAGGTGGTCCCTTGGGGTCTTGGGCAGCTGGTACTACATTGGTAAACCCTAGGTGGGATGGGGTTCTCATGATGGAAAATGTTTGATCGTAAGACCCTTGAGAGGTTGTGGGGTAGGGAGAAGATATGAAGGTGTGTAGGGAGAAGTGAAAAACTGAAGTGGTATAAATAACCAAAGTATGCATGGAATCCATGAGGACATGCCTCTATTCTTCCTAGTATTTTTATGCCAAGATCTTATTAGTAGGGATTTCCATAGTGTACTCCGACTCCACTCTTTCCCTCTTTTCCTTGCCTTTATCACTCACTTTTGCGCATGAGGTACAAATATGGCTAGCCCGAGTCTTAGGAGACATATACAAGGTGGATTATTTTCATTATCAGGGAAATATTTTATTATTATAGCTCAAAACTTAAGAACAAGAGTAGAAGATCCTCTTATTGCAACAATATTACATTTTTTTCATATAAGAGTTGGAACCCATCCTTAATATACCCAAAATAGAGAGATCATGATAGTATAGTTTGGATAGAGAAAGAGATTGAGTACTACTAATCACATCTAATTTGGTGGCTAGGGCTAATTCTTAAAGAATAAAGGAGATGCTGGAAGACTCTCTATGATTTGTAGGAAGAGACCTAATCAAGTATTGGATCCACTTAGGGCAGGTAGATGTGTGGATGAACCTTAACCACCACAACTAGGCATATTTGAGGTGATTACTAGCCATAAACTCCACCTTTAGAATCATACCTACTACCTTAGTTTCTTCCTTATGGACATTGCTTATCCCTAGGTTCTACTGATATGTTATGCCTAGATCATGTGTTTGGCTCTGATACCATTTCTCATGAATATGATGATTACCCTCATCTTATTACCACTTACGACAGAGTTAGTGGCAATGAGATTTGGGTGTTCGTACATAAAACATCATAACCAACACACACAAATATATAAAGTGAATCAATGTATAATCCATAATTATAATTAGAACCAAAGGTAATTTATTAAAAATCAATTATACTAAAGGTTTATCTATCATGCATCCAATTATATTCAATTGTAAAATTGAAGGTAAGATAAGAACATAGATCCATGTAGAGTTCAGAAGTAACATATATTCAAATAGAGAAAGATTATGTCTGTCACATGTTCCTAATATAACTTAGTAACAACTAAATAGAACAAGAGATAACACAATGACCATATCAAGGGTTAGGAGATTGTCTCCCTGACCCACAAGCATGTGCAAAAAGGGTTGATGCAACAATGACCCTTAACACTAAAGAAGATGGGGAAGGACAATAGAAGAGGGGTGGGGCTCCATAGATGGTCACTTAATCTCACCAAGGAGAGGCAAGATTGATGTGAGGTGGTTTATAGGGTAGGGTAATCAAGGGAACGGTTCCTAGAGGTTAGGGTTTGTGGGTTTGGTTGTAAGGGGGAGACTTCGGTGATGAAGGTAAGATTTTGTGTCCAAAACCCCTCATTTAGGCCAGGTAGGAGAGAAAGTTGAAGGGAGGTGAATTTGGGGGGGGGCTAGGAGGGAAGTAAGTTTGTGAGAAAATCTCACGACCATTGCTCATTGCTAGCTTATTTCACAAGCGTCATAATATTGTGGTCCAACAGTCACTTGGTTAAGGTGGTGACACATCCAAGGCCCCCTTTTTGGGGGCATATGAACTACAAGCTCACATACATTTCGAGTTGTCCACTGGGTTTTGAACTAATTTGAAAGGAAAAAGAAGGGTTTTGGCCCAAAAATTAGGAAATATGTAAAATATTATAGGAAAGTTTGATGAACATCAAATTTCGAGAGTAGGCTCCTAATAAGGAGTAGAACACATGCATAAAGTTTGAGAGTCAGATAATACTATTTGATCATTCAATTAATGAACTTGATTAATAATCATAATTAGATCAAAGTTTGTAGTCATCAAGTACATCATACTCAAAATACATTGTCATACTTTCTTGTTGAGAGTCACAATTGATCTATTATTCATTCAATGATAAAGTGGGGTAAGATCAAGTAAGATTGAGTATACGAAAGGGTACACCAGTTAATTGGATAACTAGTTTGTAAAAGTTTCACTTCTTAACACATGTATACTCAACTATATGGGCAGGATTACCAAGAGACATTTTCCCCAATAAAAATGGCATCTACTAGAGTTTTCATTTTATGGATTGTTAATTTTCTTGGTTGTTGTATGAGTTGGACACCAAAAGTGACTTGATTTATGATTATATTTCTAAAGATGTTTATCTAGAGTAGTCACCCAAGTTTATTTCTTAGATGGAGTCGTAATTGGTCTATCATCACCATAGTTCTCTTTATGACATAAAATAGTCATCCCCAACATGGTTTAGTAAGGTCATCTAATATGTTCAAGATGTTGGTCTATAGCGATCTATTATATATTACAATATCTTTTATTAGGATGGATATTTTATATATATTATCTTTTCCCATGTGGACGGTATGTTTGTTACTAAAGATGGTCAACAAGACATTTGCAACTAAAGAAGTTTCTACATAGTCAATTTCAACTAATGATCTTGGCCATATTGAATATTTCATAGGTATTTATGTGGCAAGATCCAAGAGTGGAATTACTATATATCAAAACAACTATGTTTTTTATCTTCTCTAAGGGCCTATTTGGTAGGATATAGTTGAATGAGAAAGTGTGATCTCGATGTACATATTTACATTGCAAGCCCACACAACTACACCTGACTGCACCCAACCAAACTAGCTCTAAGAAATCGTCATGCTAGGTCAAAACCCACACATGCACATATTGATTGCAACATCAAATTGTACAACAATCGGGGAAGCCACTTAATGATCCATGGAGGTACATAAGACTAGTGGGAAATCTTTTTTATCATAAACTTACTTAACTAGATATCTCCCTTGATACTATTGTAGTTAGCCAATTAATGGGAAAACAAAAAATTACTGAAATTCAATCTACTTCATCACCATACTATAATAAATCAAGGCAAAGAAATTATTCACTCTTTTCATTAGCACCTTAGGGTGCATTATTTATGAGATGTAGATGAGGCAATCTCTATTGGTGGTTGGTGATCTATGACTGGACATTTTATATATATAGAAGGATATCTATTTTCATACAAAAGTATGAAACAAACTTGCATTTCCCTCTATGGTGTAGAATCAATGTATCAGGCAACAATCCATGTATCTCGTGAGCTTCTCTTAGTCAAGAACTTCTTGGAAAAATTTGAATATTGTCCATCTAAAGTTCTAGATCTACAATGCCACAATAAATTTTCACTATGCATTGTTTCCAACCATGTGTTCTATTAGATAACCAAACACACAAAAGTAAACTATAATTTTGTTCTGAAAAAGATCAAATAGGTTCGAACAATCTTACTATACTTTGGTCATAAGATCATTTGATTTTTCCCAGCCAAGTTATGAGTCTTGAGTCCAGTTTTAATGCAAAAAACTTGATGATTAAGATGTATGCCAACAAGGATTGAGGAGAGTGTTAAATAAATTTTGTATGATATGTCTTATGTATACTCATATAAATCTCATACTATGTAAATGGGTAATTGACATCCATACATGGCCCTATACAAAGGTTATCCATATTCATATACAACAAATATCATTCCTCTCCTTCATATTATAGTAATATTGTGTTTCACATATTTACATTAAATTTATAGAACATTTTCTATGGTTAGATAACCATAAATGTTGACTAACACGAAATTCTCAAAGGTGAAGGGGCTAAGAGAAGTGATATAGACTATCTTCACACTTCAATATATTTCTAAAAACAATTGGTCTATAGATAAAAATACCAACTTCACATAACATCAGTCATCTTAAATTAATAACGAATGTTATTAGAAAATAAAATTATAAAACACTTCATTTCACACATATTTTGGAAGTTATAAGCACGTTTTAGATGGTAAAACACAACTTTGTTTCATTTTACTTGAGAAAATGGTTAAATTTATTTTTATTAATTGTGCTTCATTTTTGTAGTGACTTCTTATTCTGATTAAGAGAGCATGGGTATCAAGGAGGGATTATACATGATAAACCATCCAAAATCACTATTTTCAAACAACAAGAGTTTTTGTATATGTATTTCATAAAAGGTCATAAGAAGAGAAACACCATCAATGCTACAAATAACTTATGTCAATATTTTTCAAAAGAATCTATTTTTAATACAAGGTAGCTATACAAGTTTACTTATGTTTTATTTTTTAGGTGTATCCTAAGAAACCAAGTAGATAAAAATATTGATACGGTAAACAAGTGAAAACACTTCTTTTAGGTGACCCTTGAATGTAATAGATACACTATCTTCAAAATTGACATTTTTCTAACAAAGTTTAGTATATTTGCAGGGCACCAAGTGCACTTAAGATCATTGATCTTGCTTAACTGAAGGAGATATAACCACATACAATTGGAAAGTAGTTTATTGAACTCATATGTTTTAGAAGTTATGATCACTTTTTTGAAGGTTACATTTAACTTTTTCTATTATACTTCAAAAATTTCTTCAATTTACTTTGTTTTATTGTACTTTATTCTTTAACATTATATCTTTTTGTTACAAACAAAAATGTGTATACATGAAAGAATTTTAATGATAAACCTACCATAATCACTATTTCTAGACAACAATACTTGCCATATATGTATTCCTTGAAATGTCACAAGAAAAGAAGCATTATCAATACCACAAGTAATTATGCCCATAATTTTAGAAAAGATTATATTTTCATACACAATAGCTACACAAGTTTCCTTTATAATTGAGTTTTTTAGGTGTATCCTAAGACACAAAGTAGATGAAAATACTAATATAATTATGGAAAATAAGTGGAAAGACTTCTTTTTTGTGACCCTCGAATATTTATGAAACTTATCAAGCAATAACATTATTAGTCAAAACATGTATACTTGTGTTACATTCTTATCTTCCTTGCATAAAAGAACATTACCTTTCTAATGGATGGATTATAGTCTTAACTCAATATCAAGCATGTAGAATTCTATTTTCAACCTGAAAAAATATAGAAAAAGTCTTGTGCAATGAAAAATTATAATGATCCTAGAAGACGATCACAAAACCATCTTTTATGTGTTTTATTCACAAATTTATGTACGATAAATATAATTTTTTTTATATAATTTTTTTTAGAATATAAAGTGTAATAAATATTTGTATATGTACATAAATATTTATGTTTCTTAGACATATGAATGTTGAAATGTATTTGAGTATTGTATTCTAATTAATATTTTCTGCACTACCTATATCCAATGTGTTCCCTATTCTATATTTATCTTAATATAGTCAAATTTGACATGTTGGTGTGGTTCTACCATGGACATAGGAAACACGCATGTTAAGGCCCATACATTCTCGATCACAACAATATAGTAGCTAGAATATTTGGTTAACATTAAGTGGGTTTAGAAATACCAGAATTCCTATTTTGGGCATGAACATGAAACTCATAGATTCAAGTAGTTTTGATATGAGTTAAACATTTAATATGTAAAAATATTTGCAATCCCTTTTGTGATATGTATCTATATGTTTTTTTTTTGTCGGTAAAAACTCCTGTTACTATTAAATGAAACCCAAAACTTTGGGTACATAAGAGCACCCCTTACAACCCAGGATATTAAACTAGACAAGCACTAGAGGCCTAAAGACCCAAGAAGTAGAAGGAGAAAGGATGAAAAACCACATATCCTATGCTAGCAACTACCACGCAGCTGTAGAGTTTCCTACAAATGACTCAAAAACCACTAACAGTATGTCCACCTTCAAAGTGTGGCATCAAACCACCCGAAACAACCTTAGACTACAAGGGAAGATAGCATCATCCAAAGGTCAGCCATCGATAGACTCAATCCTACAACTAGGCAAGCACCCAAGAAGAAACATAGACATAACCAAAGATCACATCCAATGGTCATGACAAACGACTTATGTCCATGGAAAGGAAGCCCCCCTGACCTCCATATGCAATCTACTCATCTATCTGAAAGAATGGATTTTAAGAACACTTCCAATCATCTTCATTAGTCGTCATCACACCCATGTTAGGAGCCTTTAGCAACAATCAATAGCCATCCAGGAAGCAAGTGGTTCAGGCTTATACAAAACCGATGAGTACAGTCAACACTCAACCAGTTTCTTTCTGTCTGACTTCTTCTTTCTCCTTAACCAGACTTGATCATAGTCCATGGAAAGAGAATCCTAGAGTTCTTCTTTCTCCTTGACCAGACTTCTTCTTTCTCTCTATAGTGACTCGAGGAGCCGCAACAATTCCATATTTCATTCAGCTTAAAAGAACCAGACCCAGAACCTTCTGCAACACAGGATGGCGTTCTTGTAGATTCCTTCCTTTGAATGTTGGAGGAGAGGCAATGGGTTTGTTGGATCTATCGTTCACTGTCAATGACAGTATCGTTAACTTGTTGGAAGATCAGGTCGTGTAGGTTATCTTCCACGTCTGAATGGATCTCACAAGCACTGTGTGATGGGGGCTTCGTAGACTTGCAAGTCTTCTTGGCATTATGTCGAGCATCTGACTTGCCTAGCTTGACTTGAACATCCTTCTCTTGTGGAGGATTTCTTATCTTCAGAGGGCAAGACATCCCCCATGCCTGAAGTTCTTGCAATTGGGGCAGATTACAGGGCGTGCAATCGGCTCCACCTTCAGGGACTTCAATGAAGAGTCGACCTCCACCTTCGTGGCTTTAGGAAGCCTATGTTCGCAGCTGACATCAATGCAGACAAGTGCATCATCGAGACACCCTACATCAATGGATTGCTCATCGACATCAACTGGGATGCCAATGGTGCTGGCGACACAGGCTGCATTACGTCTGGTCCACGACAAACCTGGGTTAGTGATCCTGAACCAGATCGGAACCCGTGGGAAGGAGAGGGGCTGGAGAGGTGAGCCTGCCTGCCACACATGGATGATGATCAATGATCCATCCATGAACCATGACGCCTCATCTAGTACCCGGTCTTTCTCACTCTCAGTCGAAATCTTCATGATGAAACCAGCACGCTCCTCAGCAATGATCTCAATGAGGCCGCTAGGTCTCCAGAGTCGCCGCATCCAGCCACTCAGTTGGCCGCCGAAAGGCTTTCTACACACAAATCTCACTGAGAGGTACTTGTTCCAATTAGGGATTGAGCACTCTTGGCTAGAAATTGTAGCACACTTCTCCCCGTCTCGAAAACAAGGCTCGAAGAAGTCAATCGCCACTTTGATTTCTGCCCTATCCAGCCTACTGGCTACGAACCAATCTACAAGGCGGACAGAATATGAAGCCTCCATGGATTTTCCTAAAGTTGGCTTCGAGGGGCTGGCGGCGGCGACACTTTCAACCCTAGGCGATTGTGGAGGGATCAGTTTTCCCCTACTTCCTTCTCCATCTGCCTCTGGTTGGCAGTATGGAGGCGCAGATGACTGCTCCACAAAAATGTTCTCCCTTCCCCTTCCACCTCTCACACTAGGAATGTGCCCACGCCCTCACCCCCTTTCGCCTCCTCCTCGCGGCATCGCGGCCTCAACTTGAGAGACTTAAAAGTTGTGTACCAATATGTATCTATATGTTACATTGGATAATATGTAATATGGAAAGGTGTGGTAAGTATGGTCATGGTTTCCTTACTTATATGATAACTAAAGAATCTAAACAAAATTTTGGGATACATTTTGATTCCTTCCTTGAAAAAAATTTAGCTCTCTCAGAACCCAAGGAAAATCTAGGTTGGAAAAACAAAATTCCACACTAGATTTGGCAACTAACATCATGATAGTCTAACTTTATAGGAATTATTTGTTCACTTGTGTATAGAACATTGTATCTTTCCTGATGATCATAGACCCATGGAATGTGTATGGTGTAACCTCAGCCGATAGAAGATGCAATTTCTAGAAATTTATAAGGTCATACAAGAAAAACCTTATCACTATCCAAGAAACTAAAACCACTTAAACAAACATTCATCTCAAAGCCATAGGAGGTCACTACATCACTTAATGAGTTCAAATACCTTCACAAATATTCAATGGTGGACATCTCATTGGTTGAAATCCAAACATATTTCAACATCAAAACCACCCACTAGGTACTCATTACCTCTTAGTTACTTTCATAAGCATTGAATACCCCACAACTTGAACTTTTCTAGTTGTATATAGCGAACCCAAATATGAAAAAACCAATTCATTATAGAACTTAACATATTAGAAAAACAAAAAAACTCTCTATGGATCAGAGGTGGAAGTTTCAAATTAACCAGAAACACAAATGATAGAAATACCTCTTCTGTAATCACTCATCATCAAGACAAAAACAAAGACATTTTCAACAAAATCATTCTATACTATCAATTGATAGACCCTTCTCCCAAAAAGCATTTCGATACATATGGAATAGAATAGATTCCTAGGAAAAAATGGATTGATTTCTATTCACATAGGGATGAGATAACATATATCCTCGAACATATGTCCAAGGAGACCCTTGTCCTATTTTAGATCACTTTCATATCATCCTCAACACTAAATATATAGAATGGGGACCAAAGACCTTACACTTCAAAAGATTGTGGACTACTCAACCTGCTTTGTAAAATGATATCCCCCATTTGGTTTAGTCAATCTTAGATTCTGAACAGGATTCTAAATATACATACCTCTAAAAATGTCAAAAAGAAACTTATTACATGGAACAAGAATACCTTAGAAACATAAGTCAAAAATTCAAACATATGAATTAGAAACTTGTTATTTTTGATAGAGGATTCAATGATTGTACAAGAAGTTTAGCTATTTTTTCTAAACTCAATACACTCAATAATATTCTAGAGATACTATGAAACAAAGAAAAAAATAACTCAATTTCTTAGAGAAGATGATAAAATCACAAAATTTATCCATAATGTGCAACAACAAAAACATAAATTCACTCATCCACATTATATACGCCAACAATGTCATACCACATATAAACAACCAAATCATTGATCACTTCAACTTATTCTTTACAAACCTCTTCAACCATGAATGATCATTCTTTGACCTCTGCAACATAATATGGGATACTATATGTCCAAATAAAATCATCAATCATGACATCCTCACTACCCTCTTTGCTTCTATAGAGATCTAAGATGTCGTTCTCAGTGTAGGGTATGATAAATACCCTATTTTGAATGGTATTTTGCTTCACTTAATGATAACTAATGGGAAATTCTCAAAAACCAATTTCAAGATCTCTCCACTTACATTAATAACCATGATGATATCACTTCAATATTCCTATCCTCAACCAAACAAATATAGCTCTCATTAAAAGAATGAGAATCACACCCTTCTCAATCACTTGAAATCTATCACTCTTATTAATGCTTCATAGAAGCTCATTTCCAAAGTCCTCAGTATGAGTTTCAAGACATATCTACAAAGAATTCTATAGTTACAAAAAATGCCTTCACTAAAGGTTGAAGCATCCAAGATGTTTACACTACTATTAGTGATTTCATCCATACATAACATTACAAGTGCATTCCTCTCCTCACCCTCGAACTTGATGTGACAATCTAACATTTCATCTATGTTTTAGTGACCCATCTCACTCAACCTGAGTTCAATTTCATGGTTTTTGTGATTTGATGCTTAACTGTAGTCACTTTTCATTTTGATTCAAGATTATGACATTAATATCAATATAAGCGTAAGTTCCAAGATCTTAATACATCACTGTCATTCGAGTAATGATATTGACCCTCACTAATATGATCTTCTTGCTATGTAATGTATATCAAGTTGTAAAGGATTCAAATATAAATTTGATGACACAAAAATCACCTAGATCGAACCTTTAAGTCACAATTTATGATGATATGAATGTGTGCCTCTTTTAGATCTAATTTCACCATTTTTAATACCTTCTTGGCCCAATTTGGTGTGCATATCCCACCAAGGGTGGCACCCCTCCACCCTTTGTGATATCAACAAGCTGCCAAATATTTTGTAATGAGAAATCAAAAGAGTTGGATTGAGTCCCACAAATTATTTCCACTAACCCAATGGTCTAACTGTTTCTGCCACCTCTATACACTACCAATAGAATTGACTCTATGGCTCAACTACCACGACCTTCGCACCAACCGATCTCCCCAATCTCACCTCACTTTGCACATTTCAACCCATGAAAATTATATTTATCCCTTTCCTTTCTTTTATGAATCATTTTCCTAATTTTTGTGCACCGTAGCACCCTTTTCTTATCCTTATTATTCCTTCAAGAACCTAGTTGCACCATGGAGTTGCCACCTAGGTGTGTGCACCACAACCCCTTGTGATAAGAAAAGGCCACAAATGAGTCTACAGGGATGAGGTATTCAAGAGAGGCCAACTTTTGAGGTTCCTCGTGCACCATTATGCTACCCACCCCCAAGAAAGGTTCACCACCTTGAAATGGACATGCTATGCATGAGAGTGATTCCTATCAAGATGGTGACCCACATCGGTGGGCAGGTGGCACATGATTTCTAGACGGAAGTTAGACCAACCTATGGACAACTAGGCGTTGTGAGACTATAGGATCATGGGCGGGGAACATCTACCAATCATTGGATCTACGACCCAGGACCCTAATCGGCTGCAAAATAATCAAGCAGCACACCCTCCTATTCTATTGTTCTTATATATCAATTTTTTAAAGTCACCATTGAAATGTTCAAAGTCCCATGACTTGTGACACCCTAGCAAAAAATATACAAAATTATATTTTAAATTTATCAACTCAATGAGATGAATCCAATGGAATTGGTACCATACCCTAATTCTACTACTTATTTCCCTAATTTCCTAAAGATGCTAACTTTAGTCTTGTTGAATTTAGTTAATGAATGTTGATGATAAAAGATTAAATATTTATTTCTCAATTTACCCCACACCCCAAACCAACAACATATCCATGTTGTAGCCTAATAATCACTTTTGACCATTTTTTTTCTATTTGTGGATTTATGATGATAAATTTTTTTTTGGGGTAACTAGAGGTTAATTTTTATTCATTCCGCCCTCTAGCGCAGATAACAAAGCATTTACATCAATCTCCCTGAAGGCCGTGAGCCAGTCAGGTACAACAAAGATAAAATGACAGGTCCCTCCATTAGTTAAGCACTTCTTCGCAATCAAGTCTGCAGAAGTGTTCCATGTACGTGGAACATGGTTTAGAGTAATCGAGCTACCTTCTTCCAACATGGTGCTCGCTAAACGAACGTGTGGCTTGAATTTATACGGGGCCTTTTGATGGTTGGTGAGAAGCGAGATAGCTTGCTTTGAGTCCGAGAGAATGTATACCGAGGACCAGTGCAACTCCTTACAGGTTTTCAAACCTAGAAGACAAGCCTGCACCTCTGCTTCTAGGGTGGAAGAGGCCATGGTACATTGACCTTTACCAAACAGAGACTGACCATCTGCTCCAAAGACATGAAATCCCACTGCGGCACTAGCAGTAAGGTGTTTAAAGGCAGTGTCTAAAAACATATAGTATTGCCGTGTTGTTAAGCCTCTTATTGAGGGACTGACGAGAACCTTCCTGGCTGCGGGGGCTGTTGGGAGGCCAAGAATAGTCTCGGTGCAGTTCTTAATGAAAGAGTACAGATTTGTTGCGCACATGGGTTTGCGCTTATGAATGAACTCACATCTGGAGTTCCAAATATGCCAGCAAGAGACAGCGATCAAGGTACTTGTGGCCTGAAGATTATCGTTGGGCCGGGTACAGTAGTCGATCCATGCATCTTCATTCAAATTAAGATGGTGATTGTCAATAGGAACAAGGCTCCATATTGCTCGACTGGGCGGGCAATCCCGGAGTGCGTGTAGAAGGGAGTCACTGGCAATTTTGCAAATGTTGCAGCTGTCATCTATGTCAATATGGCGCCGTCTTTTTTCAGTATTTGTTAAGAGGGCTCTGTGCTGAAGTAACCAAAGGAATACACAGATTCGCTCTGGTAATTTGGAATCCCAAATAGCTTTCCAGTTCCCCACCATCGCCTCCTCTTTGTTCTGTCTGACCCATCGGTACGCCGATCTAGTAGAGAATTGACCGGTGATTTCCCATGGCCATGCCCAAGAATCAGCTCCTGTGTTTTCGAATGGGGCAGGGGTAGCAGCAATACCCATCCAGTAGTCCTCCGGTATGTAAGCGTGGATGAAGTCCCAGTCCCAAGCTCCATTGCTAATGGCCATAGAGTTAATCGTGAGATCTTTAAGGTCAGGGTGAATGTTCCAATCAGGAAAAGATTCCCTAATGGATTTGTTCCCACACCATCGGTCACTCCAAACATTGGTATCATGACCATCATTAATAACTTTAGTGCAGACCTGCTTGATGTCGCCAATGTTCTTCCGTATAAAGCTCCATACAGATGACGAGGGACGATTAGAAAAGGAATTTCCACGGACGTACTTATCCATCATCACCTTAACCCATGGTTTTGTAGGTTCATTCATGAAGGACCACACGTTCTTCAACATCAGGGCATGATTTTGATCCCGAGCATCTTTTATTCCAAGGCCTCCAAGGTCCTTATGTGTAGACACCTTCCTCCAGGCCACAAGCGAAATTCTCTTCTTGTCTCCGCAGCCCGACCAAACAAAGTTCCGTATATGTCTGTTAATATCATCACATAACTGAGGCGATAGCTTGACTATCTGCATTGTATATGTGGGAATAGCTTGAATTGTGGATTTAGCAAGGGTTATGCGGCCCGCTAGTGATAGATGTTTCATGCTCCAACTATTGAGGCGCTTTTGGATCGACGCAATAAGGTGGCCATGGGTAGCTTTGTTCACTCTATGGTGCAGGATTGGGACTCCAAGGTATTTACCTAAGTCCTCCATCCATTGGAAACCAAGTTTCCTACTAATGGTACGGGTGTCCGATCGAGAGGTATTAGCCGAGAAATAGCATTTTGACTTCTCTTTAAAGACTAACTGGCCGGAAGCATTGGAGAAATTTTCCAGGATGGTAGTAATGACTCTCGCCTATTTAACTGAAGCTTCATCCATAAGTAGTATGTCGTCTGCAAAGAACACATGAGACAGCTTGGTCCCCCCTCTAGACACTGTAAGAGGTTTCCAATCGCCTGCTTCCACTGCAGCATTAATAGCTTGGCTAAGTCTTTCCATACACATGACAAAGATGTAAGGACTGATCGGATCGCCTTGGCGGACGCCTTGAGTAGACTGGAAAGGCGGGAGCGGGCTGCCCTCCCAAAGAATGGCCGTTGAGCCCAAACTGATGATTTGCATAATAAGATTGCAGATACTATTTGGCATACCAGTCCGCTTGATAGTGTCGTGAATGAAATCCCGATTCATCCTATCAAACGCCTTTGCAAGGTCCATCTTAATGCACATAGTTTGCTTCCTCGAAGCTTTGCATTTCATAGTGTGGATGACTTCTTGAACAAGTAGGATATTATCACTTATACGACGGCCTGGGATGAAGCTTGATTGGGTCGGAGAAATCCAGCTGTCAAGGTGAGGCTTAACTCGTTCAACAATGATCTTAGAGATCAGTTTAAAGCAACCAATATTCAGCGAGATGGGTCAGAAATCCCCACAAGATTGGGGGGCATCTACCTTGGGTATAAGAACCATATTAGAATCAGCAATAGCAGCAGGGATCACACCAGTTCTGAAGATCGTCTGGATCATATGTACTAGGGAAGGTCCCACCTTGTTCCAATTCTTCTGAATAAAGTCCGTGTATATGCCATCGGGCTCGGGAGCCTTCAGCGGAGCCATCTTGAAAGCAATGCAGTGGATTTCTTCTGCGGACGGAATGGCAGACATATTGCCCTGGGTGGCTGTGCTAATGCCCGGGAAGGAGCCAATGTGAGCACGAATGCAGTCGTGGTTAGTGGCCCCGTTGTGCGACATAAGATTGCAGAAGTAGCCATGGATGAGCTGTTGGATGTCTTCCTTTCTAGTGATCCATATCCCCGCCTCGTTCTTTAGAGCAGTAATTTTGTTGAAGTGGTGGTGTGATTTCACATAGGATTGGTAAAACTTGGTGTTGGAATCACCGAGTCTTAACCAATCTATGTGACAGCGTTGCTGCCAGTCCGCTTCTTCCTTCAGAAGAATTTGGTGGAGCTTTTCCTGAAGCGGGATGGAGTGGTCAGTAGAAAAATGAGAACTATGGGCTTGGGATTTTACCTGGCATCTGCCAATCTGGTGAAGAAGCTTATTTTTCTCCTTGTGAAGATTAGTAAGCCGTTTTGCCTCCCATTTCACCGCGACTTGTGAAAAAATTGCAGATGCATCATGGAAACTCATGTTTTCGGGCCACTGGGGAAGAAGCTCTGTGTGGAACTCAGGCGTTGTATGCCAACTCACCTTAGTTCTGAATCTGGCTTTGTGCTTGACACGCCTGCCACAGGAAAGGAGGATAGGGCAGTGATCAGAATAAAGCCTCGGCAGGGCTGTAAGAGAAGCAGTGTCAAATTTTTAATCCAGTCTGCATTGGAGACAGCTCAGTCAAGTTTTTCTAGTGTATTTTGCCGCTTGAACGTGAAGGGAGGCCCGTTCATCTTCATGTCCGCCAGGCCAGTATTTAACAAGGTTTCATTGAACCGGTTACTTGCTTGTTTATCGAAGTACTTACTCCCCTTTTTCTCGTTAACATTGAGCATAGTATTGAAGTCTCCCATGACCACCCAAGCCTCCTTGACATTCAGCGAGATTCTTTCAAGCCATTCCCAGAGAAAGCTGCGTTTAGTAGGGTTCGGACTTGCGTAGACAATAGTGAGAAACCAGTCATTGTTGATTCTACAATGAATAAATTGACGATGACTGAGAACAATTTTAACATTACAGAAACGGTTATCCCAGATTACCCAAATGCCGCCTGAGAAACCTAAAGCTTCAACACGATGAGAAGAGGTAAACCCCATTTTAATGATGCTAGTCGCAGTGTCACCGCTGCAACGAGGTTCTACTATGGCCATAATGTTTATATTATAGATAGCTTTGAGCTCCTTGATCAGGTTTAGCTTCTTAGAAGGGCACGCACCCTGAATGTTCCAGCAACAAATATTCATTAGAAAAGGAAGAGAGTGACACTTATTGTAGTGCCGCACACAGTCCCAAGGACTGATCTTCAGAGTCAGTGTTCATGTTGTCGCCCCCGGCGCTTGGCACCTCTGGTGGGACAGTGAAATCAAGTGTCTTCTTTGTAGCTGCATTAGGCTCCTCGTCACCATCATGGTATCCCTCATGGTCCTCCCTCCTGCACTTCTTCCGAATCCTATCCGGACTTCGGACGGTCTGGAGGACGATTTTCCGGTTACGAAGCATGACAAAGCTGCTGTCTCCCTTGCTTAGGCGATGCGTAGTATGTCTGCCTTGGATTGGAGTAGCCACCTCTCTGCTGGCCTGGAACTGGTAATTGCTATCTATATTATTTGTGGTGGTACCCACCAGTATGTTGTTCTCTGTAAGGGTCACCGCCGTGTTGGTCACTTGCTTTACAGCAGCGTCATTTCCTCCTTGCGACCTGCTGCTATGAGTCGCCGTCGTATTGGTCGCAGGCGCCGCAACAGTGGTTTTTCCACTTTGCGATGGTCTGCTGCCATTAGGTGCCATGGCGTCCTTAGCCTACTGCTTCCTCTGCATTTGTTTGGTTTTTTTGCTTACGACGGTCTCCCAGTCACCCCCTTCGGTTGCCGGGTTCTCATCCTTGATGATTTCCACCACAGGTGGGTTCGTATCAGCGAGGTTCTTTGATGGTTCACCCTTTCGTTCAGATTTCCCAGAGACGTCTGCCTTGGTTTGGTTGTGCCTTCTCTCTGGCTTCTTTGCATGTATAGCTTCTGTGTATGTGACCCCAGGCATGGGAATCGGAACAGAGGTGGATGCTAATTCCTTTTCCGGTGCCGACATGTGTTTACATTCAGATGCGATGTGTCCTAGACGTCCACATTTGAGGCAGATCTGCGGTAGATTCTCGTATTCTAGGTGAAAATGTTCGCCATTAATGAAGATCGCCGGCAGTAAGGGCTTTCCTGTATCAACCTCTACAGCTATCCGTGCAAATTTTCCCCTATTACCAAGGAGGGTGTTTGTATCAATCTTGATTGTTTTCCCAATAACATTCCCGATATGGTGTAGTAATTGGTTTTGGTATAAGAACACCAGTAAGTCAACGACGCGGCTCCACACCACCAGCTTCCTTGGAAACGCCTCTGAAGGTCGGAAGTTGGGAGTCCACGATTGGACGGACAGGTAGTTGCCGAACACTGTCCATGGGCCGCCAGTCATGGCTTTCTCGTAATCATCTCTGTTTCCCAGTTGGATAATGTAGTATCCATTGTCCAAATCGATCACCCGGATCTGTACTGTTGGCTGCCAAAGGATGCTTATCTTGTTAACTAGTTCTTGGAATCCGATATTGATTCCTAAGGCCTTCACAATGACTGCTTGTTGCCAAGGCTCCAATAAAGGTTTGATCGTTTCATGCTTGACCGAAAAGGAAGGTAACACCCCACTGAGATCTACTTGCACGTCCGCCGCCGTGAGAGTGTCTGGCGAGAGCGGGTTAATGTATGATAAAAGCCCAGGGCTATTTTCCACCGTGGCTTGTTTATAACTTCTCTTCGGTTCAGCAGTGCCGCTGGCTTCATCGCCCATCACGACGTCCGCTGAATGATGACTTTGGGTCTAATAGTTTTTCTTGATCCTCAATATCATATAACTTCTTCCTAATATTCAAAATTAATAATGTATAACATTTTATGTAACTTTTAGCACCCATGAACCCCCTACTCTCTTGTTTGGTTCCTAGGTCATGGTGTGCAAATATGTGCGCCACATAGAGCTATTCTTGATTATACTTGATTTAGATGATAAGTTTACTTCTGTTGTGCATTAACCTCTAGCAAATATTTGAAATAGTAATCTTATGAAGTTTTGTGATCTCTTTGCTTCGAACCATCCCCTCTTTCTCTAAGGTGGTGTATGTGAGTCTAAGGCCATTTCTGATGACTTAAAGGGGCATACATGGCTTGTTTTTACTTATTATTCCCCATTCATGTTATGAACCTAAATCTTATGATATCTCCTAGAAGACCAGAGTTTGATCTAATCTTTATAACCCCTTTAATGTGCATGTTCACATACATCATATGTTGAATATAATGGTCTAAGTAGTCTATGTTGATCATAACATGTTCGAAGGGGGTAGTCAGTTGCTTAGAGGTGCGACTCGACAATCCCCAATACAGGGACCTGGGTTTGACTTTGGTTGCTGATTGTGGTGTAACAGTGGCTGGAATTTGATTAAGCACGGCGTGGTGTCCCCCCAATGACACAGATGGTCTTGGGGTTTACTCTTGGCTGGGTGGGGTCCAATGTGGTTGATCCTGGGAGGGGTTCCTCATTATAAAAAAACATGTAAGATGATATGTTGGTACCAATGCTTGATATGATGCCTGCACCTTGGGGACATCCACCTAGCTTTAAATATGTCCCTTATGTTACTACCTTTCTTATCTAAATTACCTAGCTTATTTGAATAACTTGACCTTCCTAGTCATGAACCTCGTATGTCCTATTATGAGTCATTTGACCCTAAAATGCAGGTAAGCGACATAAACCTTGTAATAATCATATAAAATGGATGGAACCTCAAAATTACTTGAAAATTGGAATACACGTCATGATGGACCCTGAATCATGAAAAGACTATCAAATGTGTTATTGACCTACTTGTAGTCTAATTTTATCAAACCCTAATAATAGAACTATCTAGGGTTAATGATGAGAATCTAATACATGCATGTGATCTTATCGTAATAAGGTGTGGCATGTGACTAGATGATCATGATAATTTAGGATTGGAAATTCTAAACTCACATACATGCTCTGATAATTTTACAATTATGGTTTTCTTGTATGCATGTTTACTTGCACTTATTGCCATGCAATATTGTAGTATGGTACTCAATGCTTTGTCTCGTTGATTTTATATCTTGAACAGATAATATAGATCTCTATTGTATTAACCTTGTGAACCTGTCTGTATTCTCAGGGTAAGGACACAAGGTTGGGAGTTCTACTTCAGTTGTCAAGATTGGGCGACCATGTTGATAAATAGGGTTAGCTAATGGAATTAAGCATTAATCACCTTCACGGACCACTTCCATTGGGAAGCTCGTTACCAACCTTATGATACAAAATATTGTTGGTATAATGGATACAAATAATTGAAAAATGGTTTTCTCTTTGCTAAGTACTTGACTCTTTTACTCTTGTTCGTTGAATTCTACAATTCTTTTCAAATCTATGTAAACCTTAGATATATGTATCTACATGTCATGTACTCAACACCTTGTGTGTTGAACCACTTATTTCTCATATGTTTTAGGTTTAGAGATCGCCTAGGATTAGTTGGCTTGTGATCAAGTGATCATGTTGTACTTGTTGTAAGATCCTATCATGGAGGTGGAATCCTAACCTCGTGAACCAAATGAATACCAAAGATATCATGCAGAAGCATGAAATGCTTATCATACATGGACAAATAAAAAGATGAAATCACCATAATAATCTCAACATTCAAAAAGTGTAACAAAAAGATTATTTATTTAGTAGTCTCTGGTTACAAATTGAGAGTCAGATTATACATGTTTGCTCATGTATACTAGTTGTCATATTAAAATAATTATACTTGAACACCTACTCAGAAGCCATCAAACCCAATCTATCTCTGAACCTGAAACATATGAGAAACAAGTGGGTAAGCACACAAGTATCGAGTAGAGGATAGAAAGATACATATATCTAAGGTCTGCATAATTTGAAAAGACTATGTAAGTAAACGTATAATAATAAATGATTTAAGTACATTGCAAAATGAAAGTCCATGTTTTAGGTCATTTTACTCCAAATATACCAACAATATCATGTAATATTAAGAGTTTTGACCATCTTCCCATTGGAAGGGTCCATGAGGGTGCTTAAGGCTCAATGCCATTAGCTAACCCTATTTATTAACATAGTCTTACCTATCTTTACTACTCAAGTCGGATGCCTGACCTTGTGTCCTTATTCCAACAATATATTCAGGCAACATGGTTGTATAATGGATTTTTATATCATGTATTTAAGTCATAAATTTGAAGAGACAAAGCATTCAATACAGTTTACAATCGTACATGGCAATGTTTGAGCAAGTAAACAAGCATACATACATATGGAGGTTCAAGCAAAGAAAGCCATAATTATCTAATTACTCAAATCATGTACGTTATTCAAAGATGATTAAATTAAATTCGACTGCATCATCTATCCACAAGCCACACCTAATTAAGAACAAGATTACATATATTTATTGGATTACCGTCATTAAAACTTACTAGCTCCATTTTTAGGGTTTTGGTTAAGTTAGGTTCCAAGTTAGTTAACTACATATTTGATGATATTTTAATTATTTAGGGTCCATCATAAAGGCATCATCAAGTTTCAAGTCATTTCAATGTTCCATTCATTTTCTGTGATTATTTTAAGGTTCATGTCACTTATGTACATTTTAGGGTCATGTGACTTATAATAAAGAAACCAATGTCAAGGATCCTCAAAACATGTGAAACTAGCATGAAAATGGTCTAGATCAGAAATATTAAGACATAGTAAGTATATTTCAAGGTGAGCTAGATGTCCCAAAGGTCAAGGCCTCATATCAAGCATTGGTACCAACATATCATCATACATGCTATTACCAAAAACCAACATATGTGACTTATGTTATTAGGGTCCAATGTATAACATAATTGTAATATCCACGTATAAGTGACTAAAAATATTAGAGTAAATTTTGAGTTTATGGGGAGAGCATAATATTATGACCTATATCACGACTATGGCACAAGAAACACAATTATGCTACATATGTCATATTAGGTCATAAAAAGGTGTATTTGAGTCACACGTAACACCATAACATATTAAAGGAAGATCATGAACATTTGTATTCTGAAGAATCATAAGGCTACTAATTTCAATAACATAAAGGGGTTTGGTGTAAAGAAGACAAAAATTCTACATTTAGTTATGGTATAATCATGCATCACCATAAGGCATCAAATTTATGCATTTAGTGCCACATAGAACAAACATACTCAAAATAGGTCCATGTTGTGATATTGTGTCATTGGAGGGGTACACAACATTGATTTTGAGGTTGGTTAGTATTATTTATCATTAACAACCACAATCAACAAATTAGAATAAGGTAATTCATTAAAGTCCAATAACATGTCATACTAGTGCATAAAGGTCATTCAAGATACATTATGGTGATTAGGGTTTCCATAGTGCTCTAACTTCATAAAGTTACTAATTATAGGTGTAGAAAATAAATTGAGCATCAAAGATCCAAACTTTATAATAATTATGAATAAATAATGTCAAACAAATTGTATTTTTTAGAAAAATAGGGAAAATGAAGGGGTTTTAGGTTCTAAACCTATGCCCACATTGTAGATGTTTTCAAGACCATCAAAATGGTATATTATCTCACCATATTCGGATCTAACATCAAGAAGATATGATTTTCAAAAAATTCAATGCAAAATATAAAGATGTGAGATTTAGGATGTTACCATGAATAATCAAGCAATTTGGGTCATGGATCTCGATCTGATGGATGAAAATGTCCCTTGTCCCACTCATGTGTTATTTTCCCTCTAGGACATGTGTCTTTTCTCTGTTGGCCGATCAATCGTGAGGTGCCTCTACCTGGGTGGTTGACCAGCGCCCGACTGTAGTCATGGGTCGCCCAATCACCCTGTTATGAGGCATTTCTTGGTCACAAACACTCAATGAGGCCCGGTGCTAGGGAATTGTGCACACATAACAATTGAATGAGGATATTGGGTAGGGGGAAGGAGTTTGTAGGGGAGCTCTCAAGAGTGCCATCCGCACTAGAGGGGTCTTGGTGAACTCATCCCGCCTTTAGTTCTACCTGAGATGTCGTAATGGGGGAGTCATAGGGAGGACCCCTATTGGCACTGCTAGGCCAAGTCACAAATAAGGTAAGAGGAACCTAATGGGGTGATCTAGAGTGCTATAATGAGAGGGAAATGTAGGAAAATGGGAGAGGGAACAGAAACAAGAAGATTGAAAGATGAATCTTGAAAAAGGGCTAAAACGGGGGTCATAGGCTGGTGCTATTGTGGTAGGTATGTGGTGGAAGCACAACACAACCAATGTTCTAGGGGAGAAGAATACAAAGCCTCAACAGTTGGATTACTGGGTCTAATATGCATGCAAGGATCCAAGAGCCAAAAAGGATCCAACAAGGCATGGGTGGATTAGATGGGGTGAGGGATAGTGGATTGTTGACATGGATGTCACCTCACTAAGGCTGGGCCACACCCCAAATTGGGCCCAATTAGGCTCAAATTCAAATAAAATCAAAGATTAAATAGAGATAGTCAAATGGCTATATATTTTGAATTATAGCTTCGATTGATGAGAATTTTTGCGTTATTGGATTTGTGATTGAACCTCTACAACATGGCATACATTGGAGGGAAATAAGAGTTCATTTTTTGAGGGTCCATTTTGATCGCAAAACATGTTACATTAAAAATAAATGAACTTAGTCAACATTGATTTTAAAGTCACATGTTGAAAAATAAGATCAAGGTAATTATGATTAAGAATCAAATCACTCAAATTATGTAAATGAACTGAAATTGAGTGATATGGGTCAAAAATGGAGAGAGAAAGAGTATATAAAGGAGAGAGAAATGCATGTTCTAATCTAGAAAAGGGATCAAAATGAGAGTCATTGGATGACACCATGGAGGTGTGTAGGTGGTGGCAACACCACCCCCACCAACATTGTACGGAGGAAGAAGACAAAGCCTCATCCATTGAATCAGTGGGTATTGTTTGTGGGATATGATCTAGTGGCCAAAAATGATCTAGCAAGGAATAAGTGGATTGAATTAGGTGAGCGCTAGTGGATTCCTAACATGGTGGCGCACCACTTGGGTTGGGATCCACCCCAATTTGGTCTCAATTAGTCTCAATTCAAATAAAATCAAATATTTAAAAATTATATTCAAATGGCCACATGTTGTGATTTATAGCTATTTAGTTTATGTTAAGTTCATCATTTAGTCATCTACAAGTACATTGAAGAGCATGAAAAGTTCATCAATGATGGTCAATTTTAATGGCAAAAGCAAGATACACTTAAAGTAATGGAACATAGGCCAACATTGATTTTAATGGAAAATGTTGGAACATAAGAGCAAGGTGACTACAATTAAGCATCAAATCACTCAAACCATGTAATTGATCTGAAATTGACTGATGTCTGTCCCAAATGGAGAGACAAAGAGTATAATCAAGGAGATAGAATGTTACACCCCGATCTCACAATTTCCTCAAATCATGAGATTAGGGCATAAGATGGGATTTGAATGTCATAATCAAATTCGTGCATTAGAATGTTTGAAGGAAGAACCCACTCACCCTAAGGTGTGAAAACACCTCACAACTGCAGCTCAACTCAGGGAATCTCGAATTCCTATCAAACATTCTAATGCACGAATTTGATTATGACATTCAAATCCCATCTTATGCCCTAATCTCATGATTTGAGGAAATTGTGAGATCGGGGTGTAACAGCTTGGTATCAGAGCTTAGGGTGAGTTGTCAAGGACCATTAAGTTAGTAAGTTAGAGTCCTAAGTGTGGCAGATAGGAGATGTTTGATGTTAGCTTTGGGGATTTGAGTATTTGGATATCCTGGCCCGATATCTGAGTACTTGGATCAGCCAGTACAAGCTACTCTGTCTATTCTCTCACGTATACCCTGGCCAGGTATACAGTGGAAGAATGGGCTAGAGATGAACCCTAGAAAAGTTAGGGTTAGAAAATGAGAAAAGAAACAAGAATTAAGAGCATAAATGTAAAAGGAGATAGAACTTACATTTCATAATGTTGTTTTTGTTGGAAATGTACAGAAATGCTCTTATATGTTTGAATTGAAATATTCAATACTTTGAAGTATGGGTCTTTAATATCTGTTGTACACTATGCAATTGTAGCATTTATTGATTTTATTCTTTGTAACAAGTAGACTAGAATTGACCTTTGAATGGGCTTTTGTTTCTATGGTTTTGCCCGCTGATTCGAGTGAAATTGACATCAGCAGGTCTGTTTAGGTTTTCAGTCTGTACACAATTCGGCCGAGTTGTATGTGGTTCGGCCGAGTTTCCTTAATAGGCAATCGAACAGAAAACTGATCGGCCGAGTTGTATGTAATTCGGCCGAGTTTCCTTTTTCTGGAAATCAAACGGCAAGTTGATCGGCCGAGTTTCAAGCGGATCGGCCGAGTTGTGAAGCAATCGGCCGAGTTTCTGACCAATCGGCCGAGTTTCTGAGCTGTAAGTGGTAGTTCCGGAAGAATGTAATTCTTGTAGTTCTTGGCTTATGTGTGAATCCCATCCTGTCGCGTCTTAATCTTGTGGTTTGTGGTTAATGTGAGATCGGGGCGCGACAATTTTGGTATCAGAGCCAGGTTTCAATTGAGACCTGCTAGTAGAAATGCATTAACTGTTGAACTTGACTTTCTACTGAAAGCATCATCCACCACATTCTCTTTACCAGGGTGATAATCTATTGTCACATAGAAAGCCAGATTGTTACAAATCCTACCTAGTATACATGATTAGACTTGTATAATGTATTCTTCAATATGCAAATCAAATCTTGTAATAAAAAACGTTGTTTAATAATACTTGTAGAATGTTGATAATTGTTGTTGCATTTTTCTAGTTATGTTTTAATGTATGCTAACATTTTATGCTTCCAAATTCTCACTTTGATATTACAACGCTAGGGATGGATTCTCAGGTGCTTTCACCACTAACCTTCTAGTCACTTTAAGTTTGGATTTGGGTAATAAATATTCAAATGAGAGATGGCATTAGGTCATGAACAATAACTACACCAAACATTTTCTTACTTGACACACAAGTTAACTCAACCTTATATAGCAATCCTAGAAACTTAATAAGTTTTCCTTTGTGGACTAATTTGACTTAGTCTCTAAGTTAGAACCTACATGTTCTAGAACTTGGTGTAGACTTGTGTAGATCCTAAAACCGTTGTTTTCTCATCCTTCTATCTTGTAGTATAGATTGTAGTTTTAGGAGGGTGAGAAAGGGCATATCTTATAACTATAACCCTAAACATATATTTGTAGAATGTGTTTAGGGTAGCTACACAAATGTGCATCATTTTCTTGCTAGTTATCTAGGTGTTGTAGTACAATACTTCCTAATGAGTGTATTAACTTATTTTTGGTTTTAGTTTTTTTTAATGGAGTATGGTGGTTTCCATTCCACATTTCAAATTCGGATAAAACCATTTCACATATTAGCACATGTATATATGAAAAGGTTACAACACACAAAAAGGCAGTGAATGTCCATATTACCCAATAGAAAGATATGCAACATCAGTCTAGACGAGAGTTTTTAGATGATAGTCGCAGTCTCTAAATTTGTCTATACTCATGATAAGGATAGGCTAGTAGGTTTCCTGGATGATCTAAATGTTGATGATATGAGTTTGCTTCATGATAACCTAAGTTTGTCCTTAAAGAATTTAAGCGTGTTTGATGACATGAGATGAGATATTGATCGGACTAAATCACATATCCAAAATGGAGTGGATCCAGAGTAATCAGACTCTTAAGATAATAACCTGACACTCAAGCCCCCGCAACTTTTATACGGGGTCTGCCGTAGTAATTGGTGTCAAACCATAGGGAAAAGGTTAGCATGTGTTAAGTATGTTGGGTCTCACACTCATATACTCTGAATGAACATATGTTTTAAAAAGGTTGTTCCCTAAGGAAAGATGGTTCTCAAACCAAAACAAAGAAAGTTAAAATAAAGGAAGAAAATAAGAACAAGAGAAAACAAGGACAAACAGTAAGAAAAAAAGGTATGGAAGGGAACTTAGATCGGCTTTCACCTACTAAGGTCTCTCACCAACATGAAAAACTCACTCCCCTTTGTATACTCTTATCAAGATTACAAGTAGTCATAGAAGTCTCCATTCCCTCCTCTCTTGATATAATGATAGATCTAGGATCTAAGGTGGCCTCCCTCTCAAGAGAGCAACCTTACAACCACAAAGCAAACCATATGACCATAAGCCTTAGAAATCCAACATTCTCATGTATTCATACCACTCCATGACACCAGATAAAGAAGATACTACTCTTTTGAGGTACCAACGATCAAACATCATAAGATGGTAGCTAAGCATACAAGTGAAGCATTAAGAATAAGCATATGGAGATAATCTTAATGTGAGCATATATATATATTCAAAGGGAAGCACGAATATACATGTTGGGAGAGCTTTAGTGGCTACTCCCAACCTGAGTTAAGTATTTATCCAAACATGTTAACAGACAGCATAACAACATTATAAAATTTTAGATACATCGTAACCACAAAGAGGAAAAGAGGTACAACATAACGGAGATGACAAATCTAGAAGAGAGAGAGAAGATGGTGATACACCAAAGTACTCCTTCGAATCGGTGCAGATGGTCTCCTTTTTTTAGGAAGAGGGGCCTTCAGTCTTCTCTCTCCTCAGCTTCCACCTTCAGAGATCCAAGACTGATTAAATGGATGAGAGTGGGTGTGGAATTTGGCAACACTTCATGGTCCTTGATGATCTGATGATGTGACAAGTCAAGGTGGGTGGCCTATTTATAGGTGTTTCCCACTGACTTAACCATCCACACCGCAGTCGAGGCTTGGTATCGGTCGAGGCTTGATTGCAGTTGATCGAGGCCTTTCCTCGGTCGAGGTCACCACAATGGTTGGTTGAGGCTTGATTGCACCACCTTGGTCGCGGTTCCACCTCAGTCGCGGCATGGCATCGCCTCAGCCATGGTCCCTCCTCGGTCACGACATGGAATCACCCCGATTGAGGTGCTACCTCGGTCAAGGTCAATCGAGGTACAGATGAATGGGTTGTAGGCCGCGATCGAAAGGGGCACGCTACACCACTGTCACAAAGTCATTGGTGTGATTGGTGGCATCATCTACGGTGTGAGGGTCCTCTTTGGTCGATGAGCCACGGTCGAGGTGTTGACCACGACCATGGCTTGATGTGACCCTACAAGGATGGAAAAAGTGTGCAATTAAGATTCTCGTCATAAAGGTGCTAAAATAAGTGGAAAAGTCTATAAATGATATGTTTGGATAGGTATAAAATAAGTGCAAAAAGTGTATAAAATTAGATGTATCAACTCCCCCAAACTTAGAATCAAGCCTATCCTTAGGGTAAGGGTAGGTTTGAAATCATGGAGCGAATTGCAATTTTATGACAAAACTTTGCAAAACTTAACATTACCAAGTTATCTCATTCTTACACCAAAACACTTGAAGTATGTTCACTGATGCGTGCTAATCTAGCACCTTTTTTCACAGCCCTTTAAGTCTTGTCACATGGGAATTCTTAATTTTATCTACTAAAAAGAAAAAAATTGATATATGCTTCCTTTTATCACAATTTAACTTGATTATCACCAAAATCTATGCATTTCTTGCAGACTCAGAACATAAGACGATCGGCTCACCTGTTTTAGATGATCAGCTCACCCTTTCTAGATGATTGGCTCACCTACTTTAGACGATTGGTTCAGCTACTCTAGACGATCAGTTGATGTCATCCCTCAGCCACCGAGCCTCGTTCAAACACTCGGTCTAGACGGCACGCCATTTGAATGCCAAACGATCAATTCATACCTCAAAGTGGGAGTTTTCCCACCCAGTCAAGCGAGTCAAACAGCGCCGCCACCCGAGACTTAGGGTTGCTGACTGCTGCCCGACTCCTGCCCTTACCAGACTTCCAACCGATCGGCTCACCTCCAACTGATCGGTTGGCATTGCACGACCAGTTCAAAAATGCAGCCGCCGACCTCATTTGCCCACAACCCTAGTTGTAAAAGACCCTCTTTCTCCTATAAAAGGAGGGACACTTCCTCCTCACAAGATCATCCTTTATACGAAGGATTTCTGAACAATTGTTCTTATGTTCTATTCATCAATAAATATTATTTTTTGCAAGCTAAGTGCCCCCTTTAATTATTGTTCTTTTACCTTGCTTGTTTTTAAATATATTCTTCTTCTTCTTCTTCTTATTCTTCTTCTTCTTCTATAGACCAGATCAAGGAGTTAAGATTCGTCTATTTAATAGTCTCTATCCTAAAGAATTAATCCTTTGATAAGTCTAGACTATGGAAAGAACACTTTCTTCCTTCATCTCCCATTTTTCTACAAGCATGAGCAAGTAGTTTTCCTATCAAGGCAAGGGGAATAGCCCCTTAGCCATGGTTTGAATCAACATAATCCTTAAGAATGACTTCTTTTAGATGGCTTTTGGTTTTAAGAACTAATGATCTATTGGAGTAATTAATCGATTTGGTCATATGTTAATCTGGGTGGAAATGACCATGGAAGCCCAGATTTAGAATACTAAAACCAATCGCATAAAGTTTTTGAAACGATCATGGATCTTTATATTTTGGAATGATAAACTAAGAAACATGAGCACAGGACCAATGGGCTCATGTGGAGTTCATCTTTTGTGGATTTTAGTTAATTCACATGCTTTCATCAGATTTATCATTTAAAGGAATTAGTTATTTCTCACCTAGGCTAAGGTGGTGAAAACCCCTAAAAGCCTCAATATTCCATAATCTGATTCAATCACCATTTGATTTACTCTGTTTACATTCTAGCCTTCTATTCATAATATATTTTATTGTGCTAACAATCATTTCTTTTCCTTGTGACATGACCATTTTACTTCTTATTAGTATAATTTTAATTCTTGCATCTCATTCTTGTTCTAGTAATAATCACCCAACCCCCAATCTGAATTTATTTCCTATTCAAAAAAATAAAAATACCAAAAAGAAACAAAAGTTCAACAAAACAATTAGGTTTAGAGACTACCTTTTTAAAGACGTTGTCATGTGGGATCAACCCTTCTATACTAGCCTTAATTGGATAGTAAAAAGGTTAAACTCTAGGATTAAAATCTTAGTGATTGTAGTGCACTTCAATGCATTATCAATTTGGCGTCGTTGTTGGGGACAACAAATTGCTTTCTCAAACCCCAAAAACTTTTGAAAAACTTTTTTTTCATTTTTTTGTGCCTTTCGAGTAACATTACATAAGTGCTAATCCTCAATCTACTGAGTTTCCATTCCAGCAGTCCATTTTTTCTACACATGATTAACTATTTATTTGTGCATGCGACGCTTGAACGTGAGATTTACATCATTTGATCCTGAACTAGATAGAACTTTTCATCGTCTAAAAAATCAAAATCAAATTAGGATGGATGAGGAAGAAGTTGCTCGTAAGATCAACCAGGCTCTAACAGCTCAAAGAGAGCACATCTTAGCTGATCAAGTAGCTAGAAATTCTACATTTCGAGAAGCCTACATGGTTGAACAAGAAACTCTAGAGGCCAATAGGAGGGAAGCTGAAAGGAAAAAAATAATTAAAGGATTTTTTTATTCCCAAAACTACCTTTTCCCAACACCCAATTGTACCTCCTAAAATTATTTCCCCCCAATTCGAGATTCAAACTCAATGGATCACCATGATCCAAGAAAACCCATTTTTTGGTAACAAATGAGAAAGTTTCCAAGATAATCTTCAAAGGTTCATCGACCTTTACTCCTTGAACAAACTTCCAGGCATCTTCGAAGATGCAATTTGCCTTACACTGTTCAAATACTCTCTCACCGGCCAAGCTAGTAGTTGGTACAACACCATGGTCAGTGAGGAACACGTTACAACTTGGGAGGTTCTACAAAATACGTTTCTTGAAAAAATCCACCCTCCTTCTCAAACCTATGAAATTAGGGGACAAATCACTCTCTTTTCTATGTCCCCAGTAGAATCCCTAGGAGAAGCTTGGAAAAGGTTCACAGACTTACTTAGAAAATGCCTTCATCATGATATCTCTCAAGCCCGACTCATAGAAATCTTTTATCATGGTGTTGATGATGATAACCAATTTTTTCTTGATTACTCATCTGGAGGAAATTTCATGCACCAAAGTCTAACCATTGCATGGGAGGTGGTTAAACGTGTTTATGAAACAAGGGCTAGAAGGGAATTGGTGGGATCCTTAAGGTATCCAAGGCTAAAGTTGATCCCAATATCCAAAGCATAGTAGAAATCCTTAAATTAATTGCTCTAAACCAAGATCATTTAGGATCATCCCTAGGTACCTATAGAGAGTTACCCCAACAAATAAAAGATGTAGACTCTCTTTGTGGTATCTACCAAAGTTATGATCACACCACCTTACACTGGCAATATCTTTACAACACTCTCATGCAACCTGAATTAGGACAATAATTGGAGGACCTAAACTCTATTCACACCATACCCGGCCAGGGTTACTACAACCCCAATCAAACTAGAAACCATCCTGGATTCCAATATGGGAACCTCTCAAGTGTTGAAAACTCTAGCCAACTCCAATCCCAACAAAGGCCTCCCTACCCTCAAAACAATAATTGACCACTACCTGGGTTCCCATTCAACAATCAAATGAATTTTGGGAACCAAGGGAACTACCGAGGCAATCACCCAAACCGACCACCATATCAAGGAAAACAATTTCAAAACTAGAACCTTCCTCCTCAAAATCTCAATTAGCCACCTCCTCAACTACCACCCAATGTTCCTACTCCCACTCCCTCATCTGATGAAAGGATAACTGCCTTGGAACAAATCATCATTGCCCAACAAGCTCATCAAAAGGCAACTGACACCCGGCTAGCTTACTTGTTCATCTAACAGAAACCCCATGTCAACACCTTTGATGGGCAGCCTGAAAACAACCCCAAACATCCCAAAATAGCTGCCTTGGAACAAATCATCATTGCCCAACAAACTCATCAAAAGGCAACTGATGCCCAGCTAGCTCGCTCGTTCGTCCAACAAAAACCCCCTGTCGACACCTTTGCTGGGCAGCTTGAAAACAACCCTAATCATCTCGAACAACTTAAGGTTGTCTCTACTTGTCTGGGAAAGGTGCACTCCCCTCCTCCTCCAGAAAAACCTTCAGCCACAGCTCTAGAATTCAAGGATTAAAATATGGTAATTGTTGAACCTGAAGCTACAAATGAACCAACCATCCTTGAACCTCCATAGGTAGAAGTTGAGGAATCAATCTACAAACCACGACCTCCATACCTAGCCTGCCTTAAATAGACTACGTTCGATGCCCGCTTCATGAAATTTAGGGATGCTATGAAAAAATTACATGTTGACATTTCCTTCCTTAGTGCTTTAGCAGACATGCCTACCTAGTCCAAATACATGAAATCCCTCTTGACTAGGAAGTATGCTATTGAAGAATACGAGACTATCAAACTTTCTAGGACCACTTCTGACATAATCCAAAGTAAAATGCCTAAAAATAGAAGATCATAGTTCCTTTGGAATAGGGTGTTACTTAGGTGATAATGCGTGTAGGAAAGGCCTAGCCCATTTAGGAGCCAGTATATCCATTATGCCCTTCAGCATTTGCAAAAGATTAGGATTCAATGACATGTTACCAACAACCATGACCATCAAATTGGCAGACTCATCCATGACCAAACCCATGGGGATCATAGAAGAAATACCAGTTAAGGTTGGGAAAGATGCTTATGTCCCATGTGATTTTATGATCATGGACATCAAAGAAGATTTATCTTACCCACTCATTTTTGGTCGTCCCTTCTTAGCTACATCCCTAACCTTGATTGATGTTAAGGTCGGGACCATCCTGTTAAGATTAGGGAAGCAAAACCTAGAATTTAGGGTGTTCGAAAGCATGAAAGGACCTAGTTTCCAAGAAAAAGTCTACCTCCTTGACTGTATTGACAAACTATCTCAACTGAGGTAGGAATGGGAGTTAGTTGATGACCCCCTACACATATCCCTCACCGGACCTCCTGAGTGTGAATTTGATAATGAACAATTAGATCAATGTAAGTCTCATCTATATAATTTTGAGGAGATTCCTAATGCTGAAATTGAGGAACTTAAAATGATTTCCATCATGGAAGAAAAACCTGAACCACCCAAGGCCACAGAAATGAAAATTCTTCCCATAGGTTTGAAATATGTTTTTCTTGATGAACAACAATTATGCCCTATCATCATAAATTTTGACCTTACCCTTGAATAAGAATGTAAACTTATGGGAGAACTTAGGAAAAGAGGAATTGCCTTAGGGTACAAAATGATAGATCTAGTTGGGATAGATCAATCCATCTGCATTCACAAAATCCCAATGATAGAAGACAACAAATTCCCAGGATCCACAATGAAAACTCAACCCAAACATGAAGGAAGTTGTCCGTCTAGATGTGATCAAACTTTTGACTATAGGAATCATCTACCCCATCTCTGATTCCCCATGGGTCAGCCCAGTTCAAGTTGTTCCCAAAAAGGGATGGACCACTGTCATTAGAAATGAGAAGAATGAAATCATTCCCAGCCACACCATAATAGGATGGAGAATGTGTATTGACAATAGGAAGCTCAATAAAGCAACTAGGAAAGACCACTTCCCACTCCCCTTCCTAGACCAAGTTCTTGAAAGCTTAGCCCATCAACAATACTTTTGTTATCTAGATGGCTATTCAGGATTTCATCAGATTTCTATCCATCCTGAAGATCAAGAAAAAACAACCTTCATATGTCCCTTTGACACTTATGGTTTTAGATGAATGCCCTTCGGCTTGTGCAATGCACCAACCACCTTCCAACGGTGTATGTCCACCATCTTTACAGGATTGACTAAAACCATGGAGGTGTTCATCAATGACTTCTCTGTCTATGGAGATAGTTTTGACTCTTGCCTTAGAAGTATATATCACCCTTGTTCTTGATAGATGTGTTGATTCACACTTAGTCCTTAATCGGGAAAAGTGTCACTTCATGGTTAAGGAGGGCATTGTTCTAGGTCATAGAGTAAGCAACCGAGGCATAAAAGTTGACAAATCTTAAATTGAAGTTATCACCAAGCTTCCACCTTCAACCTCAGTGAAAGACATCTGAGCCTTCTTAGGACAAGCTGGTTTCTATCGGCAATTCATCCATGACTTTTCCAAAATCAAAAAACCTCTCACCAACCTTCTTAAAAAAGAAGTGCCTTTCCATTTTAATAAAGCTTGCATGGATAACTTTCTATGTTTGAAAAATCTTCTCACAACCACTTCGATCATTCGTGCACCAGACTGGGCCCTACCCTTTGAAATCATTTGTGATGCTAGTGACTTTGATGTAGGTGCCATCTTAGGACAGTGATTTGATAATAAATATCATGTCATATACTATGCATCCAAGACCTTAGATGATGCTCAATGAAATTACACTATTACCGAAAAAGAAATGCTAGCCATTGTATATGCTTTTGATAAATTTTGCTCGTACTTAGTTGGCTCCAAAGTCATTGTTTAAACTGATCATGCAGCCATTCTCTACCTCATGACCAAGAAGGATGCCAAACCTAGACTCATAAGGTGGATTTTGTTGTTACAGGTGTTTGATCTAGAGATCCTAGACAAAAAGGGGTCTAAAAATGTCATGGATGACCACCTAAGTTGACTTAGCTATAGACAATCCGATGACACCCCCATAAATGAATCTCTACCTGATGACCAACTGCTTAAGGTCGACTCCCAATTTCCTTTGTTTGTTAACTTTGTATTTTTTTTTATAATTGGGTCGATCCTGTTCATTACGCATCATAATCAGAAAGTACAAGGTTTAGGAGAGACTAAGGGATGTCCCCGGCCTCGTTAGTGTACATGAAGTCTCCGGCTTTTGCAAGCTTGGCTACCTCATGTGCCACCATATTACAGGATCAACCAACGTGCCGAAAGGAAATTGAAATAAAATCGGCTACAAGGGCTTTAATGTCCTCGACTATCTTTGTAAATTATCTAGCTACTGTTGTATTACACCCTGAGTACAAATAACATTCTAAAACTAAATTTTTACATTACGTCAAAAACTATTATTGGGATGAACCTTATCTACTTAGACTTTGTGTCGACGGTCTGTATCGTTGTTGTGTTTCCCAAGAAGAAAGCTCTGACATTCTGGAACAATGTCACTCTGGCCCCTATGGTGGACAGATGAGTTCCCAGAAAATAGCCAGGAAAGTCCTACAATGTGGGTTCTATTGGCCCTCCATCTTCAAAGACTCTTATGATTATGTGTTGTCATGTGACCAATGTCAAAGGACGGGTAACATCTCCAAGCGTGACCAAATGCCCCTAACCTCTTGGCAGGAGATAGAAGTTTTTGATGTCTAGGAAATTGACTACATGGGCCCATTTCCTTCTTCTTATTGGTATGCCTACATATTAGTTGCAGTCAATTATGTGTCAAAGTGGGTTGAAGATGTACCCACTAAAACTTGTGATTCCAAACTTGTTAAAAAACTCTTTAAAGACATTAATTTCCCTACATTAGGAGTCCCACGCATTGTCATTTCTGACGGGGGATCCCATTTACTAGAGAAACGTTTTGAGGCCTTATTGAAGAAATATAAGGTCTACCACAAAGTCTCCACTCCTTACCATGCTTAGACTAGTGGGAAGGTTGAAGTATCCGATAGGAAAATCAAATCCATTTTAGAAAAAAAATTTGGTCACACTTGGAAAGATTGGGCATTGAAAATCAACGATGCTCTATGGGCATACATAACCGCCTACAAGACAACCATCAACACCACCCCTTTCAGGCTAATTTATGGAAAATCATGCCACCTACTGATAGAATTAGAACACAAGGCCAGTTGGGCCATTAAAAGCTTAAATTTTGACCTTTTTGTAGCCAGAGAAAAATGTCTTCTCCAAATGAAGGAACTAGACTAACTTAGAATGAGCACTTATGAAAATGCAAGAATCTACATAGACCGAACTAAACTATGACATGACGATCACATCAAGCGCAAGGACATTAGAGAAGGTGACCATGTTCTAGTGTTTAATTCCAGACTAAGGATTTTCCTGGAAAGCTTAAGTCAAGATGGTATGGTCCCTACATCATCAAGTGTGCCTATACACATGTTACCTTTCTTCTTTGGGATAAAGTTTTGGGTGAATTTAAGGTTAATGGGCATCGTCTCAAAAGATACATAACCACTGAATACCTTGTCACTTCATATACCAATTAACGCTCATCCTTGGAAGATCTTAACTTGACTTACCCTCAGACTCCCCTAGAATCTCAATAAACTAGTATCTCATCTGTCGAGCTTCCTACGTAAAACAAGGCACTTGTTGGGAGGCAACCCGAACCTATCTTTCTTCTATTGCATTTTCTTTACCTTGTTATTTCATCCTGTTCTATTTTCCTTTTTTTTTACAAGCCAACCGATCTTCTCACTGAGCCAAACGATAGGTTTGGTATCCCTGAACTACAGCCCCTTCCGCAGGCCAAACGATTGTTTGGCAACTCAACCGATCGGGTCAATTTATACGCACATCTTTTGAACTAAGCTGGCCCCCTTCCCCATACATCGAGTCACCTCGACACATTGGATTCCCCCCGTCGGCGTTGTACAAACAACACGAACCAATCGGCTCACTTAGCCAAATGATCAGTTTGGCATCCTCAATTAGCTTTCCAACCCAGCCGAGCTGAGCACTTCACCACACCCTCATCTTCTTCTAACCTATCTTGCACAAATTAGTTGAGCTCTCGACTACGAGCAGATCGAGCGGCCTACAGGCCAGCCAAACGCCTTCTTCACCATCTGAGCCCCTTTTTCCTGGCACCGACGGCCTTACACCGCTGTGCCATCCCCTCCCCGACTGGCACCTCCACCTGTCGTTCACCTCCCCTACTCTACACGTCGAGTGGATGTGCACCCCATTCGACTGACTCCTCCACCTGCCACTCACCACAACTGCTCTTCACACCGAGCGGCTCGTAGGCCAGCCGACTAGCCTACACCTTCAACAATTGAGCAACAAAGGAGGCAAATCGCTCGTCCCCATACTAGAGCTCGGGTTACTTCACTCGATCCCCCGCTATGTTCACCACCATCATTTTCACTTCCTCACAGATGAATTGATCGTCTCAACCGCCTATTTCCTCTTCCCCAAACGCTCATCTCATAGTTGAAACACCAGTTTCATTCCTACAAACAACTGTCTCACCTCACCAGCCAATTGGTTCATGACCCACCCATATCCATACTCAACTAATTCCACAAAAACAAGGGAAAATCCACCGCCTCATCCTCCTGCGATCCACCTCGCCAATCCAGATCCCAATTTAGGATTCATTTCCTCACACCTTCCCCCACCAACGAAGTCTCACCCGACCTCATCGAGGATATGCTTAATGACATCGATGATGTTGAGGCTCTTCTCCATGAGATGGAGAGCAACTAGAAGGCAAGAAATGACCTAGATTCCACCACCCCTCATCCGCCTCACATCGCCCCCATTCCCACCAGTTATGTCCAGTTCACCAACACTGAATACCTACAACTTTTTGAGGACATGTTTTCTATAGGTGTTTCCCTTCCTTGATGGGCTTGTGGCACTACCCTTGATGCATTAGGAATCCAAGATGCCACCGACAAAATTCTCTGCAAAAACTACATCCTCCTTTTCCCTTGTTGTGTCACCTCTATCTATAGTGACTTCACCCTCGAGTTCATTACCACATTCCATCGCTCTCACTGCTCCCAGGGAAATTCCAGTTGTAAGATCCAGATTTTTTGGGAAAATATGGAAATCTCTACCCAACAGTTCACTTCTTTCATCCTTGACAGAGGTGACGATTACTGGTTAGATCATTGCACGGAGCAATTCCTACCCCAACCAATATGACAGAGATAGGTTCTAGGCTGAGATCACCGGCCTCATGCCCCTCCTTCCTAGTGGGCCCAAGGCCTCCAACATTCACAACCCGATGGTATACTACCTCCATCGCATTCTTGCTTGCACTATTTTTACTAGAGAAGGTACTTAGGGAGCCATCATTCATGTTGAACTCTAAGCCCTCTAGTGCCTCTTGCATGAAGAACCCTTCAACAGGGGGAATGTCACTCTAGAACATTTCAACACCCAAGCCAACTGTACCACCTCATCCTCATTCCACACTGGCCACTTCGTCACTCATCTCACCAAATTTCTTAGCTACAACCACATTCCTTTTACACCACTCCTTCTCTAAAACCACTTGATCAACATTTACTATCTGAAGGGAAGAAAATTCATTCGCTCGGGTGCAACAGTGTTTACTACCTCCTCTTCAAGGATTCATAGGTTGTTCTACATATTCACTTGCATGCAAGGTTTGCAGTATCAAACCTTCTTTATGAGCTCATCGATCTACCAAGACACGTCTAGAGGTACAGTCTAGAGAACACAGACCCATATACCATCCCCGAGACATAGGCCCACAAGAGGAGCATTTCTTTGAAGGCCCACGATAATGCCTCCGGTCCACCATCGCCATCCCACCATCACACCAGGCGGCCAGATGATGATGTAGGCACCTATGAGTTCTACGAGGTATAGCAGTAGCTAGATGAGATTCATTGTGAGTAGCAGTTCTAGGGTCACCAGCTTAACCACATGTATCTTATGAAGCATTCACAAGAGTCTTGGCATGTGGATTGTGGCCACTATGCCCCTAGTTGCCGGTTCTATGAGGAGTAAGGGGCCCAGCAGGCCTACCCCGATCCCCACTCCTTTTACTGGGGAAACTACTACTCCTCCCACCTGTAGAATCCACCACCATAGTGATCTTCTTCCCTCCATCTCTGTATAAGGGTTTGCTCGGGATGAGAAAAACTCTAAGTCTGGGGTGGGGGTGGGTGGTACGTTTTCCACCCCTTTATCTTTGCTTTTAGAATTTTCCTTCTGTATTTCAAATTGAGTGCATTTTCTTTTTCAAACTTTGGCCTTTACCTAGTCGGCCAATTGATGTATCTTCTTTTTCAAATAATTAGCTGAATCTTTTATTTCCCAAATTGTTCAAAATCTTTTTTAAATACCAAGTTCTCCATACCTAAATTAGCAATATTTTAGGAAAAGATGACAAGCCTTAGAGTATCAAATAGAATCAAATGTAAACTTTCTTATCTTTAGCCTTAGATTAACTATTCAATCTTTCTCATATAATGTAATTACACGATTTTTCTTACTGATGCAATAATACTCAAAAAATTTTGAACGGGAAAATAATCTGCACGTCAACCCCTAAGTTTGGGGTGGCATGCTCCTCCTCTCTTCCTTCTTCCATACCCCTCATAAATTTAATAGGGGCATACCGCCAAAAGATGCCAAAACATGATCACACACAAAAAATTGTGGCCAATATCCCGAGTCGAATAGATGAGGGATCATTCTTCCCGAGTGTTGAAGCGCAAGTAGGATTGACTATTTTTACAAAGTATAAGTTTGAAAAAGAAAGTTATGGAAAATGTTTTTGTAAGGCTATAAAACTTGTATTTTGTGATTCTAGGAGATGGCTTGTTTAGCCATGAAAATGATAGAAGATATTGTTAATTAAGGGAGGATGAGCATGTTTCTTCAAAAACAAAACTTTGAATCATTTTGATATTTTAATTGCTTGAGGACAAGCAAAGGCTCAATTCTGTGGCATTTTGATGTGTGCTAATCTAACACCTTTTTTCACAGCCCTTTAAGTCTTGTCACATGGAAATTCTTATTTTTATCCACTGAAAAGTAACAAATTTCTATCTTCTTCCTTTTATCATAATTTAACTTGATTCTCACCAAAATCTATGCATTTCTTACAGACTCAGAAAATGAGACGATCGGCTCACTCGTTCTAGACGATCGACTTGCCCTTTCCAGATGATCGGCTCACCTACTTCAAACGATTCACTTAGCTACTCCAAATGATCAGTTAATGCCATCCCTCAGTCATCGAGCCTCGTTCAAACACTCAGTCTAGACGGCACACCATTTGAATGTCAAACGATCAATTCATACCTCAAAGCAGGAGTTTTCCCACCCAATCGAGTGGGCCAAGGAGTGCCTCTCCCTGGGACTTAGGGTTGCTGACTGTTGTCCAAACTCCCGCCCTTACCAGACTCCCAATCGATCAACTCGCCTCCCAACTGATCGGTTGGTAGTGCATAGCCAGTTCAAAAATGCAGCCGCCAGCCTCATTTGCCAAAAACCCTAGATGTAAAAGCCATCCTTCTCCTATAAAAGGAGGGACACTTCCTCCTCACAATATCATATTTTGTCTAAAGGATTTCAGAGCAATTGTTCTTATGTTCTTGTATTTTGTTCATCAATAAAGATTAGTTTTTTGCAAGCTAAGTGACCCCTTTAATTATTGTTCGTTTACCTTGTTTTTTTTAGATCTAGTCTTCTTCTTCTTCTTATTGATGGCTTCCATCATTCTTAGCACAATGAAGGTGCAGTCCCCTATTCCAGCCTTTTCTTGGGGAACCTTCTTGTAGATTGAGAACTGCTTCCACATCCCCTTGTGTTTGTTGTCTATTGATTGTATAACTCTTTGTAGACATAGCAGCACCTTTAGGATATCTGTCGCTTCCTTGTTCTTATAGATCAGAGTTGTGTTGTCCAGTTCAGTTGTGCAGTAGTTGAACACTATTGTTCATCTTTCATATAGGTTGACGACAATCAGAGCCCAATGCTTCATAGTCCTTATGGGCATGACTACAAATCTGGTTTCTTCCCTTCTTACTGCATGTTGTAGATCTATCACATCAGCAACTTTGTCGTTGTCTTCATATAGGAGCCCTGCTAGATATGTGGTGTCATTGAACACTAGTTGTACTTTATCTAGATGCAAGAATTCTTCAAGGATGGTGGTACACATCACTTTAAACATCTTCTTGTGTACGCGTGCTCTTGTCTAGAACATCCCTCTAAAGTGATCTATGTTTTTTTTTTTGGAAAATTGGGTAAGTATATTCCAAAACCCCCAAGGGGGACAAAATTACAAGCCACACCCTGACATGTGGCTACAAGCTCCTAGGAAATGGTTACAACAAATCCCAATTCCTAGAAATTATAGGAGGTACTTCAATCGTTGGTCTAAAAGAAAAGTACATTCTCTTGATTTCCAAAGCAAGATGATTGAAGATGATAACGAAGTCCGAGGAGCCTCCATTATGTAATCTATTGTTGCATTCAGTCCAAATAAGGTGAGCTGCACCGGTGATAGCCCAAAGCTCAATGATTCTAGCATGCTTGGATCTCCTGCCGAGCTCAGTAAGACATTCATGAAGAGAATAAGAAGTTCTAATGTTAAGTTTAAGTTGTGCTCGACCCCAGATATATCTCCAGTATTTGCAGCCATCAAACAAATGAGATGTCAAATAACTGTGTAAACCACACAATAAACATGCAGGGACGGGGGCACCTGACCAAGAGCATATTTTTTCCCATGTAGGAAGAACGTTGTTAAGAGCTCTAAAGCAAGTAAGGCTCCACCTAGGATAGTGCCTGGAAGACCAAAGATTATCAAAGATTTTATCAGAAGGTCGCCGTTGTCTGCAATTGTTCCAGAGATCATTTCCCGCCCACAAGGAGAAAGACGGCCAAAGGGCCACCATGCGCTTATGACAAGTAGAGCCGCAACTAGAAGGTACAGTCAAAGAATTGCCATATCTGCTAGACATCCATGTGCTCCATATGCTTTGCGTTTGAGTGAATCTTTTGATGCGTTGCAAAGTGTATAAATCAGCAAGCTCATCAAGTCTTTTGAAGCCAAGGCCACCTTCAGAAAGAGGGTAGGCCAAGCGAGCCCAACTAGAAGGGTGCGTGGAGCTGCCCCAAAGGAAATCCGAGAGAAGTAATTCCATGCTACGTAACACAGCAGGAGGAATATCCTCCATACGAAGCCAATATCTAATCAAACCCATAGCACAATGTTTGATAAGGACTATGCGACCAGCCATAGAGATTTTAGAACCCGGCCATCTTTGTATCATATCTCTCAATTTGTCCAAACATTCATGATAGTGACGCCTTCTAAGATTACCACCTGCCATAGGGAATCCCAGATACTTAGATGGCCATGTGCCTTGCTGCATACCCAGACAATTGATCAAGGCATCTTTGTTGCGACATGAAGAAGATAGAAAAATGTGGGTTTTATTTGGATTACATTTCATACCAGATGTAGCACCAAACTCATGCAGAATTTTCTTGAGATTGACAAGGCTGTGCATACGACCTTCAGAAAAAATCAGAACATCATCTGCAAACAGAAGGTGGCTGAGAGCTTTGGTCCTGTTGATAGGATATCTACGAATAAGCTTGTTGTCATAAGCAACCTCAATGCATCTACTGAATCCTTCCATAGCCAGAGCAAAGAGTAAAGGTGACAAAGGGTCACCTTGACGAAGACCATTAGAGATTTTCAAAAACCCCACCGAGGAACCATTCAACAAGAGAGAAAATGACGTAGTTTCCACACATTGCTTAAGAATAGAGATGAACCTATCATTGAAGCCAAGGCCAAGAAGACAGTCCCATAAATAAGACCAGCGAACAGAATCAAAAGCCTTAGTGATATCCAACTTAATGCAAGCAGCAGGCGGGTTGTTTATATGGTTAAATTTAAGAGTAAATTCAGCCGCAAGAAGAGAGCAGTCCTCAATACTTCTACCTTTAACAAAAGCGCCTTGAAAAGGAGAAACAATATTAGGTAAAAGATTGGCTAGCCTTTTGGATATGACTTTTGCAATGACTTTATAAAGCATTGAGAAGCAAGAGATGGGCCTGTAGTCCGCAGGAGAAGAGACCATGTCATTCTTAGGAATGAGAGCAAGGAAAACATGATTGACTTGCCTTACCATGTTACCACCTTCAAAAATCCACTTAACAACCTTATGTAGATCATCACATATAATATCCCAATTATGTCTATAGAAATATCCATTGAAGACATCCGGGCCCGGGCTTTTATGAGGTCCAATGCTCCAAACGGCAGCACGAACTTCAATCAAACTCGGAGTAGAACAAAGCATGTTATTATCATTGCTAGAGACAAGAGGAGTCCATTCTGGGATACAAGAACTAGAAGCCAAGAGAGGTTGATTATAGAGCTGCTCAAAGAAATCAACAGTATCATTCACGATGGCATCACTATCCTGCAAAAGATTACCTTGTGAATCAAAGAGCTCAGTGATAGAATTAATAGCATCCCTCTTCTTGACAATGGTATGATAGACTTTGGTGTTTCTATCTCCATTGTAAAGCCACTCCATCCTGCTGCGTTGCCAGAAATAAACCTCCTCAGCCTTAAGAAGAACATCCAATCTAGCTAGAGTTTGTTTTTCAGCAAGAATAAGATCGGAATCAAGGGGACAACGTCATATAACAGCAGAAATATCATCAAGCTCCATTCTTTCCCTAGCAATCAGATTTTTGAGATTAACGTATTTCTTGGACCAAGCTTTCAACTTATCCTTGACAATACTGAGCTTACGACAGAATTGATAAAGAGGATTACCAATGACTTCAGAAGCCCAATCATCCTTAATGATGTCCCGACAGCCCTCCCAGTCCATCCAAAAGTTGAGAAATCGAAAAGGTTTCTTCTTAAAGGAAATAGACTTCATATTAATGTTCAAGGCATAATGATCAGAGTAGGAGCAGGTGATGAACTTAGTTTTGGAACCAGGAAATTTAGAAATCCATGCATCATTGACAAAAGCTCTATCAAGTTTACAAGCAACTCGTTTAGCAACACCTTGTTTGTTATGCCACGTGTAGACCTCCTTACCAATGATAGGTAATTCCATGAGACCTTCATTATCTAAGGCAGCGTTAAACGAGCTAAGAATAGAAGATGGAACCTCACGACCTCCCGCTTTTTCTTCTTGCTTCCTGATGTTATTGAAGTCACCAGTGATAAGCCAAGCTTCATTAATGGTGCCAGCAATTCTAACCAGAGAATCCCATAAGATCGAGCGTTCGGCAACAAAATTCCTAGCATAGATGGCAGTAATATATATGTTAAGACCACCTTTATTAGTACATTTCATAGTGACCTGCTGGTCATCCATCTCAGATAAAGTGGTAACCCAGCAATTGGGATTCCAACCGATATAAAGTGATCTATGTTGAGTGACCTGTCGGTGTTGTGATAGATAATGTCAGCTCTAGGCAGGTTGTCATCCAATATATTAGTGAGGATATGGACATCTCTTCATGTTATCCTTGAGAATGTAGTCATGTCCATACCCACCATCTTATAGGATAGAGGAGGAGCCACACCGAATTCTACTTCATTAACTGGTGTGCTCTGTATCCTGACTGGCTCCTTTGTGAAGAAAGAAGTGATCCCACCTTCCTCATCTTCTGAGGTGTTTTCCTCTACTTCTTGTACTTCTGCTGGTGGTGCTTTTGTTGTAGGAGGTTGAAACCTTGTTTCTGTTAGTATCTGGGTTATCACCTAGCCCTCATCTTTTGTGGACATCTCTATAGCTACGCCTTCTGTTGGATGACTCACTTCTGATGGTTGCTCTAGCTCAGCAGCATTGAGTGTGGCTAATGTGACTACCATCTTTCCATCATAGAAGGAGTCATCTTGATCATAATGTTCTGGGTCCTTCAAGAAGTTTTTGTAGATGTCCATCTCAAATGTCAGGTCATCCAAGAACTTGTTTAGATCTCTAATTTCTCATGACATGAGATCTTTTGTCACTATGATCTCTACTCTGGTGACGACGGCCTATATGGGATCTTCTGGTGCAACCTTGTCTTTGTCTGGGTTACTGTTCAGATCAAAGCCCTTTGACAACGTGTTAGTTTTCTTTGTCTTGTTGTTTTTATGAGTGTCCGATTTTGGTGTTGCTTCTTTTTCCTATGGTTCATCCAACAAGGAATTTTTTATGTTGGCACTCTCTTCCTTCAATGCTACTCCTGCACTGGTCCCCCCATTTCGTCATCTTTGTCGGGGCTTGAGGGGCTCGAGGAAGCGTGTGATGTGGAGGGACTCATTAGACACTTGGTCTTATTTCTCTATTGCCAACCATCAATTTCTTGTCATTCGGCTTCTAGCTGACGATGTTCTTCGTCTAACGATTGATGTTCCTTCTTGAGGTCGTTTAGCGCTTCCTCATACCTTTTCCTAGTCAGCTCCTTGTCTTCTTGCAAGGCGTCTGTCACGAAACTGAAATCCCAGTCCCATGAACCAAACAGATACCAAAGGTGAAATGCGGAAGCGTAAAGGTTAGCACACATGTACAGATAACAAGATAAATGCACCAACATAGTCTCAACATTCAACAAGATATATTAAGCAACATCATTATATTACACAATTTGAATTACATGTTCAAGAGTCACTTTGTACAAGTCTGCTCATGTATACTATATCTGGATCTTACAATAAGTACACCTAGCATATCTCACCAAGACCATCAACCTTCTAGTCATCTCTGAACCTAAAAACAACATACCATAAATGGGTCAACAGATGAGGTGTTGAGTATGGGGCTGAAAGATACACATATATATAAGCTTTGCATAATTTTGAAAAGATTTCAAGACTAAACGAACATGAGTAAACATGTTAATTTTTTAACAAATGTGAAACCATATTTTATGTCATTTCACTCCATTATATCAACAATATCAAGCATGTTTAAGGCCTTTGACCAACTTCCCGTCGGAAGGGTCCATAAGGGTGCTCAAGCTTAGCTAACCCGTTTATACAAGAGGGACCTCAAGGCCGAAGCCAAGAGCTAACCCTTTATCAATCAATATTATAATGGAGTTCTATCTATATATATGTTCAAGTTATAAAACTGAAGAGGCAAACATCGAGTAAGACATAGCAATACTACATGGCAATATTTGAGAAAATAGACAAACAAGCATACAATATATGTCTTTTCAAGCAAGAAAGCGATAGTCAAATAACTAGATAAGGCCCATACCTGATTCAGAGATTTCATAACCTAACATATCATTCATCATCTAGCCATATGCCAAACCTGATTAACAACAAGATTACATATATGCATTAGATTCCCATCATTAACCCTAATTAGATGCATTTTAGGGTTTTGGCCAAGATGGGTTCCAAATTTCTTATTGGTTCATTATATGATATTGTATTGATCTAGAGGTCAACATGATGGTGTGGTTCAAGGTTGGTTATAAGGTTTCTCCACGAGTTCCAACAACATAAATTACTGATCTCATGATTGGTTAAGTGTTAGGAGTCATTAGGTAGCAAGGTTAGCATCAAAAGAGCAATGTATAGCATTATAGTCCAATATGGTCACATATGTATAGAAAGGAGTCATGTATGAGCATTAGGGGGAGTAGGACCTTCATTAGTTCAAGGATGCATAAAAGATACTGATTTAAGAATCGGGGTAGGTTGAGCATCAAGATCCACACATTAATCATATTCATGTGTTAAACATATTCAAAGTAATCAAAGATTACATCTTTAGAAATATAGGGTAACTAAAAGAATATTCACGGTCTGGAAATATGCTCATATTGTATATCTTTTTGAGAGGATCAAAATTATATATAATTTTGTATAATTTGACCAAGCCTAGCATTATGTACGGATTTCATCAAAATTACCTTGATCTGGATGATTATGGACCATTAGATATCTGATCTAGGGCCTAGGACACGCTGGACGCACCCCCTGGATGGGCGCCCCCCTTCACTGGAACCTGGGTAATGGGATGGTGCCTTCTGGGCCTCTCCTCTGGCCTCTGTAACTCACACCCACCTGGTCTCGCTTCCCCCCTTTCATGATTCTCGTCTCCGCCTGCGGAAATAGGGGCGAGACAGGGGATGTCGCCCCCTTGATCTCAAATAGTGAGTGTGCACACAGAGGCTCCAAGAACGACCAGCGAGGTCCAGGTATCTTTCTCCTACCACAGCAGCCTGAACCTTCAGTGTGCCAAGCCTGGAGCAATCCATGGTTTTGTGCAGTAGAACAGGGGCATAGCCGAGCTTCTCCGTCCCCCACCCCCTTTCCCGTGATTGTAGCGTCTGCATTCGCCCGGACGGAGGCGGTATGTGAGGTCTAGCCTCACGGGTGGCGGATTCCCTTCACAGCAGCCAGGAGTGGCGTCAACGACCCACACCGAGGGAGGAAGGTGGGTCAGAGCTGTAGGGGAAGAAGTCACTAGAAGAGAAATTAGAAGAGAACGGGGGCAGAGAAAGGAGAAGGGAGTGAGGGGAAAGGAAGAGTGGCAGCTAGAAGGTGATAGGGAGGCTTAAAAATGGCAAAGGGGCTAGGGTTTTGGGCTCTCTTCGATCCATTTGCCTGATCCGGCTTGAAACTGGAGATCTTCACCAGCCGCAGACTGGTTTCCTGAAGGGGAAAGGGAAAGAGCAGACAAAGCAATTAGACCATTAGATTAATAGACCATGATGGTCTTCTCAAGATCTGAGGGTGGTGAAGATCCATGCCCATGTACCCAAGATAGGTTGGGAAGATGGGTCATGAGAAAAAGGGCCAATAAGCTCAAAATCCAAATAAAATTGATCAAAACATGTGTAAATCGAGCTAATTTCAAATGATCCTATCTTGAGCTAGGAGCCATCGATTGAGGTGATTTTTGTGCCGTTGATTTTGTAATTGAGTCCACTACAACGTGGTGCATATTATAAAGACAATAGATCATGGTGTTGAGGTTCAATATTTGATACAATAGGGTGACATGATATTGCAAGGTACTTAGTTTAAAAGTACAAATTAAAGTCACACATTGCAAAAATTGATCATTGTAGTTGCCAAATTGGAACATCACAACTATCCAATTATGAAACTAAAGTCAAATTGAGTAAGAGACTCTTAATGATAGAGGAGGAGTACAAATGGAGGAGAGAGAAAATCAAGGTTGTCATAGCATCCCCCTCCTTCTTGAGGTCTACCATCTCCTCGGTGAGAGTCTTTAGTGCCCCCATTAGCATGTTCTGGGTGCTCATCACCCCTTGCATGAACTAGGGAAGCACTTCAGTCCTCTCTTTCAACATTTGTACCTACGTAGTTAGCGTACATGGGGTTGAGGTAATATTTTCATTTAATTCAGAAGTTTGATGCATGTGTTGCCACATGACATCAAACGTGTTGCCCAATACATCACTAAATGTATGCAGGCAGTGTTGTTGCGGCTCCACAGGTGTTGTGGATTCTCTTGGATCCTTTGGTTGGGGAGATGGTATGGCTGGGCTGGGGGTGCTCTTCTCTAGCTATCCTGACATCTGTAGGATTTATTATGGGATCACGGGATCGGGAACAGCCTCAGAGTCCTCGCGTACGTCATTGATTTCTTTTTCGGCCTCAACATGTTGTTTTGTTGTTGTAGCTTCAAGGCATTCATGTTCGACCTCTTCTATGATTGTGGCTTTAGGTTGACGCCCCTCACTTGTTGCCATCTCAGTTGCGAAGAGCAATGAGGCCTGGATCAGGGTAACAATCTTATTAGTTATCTTCTTTTTCGTCTTTCTTATTGCCAGCTTATTTCTTTCCTCTAGCTTCTTTATCTCTATCTCTTGAGATTTATCTTTGTCACCCTTCTCGCTAGCAGCAGATGATGGATCCGATGTAGTGTGGATAGCCCCCAAATTCTTTTTGTCTACATCTTCTTGAGAGGGCCACATCTTGTGGGCGTCATAGTATGTCATTTCTGGGAGGGGTAGGAGTGTCTTAGAGCAGCTTTTCTTGTAGAAGATCTTATTTCCTTTTTGTGCCAAGATCCCTATGTTGATAAAGGACTTTATGTCGATCTTCTTGTGCCCCTTCATTTTATTGTACCTCATCAATGGGTCTGCATCCATGAAATGATATGCGATCTTAGTGATTTGACCTCCCATGTAGAACTCCTTGGTCTCTTTTGCTTCCCCTCCCACTGTTGTAGATAGCTATTTAATGAAGATTCTGCCTATATTCAATGGCCTCTTATTCAGCATGGACCAGATAATAAAGAGGTCTCCCTTCGTCACATCCCCGATCTCTGACCTCCTGAATATTGTGTTGGTAGTTATTTTTTGCATTACCCATATGAAGCACGATGTGATGAGGGTCGCCTTAGAGTTCTTGGAGTTGTGTTCCTACTCCCCTATCAGCTTTTCCCACATTCTGTTGCTGATGTATCCGATCATGTCCTTCTCTCTGGGCATGGCGGATCAGGCCTGTTCTTCCTTAGTCATTCTTGTGAATATAGTATTCAACATGGCCTATGTGATTGTTTGAGACTTCCCTTCGAGTCTCACTTCTAGCTTGAAGTCACCGCCACCCTTCTTGCATTCCCCATCATTGACTGAGAACTTCTCTATGGATGACAGGAATTCCACGGTCAGTTGTGTTAGCAAAGGGGCTTTAGAGGTGCATAAGGTACACAGATTTACACTTTCCAAAAAGTTGACTACCCTGTCGTAGACTCCCATCTTCTTGAAGTCTTCGACATCTAGGTATCTAGTAGGCCTGAACCCCTTTTCCTGTAGTAGCCAGTCAAACTGTGACTGGCATATGAAATCTCTTGGCATGAAAGCTAGTCTTTTCTAGTCCAATGCCACCTCCTTGTTCTCTTCCACCTCCTCATGGGTTGTTTCTTTCTCCTACACCTTCATATTCTCTGAAGCAGTAACCTTTCTCTTTTTGCTGCCCTCAGCTTCCTTGGGTATAGCCTTCCTCTTCTTCAATTTCCTCAGCTAAATTTCTAAAGGCTCATATTCTGAGGTCTTCATCTTTGATGTACTAAGGGACACCTCCGACTCATCTGGTGTCTTGTGGGCCAAGATGTAGTCGTACTTCTTTTTCAGTATCTATAGTTGGAGTCTCTTCATTGGAGAGAGGTCTAGATTGTCTTTTAGGGCATTTGTGATCTTCTCAAGGATTTCCTCTACCCCTTTCAATGAAGTCACCTTCTTCATCAAGGTATCTTCAGTTGAGATCGACATTCTGAAAGTTTCACATTAATTTTTTAGTTAGCACAATTGAATTAGCTTTTAATTAATCATCATCAATTTTATTTTATTATCACGTATATGTATATGTGCGTATAGATTTTGTTCAAAATATATTTTCTTTTCATAGGACCGCAACCATGGCCATAAGCAAGAGGTGATCTATGATAGCGGTAGGTGCCACAACCACGACATCATACAACTTAAATGAATTGATATGTTGTGACCGCGACATGGGTGTTGCGACTATGGTGGAATACACTAACATGAGATATGTCGTGACCGTGGCCATGAAGCAACAAGGGGTATCTCGACCGCAGTCAAGAAGGACCGCGACCGTGGAAAGTTTCACGACCTTGGTCGTCACTCGACCGATTTTATGATTAAGGAACGTTGTGACCGTGGCCAAGGATAGGGTGTCGTGATCGTGGCGTTCGAGTGACTATTCGATTGGACAAGACAATTGGTCTAAAACCTAAATCAAGAAACCATCGATCGAGGCCAAGGCGGTGGGGTTTCCTGATTGAATCACATTCCAAAATGCTAACCTAGGTTGTTCTAAAAGTCGTGAATGGGGGCGAGATTCTGGAGAACATCGCCGAACCAAATGAGGCAGAGCCTTGCTAGTTGTCGTGGCATTCTCTAACCAACATGTCACAGAATGCTAGCAAAAATGGTGAGGCACAAGGAAAACGTCGATGAGAAATCGATAGGAGTCGAGAAAGCATCTGGTGAACACCTCAGTTAAGTTAAATGGTGCTAAATGGCGTCAAAGGCGGAGGCAGGGGCTTGCCACGGCGGAAGCGTGGCTTTGATGACGGAGGTCGGAATTAGGTTCGTAGTTTTTCACACACTCGCGTCGAGGATCTTCTTTCAATAGCTTGGGAATTCAGAGAATGAATGAAAGAAAAACCTTGTTCCAAAGGGTTTAAGCATATATGCCCTAGGGGACCGCGACTGCGGCATGAGGTTGGTCATGACTATAGCCTTGGTCCTTCTTTACATGTGATGCGACCATGACAAATAGCTATAAGGAGTGGGCATTGTGACCGCGGCGTACCCCTCCTTGACCGATGCTCCTGCCGCGACCACAATCCTTCCAAACCAAAACAACATCAAACCAATTAATGCAAAACTTGTTCCTCCAAACAAAACATGTTATGTAGAGAAATATTAAAATCTAAGAGATATATACACTCTTACTAGAAAAAGGGAAACTCGATATAGGAAAATGAGAGGTGCATAGCTCATAGTACTAATGTATGGGATAAATAAAAACATGAACTAAAGAAAATAGAAAAACTTGGGTTGCCTCCCAAAAAGTGCTTGTTTAAAGTCTTTATCTCAACTTTCTCTCTCATCTTGTCTTCATTCTCCTTCCATAGGTGCAATTGCTTCCCCATTCATTCCATTTTTTTCTGAGTTGGCTTCTCCCAAACTGAGTTCTCTTCTCCTTATAAAGGCTTGGTCTTCATAGTATCTTTTCACTCTTTGTCCATTTACATTGAAAGTTCCTGTCTTTTCTCCCACTATCTCCATCGCCCCCAATGGGTATATTTCACTACAAAAAAGGGGCCTGACCACCTGGTTCTCAACTTCCTTGGAAATAACCTGATACTAGAGTTGAACAAAAGGACCTTGTCTCCTTCATGCACATCTTTGTTTTTTAGGTAGGCATCATGCCAGACCTTTGTTCTCTATTTATAAATTCTTACATTTTCATAGGCATGCAGCCTCAGCTCTTCGAGCTCTTAAAGATGAAGGAACCTTTGCTGATTAGCTTTGTCGAGATCCATATTCAAAAACTTTATAGCCCACATGTCTTTATGTTTGAGTTCGATTGGTAGATGACAAGACTTTCCATAAATCAACATGTAGGGTGTCATACATATTGGTGTCTTGTATGTTGTGTGGTACGCCCAAAGCACATCATCCAGTTTCATTGACCATTCCTTTCTTATACGACTGACAGTCTTTTCTAAATTTTGTTTGATCTTCTTGTTCGATACGTCTACTTGCCCCGATGTCTGGGAGTGGTATGGCATTGTGACCTTATTCTTCACTCCATACTTCCTTAGCAGGGCTTCAAACTGTTTCTCACTGAAATGCGACCCTCTATCACTTATGACAGTGTGTGGCACTCTGAAGTGTGGGAGGATAGTCTTCTCAAAAAACTCAATGACTTCTTTGGAGTCACATGTATGGGTAGCAACTACCACAACCCATTTGGAAACGTAATCAATAGCAACAAGAATGTACTAATTTCCTTTCAACGACGGAAAAGGCCCCATGTAGTTGACTCCCCATACATCGAAGATTTCCACTTCAACCCAGCCTGACATTGGCATTTCATTTCTTCAACTTATGTTCCCCGAGAGTTGGCATTCCTTGCATGTTTTGACAAATGACGCAACATTTTGAAAGAGCATAGGCTAGTAAAATCCTGATTGCAGAACCTTTGCAGCCATCCTCTCCCTTCCATGGTGTCCTCCATAAGGTGAGGTGTGGCAGTACTTAAGGATTAGAGGTACCTCTTCTTCAGGTATGCATCTACGATGTAGGTTGTCAGAGCACCTCTTAAACAGTAGTGGGTCATCCCAATAGTAATTCTTCAACTCTGAGAATAACTTATTCTTCTTATTATATGTTATGTCTGGTGGAAGTTGCCCACATGATAAATAATTATAGATATCAGCGTGCCAAGGTAAGCTCTTCTCTTCTAATTGAGCCATTAGAAGATGTTCGTCGGCATAGTTGTCATTCATAGGCAGTTGGTTTTCTTCATAAAAAATTAATGGTGAGAGTTGGTCCGCGACAACATTTTCTTTACCCTTATTATCAATGATTTCGTACTCAACCTCTTGCAATAACAATGCCCATCTCAAATGCCTTGGCTTGGTGTCATTTTTCTACATTAGGTACTTTATCGCCCAGTGATCGGTGTATACTCTTACCTTTGATCCTACTAAGTACGATTTGAACTTGTCAAAAGCAAATATGATAGCCAACATTTCCTTCTCAGTGGTAGTGCAGTTCACTTGGACTTCATCCAAGGTTCTACTCACATGGCAAATCACGTGATGTTTGTTTTCTTTCTTCTGTTTGAGGACTACCCTGATGGCGTAATCACTGGAATCACACATTATCTCAAAAGGCAACTCCCAGTCAGGTACTTGTAGGATAGGCATTGTCGTTAATTCTCTTTTAAGGGTATTAAAGGCATCTGGACATTCAGTGGTAAACTGAAACTCAACATCCTTTATCAACAGATTTGATAATGGCTTGGCGATCTTAGAAAAGTCTTTTATGAACCTTCTATAGTATCCTACATGTCCCAATAAGCTTCACACTCTAGTGACAAACTTTGGTGGTGGGAGTTTTTATATGGCTTCAATATTTCTTAAATCCACTTTAATTCCTTTCTTTTAGACCTCATGTCCAAGCATGATACCTTCCTGAACCATGAAGTGACATTTCTCCCAATTTAGGACAAGGTGCTTCTCTTCGCAGCGCTGCAACACCAAAGATAGATTTCTCAAGCAGGCTTTAAAGTCTGTCCCGTATACTGAAAAGTCATCCATGAAGACTTCTACAATACCTTCTAGAAAGTATGAAAACATGGATATCATACAACACTGAAAGGTTGTTGGTGTGTTACATAAGATGAACGACATTCTTTGGAAGGCATACATGCCATAAATGTAGGTAAAGGTGGTCTTTTCTTGATCGTCAGGGTGAATAGGTACTTGGTAAAATCTTGAATATCTGTCTAGAAGGTAGAAGTAGTCATGGTGAGCTAGCCGCTTTAGGACCTGATTGATAAATGGCAAAGGGAAGTGATCCTTCTTGGTTGTTGTATTTATCTTGCCATAGTCGATGCACATCCGCCATCCTACCATTGTTCTCATGGTGACTTCATCTCCATCTTCCCCTCATATGAATATCATTCCACGCTTTTTTTGGGTACCACATGCATAGGACTAACCCAATTGTTGTCTCTTATTGGATAAATAATCCCAGCATCTCGTAGCTTTATAACCTCTTTTAGCATTTGGTTTAGCTTTCTTTGTGGTTGAGATAGGGGCTTGGCCGTTTCTTCACGGAAAATTATGTGCATGCATAAAGTTGGGTTAAGACCTCTAATGTCTTCCACAGAATACCCTATGGCTTTCTACACAGACTCAACTCATCTAGAAACTTCTCCATCGGGTCGTCTGTTAAGTTGGCATTGATAATAACTAGATTCCTCTCTTCTTTGTCTAGGAATTCATATTTTAACCCTCTAGAAGATGTTTCAATTCTGGCTTGGGCTTCAACGCTTCCTTCTCCTCAACTTTTTTCTCTAACGAATCGTACTTCATTGTCTCAATTATCTCTTCATCGTCACTGAATTCTTCTTTGAGTTGTTTCAAGTAATCCAAGATTTCAACAACCTCTTGGCCCTCCATGGCAAGTACATGGCTATTTAGGGCTGCCATTATGGGATCTACAATTGCTTTATCTTCTTGTACCTCTTTGAAATGGTAATTGTATTTGTCCATGAAGTAGACTAACTTAGATAGAGACGGTCCCCTCATGGCATCTTGTACCTAAAAATCTAAGTGATCATTCCCTACTCGCTGTGTGATGATTCCTTCAGAAACATCTATTAAGGCTCTCCCCGTTGCAAGGAAAGGCCTCCCGAATATCATTGGGCATTTAGAATCATCAACTGTGTCTATTACCACTATATCACATGGTATGAAAAATTTTCTGACCCATATAGAAACATCTTCAACTATTCCCACTGGCCTTGTGATTGTATGATCGGCTAACTCGATCCTCATCCCCATCTTTACCATGTCTGTCAGCCCAAGCCTTTGGGCTAGAGTCAAGGACATTAGACAAATGCTTGCTCCCAAGTCAGCTAACCCTTTTCTCTCCACATTATCTCTGATACAGAAAGGTATGTTGAATTCTCCAAGGTCCTTCTTCTTGGTAGGTAACTCGGATTGAACAAAAGCACTTGAAATTTTTGCAAACTAGATAGTTTCAATGTGGTTATCTCTTCTTCTTTTTGTGATCAGTTCTTTGAAGAACTTTGCATAGGTTGGCATTTCTTCTATTGCGTCGAAGAAGGGCACATCCAAGTGTAGCTTCTTTACAACTTTCATGAACCTTTCATATCTCTTCTTCAAATGTGCTTTTATCAATTTGTAGGGGAAAGGAACTCTTAGGACATAGGGATTTTTCTTTGAAAGGAGATCTCCCATAGGATCTGAGTTCTTTTCCTCTCCTTCCTTCTTCTTTTTGTGTGGCCCTGCTTCTTTACTACTTACAACTTGTTCTTTCCCTTTTGATTCTTCTGTTGCCTTCTCATTCTTAGACTGTTGATTAACATGGATTTCTCCTTCTTCGGTGTTGTTAGTATTAGGATTTTCCAACACTCTCCTAGATCGAAGAGTGGGCATTTTTGCAGTCTCAATATTTGATGGGATCTTCCCTGAAGGGTTTTTCATGGGTTCATCTAGTTGTGCAAGCTGCTGATCAATCTGTCTCTGGTGAGTTTGCATATCCACCATTTGAGTTTGCATGGTAGTTAGCAATCCCGAATTTGTGAGAGAACTTTAAGTGAGTTGATCGTTCACCAAAGCTTGCCTTTTTGCAAAGTCAAATAGTTGAGAAATCATGTCAGCTTGGTTGTTGTCTTTCATTTGGCTCGGCCCTAGGCCTTGTCCTTACCCTTGTCAACTCACATTTTTATTCTAACCTTGATAGTTGTTCTTGTTCATCTGGTAGTTGGTAGTCTTGTTGTATTGGGTCGACACTCCTTTCTTATCAAATCCTGGCGGAGGTTTAGATGAACTACCTAGTTGATGTGCATTCTCTGCAGCTTCTTTATTGCCAAAATTAAACCCATGATGGTCTTGTCACTTACAGTTAACATAAGAGACATTCTCAATTTCTTCTTCACTTTTGCTTTCGTCACTGTCCTCGAGTCGGGTATAGATACAGTTATCGATTCCATGTCCTCCTTCTCCACAGGTCACACATTTCATGGCTTTCTGAGTATGCTTCTTGCCCTTGGCTCCAGTATCTTTCAGTTGTTTGACATCGGTGGCAATTTTTTGAATTTGTGTTGTAATAGTCTCCAAGGCCTTGGCTTCGATAGATGGTGCTTTAGACCCTACTTTCTTTGTTGATCCTCTATCATTTTTGTCATAATCCATGCCTGCTTACCGTGCAGCCATGTTGTCTATTATCTTCATAGTTTTTCTCGTCTTCTTTCCAAAAAAGTCACTTCCAGCAGCTGTGTTCAATGAAGTCCTCTCAGTAGGAGTCAAACCATTGTATAAGGTGGTCACTAGGAACCCCTTACGGTAATTATGGTGAGGACAATCCCTATGATACTCTTAGAAGCATTCCCATGCCTTGTGCAAGTTTTCTCCCGACTTTTGTGGAAAAGAAGTGATCTTTTGCATATTGCGGATAGTTCTCTTAGTATGATAAAACTTAGTAACAAAGACATTTGCAAGGGGTCTCCACCCATCTATGGACTGACTGGGGAGGTTGAGGTACTAGGACAGAGCCTGGTCTTCAATAGAGAAGTTAAACCCTCACAATATATCAGTTCTTGAGGAACTCCCCTCATCTTCATGGTATCACAGATATTTTTGAAAGCATCGAGGTGATGGTATGGATTTTCACTTCTCGAATTCCCACATAATAGTTTGTTATGGATCTTCCAAATTACAGTTGGTTTTAACTCAAACTTTTCTACATTGAAGTGTGGGATGACGATCGAGCATCTGGATTCGTTGGCCCTAGTTGCTTCCAACTCTCTAAGAGTATTTCTTTCTTCATCATCTTTGCTTTTGCTATCCCAATCATCACGCTCATGTTCATTGTCACGGTGATTATGATGGTTCCTTCTATGACAACGGTAGCGTCATTCTTCATCATGTTGATCTTCTTTGTTACTATGTTCCTCCCGACGTTCTTATTTACATTAGCGACTGTCCGAGTAACGACCATCTCTATCTTCATATGTCCCAGGTGGTGGGGGGTCATGTTGAACTCTTGCATTCCATTCATCCCCAGTGAGAATACCGTCCACACAAGGTGACACAGTGACTCAAGGTTAATGTAAAAAATTGAACAGATCTACTTCCCTCCAAGTTCCCCGAATAGACTGCACAATCAAGTTAGAAAACTGGATGTGTTAAAATGAACTATTTTATGTAAACGTAAGGTAGAAGATTTAAGGTTTCTGTGTTGTCAAGCTTATTACTAAGCTTGAGGCACGTGAGTATAGTGACTAGACTCAAGTTCTTAACAATGTTGTTTTGCCTTGTCCCCGACAACGACACTAAAAAGATGATCGTCATAAATCGTGCGTCCAAAATTGAGTGGATCCAGAGTAATCAGACTCTTAATATAATAACCTGATACTCATGCCCCCGCAACTATTATATAGGGTCTGACGTAGTAATCGGGGTCCAACCACAGGGATAAGGTTAGTAGGTGTTATGTATGTAGGGTCTCACACTCATATGCTCTTGATAAATAGATGGTTTAAAAAGGTTGTTCCCTAAGAAAAAATGGTGCTCAAACCAAAATAAAGAAAGTTAAAATAAAGAAAGAAAATAACAACAAGAGAAAACAAGAACAAATGATAAGAAACAAAGATATGGAAGGGAACTCGGATTGGGTTTCACCTACTAAGGTCTCTCACCAACATGCAAAACTCACTCCCCTTTGTATACTCTTATCAAGATTCCAAGAAGTTATAGAAGTGTCTATTCCCTCCTCTCTCGAGATAAGGATAAATCTAGGATCTAAGGTGGCCTCCCTCTCGAGATAGACACCTTACAACCACAAATCAAACCATATGACAATCAGCCTTAGCAATCCAACATTCTCATGCATTCATACCACTCCATAACACTAGATAAAGAAGATACTACTCTTTTGAGGTACCAATGATCAAACTTCACAAGATCACAGCTAAGCATACAAGTGAAGCATTAAGAACAAGTGTATGGAGATAATCTTTAAGCGAGGATATATATATATTCAAAGGGATGCAATAATGTACATGTTGGGAGAGCCTTAGCGGCTACTCCCAACCCGATTTAAGTGTTTAGCCACACTTGTTAATGGGCAGAATAATGACGTTACAAAATGTTAGATACATCATAACCACAAAGAGGAAAGGGGATACAATGTAACGAAGATGAAAGATCTAAAAGAGAGAGAGAAGATGGTGATACACCAAAGTACTCCTTTGAATTTAGATCTAGAATGGATAGTGTGGATGGTCTCCTTCTTTTGAGGAAGGGGTGCCTTTAGTCTTCTCTCTCTTCAACTTTCGCCTTCATAGATCTAAGACTGATTGGATGGATGAGAGTGGTTGTAGAGTTTGGCAGCACTTCATAGCCCTTGATGATCTGATGATGTGACAAGTTGAGGTGGGTGGCCTACTTATAGGCTTTTCCCACAGACTTAACCATCCACACTACGGTCGAGGCATTGTATTGGTTGAGGCTTGATTGCGGTCAATAGAGGCCTTTCCTCGGTCGAGGTCACCATAGTGGTTGATCGAGGCTTGATTGCACCACCTTGGTCACGGTTCCACCTCAATTGTGGAATGGAATTGCCTCGGTTGCGGTCCCTTCTCTATTGTGGCATGGCATCACCTCGGTCGAGGCGCTACCTCAGTCGAGGTCAATCGAGGTAGAGATGAATGGGTTGTAGGCCACGACCGAAAGGGGTGCCCTGCACCGCGGTCACGAAGTCATTGGTGTGATTGGTGGCATCGGCCATGGTGTGAGGGTCCTATTTGGTCGATGAGCTGTGGTTGAGGTGCTGACCGCGACCATGGCTTAATGTGACCCTACAAGAATGGAAAAAGTGTGCAATTAAGATATATGTCATAAAAGTTCTAAAATAAGTGGAAAAGTCTATAAAAGATAAGTTTGGAGAGGTATAAAATAAGTGCAAAAAGTGTATAAACATAGATGTTATCAGTTATGACCATGTAACCCTACCTGAGTCTAGCACTACATATGATACATAAAGCTTCATTGATGTGTTGTACACATACCTAATTGATTAATGTGCTATACACATGCCTAATGGGTTGGCATTCTTTCTTATTCCTAGTTTCTTATATGTTGAGATATGATTAATAGAACATGATTAGGACCAACATAGGTCTCAATCTTTTTGCAAGTATGGACCTCTAGTAGGGTACATATGATAAAGGTGAACTCTTGATGTGGGTAAACCAAACATGGGATATAGTTAGAGTACCTAACCTCCAAAATATGTGAAACGTTGAAATATGTACACAATGAAATGCATGATGATGAATCCCTAGATAGACAAACTCTAATTATATTAGTTGAGTCACCTAGTGTATGGTTCTTTTCATGATGTGGAACCCTATATTTCACATAAAAAGAGCTATCCCTAGATAAAGAGACATTTGAATAGATATATGTTTGCCATCTAGGTGAGGGATATGTCCCAAAATCCTAGCATGATATATATATTGTGTTATTTCCATGATGAGACTCATACTTGGGGTAGTGGTTCCATGTGAAGCAATCTAGTGGTTACCCTCAATCTTGAAACTTTAGTAAAGGTTTGGTATGGGCGTATGTGGGCACTTAGAACATTTTCCCTCAAAATAGATAGGTCGTCACTTGAGTGACCTGAGCTTGTGAAGCTCTTTGAACTACGAGTGAGATAGTTATGGAACCTCAATATAGATGAGAAGGTTGTATCTCAATATGATGCATGATAATGAGAAAAAATCATAATTGTATAAAATTCATAAAAGGAAATCTAAAATCCCAAATCGAATATAAAAATTGTGATCCTTGGGGCCCAATTAGAATGGGTTCCAAGTTTCACATTGATTGTACAATGTTAGATGCCATGATTCCATTGATGAGAGAAAATATAAGATTAATTAAAAAATATTAAATATTATAATGAATGACTCCAAGAGTGGACATATATTGCAAAATTTATTTCTAAATGCCTTAATAAGTTTAAGTGTCAATTTTGGGTTTATTTGAGAATTGTATGATCCCTCAAATAGTTTTTGAAAAAATATATTCAAACTAAAGGGCTAATTGAATAAATTATAAATAATGCAAATGATTTCCTAAATTTTGCAATTTATTTGTGGTCATGCTCTTCTCTGCACGTTCATTGTTTTTGCATTTAATTCAAGCGCTTGATCCTTGGTCTAATGAAGCGCCCATTGTCTTCTTCCATAATTGCTTTCCTTTTTTCATATGCACAGTGGTCTTGATATTCACTCCTTATGATCTCACTCTTAGATATAGTAATCAACGAGATTCTTTATTCATCATTTTTTGGAAGTCTCTATGAACATTTCAAGCCTTTAATCAGGCCCTACGGTTTGCAATATGAGAAACCCCAAATCCACCTTCATTAGAAAAATACCCACCGAGCGGCAAACTCCCCTTTGCCTCCTTATTCTCTAGAACCAAAAAACCTCTGGTGCACCTCTCTATACCCTTCCTTTCTATCAAATTCTATTCTCTCAACTCAAGCGCTCCCCAAGAAATGTATCTTTATCTATCTTATTAGTTGCTCCATCACAATAGCCTAGGTCACCCCCAATGAAACTCAGACTACGATAAGGATCCTCTTAACCCCCTAGCATCTTTTCTCATCTTTGAAATTTGTATCCTTTGGGTTTTTTGGGGTTTAGAACTTGATCTCCTAAACCTACAACAATGGTTGTTGAATATGGTGGTGTAGACAGTCCTTGACCCTAAAATTTCTTTCCCCTCGGTTACCCTCCACGAATGTTTTCTCAATCTAACATCCTTGCAATGTGAGCTTGTGGCGATGAGTTTTGTTTCTGAGGTTTCTCTGTGTTTCTCCTTTAGTCTGACATGGGAGAAGGAGTTGTTCACCTTTTTGCATTTATTTGCTTAACCAAGCCATTGGGACTCCATCGTTTGGTTTTGGGCAATTGTTTTGCATCTTAACGTAATATTTAAGTTTTTTTTTGTGTTTGTCATACAACCATGGTGACCCAACTATTTTAGGTGTTTCCAAACTACTCTAGACTAGAATATGGTCCTAGTGGTTTTGTCTTGGCTTGAGGAGTATGAGGGCGACGTTTGCTTCCCTTGTTTTGGTTTCATCGCTTTATCATGGTTAGAGGTTATGGGCATGTATCGACTACAGTCACGGTGACGAGGGAGGAAGATGGCCCTTTGTGAGTTTTTGGGTTTGCCCTCTCTCACTTCTTTGCTTCTTGTTTTCCCTCTAGGGTTAAAATTCTGATTTTAAATCTTCTGTTGTTTTTTGATCACATTAGGCATGCTACATCCTGGGCCATATTGCAACCCTTAATAGGGCCATCTGAGTAGGGTTTTATATAAACATGGATAATGTCTATACATGGCTTATTAGAATATTTTGATTGGTAAACTTTTCTAAAATTCATAGTAAATATATAGATAAAAATAAAATATAATATGTTTTGAAAATGTGAAGTTTTCCTCTATTCGCTGGTATTTTTTCATCACTTGATTAAAAAATGCAATTTTATGGATTTTCTTAATTGGATAAAATTTCTAAAAATCATATCTAATACAAATATAATATATAAGATCACACGACTTTTATAACCTAATCGAATAATAATGAAAAGTGATGCTTAGTGTTTTTGAAGTTTATGTGAAATTAACCCTAAATCTACATATATGTTTGATAGGTGTTTGGAAGACCCCGACTTGTACCTAGGGTTGACTTTAGATTTATGTAGATTCTAAATAAGGCATGTTTCGTCTCCCTAATAAAATTGAGCAATTGACCTAACTTTTCTCTCACTCTGGGTCCTTTGGACATATTACCCTATATATTCTCCCTCTCTTATGACAATTTGTTTCATGAGAAGAATTATATGTTGATGTTGATCTTATGTACTTAAATTGATGGATATTCTTACTGAACTCTGATTTTATATCTTGTTCATCTTTTTAAATGTGGTAACCCTATTTTGGGAAATGATCTAAATGGAATCTTATTCCCTGACGTGATAGCTGCTTGTGGTCTTATGATGTATCTTGATTTTGGAAATGATTAAATATATGTTTATGGGTCGTATGAACCTACATGAAAACTTTGGATGTTTCATCCTTTATGCGATCTTGACTAAACTTACTTCTTGCCTCTACACAGTGCATGTCTTAAACTAATTTTATATTTACAAGTGATACATATGTATAGCAATAGATTTGGACGTGCAAATTTTGTCCCAACTGTGCATATTCCACTCATATATATAATTCTACCCAAGGTGTGCATATTCCACCCAATATATTTTGGTTGAGATCCTATGGTGTCCCAACCTTGCTTGAAATAACCTTAGTCTCATGTCATTTACATGCACTACTCACAAATTATAATATTATCATCTTGACATTGTTATAAGTCTAGAAATATCTTATTCCTTATTGTATTATTTAAAATTCATATTCTTTTGATATCCATTTTGATGGTACTTTTCCTCTTGGATGGGAAGCCTTGTTATATTTTATTTCCATTTTCCTAAAGTTTCTCAATTCATATTTATATGCACATATCAACTTTTATGCAGACAATATCCATTTTGTTTTTGCTTGAGGGGTGTGCTTCCAACTCATCGGTGAAAGACATAGATGAATTGACATGATGACATTGACCTGACTAGTGAAGATGACTTTAGGAGATAGACTTGGAATATCTTGTATTCCCTCTGCTTAGATCCTGATGTTGTTACTTTTATGTAATCCCCTAGTGGGAGATTATCTTGTATCTAGTATGATTGAATTTACATTTATTTCCACTACCATACTTTGGTCTTATAAAGCATTATTAGAAAAATGAAATGATCTACCCCTATTCCTGCATGCTTGTTAGTTTATTTGGATTAGATGGTTTTATTCCTCAAATTAAGTAGGGAGAGGATCCCCTTCTGATTCCCACTCCTTACAGCCATTGTATCAATAGTTTTGATGATTTCTATATGTTCATGTTTAGCTTTGATTTAATTCATTTCTAAAACTTTCTTGGGACTATTATTTAGGGCACATGGCCCACCAAGGAAGGGGCCCTACAACCTTGTTCATGCCAAAGGTCATCCATTGTATTTTTCGAAGCAATAAAAAACATTGGATAGAGTCCCACATATCAGCCCCGTTGATCCAATGGCCTGAGGTGTTTCATCAACCTCTGGTCACCACAAGTGAAAGTGTTGTTGTGACTCAACCATCACCACTATGGTGTCATCCAATGTACCCAATCTTACCTCCCATTGCACATTTGAACTTAGAAAATTTAGTCTTTCTTATCCCTCTTTCTTTTCCCATTTATCCCTCACTTTTGTTCTCCTAGCACACTTTTCTTATTCTCCTTATTCTTCCTACAACATCTTAGATGTGCCATGGCGTCACTACCTTGGTGTGCCTTCCACATCCCCCTCACCCCCAACAAAGGACATAGATGAGTCCATGGGGTTGAGTGGAAGGGGAGTCCAACTTTTGGTGCTCCTCATGCACCGTTTCACTACCCTCCCCCAGTGCCAACAAGGTTTTCCATCGCGACATGGTCCTAATGCTCACAAGATGATTTCCAGGGAAGATGGTAATCCACAGTGGTGGAGGGAGGAAAGTGACCGTTGACTGGCGATTGGACCAACCCATGGGAAACTGGGAGACATGAAACCATAGGAGCACGAGTGGAGCACATGCACCAACTTCTATATCTGTTATCCACAACCCTAATCATTCACAAACAAATAATATAACACCCCTCCTATTCTATAATTATTATATCTCATTTTATAAAGTACAGATGTTTAAAATCCATATCAACCCCCACTCAAAATATATGAAATTGTATATCAACTTAATCAGCTCTATGAGATCTACATATTGGGCTTTCCCGAATCCTAACTGCACTTCTTAGTTCCCTGAATTCCTCAAGATGTTAACTTTGTCCTATTAAATTCATTTAATGCATCTTGATGATAAAATCTTGAATATTTATTTCTCAATATACCCTCTACTCCTCAAACTAGTAAGGTATTCCATCTTGTAGCCTAATAATCACTTTTGACCATACATCTGCATTGTTTACAACTTCATGATGCTGAATGTACCCTAAATGTAACTTTTTTGGTTTTGATGATGCACTTGGATCTAATTGTTTTTCTTGCTCCTTAATATCAAAGAAAATATTCTTAATATTCCAACTCAGTAATATGTATCACTTAATGAAAATTTTAGCATGCATGAACCCCTTATTCTCTTTCTTGGTTCCTAGGTCGTGATATGTCAATATGCACCCCATTAAATGCTATTGTTGATTATAATTGATTCAAATGATAGCTTTGAACTTTTTAGTGCAATTCCCTATAGTAGATACTTGAATTCAATAGCTTCAATGAAACTTTTTGCCCTGTTTATCCTTGAATCATCCCCTCTCTCTATGGTGGTTTATGTGACTCTAAGACTATCCCTTATGATATGATGTGGCGTATGTGGCTTGTTTTTCCTTCTTGTGCCCCACTCAAGTTATCGATTTGAATCTTATATTTTACACTTTCAAATAAGAATTTATATAATCTTTGTAACACCCATGACATGGATGTTCTCCTATGTCATATGTGTAACCCTAATGGCCTACGTAGTTTATGTTGATCATAGCATGTATGATGGCATGTTGGTATGAGTGCTTGACATGATGTGTTGACCTTGGGGACATCCACCTACCTTCGGATATGTTCCTTATGTAACTACCTAGATGATCTAAGTAATCCTTCTTGTTTGAATATCTTCACCTTCCTAGTGATGAACCTTGTATGCCCTATTATGAGTCTTTTGACTCGGAAATGCAAGTAAGTGGTATTAGCCTGGTGATAATCTTATAGAATGGATGGAATCTCGAAATGACTTGAAACTTGGACCAAACCACCATGATAGTCTCGAAATTTGAAAAATATAATTAAATCTATGAATAACTAACTTGGAACCTAATTTTACCAAACCCTAATAAATGAGCGATTGCATAATTAAATAGTAATGTAATAACATATGTTAACGGATATTAAAATATGAAATATTTCTCACAGGAATAATGTCTTGACTTGATAGTTATTCATATATTTAATATTTAGAGATAGCTCAGGAGAAGTTGGCTTGTGAGAAACTGTTCAGGTTATACTTGTTGTAAGATCCTAACTAGTGTACATGATCAGACTTGTCTACTGTACTCTTCTATATGTAATTGTAATATTGTCATAAATAATACTATTTAATAATACTTATTGAATGTTGATAATTTGTGTGTGTTTCTAGATATCTTTTCATGTATGATAAGATTTTAGGATTCTAAATTATCACTTTGATATTTCCATGCTTGGGATGGACGTGCATATCCTTTCTTCATTGCCTTTCTAGTTATTTGGACTTTGTATTCAAGTAATAAAATTTTATGTGACACTTGATTTCTAGAAAGCAGTTTAAAATATCAATTGGAAATTCCATACTATATGCTAGTAAAAACTTGAATATGGTTTTCCAAAAAGATGGATCAAATGGATACAAAATTACATCATATCATGTAAATATTTTGTTATCACCAAAGGCTGCCCCTTTGGATATTTTAAAAGCTCAATTAGACTCAAATACGGTGACCCCCTCTCTCCTTATATCTTTATCCTTTCCAAATACATACTGACCAAGATGTTTCTACTTGGCATAAGAAACAATCTATTATAAGCCTAGTGATATTGTCTCAAGCATATCATACAATATTTAAATGATACCATTACCTTTGTCAAACAAAATCATAAAAACACCATAAATCCAATTTGAATCCTATGAATGTTCAAACAACTCTCAAGATTTAAATTAACTTCCATAAAGCCTCAATCACCAACACACACATACTTCAACATGATATGGAAAGATATAAATATCTAGCATACTATAAATAGAACTTCCTTATCAAATACTTGGACCTACCTTTTTCTTCTGTGAAACTACCTAACACAGTTGGAACCCTATCATCAATTTTTTTTAATATAAACTATCAGTCCAGAAACCACATACTCTTATCTTAGTTGGGCATCTCATGCTTCTAAACTCCTCTCCCATCTTCTCAATACATACTTCCTTAGTTGTGTCCAACACCCTTCGGTAATATATAAGAAAATAGACTTTATTCTTCGATCCATTTTATGGGGTGACATTGATGAAATTAATAATATACACATGTTCAATTGCGAAACAATCTACAAACCAAAAAATAATGGTAGATGGGGCATCATTAACCTTAAAGTATAATCACGTTGTCTAGTTCACAAAGTCTTAGCATTGTTATGTACATACACCCCAACATTTGGAAAGAAATAATCCTCAAAAAATATTACTCAAATAAAAGCCCATGGAACAACCTTAGAAACTCCAATATCACCTCCCTTTGAAAATATCTCAATTAAACCATATATATAATACAAAAGTGTATCAAAATTCCTCCTATTTTATTCAAATATACAAATTTCTAGAAACACCATTGGTTAGAAGGAAAATAAATATAGTAGATATGAATCTCAAATCAACATTCCGCAAAATATCATAAACATAACCACAAAAGGGGACTCAAACTTCTTTCATCACGAAAAAACAATTACCTTAAGAGAAGCCTTAATCACCTCTTTTCCAATTCTGATATCAAATACATTAAAATCCAAATATCCTCTAAAAATTTATTTGTCTAAGTGAAACTTACTTTAGAGACTAGAGATCCAAACTAGAATACTCTTTTTACTCCCACCATGATATCACAACACGCTATGACAAAAACAAATTGAAAATAAAATATCCACCAAAAATTCTTATACCTATATTCTTGATTGGACATGAAAAACTTATGACTGGGGATATATAGGCTACATGAGGATTATATTGACATACTCCATGCCTACTTGCCAATCATACCATGAAAACACAAAACATCTAGAATTCCATTGTAAACAAAACAAAACCAATGGAACCACTACTTTGAAATATGCAATGCCACTATTGAGATACACAACAATACCATTCAAATATTGAACTACAAAAAGAAAAAAAACATATTAAAAACTACCTATGATCCTATATTGCAATATCTTTTGAAATATTTTGATTATTAAATGATTCTATCTAAAAACCATACTAAATCTACCACTACCTTCAATAGAAACATTAATAAATTTACTTGATGATAATACTTTGACTCGTGGGCTATGTAGGAAATAAATCCATGGAATAGAAAAAGGACACTAGCTTCACGATCAACTCCATGATGATGGTATCTATCATGGTACATACACAATGGATCAAATTGTGGAGGGCAACAAAGAATATTGGATTGACAAGTACCCTAATAAATTACTTTTCTAGACTTTTCATAATATCTCCTTATCTATTTGAATTAAGTTAGTTGAAGCTTGTTAAATTGTGTCTCCTCTTCACTCTCTTTTTTACATTTTAATACTATCACTTATATTTATGATATTTCTTGTACCTTAAACGCTTATAAACAACCTCTTCTACCCCCTATTAAATCTAAATTTGTAGACATGATCTCCAATATGTCTTATCTTAATAATATTGAATAATTTATCATTGTACACAAATTAAAAATTATCTTGAGATCAACGCTAATATGATCTTTATGAATGAACAATTTTAATTTGGTCATGTTTAGGTGTGAACCTATAGTTTTTATTTATAATAAAAAGGATACACAAATGGTTGGACAATGCAAGCACAATCAGAAATAGAAATGTAATAATGTTATCATGTCTCAATAAAAAAAAACAAGAAGGGTGATATGTTAACAATTAGAGAATAAGATTTGATTAGGTCCTTCATCCACACATAGATCATCAAATTTTTATGCAAAATCCACTTCCACCCCTATTGTAGAGTAGATACAAAGCCTGTTTCCATCCTGACATTTTACTTACCACTTTATTAGTCATCCATAGTGGTGGGAAGTGGAAGCTCTGGAATAGACGAGAAAATATCATGATCAGAATCTACAACTTCAACAACAATGTTGTTTTTCTTTTTCTTGTTGGGGTCATAAAGTGATGCATCAATCGATATAGTGTGGATATGAGTGACTAAAAGAGGAATAATTGGGGATAGATCAGGAATGGGATGGGAGAAACCTAAATGGACATGTTCATGGGGTAACTTTCTCATTATTTGGGGAGCCATAGGATGATAAACTGGTGGTGGATTGTTGATAATAGTAGAGGGATTATTGGTGTTTGAACTGTGATTGTTGGTAGGCATGTTGGTGTGTGCCATCAAGGATGCCCGGGAGAGCACTAAGGGAAATATAGAAGGAAAAAGAGGCAAAAAATGCAAATGGACAGGATACCACCACCCATGGTTGATATTTTTCTTTTTCTTCAATGGAATGAAGGAGTGATGTTGATTGTATGAGAGGAGTAGGAATCACATATGTAGTATGTCTATATAAATGTGGACAACAAGCTAAAAGAGAGTGATTCACTACATCATGCCATTTAATAAGTCCAATATTAATGATTTGGTTTTCTTTAATAAACTAGCATAACCCTCTCTCCTAGGTTTTTCTTTCCATAAATAAGTAGGGGTTTCTCATTCACTCTTTTTTCTTAATACAGAAGTAGGGATCTAGGTTTGGTCACTTTGTTAGTCAGAGATGGTCTGTCCAAATGAACCTATCTATCACGGTCTATTTTGGGAGTCCATAATAAAAAGACCACATCTATATTGTGGGTGATGATATATAAAATCCATCTCATATCCTATCTAGTTTCAACTCTCATATCTAGGGTCAATGCAAAGCCTACATGAAATATAAAGAAACTTTGTCACATAATAAAATAAGTTGAAAGATTCCCTTAGGATCAGTGCATCTAGAAAGAGAATAGGAGAGAGATAAAGAGAGGAGGGAAGGGAGCTTAGGGTGGTGGATATGGAGAGGAGAGTGGTAGAAAACATTAGTTGTAGTAATATTCAAGTAACATAAAATAAAAGTTTACATAATTAACTTATTTTTAGTAATGTTGTTTCTAATCATGGTACATCACTCAAAATCAAACAATAAATATATGGTGAACGATGATGTATTCTTACATTTTGTATAATGATTACATATATTGTTAATAAATATAAATGTGAATAATATTATTAATATTTTTAAGTATTCTTTTTGTATGTGTTATGCAGTTTGTTTGGATATATTTTTCTATGCAAATGTGTTATTATTAAGAACTATGTTTTATTTGAAACAAATAAAGGCTTGTATCATATATTTACATGGGAGTAGAATGCATATTTTTGTAAAAGAAAATATTATTGTATATTCAATGGTATACAAGTACCTCTTTGATGGAGAAATAATGAATACATGATATACGGACATATACAATAATGTGTCCGCATAATGAAAAAAGTGCATAAATTTGACCAACACTACATACTAGAGTTAGACAATGTATATATTTGAAAGGAATCTCTCTCCATGATTTATTTTTCTCACTTCCCATCATCTAAACATCCTATTATATCAGCCTCTTGAATCTACTATCCATTATTTTGATCTAGTACATCATTGAGGGTGAAATAATGATTTAGTGTATATTCCTATACATTCAATGCATATGTCTAGTGATAAAGTCTCTCAAAATGTATTGGAATATACATTTTGCATGTAACACTGTATGTAGGAAAAAAAAGACGCTCACTCAATGATCTCATTCCTAATTCATCATTCCATTTTTTAGTTATTCAAATATCTCCAAAAACTATTCCTCTATTTATTTAATTTTACTTGTATCCATCAAATACCCTCTCTTCCTATATATTATAGTCTGTCTCCATGCATTATATCCTATATTTATATATTAGAGTTTGTCTATTAAATAGAGTAACATACAACAAATGGTTTTCTCAAAATACTAGTTTTTATGATTCCTCATATAGGATTATGGAATTGGGTGTGATGGTCATGCTATAATTAATTCCCCATCTAGATTACATTAAGATTATTCATCATGTGCACTAGACCACAATGTTAACTAATAGATATATGTCATTGACTCTAAGATAGAAATGTGAATCCTCATTTAGATTCCATTGGGCTTGATCTAAGTTCAAAATGATTAACTGATTCACATGAGAATCATGTAAAAAGGTCCATCCCTATTTTTTCAATTAGTTATTAATTTTAATTGTGATTCCCCTTTTTATAGTATCTCTAAACAAACTTTTGACCCCATATTGACCTAGAGTATTAATTTTTTATGTGATTTCAGCTCAGACACAATTGTCAAATGAGACCATTTTGATAAGTTTCAAAATTTAGTAGTTTGTGTTGTAGCTCCATACATCTACATGCAAAATTTCACTATGTATATGTTAAACATAAATTTTGTCTTCGACTCAAGTTGCAAACATTTCAACCAGATGATCTTGGTGTAAAGAAGTGAAAACCACCTCCTTAAAAAAAAATTGAACAATAAAACCTCCAGTCCAAACACACTCAAAAGGTATGGTGGAGTGGGTGTAAAATTTTCAAATCTTTATAGTGGTAATCAAAAGACCAAAGTATAGAAGCGGAATAAAACATGACTATATTCAATTATAAAACAAGGGAACATCTTAAACTTACAACTTAAGGATCTATGTAGAGGAAATGTAACGACCGGGCCCACTGCCCAAGGCTCTAGTAGAGTTTCACGAATGACGATTGGCCCCACAGACCACCACTAGCCTTAACTTCACGCTTTGTCCTCACTTACGCGCAAGCCGAGGTCAACTTCCCGAGTGGTCACCCGTCCTAGTACTACTCCACGTTGAGCATGCTTAACTATGGAGTTCTTTAGTGATGGGCTCCCAGAAAAGGAGGTACACCTTGGTGATATGGGTAGTCCAATCATTCCTTTTAAGATCATAATATCTGAGGCCTCAAATCCTGGGATGTTACAATCTCCCCCACTTAGACTCTTGACATCCTCGTCAAGGCTCAACTATATGGCCTCATAATCTGACCCCATTTCAATGTAGACCCACAATGGCCCATGGACACCCAGCTCCCGATCACGGAATACCAGCGCAAGGGTGGCTACATCAACCATGGACAACCCTTTCCTACATGCCTAGATCGCATGGCTCAAGACTGGCATGCCACAAGCCCATGTGGGCCCCACCTACTAGAGGGGTTATGGCTTTGATACCATTTGTAATGACCGGGCCCACTGCCCAAGGCTCTAGTAGAGTTTCAGGAATGATGACTGGCCCCACAGACCACCACTAGCCTTAACTATGCATTTTGTCCTCACTCACGTGCAAGCCAGGGTCAACTTCCCGACTGGTCACCCATCCTAGTACTACTCCAAGCTGAGCATGCTTAACTATGGAGTTTATAGTGATTGGCTCCTGGAAAACGAGGTACACCTTGGTGATATGGGTAGTCCAATCATTCCTTTTAAGATAATACTATCTGAGGCCTCAAATCCTGGGATGTTACACCTGCGCTCCATTCAGACTTGTCCTTTAACCTTCATTGCATTCTATCAATGAGCACCACCACCTTAGGTTTGCTTCCAGGATGGCATTTCAACAGGTCTACTAACACCTTGCAATTTGTTTTGAAAAGAACTCTTTGGATGTTGTTTCTTACTACAATCTGTATAGCCACATCAACAGCCATTACTTCCGCTATGAGTGCAGATTCTGCTGTCACTGTTCTAACATGTCCATAGATCCATCGTCCCTCCTGATCCCTCGCCACCACAGCTAATGTGACCTTCTTTTTAGTCCAAGCTGCATCAGTATTAATTTTGATATGCTCAGCGGGTGGGTATAACCAACTGGGTTCTTCTGGTGTTCCTGAGTTTTGATTTGATTCCTCTACCTTCCAAGCTATTCTATTTAATTGAATCTCCCTTTGAATGTGTTGCACCAGGGCTTGCATTGGCATTTTGTACTTGTCAAAAACTTGTTTGTTGTGGGCATTCCACAGGTTCCAGCAGGTAAAAAGGAATCTTTGAAGGTTCGGTCATGCATTTATCACTTGTTCCTTGAACCACCCTTCATTATTATTTTGAAAGAATTCATTGGCAGCATTGATCTTCAAAATAGTGAACCACACATTTTTTGAGTAAGGGCAGTCCCGAAGGGCATGAGTACAGGTTTCCTCTGGTTCCTGGAAATGCTCACAAACACTGACATTGGTTAACTTGCGTCGATCCCGGTGGCTATTAGTCAGCAGAGCTCCGTGTAACGCTAGCCATGCAAAATGTTTTACCTTGGAAGGGACTTTAATACCCCACATAATGTTCCATCATTCATCTATCGTGCTCACCTGTGTTCCTCGTAATAACTGGTAGGCTGATTTTGCAGTAAACTTCCCGTATGTGGTTCCTTCCCACACCCTTGTTTCTGGAAAATTAGTGCTGCTCGGAGGTTCAATCTTTAAGATAATGTTAAACATATTCAGTGGCAACCAGTGAAATAAAATATCATGATCCCATTGACCATTGTCCAACACTGTGTTGGCTACAAGAAGGTCTCGTAATGTCTTCGGCACTGCTCGTCGTACCTGAGCAGTGAGTATGACTCCCGATCCGACCCAAGCATCGTACCAAAAGCAGATTGATTTCCCATTACGGGGTAACATGTAAGAGTTTTTAGAAATCAGTTGTTTGCATTTAAGAGTAGCCATTTCTAGGTGGGATAGATTTGTTCCCTTACCATCATCTGTATATTCTATATATCTCTTATTCATGTACTTGTACCATAGCGTATTATGACCTCTTGCAATATCCCATGAATTCTTTGCTATTAGAGTTGTGTTACATTGTCTCATTTTCCTCAGCCCGAGACCACCATATTCCTTGTTAGTGGCTACTTTGTCCCATGCCACCAAGGACATGGGGTTCGCTTTATGACAGCCGCCCCATATGAATCTTCTAATGCACCCATCGATTCTGTCGCAGAGGCCTAAAGGTAGCAATGACGTTTGCATCACATAGGTAGGTAAAGCTTCAAGGGTCACCTTTTCTAAGCAACAACGACCTACGAAGGAGAGTGTCCTCACAGCCCAGCTGTTGGTCTTCGATTCAATTCTGTCCAGAACATTAGCATAAGTCTTCATGGTCACCCTTGAGTGAATGATGGGGACTCCCAAATAACGCCCAAGGTCTTCAATTTCATGGAACTTACAGATGTGATTGATTCTAGTATATATAGTGGTCGGTACACTCGAGGCATAGAAGATTTGTGTTTTGGTCATAGATTTTGCCTTCCCTAATGCTTCCTCAAACCTACTAAAGCACCTTTTAATTGCCCGCATCTGTTTGCAGGTTGCCTCTCCAAAAAGTAGCAGGTCATCGGCGAAGCACAAATGGGAAATTAGTATTCCACTTCTCCCCATTTTAATGGGTTTCCAATCTGCCTTTTAGACCAGTTCATTGATCATCTGACTCAGCCATTCGATGCATAGCACAAAGATGTATGGACACAGTGGGTCTCCCTGTCTGAGTCCTCGACTTGATTTGAAGGGGCGGGTGTTGGTGCCATTCCACAAAACTGTGCTTTCACATGTAGATATTGAATTCATAATATACATTCTAATGTTGATAGGCAGTTCAAGTTTGTTCGAAGTGTCATTTATGAATGCCCATGAAAGTTTAATACATGAATAATGTAATCTAATATGTCATATAACTCATTTGGTGATAATAAGATGAAAAATAACTAAATTGAATGAATTAATGATCTAATGGGACTCTAATGGGTTAGATGACAAAACCCATGTAAGAAAGCCTCAAAATAAAGAAAAGACTTCAAATTCATAATCTACACATGAAAATAAGCTTACAGGTCAATTTTCATTTAATTTGGACCACCTTGAAATAATATGGTAAGATAGGAGAGAGAAATTTCCTAAAAGGTGTAATTAATAAATAAATATAATTCATGACATGAAAAGTTGGAAATAATGCTAAATTTGTATTCAACACACTTAATTTAACTTATGGTGGAAGTTTCACCTGATTTGGATAATCCATATGTCATTAATGCATCAGGAAATAGAAACAAAGAGTATGTTAAATAATACATTTAAAGTTGCCAAAAGTGAAATCTAATTGGAGATTCAGAATCTACATGTTTAACTTAACTAATGTGCAAAATTTGGTTTAATATGGATAATTCTAGAACCCCTAAATGAGGAAAGAGAAAATACATGCATTATTGGATTTCACTTTGTTTAATTCGATTTATTTTCCTATTTTCTTGCCCAAGTCTCTGTCACGCACTCTTTATCTTGATTTGGTGATTTCTGATTGTCGAATGAGCGATCCGACGGCTGTGGGTCATCTCCTACCTTGGGTAGGAGTCCGCCCGATGATGGATAGTAGTGCAAAGTTTCCCGTTTCCGTTCTCTCTCGTTTCTCGACGAAAGTTTCTGATTTCTTTCCCAAACGATTTCTTTCTCAATTCCGATCCCATTGATCCTTAATTTGACCCTTAAAACACTATAAATAGGTAACCCCCAATTCCCCTCTCCCTGTCATTTTTTGCAGATGGCTATTCACCCTTTCTCCTTCGTGAGTAACTATCCAGAAAGGATCCTTGACCTTTTTCCTCTTCTCCTATGGCCTCAATTGGACTAGGAAGTGTAGGGTGTAGTCGGGCCTATTCGGTTTCTCCTTCGGTGACCTCGGCCATCTTTGCCACTTTCAATTCAATCAGTTCTCTAGTGAGCATCCCTAGACCTCCCTCCGCCTTTCCCTTTTTGCACTTTGGTATGTGGTTTGCCCTACCTCTCGGTCGACAAGAAGCATTCGAGTTGCTATTTTGGTTGCTTCCGGCGAGGACTCTGCTCGCCCTCCTCGCATGTTTGGCCTCGTTTTGGTTTGAATACCTTTGGGTGAGTGTTTTCTTCATTTACCTTGATTCAAGTCACCATCAGCTTCTCTTTTTTTGCTACTGTGTTTTCGAGCTCTGCTGGTCTTGGCAGAGAACTACCTTTCTCCTTCTCTGGCCACCTTCTAGGCCTTGACCGGGGTCGATCGTTTCGTTTTGATCTAGCAAACTTGTCTGGGTGGTTGTTTTCTCAAAATCATCTACAATGATTGAGTTTTGATCAAGATATTCGAGCCTTTGTTGGCTTGTTTTGAGCTTGTTTGTCGAGGAACAATGGTTGTGATGCTTTGTGTGTGTTACCCCTCTAGTTTCCTCTTCTGCTTTGTCTTTCTTACAGGGGTAATTTTGTCTTTTCGTGTGGTTTGATCCTTTCTATTTTGCGTGAGCCATTACTGAAATGGTCAGGTGGTCCGCTGACTTGGGTGGCTCTGAGTGGCCAGCCCAAGCCAGGGTGGCCCCTCTCTCTTCCTTGTTTGAAATGATTTGGTTTACTCATAATTTCCTGATTGGCTGATGCATACAAATTAATAACTAATTAATGGATCATCAGAAAATTATGACAAAATATTCATTGGATTCAGAAAAAGGTAAGATATCAAATGATATTGGTTTTGTCACTTGAATCTGATGTTTTAAATAGGTGATTTTAATGAATCTAATTAATAAGATACAAACTTGTATAATTCAGAACTAAATATTTATAAGTCAGAAAAATATAATAAAATATGTCCTGGACTCCTCAAAACCTAAACTAAAATATGACATGGTTTTGGAGTAATTCACATAATAATAAAAAGGTGGTTTTTAGGGTTTTGAATAATTAATGGAAACCTAACCCTAATTTTCCATATATGTATCATAGGTTCTTTGAAAGCCTAGGTTTGAACCTAGTTGGACTTTAGATCATTTGACTCTGTAGTTGAGGTATGTATGCATCCCTAATTATTCTTACTGAGTAAATAGCCTACTTCCTTCTTTCTCTTAGTCCTATGGACAATAGCCTATACACATTGCTCTTATCTCTTGTTATCATGGTTCTTGTGAACTATCTTGCTTGTTATGGACTTCCTTGATATCTTATCTTGTGCCTTGGTGCATGTTGGTTTTATATAATGATATGTGCCCACTTTGAAGTGGATGTTTATTTGTTTGAGTTGTCCATTGTGTTATGGCAACATTGTATATTCTGACTATACTTTTCTACTTGCCTCTACATTAAACATGCTATGTGATTCAGTAGTGCTAGAGTAGTGTAATTGCATTGGTTTTTGGGTTATGTGCCCACATTAATATTTTTTGGGATGGAGGTTATGTGCCTCATACTTGGGTTTCTGCTTTATGGGGGTTGGCCCAATTTCATATATATTGGGAGTTTGGTTATGTGTCATTCTCTATCAGGCTTCAGCTTTATGGGGGTTGGCCACCATTGTTATTTATATTGTTCTAGGGCTATGCTTATCTCACATGCATGTAGGTTGATGATGTTTATGATAAGTTATGTGACCAAAAATATTGATGGGTTATGTGCCCAAATCTTGATATGTGCTTATGTGGCACTTCTTTGTTGTTTTGATTATGGCAAGTATCTTCTTTTATCTTGATGATGATTTTTATCTTTTATGCCCGATTTGGGTAGTCTTTATCTCTTGCATGGGAAGCCTTTTATTTTGATGTCCCTTATTCTTTATAAATTGCTCAATTTTTTTTTTAGTATGCACATACCATCCTTTGTTGATGTCTCCTTTTGTTTCTCTTTTTGCTGGGGTATGCTTCCAACCCTAGGTGGAGGACAAGGAACGCTTGATACGTGGACCCAGACATAGATTGAGAAGTTAAAGCTTGGAGACAATCTTGAGATGGTTTAGATTTCCTGTAACGACCCCGCCTCCCGGTAACCCCCAATTAAGGGAGACCCGAAGGTCAGAGCCGTTATTCAATTAACAAGATCAAAGGTTCGACAAATAATCAATAATAATTATGAAATTCTACTAACTAACTGGAATTTGGTATAAAATTAAAACTTTGCTTACCTTTGAAAACTTTGGAAATCTATCTATCCTGAGCTTGAATTATTCTATCTAATCCTCCTTGCACTTTATCTCTTATTTCCACAACGTGTCACTTTGCTATTTGTTCTTTCAATTGTTGTTCCTAAAACGCCGACAAACAAAACGTCAGTCAGTATATCGAAATATACTGGAATGTGGTAACAACCAAATCTCGCAAATATGGCTAACAATTTAATAATCCCAATCAAATTATTTATCAAAGCAGTTTACATTTTCAATGTGTCATTCTCCACCGCTTTTCCCCTAACCCTGGCATACCCCTCTAGGGTTTCTCTTTAGCCATTGACTTAAGGCCACCTTCTCATTCCCGAGCTTGGTGCATGGGAGTCACCTCTCATGGTGCTCCATAGTCATGCATCATAGACCACCTTCTCATTCCCGAGCTTGGTGTCTGGGGTCACCTCTCATGGTGCCCATGGGTCTACCCTCCTGGGTCTGACCTTTATGGCATCTTCCATCAGGGTGGCATGTAGGTGTGAGAATACACATTTCTTTAGAATTGTGATAACCATTGTGACTTTATAATTTTGCAAGTATGAACATCAAGCTGTTTAGATTACATTCAATACGAGGAAACATTCGGAAAACCCTCGGGAAACTAATGCGATTAACCATAATTAACCACATACCTGATCTGACGATTTGAACAGAAATATCCATGCAAATAAGAATCCAAGCAAGCAAGCATTTTCAACAAGATCCTGAAATAATCACGTAATTCCCTTTTTATTATTCATGTCATCAAGATCCATTAAACCTAGCTCGCTTCCTAGGGTTTCACTTTTAGGGTTTCTATTGCAATTAGGGTTTCCCTTCATCTTTTACTATTTCAAACCCTAATTTTATACCATTACTCATAAACCCTTATTATTTTATCTATTCTTCAACATTAAGGTTATCTTAACGACATATAACCCTATTCTCAAATTAAAGGCACCATTAACCATTAATTAATTTCATTAAGGTTCTTTTACATCAAAGCTACTATTTTTATCCTTTTTAATCCATGGCAAAGTCATTATACTCGTTTATCATCAATTTGTAGTTCATTATGCTCTAGTACTCATATGAACGTTATTTATCATTAATTCTACCTTTTATTCATGAGAAAACCCTAATTACTACATTTAGGGTATTTATCCACAAATTAGGAACTTTAATGCTCGAAATAGCTTATAACCATGAAAACTCAGTTCTATACATGAAATCGAATAACTAAAGCCATTATTAGTTCTAATTACCAACATTAGGGTTTCAAGGCCCATTAAAGCTTATTTATGCACATGAACTCTCAATTAAACTACTTACGTGCAAAATTTATCTTTTTCGATATTAATGTACCTCTTTATGATTAACAAGTTAATATCAACTTTAACCATCACTTAAACCCTACTAAACACATTAATCATATCAAAATAGGGTTTCTTAATTATCATTACATTAAAGTTAATAACTTCCATTACTTTTCGAATTGCAATCAGAACTAGGTTTAAAATATATTTTTATTGCATTCCTCTCAATTTTTTAAGCAAATTTCATATTTTATGCGTAACCATACGAGCTACCGTTTAGGAGTTATGATTTTTGCATTAATACACTTACTTGAGCCAATTAGAAGTAGCCACGTCGCCTTAGCCCCATGCACTTGCTCATTGGTTTGCAAAAATATAACACAAAGACAAAAATGCCCTTGCTTAAGTTGCAACCTCTTCATCCCGCGGAGGGGAAAACTTGTCCAACGTATCTTTAACCATCTTCCACCTCGCGATCAGTTGCTGCTTCCACCGCAGCAACCCTGGATGCAGCTTGCGCTCCTCCTCCACCCTCTCCTGGACCCCATCAACCACTGGAGATGATCCCTCCACTTCCAAAGCTCCTTGGTGCTCCCTTGGCTGCCAAGATCTCGTGGCCAAAGCCACTAGCTTCCGCAGGCTAGGTCTGCCTATGCGGTCGACCCTTGCAGCCGTCCAGGGGCTGCTGCATCCAGGTGAGAGCAGAAAGACGATCGCCAAGCCTCCCCCCGACTGTGTGGGTGTTTCGCGTCTCCAGCAGGACCATGCCATAACCTCGACACGATCCAGGGTGCCTCTACCCATCTTGTCTAGGTTTTTCATAGATAGAACAAAGAGGAGAGTGTGGGATCTCTCTCTCTCTTGGACTCGAACCAGGGCTCTACCCTTTATATAAGGGTGGGTATCCACGCTCTAGTAGGCTTGCCCACAAAGCAACCAAGCCCTCTCCCAATTAGGAATGTGTTTCCTTTACCAAAAAGCAAGTTTTTCTCTCTTAAACATCTCCTTAAAACAACATATTAATTGGATTTTTGGGAATACAAAAATATTCTCCCTTATCATCTTTTAACTTTCTTTTTAATTCATTAATCACGAAATTATGTTTTCCTTAAGTAGAAAACACCTCCTTTTAAACAATACCACATAATCCATTAATAATGTATTCACATTATATTCTTATTTTCTTTTATAGGTATTTTCTCTTTCCTCTTTCTTCATTGGGACTCCTTGGATCCCAAGGCACTCTATTATTTTGAAATTCCCTTTTAAGGAATACTCATTATCCTTAAATGCATCAATATGCATTATTTCACATTATCTTGTTTATTTCTCATTAAAATAGCTCTTTTTGAGGTTTTCTCTTTATTTCTATTTTATTTTCCTCATTGGTATTCCTTTTATCATTAGGAATCCTTGTAATACGAAATTCCACTAAGGATAACTCAATGATACCTCTTTTCACTTGTTTTCCACCTTTTTCCATTATTTTCAATTTCTTTCTTAATAAAGAAATACTTAATTAATCTTTTCTTTTCTTATTGCTTTTCTTTACAAATTTGGACTCCTTGGAACCCAAGTAACCCATGTGGCACGAAATCCACATTTGGATTAAGTTCTTTTGCCTTCTATAGGTTTCCACACCTTTATTTTCTCAAAAACTCAATTATTCATTTATTAATTGGATTTCCTTGTTATTGGGCCCAATAGCCAATAAATCCCACAACACAATCATCAAGGCTATTGTAAACGAAATCCATTTATTCAAAACAAATTATATCTTTATTTGTTCAAATATCTTTTATGTGAGAAATTACATTTCTCACCCAAATGAACCCAAAATTGGGGTTGTAACATCCTTCCCCTCTTATAAGAATTTTTCCCTCAAAATTCCATCAAGCAAGCAAACAAACAGGATAAGCCTTTCATGTGTCCATCATGTCTCCCATGTGGCTTCACCCTTTCCATGGTGCTTCTGAAGAACCTTCATTATCTCATATTCTTTCATCTGAGTTCTTTCTTACCTTGGTATATCGTACCCTCACAGGTGACTCAGGATTTTCAGCTTCTCAAAAGCTGAATAGGTTCAGGGCTCAACACATGGCTTGGGTACCTCACATAGTGCTCTAGATCGGACTTATGTAACACATTATACATCATGTTATCCTGAGGGTAAGGCTAAACACAATCATCTCCACCAATCCATCCCAAATGGACCCATATATCGGGGACTCAACTTTCTCAGTTGTAGCTTAGAGGGGTCGGATTTTCACATCACATATTCTCCCATAGTGAATTGCATGTCAGTCTGCTTTGCATCAGCTCGTGACTCATGTCACCACTGGGCTCTCTCTCAGCCATTGCATGATCAAAGCGACTTCATCTGCACACACTAAGATTCTTTTCTGACCTTCATGAGGCCTCCTTCACCAACATCATCTTAATGAAGTGGTGACCGACACATCCTCCTTCTTGCATCCCGATAAAGGATATGGTGGTTAACATTAAGAACTACCTCTTTGTATCACCCTGAACAAGCACACTTTCTATCATCAGACCCTCTGGTTTGGATCATACTAACCATTAGTTAGGGGTGATAGGCGGTACTGACACTGAATTCTTCTTGTACCTACTTCCACATTATGGAAGTGAACCTTTAGGTCATACTTAAGAACTTTTAAACTCATATCATGGTGTAGTTGAACTATCTTTCTCTCTTAAGTAGGTCAACCGAATCTGTCCCTGGGCAGTACTCCTTCTTTCTCATGTTATCTAGGTAAGGCGATCTACCACAACCCATATTGCATCTTGACCTTCCTTGGTATAGGGAAGGCTTACCACCACATCTGTAGTGATCAATTACCATTCCCTCTCGGGGATTCTTTATCCTCTACGTCAAAGCATTGGGTTACTGGTGTTCATCCTTCACCTACTATCAGGCATGGAAACATACTACATGCAATTTCATCTTAAGCACCCAAAGTGCTATTGCCACTTACTATCTTTGTAGTATCACGGTGTATGGTGATCTTAAAACCATGATCTCCTGTATGTCATGATTCCTCAAGATTGATTCCTCAGAAACCCTAAACCACTCTCATCAGGGTTTTATTACCTTATTATTCAAAGAAGTGTATCTGAGGTTCTATCACCATCCTTTCACTACATCAAGGACTAAACTGGTTAACCAAACAACCATTAACTTGTTCAACATATCTTGTTACATCCGAGTGTTAGCCAAAACACATCTTCTTTCCAAACTTAGGGTTAGCCAAACAACCTCAACTTCTTCTAGCCTCTAGCTAAACTAGGCAACTAGATCTCAACCAGAGCATTCATTACCACTTCTTATCCTTAAGTGTTAGGTAACATACACCTCCATGTATTATACTTATCATCTCATCTCAAACTCTAAGTCTATCTTCATCAAGAAGCTCTGAGCTCATCCTCATTGTAATCAAACTCAACCTTGGTTAACTTGCAAATTCCACATAGCTCATGCTAAAAACATCCTTATAAGATGACTACCTTATTTCTCTTAGTGTTTGTAAACCATCCATGTATTATTCCTTCCACAAAGGTATGTTATCATCTCTATCCTCATACCTTGTAGCAACGTTCCAACTTACATCATCTTTATCCTTGGTGTAAGGCATGTGTACTGTCCTATCTCTCACTCCCATAACAAGAAGAAATAAGCATTTGGCAGCCGTCCAAATACAGAGTTCTTTCCATTCTAGGAGTAGAGATGGTACATCCCACCTTGCCAGTACACCTTCAAATATAATTTGAAACGTGCAAATCATGTCTCCACATCACAAACATCATGATATCAAAAATTACTTCCATGGAAAATTGGTCTCAAACCTACTGGGGTTTACACACAATCCTTGGTCATCTCCTCTGGGTCTATAGGGTGTTGGCACTTTTGGGGTCCTCCCTCTTCCTTCATGCATCCAGAGAGTGCCCTACTCATCTTCCCTTTGGGTCCCATGAGTTCATGAAGGTGATCAATCTCCTAATCCATGGCCCTCAGACAATGATAGTTGTTACATGTCGACCCTATGGTCATGTGCAACTAGGGAATTAGGCAACTCCTTCTTCCATCAGTCTTATCCCTACCTGACCCTTGGATAGACTTAGGATTCTAACATAGTACATGTTCAACTTAGAACCTTACCCAATCCTTCATCATCTCTTTCTGCATTCATGACTGACTTTTATCCCTTCATAGGGGTCATGGCAACCTACCTACCTTGGTCAGGCCCCATACTGGTTACCTCCATGGTAACACATCCACATGCACTTAGAGATGGTTATCTATGGGTCTATAGGTTCATCTCAGGCCATGTACTTTTCACTTAGCTTCTCAAGATCCTATGAGACCTCTTTAGGCTAACTTAAACCAACAAAACTGGTATACACTCTACCAAAGGGTCCCTCTCCCAAGATGGGAGGAAAGCTTCACCTCGATAACCAAGGTCACAAACGTCCTTAAGGTTTACATTCACATGAGCATGGCTAACCCAGCAGCTACTATGGCACAAGCAGATCATCTATTAAACCATGCTAGGTCATACTTGTTCTCTTTCCTCAACATTAGATCAACTTAGTTGTGAGGGGTTCATCAAACATACCCTTAACTTAAGGGGTTTCCTTTACCTCTACAAATGAGGAGTACCATGCTCGAAACTATAGAGACTCCAATCTCATCATGAGCACTAGGTACACTACTTCTCCTCTCAGGTCTAGGAACCTTAGGTTCACCTTCGGGTGTCCAACTGCATGCTCAATCTCTTAACCACGAATCAAGCATGTCCAAGATATGTCATGTACTTCCATGATCTTTCTACTCGAGAAACACTTCGGAGTTGTTTACTCTTCCAGGACAACCAACTAGGTATAAAGCCCCACAACTGGTGACTTAAACCTCCTCAGGGTCTAAAGCACTCTTTATCTTATCCAGTAGGTAATCACTTATACCATAGGTGTCAGAAGCATCATCCTCTCTCTAGGGTTTGGTTCCTCTCAAAATGACCAAGACATCATAAGCCTCCAGGGGTCAAGCATAGGGCAACCACTATCATCCACTTAGGTCGCATCATCCTTGACTCCCCACTATTCCTCATGTCTCAGAATCTAAGCTTCCAACCTTCTTTCTTGGGTCCTGCTTTCTGTCTCTAGATCTAACTCCACATCCAGCCTCACTACATGAAGTTGGATCAAGCTCACAAGCATATCCCTACCTGGGTGAAGCCTATGTTCAACTTATGTTCACTCAAGATTATCCATAGCCCCTTATGCTTATCACATAATCTATCCATCAAACTCTCCCGGCCAGGGTTTCAACCTATTGCTCACACTACTGATACATACTGGGTGCCTATTATTCCCATATAAGATCATGGGGTTTCCATAGGTTCTTCTCTAACCTCATCCATGAAGGAGCTATCCTTCGCTCAAACATGCACGACCCTTCCTAGGGTTGGGTTGCCAAAGGTACCAGGTTATGCAACCTCTCATGGATTATATGGCGATCCCAAGGCATGTCTGACCAAACACCCGGTCAACCATGACATCTAACTCATCATGTCATCTCTCTCTCTAACCTTCACTTAGGGTTAGGGTTAACATCATCCTCCAAGGATGATCTAGGTCTCTACTTTTAATGGAGGTCTCTACCTCCAAGACTAACTCTCTCTACTCATCCTCCTACCAAGGAGGTCTATCCTCTGGTCTCTCCTAAGGGCAATGACAACTCGTGTCATACGACCTAAGCATGTATCCATTCCTTTATGCTTACTCTATTAATCTTATGTCCATGACATCTTATTTACATGCTTTTTATTAAATTGGTTGAGGATTCCTTAATCCTTATCAACCTTACCCATACCTCAAGAGGGTGAGGAAAAGAAAGAAAACCCTAATCCTTAAGGTCCTTAACAGAATTTGAGTTGAGCAGGGATGAACAAGATGAGAGAGTCTTAAAGGTATCTTATTTTGATTCATACCCTAAGACTTTGGCCAGGCAGTCACACGGATCCGGGAGTCCTCGTATTCTGACTAGCGGTGCGGAGGAAAATATTGCTAGCCCCCGATCGTGATCCTTTTCTAGACACCTCTGTCTTTTGGATAATCCTCTAATAACTCCCTTGGGTTCTACGGAATTTGTAAAATTTAATCATTATTAAAGATTAAGTGAGGAACCTTCACTCTGATACCAATTGTAATGACCCCGCCTCCCGGTAACCCCCAATTAAGGGAGACCCGAAGGTCAGAGCCGTTATTCAATTAACAGGATCAAAGGTTCAACAAATAATCAATAATAATTATGAAATTCTACTAACTAACTGGAATTTGGTATAAAATTAAAACTTTTCTTACCTTTGAAAACTTTGGAAATCTATCTATCCTGAGCTTGAATTATTCTATCTAATCCTCCTTGCACTTTATCTCTTATTTCCACAATGTGTCACTTTAATGTTTGTTCTTTCAATTGTTGTTCCTACAACGCCGACAAACAAAACGTCGGTCGGTATATCGAAATATACTGGTATGTGGGAACAACCAAAATATCACAAATATGGCTAACAATTTAATAATCACAATCAAATTATTTATCAAGGTAGTTTACATTTTCAATGTGTCATTCTCCACCGCTTTTGCCCTAACCCTGGAATAGCCCTCTAGGGTTTCTCTTTTGCCATTGACTTAAGGCCACCTTCTCAATCCCGAGCTTGGTGTCTGGGAGTCATCTCTCATGGTGCTCCATAGTCATGCATCATAGACCACCTTCTCATTCCTGAGCTTGGTGTCTGGGGTCACCTCTCATTATGGCATCTTCCATCAGGGTGGCATGTAGGTGCGATAATACACATTTCTTTATAATTGTGGTAACCATAGTGACTTTATAATTTTGCAAGTATGAACATCCAACTATTTAGATTGCATTCAATACGAGGAAACATTCAGAAAACCCTCAGGAAACTAATGCGATTAACCATAATTAACCACATACCTGATCTGACGATTTGAATAGAAATATCCATGCAAATAAGAATCCAAGCAAGCAAGCATTTTCAACAAGATCCTGAAATAATCATGTAATTCCCTTTTTATTATTCATGTCATCAAGATCCATTAAACTTAGCTCGCTTCCTAGGGTTTCACTTTTAGGGTTTCTATTGCAATTAGGGTTTCCCTTTATCTTTTACTATTTCAAACCCTAATTTTATACCATTACTCATAAACCCTTATTATTTTATCTATTCTTCAACATTAAGGTTATCTTAATGACATATAACCCTATTCTCAGATTAAAGGCACCATTAACCATCAATTAATTTCATTAAGCTTCTTTTACATCAAAGCTACTATGTTTATCCTTTTTAATCCATGGCAAAGTCATTATACTCGTTTATATTCAATTTGTAGTTCATTATGCTCTAGTACTCATATGAACGTTATTTATCATTAATTCTACCTTTTATTCATGAGAAAACCCTAATTACTACATTTAGGGTATTTATCCACAAATTAGGAACTTTAATGCTCGAAATAGCTTATAACTATGAAAACTCAGTTCTATACAAGAAATCGGATAACTAAAGCCATTAGTAGTTCTAATTACCAACATTAGGGTTTCAAGGCCCATTAAAGCTTATTTATGCACATGAACTCTCAATTAAACTACTTACGTGCAAAATTCATCTTTTTTTATCTTAATGTATCTCTTTATGATTAACATGTTAATATCAACTTTAACCATCACTTAAACCCTACTAAACACATTAATCATATCAAAATAGGGTTTCTTAATTATCATTACATTAAAGTTAAGAACTTCCATTAGTTTTCGAATTTCAATCAGAACTAGGTTTGAAATATATTTCTATTTCATTCCTCTCATTTTTCTAAGCAAATATCATATTTTATGTGTAACCATATGAGCTACCGTTTAGGAGTTATGATTTTTGCATTAATACACTTACTTGAGCCAATTAGAAGTAGCCACGTCGCCTTGGCCCCATGCACTTGCTCACTGGTTTGCAAAAATATAACGCAAAGATGAAACTACCCTTGCTTAAGTTGCAACCTCTTTATCCCGTGGAGGGGCAAACTTGTCCAACGTATCTTTAACTGTCTTCCACCTCGCGATCAGCTGCTTCTTTCGCCGCAGCAACCCTAGTTGCAGCTTGCGCTCCTCCTCCACCCTCTCCTGGACCCCATCGACCACCGGAGACGATCCCTCCACCTCCGAAGCTCCTCGGCGCTCCCCTGGCTGCCAAGATCTCGTGGCCAAATCTGCTAGCTTCCGCAGTCTAGGTCTTCCTAAGCGGCCGAACCTTGCAGCCGTCTAGGGGTTGTTGCGTCCAGGTGAGAGTAGAAAGACGATTGCCAAGCCTCCCTCCGGCTGTGTGGGTGTTTCGCGCCTCCAGCAGGACCATGCCATAACATCCACAAGATCCAGGGTGCCTCTAGCCATCTTGGCTAGGTTTTTCATGGATAGAACAAAGAGGAGAGTGTGGGATCTCTCTCTCTCTCTTGGACTCAAACCAAGGTTCTACCCTTTATATAAGGGTGGGTATCCATGCTCTAGTAGGCTTGCCCACAAAGCAACCAAGCCCTCTCCCAATTAGGAATGTGTTTCCTTTACCAAAAAGCAAGTTTTTCTCTCTTAAACATCTCCATAAAACAACATATTCATTGGATTTTTGGGAATACAAAAATATTCTCCCTTATCAACTTTTGAATTGCTTTTTAATTCATTAATCACGAAATTATGTTTTCCTTAAGTAGAAAACACCTCCTTTTAAACAATACCACCTAATCCATTAATAATGTATTCACATTATATTCTTATTTTCTTTTATAGGTATTTTCTCTTTCCTCTTTCTTCATTGGGACTCCTTGGATCCCAAGGCACTCTATTATTTTGAAATTCCCTTTTAAGGAATACTCATTATCCTTAAATGCATCAATATGCATTATTTTACATTATCTTGTTTATTTCTCATTAAAATAGCTCTTTTTGAGGTTTTCTCTTTATTTCTCTTTTATTTTCCTCATTGGTATTCCTTTTATCATTAGGAATCCTTGGAATACGAAATTCCACTAAGGATAACTCAATGATACCTCTTTTCACTTGTTTTCCACCTTTTACCATTGTCTTCAATTTCTTTCTTAATAAAGAAATACTTAATTAATCTTTTCTTTTCTTATTGCTTTTCTTTGCAACTTTGGACTCCTTGGAACCCAAGGAACCCATGTGGCACGAAATACACCTTTGGATTAAGTTCTTTTTCCTTCTAGAGGTTTCCACACCTTTCTTTTCTCAAAAACTCAATTATTCATTTATTAATTGGATTTCCTTGTTATTGGGCCGCCAATAAATCCCACAACACAATCATCAAGGCTATTGTAAATGAAATCCATTTATTCAAAACAAATTATATCTTTATTTGTTCAAATATCTTTTATGTGAGAAATTACATTTCTCACCCAAATGAACCCAAAATTGGGGTTGTAACAGTAGGCTTCACTCCAAGGAGCTGCAATAAAGTTACAGACACGCTGGCTAAGCAACATCAAAAGAAATCCAATGGATACTTCAATTATACCAGACCTCCAGATTGTGTTGATAGTGTTAGAGTGGAAGATAGATGTAATGGTAGTAGTACTACCACATTTCCTCTTTATGCAAAACTGATGCACTGTAATTTTTACCCATATTGGATTGCACAAGGAGGGTGAGATGAATAAATAGCCTCCTGGCTTCCACAAAAAAAAAGGTCATTCTAACCTCAACCTTGTTTGGTCAAACCCAAAAGGTCAAACTTCCAGGGTAGGGTCTAAGATCTGGTATGTTACAACACTCCACCCCTTAAGAGGATTTTGTCCTTGAAATCTATAGATCAAATCATCAACAACTAATTACACTCCACCCCTTAAAAGGTTCAACCTAACAAGTCAAACTAAACAACTTTTTAGAGCTACCCACATCTCTTAGTTCATAAAAGTTTTAGAGATTTATATTTCTCATGTGTCCAACTAAAGTCACCATCTAGGGTTGAGCTTTAGGTCCTCGTGTCTCTAACCTATCAACCCTACATGAGCATCCAAAAGTCATAGGGTAGGTCAACTACACCATTATATCATTCCTAGTCATAAAACTATGGTTAGATTCTACTTAAACTAGAGTTTTTCTTTATTGTGACTTAGTTCAAGAAAACATTGAAAAACCAGAGAAAATTTTTGTATGTATAGTAGTATAATTGAAAATATATTTTTCTTCGAAGAATCATGCAATATGAAACACTGGTGAGTTCAAAATCAAGGCGGAAACCAAGTCAAAATTTCCATAATGAGACTTCCTATTCTTATCCTCAAACCAAACCTCATTGCATAAGAAGATCATCATTGATCAAATCTAGGGTCAACATCTCACTTAGAGGTAACTAACTAAGTCAAGGGTTCTAATGGGGAGATAAAATTGAAATAGTCAGATTCTGATTACCATGGGCTCTGATACCATGTTGAAAAGAAGTGAAAACCACCTCCTTACAAAAAAAAAATTTGAACAATAAAGTCTCCAGTCCAAACACACTCAAAAGGTATGGTGGAGTGGGTGTAAAATTTTCAAATCTTTATAGTGGTAATCAAAAGACCAAAGTATAGTAGTGGAATAAAACATGACTATATTCAATTATAAAACAAGGGAACATCTTAAACTTACAACTTAAGGATCCATGTAGAGGAAATCTAAACCACCTCAAGATTGTCTCCAAGCTTTAACTTCTCAATCTAAGTTTGGGTCCACATATCCGGCCTTCATTGTCCTCCACCTAGGCTTGGAAGCATACCCCAGCAAAAAGAGAAACAAAAGGAGACATCAGCAAAGGCTGGTATGTGCATACTAAAAAGCAAATTAAGCAATTTATAAAGAATCAGGGATATCAAAATAAAAGGCTTCCCATGCTAGAGATAAGGACTACCAAAATTGGGCATAAAATATAAGAATCATCATCAACATAAAAGAAGATACTTGCCATAATCAAAACAACAAAGAAGTGACACATAAGCACATATCAAGATTTAGGCATATAACCCATCAATATTTTTGGGCTCATAACCCATCATAAACATCATCAACCTGCATGCATGTGAGATAAGCATATCCCTAGAACAATATAAATAACAATGGCGACCAACCCCCATAAATCTAAAGCCTGGTAGAGAATGGCACATAACCAAACTCCCAATATATATGAAATTGGGCCAACCCCCATAAAGCTGAAACCCCGGTATGGGGCACATAACCTCCATCCCAAACAATATTAATGCGGGCATATAACCCAAAAACCAATGCAATTACACTACTCTAGCGGTACTGAATCACATAGCATGTTTAATTTAGAGGCAAGTAGAAAAGTATAGTCAGAATATACAATGTTGCCATCACACAATGGACAACTCAAACAAATAAACATCCACATTGAAGTGGGAACATATCATTATATAAGACCAACATGCACCAAGGCACAAGATAAGATATCAAGGAAATATTCAAGTCCATAACAAGCAAGATAGTTCACAAGAACCATGATAACAAGGGATAAGAGCAATGTGTATAGGTTATATTGTCCATAGGACCAAGAGAAAGAAGGAAGTAGACTAATTGCTCAATAAGAATAATCGGGGATGCATACATACCTCAACTTCAGAGACAAACGATCCAAAGTCCAACTAGGTTCAAACCTAGGCTTTCAAAGAACCTATGATACTTATATGGCTAATTAGGGTTAGGTGTACATTAATTATTCAAAACCCTAAAAACCACCTTTTTATTATTATGTGAATTAGGTTTCCAAAACCATGCCATATTTTAGTTTAGGTTTTGAGGAGTCCAAAACATATTGTATTATATTTTTCTGACTTATAAATATTTAGTTATGAATTATACAAGTTAGTATCTTCTTAATTAGATCCCTTAAAATCATCTCTTTAAAACATCAGATTCAAGCAACAAAACCAATATCATTAGAAATCTTGCATTTTTTTGAATCCAACGAATATTTTTCCATAATTTTCTGATGATCCATTAATTAGTTATTAATTTTTATGCATCATCCAATCAGGAAATTACGAGTAAACCAAATCATTTGAAACAAGGAAGAGAGAGGGGCCACCCTGGCTTGGGCTGGCCACTCAGAGCCACCCAAGTTAGTGGACAACCTAACCATCTCAACAATGGCTCGTGCAAAATAGAAAGGAGCGAACCACATAAAAAGATGAAATTACCCTGTAAGAAAGACAAAGCAGAAGAGGAAACCAGAGGGGTAACATAGACAAAGCATTGCAGTCATTGTTCCTCGGCAAACAAGCTCAAAGCCAGCCAACAAAGGCTCGAATCTCATGATCAAAACTTGATCATTGCAGATGATTTTGAGAAAACAACCACCCAGACAAGTTCACTAGATCAAAACAAAATGATCGACCCCGGTCAAGGCCTAGAAGGCGGACGAAGAAGGGGAAAGGCAGTTCTCTGCCATGACCAGCAGAGCTCGAAAACACAGAAGAAAAATAGAGAAGTTGATGGCAACATGAAGTGAGGGAAATGAAGAAAACACTCACTCATAGGTACTCAAACCAAAATGAGGCCAAACATGCGAGGAGGGCGAGCAGAGACCTCGCTGAAAGCAACCAAAATAGTGACTCGAATGCTGCTTGTCGACCGGGAGGTAGGGCGAACCACAGACCAAAGTGCAAAAAGGGAAAGGCAGAGGAAGGTCCAGGGATGCTCACTAGAGAACTAATTGAATTGAAAGTGGCAGAGATGGTTGGGGAATAGCACGGTCGCCGGAGGAGAAACCAAGTAGGTCTGACTACACCCTACGCTTCCTGGTCCAATTGAGGCCATAAGAGAAGAGGAAAAAGGTCAAGGATCCATACTGGATAGTTACTCACGAAGGAGGAAGGGTGAATAGCCATCTGTGAAAAATGACAGGGAGAGGGGAATTGGGGGTTACTTATTTATAGGGTTTTAGGGGTCAAATTAAGGATCAATGGGATTGGAATTGAGAAAGAAATCATTTGGGAAAGACATTAGAAACTTTTGTCGAGAAACGAGAGAGAACAGAAATGGGAAACTTTGCACTATTGTCCATCATTGGACTGATTCCTACCCAAGGTACGAGACAACCCACAGCCATCAAATTGCGCATATGACGGTCAGAAATCACCAAATGAAGACAAAGAGCGCGTGAAAGAGACTTAGGTGAGAAAACAGGAAAATAAATCGAATTAAACAAAGTGAAATCCAATAATGCATGTATTTTCTCTTTCCTCGTTTAGGGGTTCTAGAAATATCCAAATTAAACCAAATTTTGCACATTAGCTAAGTTAAACATGTAGATTCTGAATCTCCAATTAGATTTTAGTTTTGGCAACTTTAAATGTACTATTTAACATACTCTTTGTTTCTCTTTCTTGATGCATTAATGACACATGGATTATCCAAATTAGGTGAAACTCCCACCACAAGTTAAATTAAGTGTGTTGAATAAAAATTTAGCATTATTTCCAAATTTTTATGTCATGAATTATATTTATTTATTAATTACACCTTTTAGGCAATTTCTCAATCCTATCTTACCATATTATTTCAAGGTGGTCCAAATTAAATGAAAATTGACATGTAAACTTATTTTGATGTGTAGATTATGAATTTGAAGTCTTTTCTTTATTTTGAGGCTTTCTTACATGGGTTTTTTCATCTGGCCCATTAGATCATTAATTAATTCAATTAAGTTATTTATCATCTTATTATTACAAAATGAGTTATATGACATATTAGATTACATTATTCATGTATTAGATTATTAAGGTCATTCTAACCTCAACCTTGTTTGGCCAAACCCAGAAGGTCAAACTTCCAGGGTAGGGTCTAAGATCCGGTATGTTACACTTGGAGTTCTTACAATCCTATTTAGAGTACCTCTACATTGCATGGATGTTGGTTGTTGGTTTAAACACGAATTTACATATATTTAAGGTAGCATCCACATAGAACGGGATTATCAATTGTTAGTTATGATGAATATCCACATTCAATTTTGTGAGACATTTTTTATTATTTCTTAACAATACCATTCTTATGGAAACTGTAAATACTACAACATAACTAACAACTTGTTAGGTTTCACCTATACTGTGGTATAAGAATTGAGGAGAGATCAATTAGTTGTTTATTAAACTAAGTTAGTATTTTCACCTAAAGGCGGGAACAATAACTATATATTTCACAACTTATATTTGAAATAAGGAACTTTATGAAGATTTGGGTTAACAATTTATTTGAATTGGTTTCAATATCTTGGTTTTGATCATAATAGTATGAATTGATATTATTTTAATTACATAATACATATTATATGTATTTAGTAGAACTATATATGGGCATCACCCAATAAATATAAACATCCATATTCCAAACACTATATTACTTTTCTACATGTGATTAATATACCATTATTTTACATCGCGTATGTTTGCAAAACAAATAAAGTATAGAGGTGGAATACAAATTATATAGCTATTACATTTTTTAACACAAAAGCATTCAAATACCACATGGGTTAATACATAAAGAAAGACTATATAACACAAAATCAACCACGTAAGACGTAGTGGGCAAGTAGGCAACCTAGGAAACACCATTTTATCTCCAAAATGAAAATGTCTCTTTTGGACGTCCAAGGGACAAATGGACAACTATTCCAAAGTTCCTTCCGCCCACAGGTTGTGAACAAAACTCTACAAAATAAGAGACAAATAAAGTTTAGAAAAAATTGGTATGTGCATATAAATCATTTAATGAACAACATTTGGAATCTAATAAATGACTTCAAAAAAAATAGAGATAGTAACCACCACATAAGTGATCCAAGTGAATAGGACCTGAAAGTGCATCATTAAACTAAAAGAAATCAAGGCTCTAATGTATAATATTGTAAAGAGGGTATCACAAAATGAAAATACTTTTCAAAGAAATACTTTCCATGTCACAACTACAAGTAATGTTGTGAATGAATAATCAATATAATCTAGGTCAACAACCCATAATAATAGTTGGCAAATGATAACTATAGTTCTAATTAAATACAATAATAGGTGCAAGATAGACACGTCAACGTAAACCTGATATACTATGGAATATCACCAAAATACTTACAATGTTGAAGACAACAACTTGAAAATTATACATACACATTGGGAATGTAGCTAGAGCATGGGGTATCAAATTTATATTTTTAAATAATAATTAAATCCCTATCACAACTTCACCAAATATCTCCACAACATAGACGAAACTTCAAGTTCAACCAAAATAACGAACAACTAGGGGTTCCATCAAAAAATTTGAATTAATTACACACCTTTTATTGAAATTTAGAATAATTTACAATCAAAATTTGAATTTATCTTGTATAAAATTTAGAACAAATAGATTTATGATCAAGTCCAATAGACATTACTCAATTAGGCCAACTAGAGAGGAAAAGAGATTTCAAAGTACTAATGTCTCAATTTGGTGTGAAAGAGAGCAAATTAAATCATTCCTAATATTAGTACAAATAGAAATCCACATATTTGAAGTCCACCTTTATTGACTAATCAAAATTAATGGACATATTGAACCTAGATTAATTCAAGTATATCATTTTAATATGAAATTATCATTGATATATGCTATATTGGATTACAATGATCCATGTGAGTCACATGCTTCTATTTTATTTTTGACCCTTATTATTTTATTTTTTGACTTATATGTATTACTTATTAGTTTTCTAATATGCACGTGTATGTGGGTTTATAATCCAACATCCTGGTAGAAAGTATTAACTATTCCTACATTATACATCGGCGCATGATGGGTAACATTGCAACAATCGATGCCTCTAAAAAAAATGTGATACATTATAAGGATAGACCAAAAAGGATAATTCACCTATGGTACTGTTGATGGTTGCTGCATGAATCAAGGTTGAAAGGGAAACTAGATCCTCCATTATTGATCATAGATCACAAGTTTTAACATCAAGTATGCATGGAAAATATTGACCAAAACTAAGTAAGATTTTTTATGATAAAAAATCTATAATGCAGCATCCTAATGTGTTTGAAGGAGTCTTATAGAGATGTTATCAAACAATCATTTAGAATAGTGGATGGGAAGACCACAATTGGTTGAGGTAGAGGTATTAGTTAAAAAGGGCATACCACATTTTAGGCTGAAAAGGTAGTTTTGTTTTCTTAGGTGAAGCTTACTAATATTTTCTAGATCTTCTTACAAACTTGCAAATTTCATAGGTGGTATCACAAACCACTAGTAAGTGATTCCATGATTTGAAGATGGGAGGCCACGATGAAGGGTAATTGAGGTTGTACCAAGTTTCTAGAATGATTCCTCATTTTGAGGAGTCGTGGGGTTTGTTTGAAGCTAGATAATGGATAATAGGGAGGTACAGGTTCATCTTGATTAAAAAGTCAATGAAACTATAACAAGTCAAAGATCCAGATTATTGGGAGGACATTCCTATGAAAATGGTGTAATAATCTTGAGGTATAATTTAATGAGGAGGGAGATTGATGTAGGAAGGAGATTTTGGTAACAATGTTATAAAATGGGAAGGTGGTCTACTAAGAGAGGTAATTGGGAGGTGTAGGGTCACTGATCACCTTCTAATGCATGTATAAAATAAAAATGTAATGAACCCAATACTTGAATATCATACTTTAAGTATAGCCTAAAAACATGGGATTCCCACAAAAATACATAGTGACAAAGTATCGTGATGGGGTCGAACATAGGAAAGTGGGAAGGTTTAGTGGCCTAATATGTGGTTCTTACTTAGCTAAGAAAAATGAATGGGTAGATGTATGAATTCAACCAAACCAAGGAAATATAACAAAACAAAGTAAAATAAAGAAAACATATTTCATAAAATCCTTCTAAATGAGAGAAGGAGTTCCATGTAACTGTGAATTAGGTGGTATGTGCACCTCGTTCGCATATTTAGACAACACTCGAACACCCTAGTTAGAAACTAAAATCCAAACCTAACATGTACCTTTGTATACTCCTATGGGATCATCCCACTCACTCTCATGTCATGTTACTAAAACCCCATCAATAGTCTAATACTTCTCTTGAGTATTGTGAACAAACACCCCTAAATATCCCATATTACCTCTCAGGTCCAAAATAGTAAAGTGCATTAGGAATGACAAAATATCTAACAACATCAAAACCACAACAACCCAACCCTATTTGGATCAACTTTGGTCAATTTTGTAGTACTAGGGAATACTTCTCTACCCTTGTATTCTGGGAAAATATTTACTTGTTACTTATCCTGTCGGAGTTTGGTCCAAACTACCTTCTCCTAATATTCTTACCACTTATCATTTGAGGTTAATAAAAAATTGAAGTTCATGCAAAAAAGAGATTAGCAAATCAAATAATCATAAATAGAATAGAAGGTAAAATAGTAGCATTCAAGATTAGTGCATTAACTACTTGCATCATGTCAAAGTAAATAAACATGGAAAAAATGGGAAATATAGCCAACAAAGAGCTCAACTAGACATAGACAAGATAGTCAGCACTGAAGAAATAGAAAAGATGTTATTTATAGTAGTAGGAAGAGACTAGTAGTGTTCCATTGCTTGCAAAACATATTCACTACATATATTATTAGTGGATTTTATCCTTCAAACAAATATCAATTCACTCATAAACAAGCAAATAAATTTTAGTATGAAATGGTATCGGTCCCATGGAATGAAAATTTTAAGAGTTAATTTAAACTGATTCAGATAACAATGTTTAAAATCTAAATTTGAAGAGAGTGATTAAACTAAAACAAGAAAGTAAACTTGTAGAAGTAAACTTAATTCTCAAGATAAAAACTAAACAAGAAAGTAAAATTTTCAAAGGTGAAAATCCAGTTATGAAAGGACTAAAACTAAACAAGAAAGTAAGAAAAAGTGAACCAATTAATCAAACATTAATTTAAGGTAATGAGAATAGTTGAAGACTTGGTTTCACCACCACAATCCTTTATAGTTATCTTTGCTAATTTTAGTTCCTTTTCTAATAAATTTTAGATTATGATCATGTAGACCTATTCCTTTTGGATACATCTCATGAATCAAGCAACTTGCAAACCCATTCTCTCAATGTTATGCAAGTCATTGTTTAATCATCTGAAAAGTTTTCATATGAGGTATCATTAGGAAATTTGTGAGCCTCATTCAATGTTCTAGTCCATAAGTTTGGGGTCTCATTGTCATGTATAATAATAGTCAGAAAGAACAAATGATTAGTTCATAATTCATGTTTTTAAATGAATGAATATACATCTTTTATTTATTTAGTGGAAAAACTTTTCTAAGATAAGTTACGGGATCATGCGGCTACTATGTATGTCCCAACAAAAGGATATCTACTCAATATCACTCATAGAAGTAAGAACAAGTATAGGAAGAAGATAAATCATGTTAATTATAAGTTAAATTTAAATAATAAGGGGTTTCTTACTTGCAACATATAGTTTTGTTATCTTCCAATATGCTATTACTCACCCCATTATTTGATAATAATTATCATACCTACTCAAAATGGTTGATTGTTATAAATGTTTAACTAAACATTTCCATATCTTAAGTAGAGGTATGGACTTTAGTCCTTGATCCATTCTCCCAGACAGGGTTCTAAGATGATGGAGGGTTGCTAGAACATGAGATGTCTTTATTTTTCACTCCCCCCTTCTTTTATAGAAGAGACAACACCCTAGAAACCCTAACAAGGGGGCTAGCAGTGGCTGGATTTCTCTAGAATTGGCACGATAGTCAATCAACTAGTTGACCATTCAGTTGACTAGATTAAATTTCATGTGACTTCTAAGCAGGAAGGTTTGGTTGGCTGAATTGAAACTTCATCTTTAAGGAAAATTAATCAACCAGTTCCTGAGTGAATCGACCAAATAAATCATGAAAATGTGCATGCCTTCTTTGATGGGCTTGAATCGATCGATTGAATGGCCAGTCGACTAGTTGGCATTTGTGACTCCTTCCAATTCAACTAATGAGTCGGCCAACTAAAGGGGTGACTTGACCGACTAGACACCTGGGAGGCTAAAACAATCTTTGATTCTTTGGGTAATGATGTGCATTCTTAGATTGGGGTTGAAGAATTGAGAAGGAGCATAAAACCTACAAAAATGATAACAAATTGTAAAAATCTAACTAAAGAGGCTAAATCAAGGAAATTGCAATTCTTAAAATGAGAAAAAGGAATAAAATGTCCTAAATATTTGAATTCTAAAGATGTGATAAAAAGAGATGAATATGAATTCATCAACATACCCCAAACTTTATTGTTTCTCATCCTCAAGGAACACAAAATTATAAAATTTTACCACTCAATACAACCATCTTGTCTTCCCTACTTGCATATCACTACTTTTTCCTCACCGCCTTTCATGAAAAAGTGACCCTAATTTGTTGAGACCACAAAATAGAAATTTTTTCACATCATCCACTCAAAGTTTCATCATTACTTGATTCCATTCCATGACTTTCAAAGAAATGGATGTTATATCCCTTTTGTCATTAGTACGCCCGCATATCCTTGTAAGGGTTTTCACAAAACTAGGGTTTGATTATTCTTTTGATGAATCAGGGGTATGGAGATTCCCCTAGGTAGAAGAAGGGAGTGAAGGGTGGTATGGAGAAAGGATATGTCTCCACTATTTGACTCAAGATCTTTTATTTATTTGTTTGCAATTACATTGATTGAATGTTTTGGTGTGCACTTTGGCATCTTTTCTTGATGGTACACCCCTATTTAATTTATGAGGGTATGGAAGAAGCAATAGATAGAGGAGGGGTGTGCCTCCCCGAACTTGTGGTTTAGAACAATTTCTCTTTTAATTTCCTTTTTGGTGGGAGGGAGAGGTAAGAGGGTGGCAGAAGAATTGTAGAAGAGACTAATCGTGTTCATTTCTCAATTTTTTAAAATTTTAATGCTTTGAAAGTAATATAACATCAGTCCAAACCATTGTATAATGAGAAAAAAAATTAGAAACTTGACAAGATAATTCCACAATTTTGATGCCAACTTTTTTTAGGAATAGTGCTAATTAAGGTCCTGTGTGACATTTAAATTCTTAACAAAGGTGATCATATGAAAATAATGCAAGATATTCACTTCAAACAAGGGGATATATGGAATAGATGCATACAATATTATTGTCTGAAAAGTGAAAGGCCATACCACATACAAGATAAATTAAAGAAAAATCAAACTAAAGACTACAAGCAAGCAAAGTTGAAATGATGGATATTTATAGAAAAGGGAAGATGGAGGGGTAGAATTGGTAAATACCACCCACCTTCACCCCAAACAAAGAAAGTTCCTCATCTCAAGCAAATCCTAATTCTAAGATGGACGGAAGAAGATCATTGTAGTGGTGGAGATTGAAGTGGAGAAGGAGTTGGTGAAGAACTGGTCTCATGGTAATTGCATCCCCAATATAGGGAGTTGGGGTCAGGATAAGCCTAATGTCTCGATGGAGTGTAGACGCCACTTCTAATGTGCCAAATATCCTAAAAGAAATGCATGAGATATATATGATTGAGTTGGCGGCCCTAGGACTACTGGTCGTGCTCCATGCGCACCTGAGACTGCTCTATGTGGTCCAACTAATGTTGGATCTCATAGACACCATAAGATCCCTTGGGACCCTCATCCTCATTGTTGCAATGGGGGGTTCAGATAGGCGTTGGTGAGGGAGGTCCATTCTCATCATTGTTAGCCTTCAAGAAGACACTCTAATGATGGAATATAGGCTCACATGCAACTTCATCGAGGAGAGGATTGTTGTGGAGAAAAAGATGTGTCTGGGCTGGAATGTTATGGAGATATTATAATAAGGTCACTACAATAAACTTGGCATGGAGGGATAGTGTGATATAGGTAGTAGTGTTATGAAAGACCAGGGAATAGGTACCTACGTGGACATTAGGGAAGATAAAATGATTGACCCACATGCATGGGCTAATAATCAGGTGTTGAGTCCCCATAGGTAAGATGGTCTAAAAAGGGATATGGATGTATCCCAAGAACATGTAATGGTGATAACTATGTGGTCCAGGGTAAAGGCAGAACTATTTCTATGACTAGTATGGGGTCGAATGTGATCGATGATATCACTCCCCTAGTTGATGTGATCCCCATTGAGCAGCCACCATAAGGTGTAGAGACCCATGTTGGTCATGGTGCCCTGTGTTTTGATCCTACTGTAGATGGTTCGGGAAAGGATCCAATGAAGATAGAGGGTTGCATTGTGTATATTGGAGGACTTCAGTCCCAAAGTAAGAGATGTATGCATCCCAATGAATTTTTCCTAGAATTTTCAAACCTTGTACTGGCTATTATAAGAGGCATGGTTGCCTCCATGCAGTTCATGAACCAAGAGTCATCCTAGACATTAAGAATAAGAGAGGTGATCTGGCCAGTGGTAATATGGGCATTCCCCCTAAATAACCAGATCATACTATCAGAGCCTTCTTGTGCAAGGTGTAGGGAAATTGGGTGACATTGATTGCAGAAAAAACAAAAAACTTCTATTCACATTCCCCATAACTAACGGATCACGTCAATAAGTATGAATTGATAAGGAGGTTTGCAAGGCATATACCAGGTCTTGGAGCAAGTCCAGCAACAATCCTTATTGAATTGTGCTTCTTCTTCAAGCACAACAACCCTTATTAAACTGTGCTTCTTCTTTATGAGGCATCATGGACATTAAGAATAAGTGAGGTGATTTGGCTAGCAGTGATATGGGCATTCGCCTTAAATATATAGATCATTCTATTGGTGCCTTCTTGTGCAAGGTGCAGGGAAATAGGGTGACAAAGATTACAACAAAAACAAAAAATTTCTATCCACATTCCCCATAACCAATAGATCATGTCAATAAATATGAATTGAGAACGAGGTTTGCGAGGCATATGCCTGGTCTTGGAGCAAGTCCAGCAACAATCCTTATTGAATTGTTCTTCTTCTTCAAGTAGAACACAAAATGTCATTATCGATGACTCCTGGTGTAGCACCATGGATGACGGTTGATGGCATTATCCTAGTGTAGTGGAAACAACCTCCACACCTCTATGTCATCCACATAGACCATCGTGTACTCATGTCTTTCTTCTATAACTAACGGGAAGGAGTTGTCCCTCCTGTTGTCAATGTGCTAGCGTCAAATTTTCTCTTATTTGGCTACCTCTCCCTTTTACAGGTAAGATTCCTATGGATCTCACATTACCACAACGTCGATATTAGGATACTTTTCGAGAGAGCCTTGACCCCCCCTATAGTATTGGATGGGTTAGGGTTTCCACAAACCCGATGACATGAGGAGTCAAATTTCATGAATTTTTGGCTCCTATGAATAACCAGTCGCTCGTCTTGCACTCCAGTCCCTGTATTAGCTATTCTTCATATTCACAAACATATTGGGTTTCAATGTGACAATTAATGCATGAAATGACGTCGGCATCAACACTTAATCTAGTCCTATTGATCGTCCATTCAATCAACTAGCATTCCCAGTCAGTTGACTGGAACCTCCAAATAACAAGTTGATAGCCAATATTATTTAAGTTGTTCACCTAAACACTTTACTAATCCTGTTAAACCTTATTCATGAGTGAACTCTTATTCCAGGTGCATCCTACATGTGTGACTATATAGGCCCCAAATTACATTGATAGTGAATGTCCATAACTAGCTTATGACATCACAGACAATGAGTGATATCTAGCAACACATCATTGCTACCCAAGTAACTGGAAAGTTGGAGAATAACTTCAACGTACAATCCATGATTAATATTATTGTGATTGTATAGTTCCTTTGTCTCTGATATCCAGATTGAATTCAATTCATGGAATCATCCTCCTCTTAATATTCAATTCATGTTCCTTACACTAGAGCAAATTGTATGAGATGCATTTGAGGTCACATATCACATATTGAGTCACATGTGTATGGCCATATGTTTCCTTGTCTCACTTATCAAGTGCCCAGGATATGAAATCATGTAGGAGGTACATTTTTCTATAACAACTACCTATGTGTTTGAGTTGATAGCCTATATCAAGACTAATGAGACTCTATCATCAATCAATAACGTTTTAGTCTTATGTATTGTTGTTTTTTATTTTTCTTCAACAGTGACATCCGAACAAGAATGCATATACTCATATCAAACTTATGATCGCATTCTTTAGGTCCTCAAACTAAATACATATGTCATCGAGTCAAATCATTCCTTAGACATCTACTATGTTTGTGCCATCATATCATGATTGAGACAAACACGATAGATGAAATACCTTTATTTTTATCAACCAAGTATGTGATGACCCATTAAAATCACCATCTGATTGGCTCTCTGGAGATAAATAACAATAGACTCCCACTTGAACTTAAAGCCAATCAACTACAAATCTTATTCCAAGCGATCTTAACATGTCCATCATGTTTCTACTATGCAGGTGCTTTTGTAGTAGGTTAGCAACTTATGCTTCTAGTCAGTACGTTTGAAGTCTTCACATATCCTCATTGTAAAATCTCTCATATGAAATGGAAATGTTGTATTACGCTAACTGAGTTTATGTGCTCATTGTTGTCACAATATTTCTACAATGTCATCAATGGTTGGAACCTCCCATAATTCATCAAAATGAACTTCTTGATCCATACAATACCCTTTGTTGGTTTAAAATAACAAATTCAACTTATGTAGTAGAATTAGTAACTATCTCTTACCCGAAACTTCTTCATCTTACAATTATGTATTAAGGTTAAAAAAAAATTTGGATTGTGATTGTTGATTTTCTTTGGCAACTTTTAATCTTGCATTGGTGTAAATTTTTACACCCAACTCCTCCTTATTACCATAAACTATGGACTGATCCTTAGCACTCCTAAAGTACTTAAGAATGTTCTTTTATGAAAGTCTAGTGACCTTCGCTGGGATTTGATTGATATCTTCCCATCATGTCTAATACATACGAGACAATAGGATGAGTACATAACATTGCATACATGATAAGTCCAATTGTGAATGCATATGAAATCTTACTCATGCTTTCACATTCTTCACAAGAATTGTGATATTGGACTCATTAGAGAATAATTCCATGGAACATGGACAAATTTTCTCTCTTTCAATCCTACATATTGAACCCCTTCAACATCTTTCCAATGTATGTGCTCTTACATAGGTCAAGAAGAATTCTAGATCTATCTTTACAGATCTTAATTCCTAAGACACATGATGCTTTGCCTAAATCCTTTATAGAGAAGGTACTTTCCATCCAAGTTCTAACATTTGTAGGATAAGGATATCATTCCCCATCAATATGTGGAATGCAAATGTGCTCCCATTAACCATTTGTAAACACATGTTTCATCTTCATTTTGACTGGTCAAACTCTTTGACTATCTTGTCAAATCAAAGATTCCATCTTTGAGACACTTACTTCAATCCATGCATTGACCTTTGTAGCATATAGACTTTATTTGCATTAATTAGATTTATAAAACCTCCATGATGTGTCATGGTCACATCCCCATCAATATTCTTATTAAAGAATATAGTTTTAACATCCATCTACCAAATCTCATTGTCATAATAACTTGCTATGGCAAGCATGATCCTAATGGGTTTAACCATGGCAATTGGTGAGAAGATTTCAACACCTTGAACTTGTTTTAAACCATTTGCAAAACCAATCAGCCCTTATAGGTTTTACATTACCATCAATGGCGATCTTCTTCTTGGTGACCCACTTGCACACTATGGGTTATACCCTTCAGATGGATCCACTAATGTCATACCTTGTTGGTGTACACAGAGTCCATCGTAGATCTAATGGACTCAAGCCATTTCTTAGAATTCAGTCCCTTAATAGCTTCTAGGTAGGTTGTTGGTTCATCATTTGTGATCAACTCACTGCTATTTTGAGTCATAAATACATCCTAATCTTTGAAGCTCAAGGAAAATCCTACTAAGTCCACAAGGTCCTTGTGTTACATGAGGAACTTGATATTCCACAACAATTTGTGATTCTTCTTGTTCCTATTGTACCTCTATAGGTTCAATGTTTTCTTGTTGATATGGAATCTCTTTAAGTTCTACTTTCAACTAATTGATTCCTTTCAAAATAAATTCCCTTTTTAGGAATACAACTGTCCTGGTAATAAATACTTTGTTGTCAGATGGAATATAAAAGTAGTATCCTCTGGTTATTGTAGGATATTCAACAAAATAATATTTAACTGAATTGGGACCAAGCTTTTCAAGAAATTATTTTCTTATAAGATTTACATCTTCAAATATTCATAAATGACATGTTGGTCCGCTTCCCAATCCATATATCATATGGGGTCTTTTAAAGCAATTTAGATGGTATGTGGCTTAGTGTAAACATTTTGGCTTACAAAGCACATTCCTTGTAGGAATTTGGAATATTAGCTAGACTTATTGAAGATCATAACATGGTGTGGTTCCTTTATGATACATAAGGTGGAGTTCATTGTGATATAATATTACAGTCTCGTAGATGGTCCAAAACACTTGGTTAAGTGTTCTTCACATCGATTGTATCGATGCATTTTAATACTAGAAACCACCTTTAGCATTTGTTCTGAAAGGTCTTCATACATCAATATGTATGATACCTAATAGTTCACTCACTCTCTCACTATTTCCAATGGAAGGATATTTTGTCATCTTTCCCAACAAATAAGACTCAAATGTCTCTTTTGGTTTGAAACCAAAAGAGTCTAGATGACCATCCTTATGGATTCCAGAAATGCATTCTTTATTTATGTTCCCTCAGTGACAATGATGTAGGTATATATTGCTTGAGTCATCAAGTCATTCAAGATGTATATTATACATATTTGTGTCTAAAACTATCAAGTATAGACTATAAGACATTAAGGAACTTCCATAAAATATCTTATCTTTAAAACATAACATCAATTATTCATAATCCTCTTGTCCAAACAAGATATATATATGATGTTTCTATTAATGGTTGGTACATAGTAGCAATTCACTAATTCTATTACATGGACACTAGACTGAGAAAAAGACATGTTCCAATTCGTAGTGGCAACAACTCTTTCTCCTTGTAGTTCCACCTTATCTAGCTTACTTCTTCATAGATTCTAAAGTGTCTATCTCTATCTCATACTTTTTCTTCCTAATTTCCTCTACATAAATATGACATTTCACTTTCCAGTGTCCAGGCTGGTGGTAGTGATAGTGCTTCCCTTCCTTGTTCACTCCTCTATTTGCTTTAAGTGTAGAAGAGTTGGGTTTCTAGATGTCTTAAGAATTTTTCTTGGCCTTTGCTTTTCCCTTGGACTTCCCTTTGACTTTGTGATCATTGTCAAAAATTTAGGATTGTCTTTCTTTGTTTGTGATTTAATAGTTCTCACATGCCAAGCAATTTTGATAATGATTTATCAAAATTGTTCATGTTGTAGTTCATGACAAATTGGCTATATGATTCTTACAATGATTGTAAAATCACATCTATTAGGGCCTCTCTTTTGATCAACATTAATTCCAACCATTATAGAGAATCCCTAAACCTAAACCCAGATTATGAAGAAAAACAACTAATTCTCAGCAACACAATTATCACAATATATGAAAAACACACATAAATTTTCCTTTTTTTCCATTCTCATAAATCTAATTAACAATGTCATATTATCACAAGAACTTATTCAACTCCATTACAACTAGAATCAAAATCTTATTACTCATATGCAGTTTGGTTTACTTTAGTTACAGGTACATGAAACAACAAACATTGTAAACTACCCATCCCATGAAAGAGATAATACATGGAAATTATGATATATTTAGATTATCCTCCTATTTACATCTTCTTTGTCATGACTTCTCTGATGTATAGAATTATACCTAAAAATATTTGAAACAACTCCATGAGACTCATATTGAGCCCCAATGAGTGGATGCCTCCCACTCAAGCTAGGTACATGCATCAACATCAGATTAAATATAACAAACTCAAAAGAAACTTACAGATATTGAAAGGTCTAAATGATAGTTCTAGCATAAGTCAAACCTAGTTGCTAATGATAATCTAATCAAATAGACAAGGTAATCACTTAAACCATATATAACTTAAAAACATCTTTTAGAGCATGTCTATGAACAAATCAGTGGATACTTGTTGGTTTAGATTAATAATCCTTATACATGAGTAACAAGTCAAGATCTAAGCATTTTGAATAAATACATAACAATAGCATCATCTTTGTGACAACCCTCCATCCAGACTAGAAAAACATCATGTAGTCCTAAAGCTGAAGTACACATAAGACATGTCTACCAAACAATACTATCAAATGACAAGCAATCGAAATCATATTTAGACTGGATATAAATCCCAACATTTACTAGTCAACAAGACATATCAAAATATGAAACAAACAATCTCTATAACAACAGTATTACTTTCTACAACAATAAATATAATCAACAATAGAAAATCATCAATAAGCAGTAAAACGAATGCAAGAAACATTCAAATAATATTCTACACAACTTGTCATCTTTTGTTCATTTTCCCTTAAACTACTTGACTTGTACCTCACCATGTTGAAGTCACCACACCTAATTCTCATGTCAACAACTCACCGTCACTATCTTAGGTTTTATACGGCCACCCTAAGATATAAACAATAGACATTTTCCACCTCAAGGTTGCCTAAAGAAGCTCACATCTTCATCTTGGGTACTCAAGATAGGAACTAGCAAAACAATATATCACATATCACAACATTTCTCATATCATCATATTTCACATATTTCATTTCATCAGAGTCTATTCCTCATGGACATAGACTTTCACCAAAAAGGATTTATTGCTAGAGCCAGTCTAGATGACTCACTCTGAAATCCTTGTGGTCTATCCTTAAAGGTCTCAGTCCACACTATGGAAATCCTTCTCATAATTCATCGATTACTACAAGCATATATGTTTGTTTCCCCAGTGTGGACCTCTAGGGAAACTCACGGTGTACAGAGAACCTAACTAGATGTGTAATCATTTCACTTGTTACTAATCCCTTCTACTCATCTGAAAGAAGATTCAATCATCATTTATCATATGTGAATTTTTTCTCAACTATCTTGGCATATAGAAAATTTAACTTATATTGAGAGAAAATGACTAAAACAATAAGCACAACAATATGTTATTATATGTTATTTGCAATTTTTATGATTCTCAAAATTTCTACATCATATCATAATAATCATTATCAGTGGGCTTTCAGCCCGAGGCATCATCTCATTATCCAACATTTACCCTTATCGGGGTTTCTCAAAAGTAACTAAATCATGTTAGTTCCATCTCAACATATTTCTTATACATTCATTTCTTATCATACTTCTCATTCAATATTCACAAAGACATTACAACTAGAACCAATATAAGAATATGAACATCTTGTGTCATTCATTATACTCAGGACGTGTTCATCATACAACATATATATATTACATTTCAATTCTGTGGATATGAATAAATCTCAAGCATAAACATGCATAGAACACTTAATAATCCTCATATACTATTTACCAATTTTTAACTAGGGTTAATGTCCATCACATGTATAATCATTTGAAATCCATCAAACTAGGCTATCCTTAGAATACAAGTGTCTACCGACAATTACAATTTGAACGTGAACTCTTATGAATCAAAACACATCCTTGAACTTCCTCTTGTAATTGAAATAGACTATACATATGTACATTCCTTATTTATTCATTTTAGAACATAATTTATTATTGTCATATAGCTTATCATATTAGGACTAGGGTTAGGATATTAGATTCAACTATGAGGTTTCTTCATTTTTCCTTCATTTTATAATCATTAATCATAACTTCTTTCATATGATGCTCCCTACAATTCTTAAAATCAATCATTCTAAATTTACTTAATATATAACGTTTCTCTCTCATTGAAATCCTTCATAATGTGATTTTAATATAAATCATGGAATTTAGGTCAACATACATGTAATTAGAATATATAGTCTATATACTTCATCATAGACATTTCATTAATTAATTTTTAACTTGTCATCATTATTCAATCATTCTTGTCCATCCCCTTTCTAGTAATTAGTTGAGTGTGCCTTGTCATTGACCTATTATGGCATTCATGTAATAAAAAAAAGTCATTTTGTCCCTTATAATACTACTCTATTTGGCCTAAATGAATGAGTTAAGTTACATATTCTTACATCATGATCTGTAATCATCCTTCTAGATTCATTTTTATGTAGCTTGGATAAAAAGACCCTAATTCACATGAATGTTTACTCATTATGTCATAAGTCAAACTAAAATATATTCATTAATCTTATATCGTATTAGAAAGACTCACCATATTCAATTGAAGTGTTAATACCTACAATTCAACATTTCATCACATTTACAACATTATATACAAGTTTTATCTTTATCACTCATACTCGTATTAATACTAAACTTTTGGGATTTTCAAGAATTCATTCTTAGTTCAACATATCATAAGAATCATATCGTTTAGTAACCTCATCATAGTGCACATCGGTTGATTAGGGATACCACATACATGGAAATCCAAGTTTCTGTTTCCACATATCTCATTCATCAATCGTAAGTATACATTGATTCATTAGGTCATTTGATTCAATCCCTCGGCACAAACCCTAAACAGGGAATATTACCACCTCATACTAATATTTATGTATATATCATTTTCAATTTTAACAATATTTAACAATACACTTTTAGAATCCACTGTAATATAATTCAAGTATGATTATATACATGTCAGTTCAATTTCCAAGCATACCGGGCATTGGGCTAATTTTTAAGAAATATTCACATGAAACAACATAGGCATGTATCCATTTAATTTTTCCATGGAATTTCAATCAATATATCAGGAACTATGGAAGTTTAATTCAATGAGAAATAATGAAAATCAGTAGGATTTCACTCTGTAATATTTTTCCAAATCAATATCTAATCACATGTAATACAAACAAGGTTTCTGATTATTTTAGTTGGATAGAATTAGACTTTCAACATGAATGTGGAGATTGAGAGGGAAATAAACACTCACCTAAGATTACAAGCACCTTAAAAACATAGGTCAAACTCTGAATTTCTAGAAATACAATCAAACTCTAGCAACTGAATGCATTTCTTCCTCCTCTCAACTTGAAAACCCTAGAAATAGAGATTAGGAGAGAAAGACTCAGAATATGGAATGATTTGATATCATTTTGAATCAAATTAGAGGAGGGATGGAATCTTGACTTGTGAGAAAAGATTCACCATAAAAGACTATGCAAAGAAGCAAAACTTACTTGATTGCATCATTTCTCATATGGTGAAACCATAGGTCAACATATCCACCACTTTCTCCTCTCAAAACCCTATATCTCCTATCTCTATGGAATTTAGTTTCTCTGTAATGGATCAAAAAATATGAGAGCTAATTGTCTGGTAGGTTACTCATATAGATCTATTAAGGTGCTTGCAATTGACCCCACTTTACACTTTCTTTTATTTCAGCAAAATTTTCTATCTTACAAATGTTATTGAAGTCCATATACTTAATAGGCTAAACTACCTCAAAAATTTATAAAAATTTAGGTTGTCCAAAACAATATTCATAGCTTCAATAAAAGTTTCAGATCAATCAGAGTTACAAATAGATAAATACAAATCAAATACAAGAATGTTATATTTTAGTCTGAATATATGGTTGGTTGAGTTTATCCTAGGGAAACTCAAATAATACCCCTCTCTGGATCAGTCTAATATCATCCAAAAATTATGCAAATTTAAAATAATGCCTAAAATGGATTATCCAAAACCCAAATAAAATTTAGAACAATTTCATATACTAATAAAAAGATAAAATTTAAATACCATACTACTATATTTCAGCCTGAATGCGTGGTCGCCCGAGTATGTCCTCGAGAAACTCAGATTGAAAACCAGATCAGAAAATTATCCAAAAAATCTGATATTTTTCACAAACACTAATAATTGAGTTAATAAAAATATATCCAAATTTCAAAAAAATAAGAGTTGTATATAAAATACAAAAATTGTTTTGTGAACCACTATTCTTATCAAATTTGTATTCGTATGCTAGCAAAACCCTAGTTTGGCTGATTAGTGTTGAATTCTCAAACCCTAATTATTCAAAGTAAAAGTATTATTAGAGTATTTGATTAGGTCTAATAAATCATAATCACATCACCATCATTAACTCAATCTTAAACAATAATCAATTCAGTTAAGCATGCAATGATCCAAGTAAACCCAAATTAGATGGTTAATTTAAAAACATGTTGCAACAACATCCGTAGCTACATGTTGGCCTAAGGGAAATCCCTATCTCACTATCTTTTCCACATACCTTATCAACTTGATCACATGGGGTCCAACTGGATCTCTCTCTACGATATTGCACTTGAACAATGCCTTTGAGATATCATATCTTTCTTGTCTTCTGTGATCCTAGAACATGTTCTTGAGTGTGTTACCATCTTCATGACTTTCATGTTTTCATGTTGTCTCTACAACTTAGAGTCCATTGAGCATAGCATAAGGAACATGACATGCATGACATATCAGAGAGATTTTTGTAAGAATCCTTGTTAGCCTTTGATGCAGTGGGAGTAGGAGGTTCATCTGGCTCTGGTGTCACCAGGACATAGAGCTTGTGCACTTGAGTGAGAACAGTTGTCAACATCCTGAACCAGACGTGGAAGTTATTCTTGTTCAGTTTGTCCTTCTCAAAGACCAAACACAAAAAAAATCTATTTTGTGTTTGCCATTTGTTTCTTCAAAATATCCTGAACCAGACGTGGAAGTTATTCTTGTTCAGTTGTCAACATCCTGAACCAGACGTGAAGCATTTTGTCAGAACACTTCTTGATTTAATTTGATTTGATAAGTTTGACAATATTAATAAGGCCTTTAATTAATTATCTCTCCCACTATTTTTTTTGAAATTTATATTCCCCACTATCATCTTAAAAGATTGCCGCAAAAAATCTTCTATTGAGCCAAGATCTAAAATAATCAAGTTATTACCTATCCAATGTTGGCGCACAATGAATTATTAAGATAAGAAACATTTGCTAATTGCATCATATGCAATTCTTTGATAGATGGTGTGCACAACTCCTTGTCATAGTCCATATGTATGCTTCTAGGCACTCAATCTCATTAAGACCACCTACTTAAGCCTGACTCAAAAGCCTACACGATAGAATATGCACCCTTCTTTGATAGACCCATGTATATACCATCACACTTGCACGAGATACACGACACACCACACTTTGGCGCAACCTACACTTAGTTGATCAAGTTTTTCATGTTTGTTTCTTATCGAAATCATCTTAAACTTAATATTTTACTGAGGGATTTTATATATAAATACATATACATATCAAATCACCACACACTTATAATATGTATCATATACATATTATATCCAAAAATAGAAAACATGCAATCACTCTAATGAAATTCATTGGAGATACAAAGAATGTCCACCTAAGTTCATATATCATATGCATACAATGTATTAAAGAAAAAATTGTCTGGAAACAAGTCAAACGATTGATTGGACTCTTCCCGTCAATCAATTCATATGTTTATCGGTCCATTAGCCTCTGTCGATAATTCAAATGGCTCCTAGTTCAAGCAGTTGTCTAGGATCCTCCAATCGATCAATTGGGCCTCCGCTTGATCAAATGGATCCTCTAATCTGCTGCCTCTTTGGTAATACACAACTCAAATTCCCAGTCGCTCAACTTGTTGATGCATGATGTCTTCTCTTTTGCTAAAAAAGAAACTAAAACTATCATATTATTTATTACATTATAAATGGTGAAGCCTCAAGCTACATCCATTAGGATTGTAGGAAGAAAAGTATTAATTTACATTTAGAAAGAAAAAAAAGGCTCGATGTGCAAACTAAATTAAAAGATAGGAATGAAATTATTCAACCAAGCATACACATATGAATGGGTATTGTCCATAACCATGCATACATCCACCATCAAAATAATTTGAAGGCAACGTGTATCGATTGGATATTTATATCATAACATGTATTAAAAGGATCAATAAGACATTCCTTAGTGTATGTGGTATTTAATCGAAGATGCACATTAATCATTTTAAATATTCACATATCATGAAATAAAATAAATGATAGAAAATAGATTATATCAATTTAAACCCAAAACATAGTATATTGACGTGGTTCTGATACCACTGTAGTGAAATAAGATGACAAATATAGAAACAGAAAAAAAATTCTATCCATATTACCCATAACCAACACATTGTGTCAATAAGTATGAATTGGGAAGGAGGGTTGCAAGGCATATACAAGGTTCTAGAGTATGTCCAATGAAAATTCTTACTGAGTTGTGCCTCTTCTTCAAGAAACACATGAAATGTCGTCAGTGGTGGCCTCCTGGTGTAGCGCCATGGACATTGGTTGATGGTATTCTCCTAGAATTGTGGCAATGACCTCCATGCCTCTACGTACTCCACATGGACCACTGGGAACTCGTATCATTTTTCTAGAACAAATGAGGAGTTATCACTTGTGTTGTCAACATAATAGCATCAGTTTTTCTCCCCTTTATCTATCTCTCCCTTTTACATGTAAGATGTCTCTATCTCTCTCATTACCACAATGTTAAGATTAGGAGACTTGTCCAAAGACCCTTGACCACCCCCCACCTTATATATAGGAGTGTATGGGTAGGGTTTCCATAAACCCAGAGACATAAGGAGACAAATTCCATGATTTTTTGGTTGTTGTGAATCACTAGTCAGTCATCTAGACCTCCAGTCAATTGACTCACACTATAGTCGATTGATTCACAATTTTTCCTATTCGCAAACATATTTTCTTTCAAAGAGACAATTAATGCTTGACATGATGTCAGCATCAGCCCTTTATCTAGTCCTACTGATCGTCTAGTCGGTCAACTAGAACCTCCAGTCTGCAAACTGATAGTCAATGTTGTTTGAGTTGATTACCTAAACACTTTAATAATCAAGTCAAACCTTATTCATGAGAAAACTCATATTTTAGGTGCATGCTATGCGTGTAACCCTATAGGTCACAAATTACGTTGGCAGTGAATGTCCACAGCTAGACTATGACATCACAAACAATGAGCAATATCTAGGAGAACATAATTGCTACCCAAGTAAATTGAAAGTTGGAGAACAACTTCAACATACAATTTGTGATTAGTGTTATCATGATCGTATGTTTCCTTTATCTCTAATATCCATATTGAACTTGAGGCATGGAATCAACATCCTCTTAGTATTCAATCCATATTCCATGAACAAGGGAAAATTGTATGAGATGCATATGAGGTCACATCAAATATTGAGTAACATGAGTATAGCCATACATTTATCAGTCTATTTTATCAAGTATCTAGGGTATCAACTCATGTAGGAGGGAAAAATCCCATCTACATCATTCACAGTCAATCCCCATATGTCACAATGTACCTGAGCACCACTTTTATGGCAACCCTTATTCAAGATCATCTTGTATGGTGTCAAAGTTCATGTGATAAGTGTAGTGACTTTAGGTCTAAGAACAACTATCACCACTATCACTTTGAGAGCTAATTGTGACTACCATTTCATGGTATTCATGTATCACTCTCAAAGTGGGTCTTTCTGGTACACTATTCTATAACAAGTACCTATGTGTTTGAGTTGATATCCAATATCATGACTAATGAGACTCTTGTCATAAGTCATTACACATTCTAGTCTTATGTATTATTTTTGTCTATTTTGTTTCCACATTAATATCCAACTAGGGACATAACAAGAATGTACATACTCTTATCATACATATGATCTCATTCTTTAGGTCCTTAACCTAAAGACATGTGTCATCGAGTAACATCATCATTTATACATCTACTATGTATATATCATCATATCATGACTGATACAAACATAATAGATGGAATTACCTTTATTATTATTAAATCAAGTATATGATGACCCATTACAATCATCATATGATTGGCTCTCTGGGCATAAATACCAGCATAAGGTAGTGTCTCATGAAATTTGTTAAGAACTCCAAGGTCATATTTATGTAGACAGAGAGTATCAGTTAGGAAAAGTGTGAGATATGATTCCATTGCAAGATGGTATTAAAGCAATTGTGGATGCCTAAGGTAGAAAGGGTGGTTCCACATGCCCATCAAGGAAGCATAAGGCCAATTAACTCATATCTTCGTATCAATGTAGATGATTTTTGTGAATGAACTGAACGTATTAGCCCAATAGATGGGAAATATGTGGTCAAGAAAATGATTTTGGTGTGGGACTATGGAGTGAGACTCTACCAGCATCAAAGTGGTCAATGAAGTCATTGATATTGTTGAGGTCAGCCACCATCTCATCGAGGATATTAGGGAACGACTCACCAGTGGGCTCCTCAATATGGATCCCTCCCCCAAGGCATGGTGGTGATGAGGGTTATAGGGGTTGGGTTCCCATACACTTGTTTGTCCTTGTGGAGGCAGATGAAGAAACTAAAGTCTGAATGCTCTTGTGATGTCTTATTGCCGCTACAGAGAACCAATCACTTGATTAGAGGAGCGAGTCGATCAACTCGTGAGGCACACTACCACTATTGTGGAACACTTGTCAGCCGACTGGTGTTTGGGTCATTGGACTCATCTAGGAAGGGAGGATGTCATGAAGTTAACCAACCAACTAGTTGGCCAAGTCCATGTGATTGATCTTCCCCCTGGGCAAAGGTCATGAATAGGGTGGCAAGACAACACAATATGGACCAACTACTAGAATCATGGTGTGTAGGTAGGTGGAGTTGTGCTACTAGATTGTTTCTCGCTACTAGAGTGGTGGATCCGGAGGTGAGAAGCAACTAGGCGGTGAGTGGGGCTTCTACGAGGCGGTAAAGTGGCTACTGTCATGTCTTGTTGGTATTGAGATGGATGGTTGGGATGGCTGAGAAGTGCTACTATGGCAACGTGCAGCAAACGACTATTTCCACTGGGGGGTGGTGACTAGGGTAGGAAGGGTGAGTCGACCTCCCCAAGTGGTCATATTATATAGGGGAAATGAACTTCATCATTCGATTGAATGGTGCACCCAATCGATAGAATCTGTGGACATGGGGGAAATGAAGCATTTCAAATCTCATTCCCATCTGTCGAGCCTAGTCGATCAGTTGGGTGACCAACCGATGGATTCATTTTTTGATTCACATGCAATACCAAAGGAGATAATATAACTAATGATAAGGGATCAAACAAATGATAAATCTAAAAAGGTAAAAGCGGAAATAAAGAAAAAGGTTGGGTTGCCTCCTAACAATCGCCCTGTATGACAGCGAAGGCCCTTCACCTATAATCAAGTTGTGAGTGGTGTAGGCTTGAAGAGGAGCAAGGTATGAGGTTCCCTTATCTTTAGATCTATTGTGGGAGGGTAACATCTTACTCCTTATGCCAAAAATTCATGGGCAATCAGATAGCACTTGAGCCTATGTCCATTCATTATGAAGTCACTTGTGAATTATTCCTATAGGATGGATGCTTTATCTGGATCAACATGCTTCATGGGACATGGCCCATACCAATTGGATTTCAGTTTCTAGGGAGCAATGTCAATATGGAGTTGTATACTAAGATTTGGTTAGCCACTTAAATGTCTTTCTTTCTCGAATGTCCATCATGCCACATTTTTATGGTCTTTGTAGATCCTAGCATTCACTGGCTCCTGAATTTGGAGGGAGCACTGCTCACAAGCTATAGAGAAGTCAAAGTTAAGAGTTGAAATAGCCCAACAAATGTAATTTCATGGACATTTTTTTAGAACTCATGTGAACATTGGTTGGGCCTGGTTGACATTGTACTAAGATGTCCCAAGCTTTGACCTATCTACTGTATAGACCATCTATGCATCGATTAAATAGATAGAGGTCATCCCGATAAATGTTTTTGACATCATGATTTTTTTCCTTTGAGTGTACTTCACATTCAGGGTGTAGGACACTAGCCTCTAAATAATCCACATTGTCGACAAACTATATGAAATAAGATTTTGATGAGCAATTGGTCATTGGGAAATGAATCTTCAATGGAGATCCCATCATCTTCTTGGGGAATAAGGTGACTGAGATAGTCGGAAACAAAATTTTATGTTACTCTATTATCAAAGATCTCCAGGACAAATTCTTGGAGTAGTAGTACCATTGAATAAGTATGGGCTTCACATCCTTCTTAGTCATCAGGTAACAAATAGTAGTGTGATCTATGAAAACAATCACATTAGATCCCACCAAGTATGAACATAACTTGTCAATGGCATAAACATTTTCCAACACCTACTTCTCAGTTTTAGTGTAGTTTTTTTTGCACCATTGAGGGTCTTTGAGGCATAGTAGATAACATGATGTTTATTTTTGATCCTTTGTCTAAGAATAGGTCCATTGACATAATTACTTGTGTCACACAGAATCTCAAAGGTAAGTGACCAATCTATTGCATGGATGATAGGAGTGGAAATGAGAGCCATTTTCGAGATATTGAAACTAGATAAATAAGCTTGACCAAAATTGAAGGATGTATCTTTTAAATGTCCCATATAGGTGGATTGGATCTCATGACCTCAAGTACAACATCAAACATGTTAACCATTACACCAAGGCAACATCTTTTAGTAGGAGGTTGGTGAGGGGTTTGGCAATTTTAGAGAAATCACAAATAAATCCTTAATAGAAGCATGTGTGCCAAAGGAAGGCATGAATGTTGCTTCTATAGGTAGGGGGAGGAAGCTTTGTGATGACTTTGATTTTTGCATGATCAACTTCAAATCGCCTACTACTCCCTCTATGGCCAAGGACAATGCCTTTATTCACCATAAAGTGGCACTTCTCCCAATTCAAAACCAAGTGTGACTCTTCATACTTTTTCAATACCAAAGATATCCATATTGGTTTCTATCAAGTCAAAAAAAATCACTGTCATGCACCACTGAAAGGTGACGGGTGCGTTGTAGATGCCAAACATCATCCTTATGAAAGCATAGGTTCCTAAGGGGCAGATGAAGGTGGTTTTTTCTTTGTCATGGGAATGGATGGGGATTTTCTAGAATCTCAAGTATCCATCCAATTAACATAAATAGTCTTGGTGAGGAAGGTGCTCCAACACAAAATCTAGGAAGGGGAGAGGGAATTAGTCCTTTTGAGCGACCTAGTTCAACTAGCGGTAGCCAATGCACATCCTCCACCGGGTAATAATGTGTGTGGGAATGAGTTCATTTTTATCATGGTAGTGCCTCATTTCTTTGACACAACTTGGCGGGACTCGCCCATGGGGAATTGGAAATAATATATGTAATTCCTATGATATTAAGCTTGATGGCCTCAAGATGGACAACCTCTTTCATGTTGGGATCCTACTTGCATTGAGGATCTCTTAAGGGCTTGAATTCTTCCACCATAGGGCATTTATTCATACAAATGGTTTGACTAACCCCTGTTAGGTCAACCTCTTATATCCCAACATGGCCTTTTGTTTCCTTAACTTGGTCATGAGACTATCTTATTGCTCAAATGTAAGGTCAAATTTTTTATGACAAGACTGTTGGCAAGATATGCCCGTGGAGCCAATCTTGTAATGATTGACATGGCATATACCATAAAGGATTTGATTAATACTTATAAAGGAAAACTTAAAATTCATTCTATTTCACTCAGTTATGAGATAATGAGGAAATATTATGAATGTCTAAAGAAGAATAATACTCAATGATGTATGTCTTCAAGTATTAGCCTCAGGGAAATGAGATCATATGGATATTAAGAGTACATATACTTATTCTCAATATGTCCCTTATCAGTTGTTATTATGGAAGGTTTATAGACAACAAATACATGTAAGATCAAAGTGTCGGTTAGTTGATGATAGAATCTCATTATCCATGATATGGCTGTATCAACTAAGCACATGATAAATGTTATAGAATAGTGTATTAGACAAACCCACCTTGATAGTGACACATGGAAACCATCATTGGTGGTCATAGTCATCTCTCATAGAGGTGGTGATTGTGATTCTTAAACCTAAAATCACTACACTCATCATATGTAGTTGGGTACACTTTGATAGCATCAAATGCTTTGACATCATATCTCACAGTGAAGGTGATAATTGGGTGAGTTTGACACATGGGGATAGACTCTGAGTGATATATATGGGAATTGTCCCTCCTACTGGATATTGATATCATTACCACTTGATAAACGAGATTAAGAAATTCATGTGCATGTACAAGTGAATCAATATATGATATTGAGGTCACATCATCTCAAACAATCTTGTCTTGGTTCAAGGAACATAGATTGAACATTGAAAGGATGATGATTCCATGCCTTGATTTCATCTTGGATATCAGAGATAAAGGAATTATACGATCACTACAACACCTTAGATTGTAGTTTGAAGTTGTTCTCCAACTTTCCATTCACTTAGTTAGCACTGATGTGAGACTAGGCACCACTCCTTGCTTGTGATGTCATAAGATAGTTATGGACATTCACTACCAATGTGATATGGTACCTATAAGGTCACACACATAGAAACTCATCTAGAAGAGGAGTTTATCTTAAATGATGATTGCATTGATTACTAAAGTGTTTAGGTATTCAATTCATGCAACAAATTAATTGATTGGCTGACGACACTGCCAAAAGGCCCTCTCATAGTGATACGGTCATTTGGGAAGCCATACGAGTGTCTTAAGTGTTGAGACATTCGTTTGGGTTGTCATGATGATCAAAGTTCTAATTGTCTAATTTCTACTCTATGAACTGACCGGTTGAACCAATCATTTCAGCTCGACTCACTAGATGCACATCTAGGTCAGCAGGGTGGGTGTCTTGTCTTAGGTGGGATGGCTCAGTTGGGCCAAAAGAACATTCTGGAAGGTTCCCAAACTTGTTCAATTGCACATTACTTATGGAGTGAGGAATTAATATGTATTATTAATTGAAATCGAACTGCTAATTTCATGTGTAATCAAGAAACTGCCAAACAACCATTTGGAAGTCCAAGATGACTGTCTCGTGTGACTAGATGCCCGTCTGGGTCACCAGATGACCGTTTAGTGATTCACAGGTTGTGAAAATTTGAGATCTTCCAGTCCCTTCATCTCTCATACAATCCCGTACAGACTAGGAACCTTGGCCCAAACCCCGCCAAAAAATAGAGGGGTACCAAGGGGCTTCTCAGAACACAATACAAACAACTGAGAATCAGTTCCTCAGACAATTTTTGTCCTCTTTGGTTGTGGTAACCGAGAGAGCCCAAGCAAGTCCTACCCTAAAAGGGAGGGATAGTTAAGGGAGAGAACACATGAGAGTTGTTGTTGTGGGAGAACAAGTTGATGACTAGTACGCCAATGGGAGGGACAACTTCTTCCTATAATTTCTAGTTGAACGACATGAGTTTTAGTTGGTTTGTGTTGACTACACTACATGCATGAGTCCTTTGGCTACTGCTAGAAGAGCAAAGCTAGCCTGCAATCCATGGCTAGACCATATGAGCACTGTGGAAGCTTTTCTGTTTGTTGTTCATGGTGAATACCAGGAGCAGCACAGCTACTTATCTAAGATCAACAAGTAGACAGTTGCATTGAAGTGAGTTGTTGTCGTTGGACTTGCTCCAGAACTAGGTATAACTCATTAAACCATCCTTCATATTTCATAGTAATTAACGTGATCTTGTTGTTATGGGAATACAAATAGATAAAATTTGTGTTTCCGTTGCTATACTCCGTGCATGTATTTCCCAACAATGGTATTTGAGTAGGTTAATTTATTATGATTTTGGATAATCAATATGATCAAATTTTTGGTTTAATCATTTATTTATTACATACAATGCGAATATTTAAATTATATGCTTATCCGATCAAAGACCACATAATCCCAAACTTATATATATATATATATATATATATATATATATATATATATATATATATATATATATATATATATATATATATCTATCTGTGTGTGTGTGTGTGTGCAACTTACGCGTCACACTGAAAGCAGTTTTGATGGTGGATATGTAGCATGTTTATGACCAATATCCAATATATGTGTATGGTTTAATGGTTTGGTTTTATTCCTATTTATCTCATTCTACGTACTGAACCTCTACCTTCTTGTTCCCAATGTAAAGTTAATTATTCTCTACCTATTCTCACCTCGAATGACTCAAGGTTTCTTATTATAATGTAATAGTTTAATAGCAATAGGATAGTTTCCTTTCTTACAATGATGATGAAGACGATCATCCACTACTACAGAAATAGCATTCAGTGTCGCTTTTCTGGGTGTCGGTTATTAAGGAAAACCGACACCTATAATATCAAGCGTCGGTTGTTTAGGCAAACCGACGTCTATATTCGAAGATCAGCCAGACACGGGTACTGCTTTGTATTCAGCGTCGGTTGACTATAACAAACCGACTCCTAAAAGCGCCCGCGAAATCCAATTTTTGAGCGAAAAGAAAAAGTGTCACATACAGCATCGGTTATTTAAATAGACACCGACGCCTATGTGTGATGAAACTTTGCACGAAAAGTGTCACTTTCAGCGTCGGTTATCCATTGATAACCGACGCCGAAAGTGGTTCCCGCCAAACAATTTCGTGAAAATATCGTCCAATTGGACGTTGGTTGGTTCAAACAACCGATGCTAAAGAGGTTTAGGCGTCAGTTGTTTGAAACAACCGACGCTATTGGTGAACTTAATATCCCACGATCACCCGACTCTTCCCCTTTCTTCTGTTTCATTGCCTAAACTGTTCCCCGGCCCTTTCTTCTCTGTTGTCTCCCGACCCTCCACTCCGCCGCAACCACCACCATCTTCCTCCACGACAGTGCCTCCGCGCCGCCTTCTCTGCCGCCAGTGCTGATTTGTGAACGCCGCCTTCTCCTCTAGTGCCTCCACGCCGCCGCCAGTGCCTCCACGCCGCCGCTTCCAGGCCGACAGCTAGTTGCTTCTCCACCGCCGTCGCGCCGCCGCAACCATCTTCTCTGCCTGCTCATCGATCGTCGCGCACTGCCGCCACGTGCGATCGTCGTCGCCCACTCTGTGCTGCCGTCTGGTTCGACCACAGCTCCTCTCAAGACCGGCCGTAACTCATCTAGCCCTAGCCCTACCTTCCAGGTTCGACCACAGCTCCTCTCCAGGTCAGATTCACACATTAATATTGCCAATAATATAGGAAATAAATGCTAGCTCCAATTATAGACATATTGTATATGGTTTTGATCAAAAAAATGCATAGATTGTGAATAAAATATACTTAAAGCTCTATTATTCTTCTTGTTACAAAGGTATGTTGTTAATCATGTTAATTATGATTCTTCTATATATTCTGATGTCATTATATAATTATGTGATCCCAACATATTAAAATATTGAATTAGAATGATTTCATGAATTATAGGGTTTTAAAGTTGATAAACATGTACAAGCGGAAATAGAGTTATTAAATCAATGGTTATAACATAGTATGATCTTAATCTGATCTGGATGTTCATAATAATGTAGTATGTTAAATATGATGATTAGGGATACATATAATGTCTAGTACACAAATATTAGATCATATTCAAGAAAATCCTAGTTTGATGAGCATGTTGTTAATCATGTTAATTATGATTCTTCTATATATTATGATGTCATTATATAATTATTTTATCCCAACATATTAAATTGAATTAGAATGATTTCATGAATTATAGGGTTTTAAAGTTGATAAACATGTACATGCGGAAATAGGGTTATTAAACCAATGGTTATAACATAGTATGATCTTAATCTGATCTGGATGTTCATAATAATGTAGTATGTTAAATATGATGATTAGGGATACATATAATGTCTAGTAAAGATTCCTAGACCTTTTGTTTGAAACTATTGATTTCTTGATTTATTATTTAATAATGCTCTGTTGATTAGGATTAACCATGTTGCCTGCAGTTTATAGACATTTATTATATATAAGAATGACAACACATGTATTTGTTGGCCTAGAAACCCGTCCAAGATTTACTCATTAGGAGTAAATCTTGGATAGTCCCCGGTTTGGGACTGTTCTTGAACACCTAATCTCACTTAGGATGTAAGTGTATAATGTGTATTGGGTTTTCGAGAAAATTTCGGTAGCATTTCCCCGTTTGTTCTCTAAGTATATATGTACTTAGAGAACAGCGGGGAAATGCTACCAAAATTTTCTTGAAAACCCAATACACATTATACACTTACTAGTGAGATTAGGTGTTCAAGGATGGGATAGGTGGTACACATTTATTATATATAAGAATGACATCAAATGTGTTTGTTGGCCTAGAAACCCGTCCAAGATTGACTCATTAGGAGTAAATCTTGGATAGTCCCCGGTTTGGGACTGTTCTTGAACACCTAATCTCACTTAGGATGTAAGTGTATAATGTGTATTGGGTTTTCGAGAAAATTTTGGTAGCATTTCCCCGTTTATTCTCTAAATATATATGTACTTAGAGAACAGCGGGGAAATGTTGCCGAAATTTTCTTGAAAACCCAATACACATTATACACTTACTAGTGAGATTAGGTGTTCTAGGATGGGATAGGTGGTACACATTTATTATATATAAGAATGACATCACATTATACACTTAGGTAGGATGTAAGTGTATACCCTAATCTTTTCCTAATATATACTTGTTTCCTAATATATACTTGTTTTCTCTGATCATAGAATGGATAGATCATGGATGTCCATTCGTAATCGTTGCACCCCAGAGTTTATATCTGGTCTTGATCAGTTTATTAGATTTGCCGAGGAACATAGGAAAAAACCTACAGAAAGGTTCTACTGTCCATGTAGGCATTGCGGTAACAACTTGAAAATCAACACTGGTGAGGAAATCAAAAGTCATGTCATGTGCAACGGGATTGTACAAGGCTATACAGAATGGCACTGGCATGGAGAGATTTCAAAATCGAAACCAGTAGATGTCGATAGCAGTGCTTGGGTGGAAGAAGAAATTGCCTCCGATGACGTAAATGTGAACGAACCAGTTCCAGTAGACATCGTTGATGCGATGTTGGATAGTTGTAGGGTAGAGCACACCGATCCACCTCCTATCTTTAGAAACATTGTGCATGATGCTGAGATACCGTTATACACAGGCTGTGCTAAGTTTACGAAGCTTAGCGCTGTGTTGAGATTGTATAAGTTGAAAGCTAACAATAGATGGAGCGACAAAAGCTTCACTTCATTGTTGACTTTGTTGAAAGAAATGCTTCCTGAAGGAAACGAGCTGCCAATCTCAACATACCAGGTAAAGAAAATGTTGTGCCCAATGGGAATGGAGGCCAAGAAGATACACGCATGCCTGAATGATTGTGTATTATTTCAAAAGGACTATGTAGATTTGAAAGATTGTCCAAAATGTGGTGCGTCACGGTATAAATTGACGACTTCGGGGGAGTCCAAAACTGGTTCTCCTGCCAAGGTGTTGTGGTATCTACCTATAGTATCATGGTTTCAACGCTTGTTTACAAATTCGAAAGATGCGAAGAATTTGAGGTGGCATGTAGATGTTAAGAAAAATAATGATGGGATTGTACGACATGCATCTGATTCCCCACAGTGGAAGAAGATTGATCTATTGTACCCCAAATTTGGTGAAGAAGATAGGAATCTAAGACTTGGGCTTTGTACAGATGGGATGAATCCGTACGGGACATTGAGCAGCCAACATAGCACTTGGCCAGTCATGCTTGTTATATACAATCTTCCTCCCTGGATGTGTATGAAAAATAAGTACGTTATGTTGTCGTTGTTGATATCGGGCCTTAAACAACCCGGAAATGATATCGATGTTTATCTTGAACCTTTGATTGATGACTTAAAGAAACTTTGGCCTGAAGTTGTGATGACCTATGATGCTTCAGCAAGAGAGACATTTCGTTTGCACGCTATGTTGTTTTGCATTGTTAATGACTTTCCAGCATATGGGAATTTGTCTGGATATAGTGTCAAAGGAGATAAAGTGTGTCCTATATGTGAAGAAAACACTGATTCAATAAGACTAAAACATGGCGACAAGACTGTATATCTTGTTCATCGAAGGTTTCTTTCAAAATTCCATCCGTATCGTAGGAAGCGCAAAGCATTCAATGGATGGAATGATGAACGGAGTGCACCTAAACCTATACCAGGGGATGTTGTTTATGCAAGAGTAAAAGACATTGTCAATGAATTTGGTAAGAAATCACAATGTAGTATGGCCACACGGAGTGACAATTCTTCATTCAAGAAGAAGTCAATATTTTGGGATCTTCCTTATTGGAGTTCTTTGACAGTCAGACATTGTATCGATGTAATGCACATTGAGAAAAATGTTTGTGATAGCATCATTGGTACTCTGTTAAATATACCAGGTAAGACTAAAGATGGGATAAAATCCAGACTGGACCTACGTGAAATGGGAATAAGGTCAGAATTAACAGAATTACGTGAAATGGGTAATAAAAGAACACATTTACCTCCCGCTTGTTACACGTTGTCTAGAAAGGAGAAGAAAACTTTTTGTGAATGCTTGGTAAATGTTAAGGTGCCACATGGTTACTCATCCAACATCCGTAGATTGGTATCAATGAAAGATCTGAAGTTGATAGGTCTTAAATCTCATGATTGTCACACTCTAATGCAACAAATATTGCCCGTGGCAATTCGATCTATATTGCCAAAGCATGTAAGGTTTGCAATTACCAGACTTTATTTCTTTTTCAACAGTCTATGCAACAAAGTTATTGACCCTGATACTCTCGATAATTTACAAAGAGAAGTGGTTGTTACCCTATGTCAGCTTGAGATGTATTTCCCTCCTTCGTTCTTTGATATCATGGTACATATTGTTGTCCACTTGACTAGGGAAGTGAAAATGTTGGGACCAGTTTTCTTGCATTGGATGTATCCTTTTGAACGATACATGAGCGTTTTTAAAGGTGATGTTCGAAACCGTTATCGGCCTGAAGGGAGTATTATTGAAGGTTATGTGGCGAGAGAGGTTATGGATTTTTGTAATGACTTTCTCAGTGGTAATGACACTCCTGATAATGACAAGAATATTGAGGAGGGCAAAGGAATTTTGGGATCACGGGTGAAAGTAATCAGCCGTGAGCAGTTGGAACAAGCTCATTTGTATATTTTACACAATATGGACGAAGTGAGTGTTTATATCGAGGAACATACCAATTTCATAAAGAGACAACATCCTCGAGCAAGTTCAATGTGGCTTGCTAGAGAGCATAATAAGACTTTTACTAAGTTGTTTGAAGATAAAGTCTTACATCAACTATCTCAAACACCAAATGATATTACAGAAACTATCAAATGCCTCGCCTTTAAACCAAAACCGAATGTTATGTCTTATGAAGGGTTTGACATTAATGGATTCACATATTACACAAAGTGCCAAGATGATAAGAGTGTCGTCCAAAATAGTGGGGTCACTCTTCAAGCGTCGACTATGTACTTTGCAAGTGCAAAGGATAAGAGTCCACTTGAAGCTAAAATGTCATATTACGGTGTCATTGAAGACATTTGAGAGTTTGACTACATAGATTTCAAAATTCCGCTCTTTAAATGTAATTGGGTTGATAACACCAAAGGAGTTATAGTGGATGAATTGGGTTTCACTTTGGTGAACTTTGAAAAGATTGGCGAGAAGGGTGAACCATTCATATTGGCATCACAGGCGAAACAAATATTCTATATCGATGATCCTGCAAATGATAAATGGTCGGTTGTTCTTCATGGTAAAAGACAGTTCATTGAAGATCCTATAGATGAAGAAGAGTACTATGATAAGTATGATGACTCCATTCCATTCTCAGTTGGGTTGCCAACTCCACAAAATATTGAAGCTAATGATGACTTATATGTGCGCGGAGATCACAATGAAGGATTGTTAATTGATAAAAGATCACAATTTTAGAGACATGTATGTTTATACAAATGCTAAATGTTTGCCTTTTTCTAGTTTATACAAATGCTAAATGTTTGCCTTTTTCTAGTTAATACAAATGATAAATGTTTGCCTTTTTCTAGTTAATACAAATGCTACATGTTTGCCTTTTTCTAGTTAATACAAATGCTAAATGTTTGCCTTTTTAATGACATTTTTAGATGGCTGACCATGATGAGCATGATGTCCATGATGAGCATGAAGTCCATGATGAGCATGTTGTCCATGACGAGCATGGCGAGGATACCAATGTATGTTCTAAAAACATATCATGTATTTCTATAAAATTCATTATCTTCTAGTTATGTCATATATCTTATATTTCTATACTGGGATAATTCAGTGTGTTTATTTTTGTCAAATTTTAGGTTGATGATGCACATGTACCCACTGAAGCACTGGAGCAACTTGATGCGCAGCACCAAACACTTAACAAGAAAAGGGGCATCACTCTGTTGAAGAAGTTAATAGCGCTTAGTGGCAGTGGATCCAAATTGGTTGTGGAGTTTGATAATGGAGGAAATGCAATTGGAGTGAACCGCAATAATTTTGTAAACTATCTTGGGTGTACCACTCGGAGCCATTGTGGTGTTAAGTATGATAATTGGCATAAAGTTCCTCAGGGGAAGAAAGACTTGATATGGAAGGATTTATGCGTGAGTTATTATTATTTTCAATTCTATTTTGTAGATTACATATTATATTATTTGCAATTCTATTTTTGGATACTAGTTAATAAGAATTCTATTTTACAGAATATGTTTGCATTGGATGAGAAGTTGCATCATAAAAGTGTGATGCAACGCGCTGGAAAGATGCTTAGGAATTATAGGACAAATCTGAACAGAGAATACATAAAAGAGGGTGATAAGAAGAAGAAGTCAGCCCTTGAACAATGGAACTTCTTGGACAAAGAAGATTGGGACAATTTTGTTGCTTCAAGAAAATCTGAAGAATTCAAGGTATTAGGCGTCACTCCCAATTTAATTAATATACATTGTATTCACCTATTCAAGATTAACATTTAGTGCTACTAACCAAATCATTAATGTGCATACTAACTAGGTCCTCAGTGACGCACAAAAAGCAAGGCGTGCACTGAATGTGCATGACCACACTATGGGTCCAAAAGGCTATGCAAGCGTTCGCCAAAGACTACATGCGGAGTTTGTGGCTACTCAGGAGTCTGCTCCTACTCAGGAGTCTGCCACACCCATGCCTCGCCATGATATCTGGATAGCTGGGAGGAAAAACAAGAAGGTTGAAATAAAGAAGCCCGTAACTGCTGAGGCGGCTATGAAAATGGTAAAATACAACTCTTAGAGCAATCGTTTGAATATTGATTATTTGTGGTGTTAACTTACCAATTTCTGTTGATGGTGATTAGCGGGAGCTGCACGAGCAGAGGAAACAAGGCACGTTCATCCCTCAGGGCACAAGGGATGAATTAACAGTTGCTCTGGGTAACCCAGAGCATCCTAGAAGTGTTACGGGTGCAGGCGCTGGTGTGGGCATCAAAGCATTCTTTGGGCCAACCCAGCGCAAACCCAGAGCGGGACTTTCTCAAGAAGAGCTAACCTATTTTTTTTAGAATGTTACTGCAAAAGGAAATTCAATAATAAGAAGCTAATGTTTCTTTTATCCATGTATAGGAGAATAAGAGAGTCGAGGATATAGTTGCTAAGAAGGTCAACTATGTAGTTGCTGAGAAGGTCAAGGAAGAATTGCTGCGGTGGCAGGCATCTCAAGCTTCCAATAAGCCTATGGCGACCCACTCTTCTCCTGATGCACAGACTGCGAGTAATCCTGGAGACCCATCGCCTAACACGTCTGCTGTAAGTATTGTTTATGACATTGTAGCTAGTCTTTTCAAGATGATATGTTTTCAAGATTATATGTATATATGTATAACATTCTTTACGTAAATTTGTAGGCATTGAATCCATGCCGCTTAAGAATGCAAGACTATGTTGTTGTAGAGGCGCAGGCTTACCAGTCCCTTCCTGGGGCAACATTTCATGGGACTCCAATGCTACATGGCTACATTCGTGTGAGCCCGATATGTGTAATACCAGATTGGAGGGAAGTTGTGTTGCCATATGCCCACCCAGATATCGATACACTTGGTGAGGCAGAAGGCGGGGTCATATTGTGGCCCAAAGCAGATGTCATCTACACTACTGAAATTGTAAGATAAATTTACATTGATTTAGACTGTTAATGTGTATATATGATGTCAACTTATCTGAAATTATATATACAGGTTAAAAAGAAGACACCAGGAGCACCTAGGCCTCCACCTCCACTTCTCGCATTACCAACTTGGGTTCCAACTGACCTAACATACCCGTTAGGTCCTGCTTGTAGGGGAATGGCATGTTGGCTACAGGCACATAATATACATTGCCCTATAATTGTTTCTTTAGATGCAGATTATGTAGGTCAATCATACGATAGCTCTTTATTTATACAAGATATTATTGAGCTGTTTATGTATGCTTGGCTGAATACATCAATGAAAGAGACATGGATAAGGTGAGATCTTGTTTATACATCCATATATATACCTTGTGTAAGATTCGGTGATCTGGTTTCTTATATATTTATGCATACGTAATACATGTTTTGCAGCTACTTAGTCGAAGATCATTGCAAACAATTTGCATTTGATCATGTAGGATTTTTTATTCCATCATTGATTAGTATGGTAGCTAAAGACCCTGATAGTGTTCAACAATACTGTATAGATGCTTTTACAATTTTTGGTCAGCAAAAGAAGACGATAATAATAGCTCCATTCAATGTCAAGTAAGTTTACTTTATTTATAATTTGGACTTAAGAAAATTCCATTTTTATTGTGCATTTTGAGTTATTAATTGTTAACTTTTTACCTCTAGCGGTAGACATTGGGAGTTACTAGTTATTGTCCCCGAGACGTTCACTATTTATTATCTAGATCCCGCGGGAAGTACATTAAACACTAAAATTGGACACGTAATGAGAATGCCATTATTCTGGTGAGAAATATTTCATTTTTGTATCTGTTAACATCTGTTATTACATTACTATTTACTTATGCAATTTACTATGTTATATTAACATGTAGGGGTTTAGATGCATTCAAAAAGGCTGGAGGAACGGTCCCAAGGAAAAAGAACCAACCAATAAATTGGCAGAACGTACAAGTAAGTTCCCGACTCCAATGTATATATTATTGATGTGAATTGTGCTTAGTTGTATTATTTTGTATGTTTCAATTTATAGTGCTCTACACAAGACAATGGTTGGGCATGCGCATACTATGTGATGTGATTTATGAAGATGATTATCAAACATGCCGCATTGGACATCGATACCATACATGAGGTATTATATATAGTCTCATTAGTTAGTATGGAATATATCAATCTTATTTTTATATTATTACGTATATATATACATCATTCTCTTTGCAGGTGTTTAAAACTGACAACACTATAGGTAAATGCTTAAAAATATACATGCTCCATATACGATAGAAACATTAAATGAAATAAGAGAAGAATGGGCAAAATCCATACAAGCAGTGGCAACTGTAAGATATAATTGGGATGTTGATAGCGATAATGAATGATACTTTGTAAATGAATATTTCTGAATGTTAATACATGTATTTGAATGTTTCTATATGTGTGAATGTGAGAATTGAATTGATGTCTGAATGTATCTACTTGTGTGAAATTTTCCTTGGGACTTTTGCATGTTTGTGGCCTGTTTGTAGGCTGATATCAATGGATGTCGTAAACCTGCAGTTCAGAAAACTGAAGTGCAGGTTCTCATCCTGCTGACCAGCCACAGCAGGCCTGCAAACTGATATGAAAAAAAAAATAGATATAGGCGTCGGTTATTTACAGAAAACCGTCAGCAAAGACCTACAGCGTCGGGTTTCGGAACAAAACCGACGCCTAATGTGGCCACAGCCGTACTGGAAATAGCGTCGGCTATTCGTGTCAAACCGCCGCCTATAATACATTTAGGTGTCGGTCTTTTAGTAGATAACCGACGCCAAACAGGTTCGCACCACAGAAAATAGCGTCATCTAGGACACTTTCTGCGTCAGTTACCAATTAAACACTGATGCTATATTCCATATAGGCGTCGGTCTTTTAGTAGATAACCGACGCAGAATGTGTCCTAGATGACGTCGTTTTCTGTGGCGCGAACCCTTTTGGCGTCGGTATTCTATAAATAACTAACGCCTGTATGTTAAATAGGTGTCGGTTAAAAAACCGACGCCGAAGTGTTCGACCTTTAGCGGCGCCCACATAGGCGTCGCTCGGAAACCGACGCCAAAGGGGGTTAAACAACCGACGCCAAAGGCTGTTTCTGTAGTAGTGATCGCCAAATGAGATGACTAGTTAGTGAGACAAATCGATCGTCTAGAGGACCATGAAGAACAGAACGATGGATCTAGACAATCGCCCGGTGGCCCCAATCGACCATTTGGAAGGAGTCCAAATACTAGTTGGATAGGAGGCCATACGACTACTTGTGATGACCAACCAACCGGCCAAGAGGCGAGATGACCAGCTTAAGGTTTGAACTGGTCTACCTAGATTGGCAAGTGCAGATCTACACTAACAACAAGTTCATACATGTGATGTGATGATTGGCCTAGGTGGTAGTAATCCCTTGTGGTTCCAAGGAATTACATGAAGACATGGCCATAACCATCGTGTTTTGTTTTATATTGCATGTTTATGTTTTAGGATATTGCATGTATATGATATATACTATATATGTTGTGATTGGATTTAATATATATATGATATTTATAAACCCCTCAATCAAACATATTAAGTCTAAGATGGTTTCCAATAGCAATACACATGAAAAACTTGTTCAACTAATCATATGTTATGTCTTTGCATGGTGTGTCGTCTACCTTGTGGAAGTGTGTTGGTAACAATGTTGGTTTCGCCTCCTTGGGGTGCATTATTATCGTATTGTCCATGACTTAACTAGTGATTCTCAGAGCGTCTGAGCCCATAAGCATTAATACGATTATGGCAAAGAGTCTCACATATCATCTATCAAGAATTGCATATGATATAATTGGAAAAAGTTTGCTATCTTGATGATTAACTTTGTTTTGTGGCGTTGGTCAGGTCATAGTTGAATTATCTTAGATCCAGCTCATTAAAAAAGTATTCACTGCAATTTTCCAAATTGATACTTGAGAGTTGTCAATTTGATCAAAATAATGAGAATGATAATTAATTAAATACCTAGCTATTATTGCCCAAATTTTAATCAAAACAAATCAAATCAAATATGATGTTTTGATAAAATTACAAATTCTTTTGTAGAATCAAATGGCAATGAACAATAATCACTTTTCTTTGCAATCATTCCTTCAGAAGGACAAAGTAATTGGGAACAACTTCCAAGACAGGTGTAGGATGTTGAGAATCATTCTCACACAGGAGTGCAAGCTCTATCTCCTAGAAATACTAGAACCAGAGGAACCACCTCAAATTGCACTAAGGGATGACAGGGATGCTTAAAAGAAGCACACTGAAGAAGATGTGGATATTAAGTGTTTGATGCTATGCTCCATGAAATATGAGTTGCAGAGGCAGCATGAGAATATGGGTGTGATTGAGATGGTCACACATCTCAATAACATGTATCAATATTAGATAAGACGAGAGATATGACATCTACAAGGCATTGTTCAAATGTAGCATAACAGAAAGAGATTTAGTAGGTCCTCATGTACTCAATCTCATTGGGTATGTGGAGAACCTAGCAAGACTGGGATTTCCTTTGGGCAAGAGTTGGCCACTGATGATTGGCTAACATTGACACGTGGGTATAGACAGTGAGTGATAGATAAGGGATTCATCCCTCCTACTGGAGATTCATATCCTGGCCACATGATAAGAGAGACTGATAAATGCATGTGCATGCACATGTGAATCAATATATGATATTGAGGTCATAATACCTTAGACATACTGCACTTGGTTCAAGGAATGTGGATTGAATGTTGAAATGATAATGATTCCATGCCTTGAGTTCATCCTAGATATTAGAGAAAAAGGAATTATATGATCACTGCAACACCTTACACAAATTATAGGTTTAAGTTGTTCTCCAACTTTCCATTCACTTGGGTAGCACTAATGTGTGACTAGGAACCGTTCCTTTCCTGTGATGTCATAAGATAGCTATGGACACTCACTGCCAATGTGATATGGGACCTATAAGGTCACACACATAGGATCTCATCTTGAAGACAATTTTATCTTGAATGATGATTGATTAATTACTAAAGTGTTTAGGTATTCAATTCACGCAACAGATTAACTGGTTGGCTACCTACATTGCTAAATGACCATCTCATTAAGTGGGATGTCCGTTTGGGCAGCCAGACAGAGACCTTAAGTGTTGAGATGATCATTTTGGGTTGTCAGGGTGATCAGAGTTTGAATTGGCTAAGTTCTACTCTATGAACCGACCGGTTTGGCTCGACTCACCAGACAGGCATATGGATGAGCGAGACAGGTCTATTGCATGGTGAGATAGCTCATTTGGGCCGAAAAAATGCTATGGAAGTTTTGTGAACTTGTTCGATTTCTCATTACTTGTGGTGCAAGGAATTAATATGTAATATTAATTGAAATCAAATTGCCAATTTAGTGTGCAATTAGGAAACTGCCAAACAACCATTGGCAGTCTGATACAACCATCTTAAATGACAAGACGACTATCTGGGTCACCATATGACCATTTCGTGATTCATAAGTTGTGAAATTTCAAGATCTTCCGGTCCCTTCCACTCTCGCACAAATCCCATACAGACGGGGAACCCTAGCCCAAACCTAGCCTATAAATAGATGGGTATTGGGGGCTTCCTAGAACACAACATAGATAGCTGAGAATCAGTTCCTATGACAATTATTGTCCTCTATGGTTGTGGTAACTGAGAGATCTCAAGCAAATCCTACCTGACAATAGAGAAATAGCTACATGAGAGAACATATAATAGTTGTTGTTGTGGGAGAGAAAGTTGGTGACTAGTATGCCAGCGATAGGGACAACTCCTTCATGTATGTTCTAGTTGAATGACTTGAGTTCTAGTTGGTATGTGTAGACTACGCTAGAGGCAGGAGTCCTTTAGTTGCTTTTAGGAGAACAAAGTCATTCTGCAGTCCATGGCTAGACCATAGGAGCACTGCAAAAGCTATTTTGTTCTTTGTTCATGGTGAAGATCAGGAGCTTCACAGCCACCGTCCAAGAGAAACTAGTAGATAGTTGCATTGAAGTGAGTTGTTGCCACTTGGACTTGCTCCAGGACTAGGTATAACTCGTTAAACCATCCTTCCTATTTCATAGTAGTTGACACAATCTTGTTGTTATGGGAATACATATAGATAAAGTTTTTGTTTCCGCTTCTATACTTTGTGCCCATATTTCCAAACAACGACAAGTCACTTTGTCATCAAATAAAACATAGTTGAGTCTTTCTGGAACATTCTTCATCTCAAGAACCCTTGCTGACTAAACATTCTTTTCTACAATGGAGGCCATTTTTAGGTCTTCAAATTCAGCTTCAGTTTCTTCTTGGAACGTGTCAAGAGGGGCTTAACACTGGCGAATATGTGAATCATCAAAATCAAACTTTGTTGATGATGTGAGGTCAATCTTTAGTGGATCTTTAGATTGATCCCACTTTAGTATGAGTTAGGAGAGTTTGTCCATACAGTCGAGCATATAAGCTTCTTCATGGGACCACTCATTCTTTAAAAAAACACAAAACTTCAGAGTTTGACTTCCTGTCCATAAGAGAATGGTGCCCGCCTCTAAACTATCAAGGCGTGGGATGTAGCTAGAAAAGGAAGTCTGAAGATGATGGGGTGACAAAGATATTACATAATCTCCTTGCCAACTCTTACTGGTACATTCTAAATTATGTCCATGGGTTTTTTCATAGAAGAATCTACAAGTTGAATAGTCATTGCAGTTAGAGATATTGGTGCCTAAGTTTGTAAGTCCCTTTATACAAGTGTAATCACCCAAATAACAATGGATCCCAAAGGATTTGGGGTCCTTCTATTTCTTGGACATCATGTTCAGAATAATAGAAAAAGTGGTTTGTGCTAGCTTCACAGTTCTGTATACATCCATGGTGTATTTCTTTGTACAAAAGGTATGTAGATATTTTGACTTCAAAGGCATCTCATAAATGGCATCTAGAAAATGAATGTCCACATGAAGTTTCTTTGTAGGTTCTTTGAATATCATTAACCTGGTATCTAGCCTTGTTTGCTTAAGAAACACTTGGTAGGGAGGGAGTGGCATGTAGATTGGAACGTCAGGTTCAGAGGCCTTAAGTGGTGAAGCTTTGGCAACATGAGGTTTCTAGGGTATTTTTTCTTTCAAAATCAACACAATGTCATCATTGTCAAAGTAAATGGGAATGACGGGAGGTCTCTCGTTAAGGGTAGGATAAAGAGGGGAATATGCATTCCGAGAATGTGTGGAAGTGACCTTCAATTTCCCAGGATGCTTTGGATTATATCTGGGTTGTCTAGCCAAAATTTCTAGATGGGGCATTGGTTAGCCATGAGCTAGGCCACATGGGACTCAGACACTTTCTAATGATCCATGTGGAATATGATCAATTATTTTCACTCATCTAGTTTTTCTTCAATGGAGGGAGAGGGATTGGGCTGCTATGTCTGGGGTGCTTGATTGAGGTTTTGGAATTGCTTACCTCAATTTTGGAATTTACCCCAATAGTTTTTTTTGTTTCTAAAATTTTGTTGATTTTATTTTGGAATCTTGGGGTGGACGACCTTAGTAGTTAATTAGGAGGTCATTGTTGTGTCACATTTTCTACACTGAAGTGGTTTCCATATCAAAAACCAAGATGATAACTAATTTGATTCATATTTACATAAGAATACTATGGATGGGGTTGAGATCTTCCATCTGCTGCCCATATTTAAGTTTCATGGGATTGTTGTAGAGTAATTGGCATTGCTGTGTGAAGTGATCCTATCCCTAGAAAATTCCACAAAGAAATTCAACATATTTTACATGTTGATGAATATAGTGAGGTTTTTGCATTTTTCCTCTTCTTTCATATGTACTGAAAGAGGACTCCCATCTGTCTTTCTTCAAGGTGAACATGTTGAGGCTTTCCCAAATAACTTTGTCTTAGAGCTATCTTTGGCCTTTTCCACTTTTAGGACTCACCCCTGCCCTCGACTAGATTGGGCTTGGGTCTAAGCACTTCTTTTTACAACTTCTTGAATGCTATCAAAATTTTAAAACATGTAGTTACCCCCTATCAGTGCACTTAGAATGTTTCAATTAACTAAACCTAGGAGATGTCGTGATGTGGACAACAATGTAGGAGTTCCTTGAATCTGTCCCAAGATTTACTCAAGGTTTCTCCTATAACCATGCCAAATTGGGTGATTTTCCCCCATATTCAGTAGGTTAGGGATGGGGGTGGTACTTTTAAAGGAACTTTTCCTTGAGGGCTTGCAAAGTGGTGACCTGATCACCTTCCGTAGTATTATACCCACTACTAGCTAAATCAGTTAGGGAAATTTGAATATCCGAAGTTTGGGGGCATCATTCAAGACACTCGACATTTATAAAAGGCACACAGGTCAGTGAAGTGTTGGAGGTGGTCTTGATAGTTTTCTCCCAATCTCACAATGAAAGTATTTCCTTGAGGATGGTGATTTATTATGTAGATATCTCAAATTGAAAACTAGGAATAGAAGGGGCACAAAGGGATGTAGTGCATCAGCGGTGGAAGGAATTGGGAAGTCCTTAAGTTGTTCCTATCCATCTACTTCTAGGAGGGAGGGTGCTCTAGATTCTAAGTTGGCTGTTGTTGAAGCCTTTGATTCGAATGTGATAGCTTCTCTCTGGTGAGGTTAAGGCCCACTCTATATTCTAATAGACCTCCTCTAGATTCATCTTGTATATATGGGTTCGGTTTAGATGATGGAAGGTCAAATTAACATCGGGATAAAAAATGAATGATATATTGTAAACACCTCAGGAGCGTCAGATATACTGATGGTCCCTAAGAAAATGGTTAGGTGATGAAATAATAAGTTAAAGATGATAAGATTGAACACAAATAAAAAAGAATCCTAATTATTCAAAACAACTGGGTTCAAATTAACTCCTTCATCCCCAACAATGATGCTAAAATTTGATGTGCCTTCGCTTGCACAACAAACTCACAAGGGAAATTATGCCTAGAGTTTGACCTTTATATGGATATAAATTCACTTATAAAAAATCAAATTTAATTTAATATATAAAGGTATCGGTCCCATGTAATTACACCTTTAAGAGTTAACTCAAACTTATTAGAACGAATAATGTTTAAAATCTAGATATTAAGAGAGTGATTAAACTAAAACAAGAAAGTAAACTTGTAGAAGTAAACTAAATTATCAAGAGAAAAAAATCACATCTGCAAAGGTGAAAATTAAGTTATTAAGAGATAAAAACTAAACAATAAAGTAAGAAAAAGTGAAACAATCAATCTATGATTATTTTCCATTTATGGGAATTGATGGAAGGATGGGTTTCACCACCATGAGCCTTCATAGTTATCTTAACAACTATTAATTCATTTTTAAATAAATTTTAGATTACAATCATGTAGACCTAATCCTTTTAGAGACATGTCTCATGGATCAAGCTACCCATCGACTTGGGGTCTCGTCATTGTATGATCACGGCTCAATCATCCAACAAAGGTTCCATATGGGGTCTCATCAAGAAACTTGTGAGACTCATTTGATGTTCTGTTCCATAAGTCTGGGGTCACAATTTCATTGATCATAATAGTCATAAAGAATAAATGATCACTTAAATTTCCCAATGTTTCCAACTCTGTCGAACTTCATCTGCAAATCGAGCGAGCTCCCCCTTCAATGATGTAGTGTTGAACCACTCATTCATTTTTCAGTGCTCTCAAAAATGTGCAGGAAGGCTTCCCATCACACGGCTCATAAACTTGAATGCCTTAATGGGAAAATGGAGCACCTAACAACACATCTTCACAGACCAAGGACTACAAGATCATCCATAATTCATGTTTTTAAACAAATGAAGACACAACTCTTATTTATTTAATGGAATCAAAGTTTCCTAAGGCAAGTTACAGGCTCATGGGGCTACTCCTCATGCCCAAAAAAAGGACATCTACTCCATTTCACTCATATAATCAAGGAAAAGGATAGGAAGAATAAAAATCATGTCAATAATCACACTTGCTGACTCCATCTCTCATTTTCTTACTCTGTTCTCTCCAATAGGGTTTTGAGATGACAGGGAGTTGTTTAGAATGAGATGTCTTTGTTTTGCACCTCTCTACTCTTATAGTAGAGAAAGAACCCTAGAAACCCTAAACAGGTCAGGCGGCAGTTGGATTTATCTAGAATTGGCATGTCATTCGATCAACTAGATGGCTAGTCAGTCGACTGGATTAAATGTCCGTTGACTTCTAAGGAGGTGAGGTTTGATAGCTAAATTAATATGTCATCTTTAAGGGAAATCAATTGAACAGTTCAAGAGTGAAATGAGTTGTTCAATCATGAAAACATGCATTCATTTATGGGGTTGAATCGATTGAATGGATGGCTAGTCAACCGGTTGGAATTTGTGAGTCCTTCCAATTCTACTGATAGGTCAGCCAACCGAGGGGGCGAGTCAATCATCTAGACTCATGGGAGGCTGAAATAACATTTGATTCTTTGGGTAATGATGTGCATTCTTGGATAGGAGTTGAAGGAGTGTGAAGGATCATAAAAACTACAAAAAGAGAACAAAAAATAATAAATATAATTAAAGAGGCAAAAGCAAGGAAATTTCAATTAATTCCTAAGATGATAAAAAAGAATGTAATGTCCTAAATATTTGTGCTAAAAGATGCGATAAAAAGGGATGGATATGACTTGATGAATTTATCAATTGAGTATAGGTGGCTCTCATTTCTTTGCCTCTATATGGACTAGATGTCATCCTTTGCATCGTCCCCCTTAGTCTTCTGCACTCCTTGGCCTCCTTCCTCAATTTTATCCTAAATAGTAGCTTATGTATATTGATGAAGACAAACCCCACACTAGTTTAATGAACAAAGTTATTTTTGTCTTGTGGATGGATGGGTGAGGCTAGAAATTGAAGGAAAATGAGTAAGGGATGGATGTGTGTTGGTGGTGTAAACTGATAGAAATGGATACAAATGGATGACAATGGGTGTTTAGCCCTCTCAAGCCTTAGAGATCTAAAATAAAGGTATAGAAACCAAAATGCAAAACCCTTAGCAAGGAGGCGAAGGAGGGTATTTAAAGTGGTAGGTGATTAATTAGTAAGTGGAAGTGAACTTGACCTGGACTGGATGGATCAAGGTCCGTTTCACTCCAACAATCATGGAGGATGGTAGTGAATCCAACATGGTTTGGGTGATTGGGATCGGTTTTGAAGCATTGGTTTGCATGATATTTCTGTTGGTCGGTGGATCTCATACTTTGGTGTCATTCATGGAAACCATCACTTGATGTCTACCTATGGCTTGATAGAAGATGTACTCTAATTAGTAAGAAATCGACCCAATTGGAGTAAACCTACGTCGGTTTTTCTCCTTTACTTATTGACTTGTTGAATGGACTGAATATCAATAAGTTGATCCATCAACATGCATTATTATTAAACATTGTAGTTCAATGTTTATTGATGCTCATTGTTTTGCATTTATATATGCTTCCTGATGAAGGAAGTAAATGAAGAGTCTATTAAAACTGACCCAGTATGGATGAACACGGGTATTCATTCTGCTTCAACAATTTGTAGATTTAGGTTGATGAAGATTGTGGATGATAATGTTGTGTTGGGATGAAAATAGGCTAGGTTGGGTTAACCAAAGTTTGTCTCATCAGGTTAGATATGTCATTTAGTCTGAATCCTTTAGATCTTTGTCCTAAGAATTAAGGGAGATGTTTTCTTCTCAATTTGGTGCCTGCAATTCCCAAAACTAGGAAGTTGAGCAACTTTGTCTTCAAAGAGAGGACCAATTACAAGAATCTAAATACCTAGAGTTATTTGGGCACATCAAGACTATTATAGGAACAAAATTATAGTTAATTACGTAGAGTTCACATATAAATTTGGGTGGTATTATCCACTTCAAGCTTCATCATTTTCTTGTCCTCACGCAAGACTAAATCTCAAAGAACAAAAGCTAACATCCAAAAAAATCTTGGAGATAGATGGAAAGGTAAGGAAAAAAATTTAAAACTACAAAATTCACGAGACGTTATTTTAGAGAAAACCCCCATTGTTCAGATAGAACCTCCTAATTTAAGATCCAGGAACAATTGTTCATGTTTAAGTGAAATCAATGCAATCTGATTTGATTAGTTTGAGCTTCAATGGTAAGTGTGAGTGTTAGGGTGTAGTAACTTAGGCAATCGGGTGGGCAGTGAAGGCAAGTAATGAATTTCAAATGAATTTGCATATAAACCAATTAGGAACAACACAACTCCCACTTATTCAGGTCCTAAAACATAAGTAAAAAGGAAGGAATCTAATGAGTTTCTCAAGATACCACTCTATATCAGGATAGCCCATGTAAGGAGAAATGATCGCTATAGTTTGAGCCAATTGGCTCAAAGCAGTGAGACAAACTCCTCCCATTGTGCTAAACTAACCCTAATATTAGGAAGACCTAATTGGTATCATAAGGTTCCTAAAGACTCTCTAATGAGCATTTGGGATGTCACTACCAGGAACGATATACTCGTGCTTTTTGGGAAATATGGTACAGAGAAAGTAGCAGAATTTAAAATTTTATCTACCATATTCCCCATAATCAGTAGATCGCATCAATAACTATATTGTAGGAAGGATGGTTTTGAGGATATACCTAGTCTTGGAGCAAGTCTAGTGATATCTCTTCATCGTCTTTGATGCACAACTGTCTTGGACGGTGTCTGTGCAACTCCTTTGTTGCACTGGGACTTGTCTAACTGATGTGCCCACTACAAGTCAGGCAGTAGGACTGTTGCAACTCCTCCTGGTCACACCAGAGACTGTAGCCACTAATGTCATCTTCTTCAACAGCTCCTCTTGTCACAGATTGATGGCTGATGTTGTCCTCTAAGCGACAGACAACAACATCTCACCTCTATGCTAGTCCACATAGACCGCCTAGAACTCTTGTCATCCTGCTAGACCATACAAGAAGGAGTTGTCCCTCTCCGTTGGTGTACTACTCTCTGACTTGCTCTCCCACGACAACTCTCAATTGTTCTCTCCCATGGCTATCCCTCCCTAGTTAGGTAGGACTTGACTGGGCTCTCGTGGTTACTACTACTAGAGATGACAATAGATGTCAGAGGAACTGATTCTCAGTTGACTATGTTGTGCTCTAGGAAGCCCCCGGTACCTCTCTATTTATAGTAGAGGCCAGTGTCAAGGTTCCCAGTTTCTATCCGGAATGGGACTAATGTGTGGGAGTGGAAAGGACCGGAAGAACTCAAATTTTCACAACAATTCTAGACATTACACAACATGTGATAGCCACAATGGCCATTTGGCAAAGGCAGACGATTGTCTGGCATACGAGACGGTTGTCTCACACTGTGAGATGACTATTTTGTAGTTTCCAATTGTACATGAATTTGGCAAATCAATTCCCATCAATGTTAGCCATTGATTTCCTTATGCAACAAGTGTTACTCAAGTGAAACGAATAGGTAAACATCTAGAACCTTCCCCGACCAAACTAAACCATCTCGCCCATACAATATGGGCATCTCAGTTCACCCAGACGGGCGTCTGGTGATTTGAGTCAATCCTATTTGGTCGGGTCAATTTGTTCCATTGCCAATTTCAACTCACTACTAGGCTTGACACCCAGACACCTCTCTCAACAATTGAGGTGACCATTTGGAACTTCCAGACATCCGTCTCAACACTTGAGATGGGAGTTTGGTAGTGGTGCCAGCATGTTTGTTGCCAAAATTAAATGCCTAAAAACTTTAGCACTTAATGCAACTGTCATTCAAGATCTTAACTCCTCTTCTAGGTCAATACCTATGTGTGTGACCCTATAGGACCCATATTATGTTGGAAGTGAGTGTCCATAACAACTTATGACATCATAAGCAAAGAGTGGTGCCTAGTCACACATCATTGCTACCCAAGTAAATGGAAAAGTTGGGGAACAACTTCAATATACAATCTGTGTATGGTGTTGCAGTGTTTGTATAGTTCCTTTGTCACTGATATCCAAATTAAACTAGAGGCATGGAGCAGTCACCCTCATTAGTATTCAATCCTTTTCTTGAATGAAGAGCAGACTGTTTGAGATATTGGTAATCTCAATATCACATATTGACTCACATGCGCATGGCCATGCTTTTCTAAGTCTCACTAATCAAGAGACCTAGGACATCACACTCGAATAGGAGGGACAAACTCACAGTCAATCCCCATGTGTCAAAGCCACCCAATCATCACCGTTATAACAAACCATGTTTCAGGACTGCATTTGATGATGTCAAAGTGTATCTAATGACATATGTTGAGTGTAGTGATTTCATGTCTAAGAACCACAGCCACCACCATCACTGTGAGAGATGACTATGACTTCCATAAAGATGGCTTCCATGTGTCTTTCGCATGGTGGGTGTGTCCAATACACTGTTCTCTAATGTGTATCTATGTACTTGGTTTGATATAGCCATAACATGACAAATGAGACTTAGTCATCAACCAACTCACACACTGGTCTTATGTGTTATTATTGTCTATTAACCTTCCACAATAACAATTGATCAAGGACATAATGATAATATGTATATGTACTCTTAACATCCATATGATCTCATTTCTCAAGTCTAATACTTGAAGACATACATCATTGAGTAATATAATTCTCTAGATATTTATAATGTTACATCATTATCTCATAATCGAATTAAACAGAATAAATTGGAAGCTTGCCTTTTATCAATAATCAAATCATTTACATGATATGCCATTACAATCATCACATGATTGGATCTCTAGGCATACATAACCAACAGACTCCCACTTGCACTTTGAGCCAATCATCCATGAATCTTATTCCGAGTGACCTTACATGAGCATCATGCTTATACTATGAAAGTGTTTTAGCAAAGGGATCAGCAACGTTGTTTTTAGTTGGTGCTTTACAAACCTTAACATCTCTTCATTGTATGATTTCTCACATGAGATGATATTGCCTTTGTATATGCTTTGAGCACTGATGCGATCTGGGTTCCTTAGCTTGCACAATAGCTCCATTGTTGTCACAATATAGCTCGATTGCCTTGCTGATGCTAGGAATGAACCCATGTTCTTTGATAAACTTCTTGATCTATATAGCCTCCTTTGCTACACTTGATGCGGCAATATACTTAGCCTCTATTGTAGAATCAACAACTATTTCTTTCTTGGAACTCTTCCATCTCACACCTCTATTGTTGACACAAAACACAAATCCTGATTGTTATTTGTAATCATCTTGATTAGTCTTGAAGCTTACATCAGTGTAACCTTTTACCACCAACTCTTCCTCTCTGTCGTAGACCGAGAATTGATCCTTAGTCCTCTAGTACTTGAGGATGGTCTTCACCTCTATCCAGTGAGCATCACCTGGACTGACTGATATCTACTCATCATGCTCAAGGTATATTAGATGTCTAGATGGGTACATAACATTGCATGCATGATTGATCCAATTTCTAAGGCATGTGGAATCACACTCATATGTTCCCTTTCTTTACAAGAACTGGGAGATAGAGATCTAGAGATGGGCACACCATGGTGTGCATGCAAGATTCCTCTCTTTGAGTTCTCCATGTTGAACTGCTTCAGCACTTTGTCAATGTATGTGCTCTGACTTAGGCCGAGAAGTCTTTTGTATCTATCTCTATAGATCTTTATCCCCAATATGTAGGATGCTTCTCCCAAGTCTTTCATAGAAAATGTATTTCCAAGCCAAGTCTTTACCTTTTGTAAAGTAGGGATGTCATTCCCCTTCAATAATATGTCATCTACATACAATATGAGGAATGTCACTATTCTCCCACTAACCTTTTTATACACACAAGGTTCCAGCTTTGAGATGCTTGCTTCAATCCATAGATTGACCTTTGTAGCTTCTCTATTGGCAAACTTTGTATCTAGAAACCCCTTAGGTTGTGTCTTATAATCATGCTCCATAAGATCCCCAATAAGAAATGATGCTTTAACATCCATTTGCCAAATTTCATAGTCATGATAAGCTACAATAGCAAGCATGATCGTGATGGATTTAGCCATGTCCACTGGAGAAAAGTTTTAGTCATAGTCAACACCTTGAAGTTGTCTGAAACCCTTTGCAACCAATCTTCCCTTATAGTTTTGGACCTTTCCATCCATGTCGGTCCTATTATTGAAGACCCACTTGCACCCTATGGGTTTTACCCCTTCAGATGGATCCACCAAAGTCCATACTTTGTTGGTATACATGGATTCCATCTCAGATCTCATGGCCTCAAGCCATTTCTCAGACTCTAGTCCCTCAATAGCATCTTTATAGGGCATTGGCTCATCATCTATGAACAATTCACTACCTTCCTGAGTCACAAGATATTTAAATCTCTCAGGTTCAAGGCATGTCCTATTAGATCAATGAGGTTCCTGTGTCACCTGAGGAATTTGAGTCTCCACAACACTTTGTTATTCTCTGAGTTTCTCTAGTTCATTTATTAGTTCTATGTTCTCTTGTTGGTCTCTAACTTCTTTGAGTTCCACTTTCCTCCCACTTATTCCTTTTGGAAATGAATTCCTTTTCAAGAACTACATCATTTTTGGCAACAATTGTCTTGTTTTCAGTTGGGTGGAATAAGTAGTATGCCCTTGTCTCTTTGAGATATCCAACAAAATAGCATTTATTAGACTTAGGGCCAAGATTTTTAGGAAACATTTTCCTAACATAAGCTTCACATCCCCAAATCTTCATAATAGACACATTGGGACATTTTCCATACCAGTCTCATATGGTGTCTTTTGAACTGATTTAGATGGTATGAGGTTAAGTGTAAATGCAGTGGTTTGTAGAGAAAAATCCTAGAAGGTTGTCAGAAGATCAACAAAACTCATCATAGATTGCATCATATTAAGTATTGTGCAATTCCTTCTTTCTGATACACCATTATGATGTGGTGTTCCAGGTGGAGTTCACTGGGATACAATCCCATGGGCTCTCATAAGTTCCTCAAATCTTGGCTTAAGTACTTTCCACCTCGATAGGAACAAAGTACCTTAATACTTTTGTTAAGATGGTTATGTACTTCATTCATAAACTCTTTAAACTTTTCAAGAGTTTGCAACTTGTGTCTCATCAGGTAGACATAGCCATAGCTACTAAAGTCATTAGTAAAGGTAATGAAGTACTTGTAATCACCTCTAGCATCTATTCAAAAAGGGCCACATACATTAGTATGTATGAGTCCTAATAGATCACTAGCCCTGTCACACTTTCCAGTAAAGGGATTCTTGGTCATCTTTCCCAACAAATAAGATTCACATGTATCTATTGATTCAAGATCAAAAGAGTTCATATAACCATCCTTATGGAGTCTAGATATGCATTTCTCATTTATGTGCCCTAGACAACAATGCCAAAGGTATGTTTGGTTTGAGTGATTGAGTTTTTTCCTTTTGGCATTCACGTTATAATTGTGTATCTGGCTGAAAACTCGTACACATGGATGAAGGACTCTCTTTCTTATTTCTTTTGCTCTATATCTACCCTATTCTTGAAAATAGGAGCTACCTTGAAGCTTTTGGAGTACAAAGATCGGGTATTTCCTTCTTTTTTAGAGATTCCTTGCTTTTGGGACGTTCTTCTTCACCTTAAGGTGAGTGATAAAATCTCTAATACATTTCTTGCCTACTCATAACATGTTTGATGTAAATCTTGTTCTAGAAAACTCTTAATATGATAAAAGATGGCCTTTTCTGCATTGTTTATATGAAAATGATGATTATACAAGTTTCTAAGCCTTCATTAGATCCTATGCACAATTCTTCTTCTATGAATGAGCTTTCCATGAACATGCAAGGTCTGAAATTTGAATATATTGATGTTATGACTTCTAAAAATGTCATATATGTGTCATTCTGGTACCCATTGTACATAAATAGCCCTCAACATCAATTCAGAATATTGCAGCATATAATATTCTAGTGGGACAAGATCTTGATTTCATCTAAATCATGAGCCAGCTAGGGATGTCACCCACAACTTGATTCTATCAAGTAGGCAACTTTTGCCAATTTCTTAATTTGCAACTCTTGATAGATGATATGTGCAACTCTTTGAAAGGATCATCTACTTGCCTCTAGGTGCTTAATCGAATTAAGATCACCTAGTTAAGCCTGACCCATAAGCCATCACAATAGACTATGCACCCTTCTAGGGCAAACCCACATATGTACCATCACATATTTACCATCACATTTCCATGAGGTAGACGGTGCACCACACTAGGGTGTGCCCATGATTGGTCGATCAAGCTTTTCATGAGTGTTGCTTTATGAAAAGCATCATCATCATCATCTAAGATTCAGTCCAAACTATGTTGAGGTCGGCTACATGGATCCTTCATTTCCATTCAGCTCTATCAAGGGCCATATTCTGGTTGAGATGTAGAGATTCAAAATCTCTCTTTATAAGCTCGTCCCATGTTAATTTAGGTCTTCCTCTTCTTCTATTTATTGTGCTTGACTCAATAGCATTATTTCTTATAGGCGCATTTGTTGGTCTACATTGCACATGTTTGTACCATCTGAGTCGGCCCTCATGCAACTTGTCCTTAATGCTCGCCACTCCCACTTTATTCCTGATATAATCATTTCTCAAGTGATCTTTTCTTGTTTTCCCACACATCCATCTCAGCATATGCATTTCAACTACATTCATCTTGTTGAGACCTTATTTCTTCACTACCCAACATTCACTCCCATAGAGCATGGATGGTTGTATAGCTTCTCTATAAAACTTGCTTTTTAACCTAAGAGGGATCTTTCTATCAAATAAAACTTTAGTTGCACTCATCAATTTCAACCATCCCGCAATGATCTTGTCACAAATGTCATTTTGAACATCCCCATCTATTTGAATAATAGAACCCAAGTAACAAAATTTATCACATTTTGGTATATATAATCCGTCCAACTTGGCTCCACCATTCACACTACATGAATTGCTGAAACTGCAATACATATACTCAGTTTTTCTGATGCTAATCATCAATTCATTGGATTCCAAAGCCTCTCTCCACTATGCAACTTTATCATTTAATCTATCTTCAGTTTTGTCAGTCAAAATAATATCATCAGCAAATAACATACACCAAGGAATATCATCATGAACATTCTTTGTCATCTCATCCATAACAAGAATGAACATATATGGGTTGAGTGGGGATCCTTGGTGTACCCCAATTGTGATAGGAAAAGTTGGTGTCTCTCCTCTAGGAGTCTTCACACATGTAGTAGACCTATCATACATGTCTTTGATCAAGTCAATGTATTGGATTGGCACACCCTTTTTCTTCAAAACCATCCACAACACTTCTCTAGGTACTCGATCATAAGCCTTTTAAAAATCAATAAACACCATATGGAGATCTCTTTTACTTTCTCTATAATTCTCCATAAGCCTCCTTATCAGAAAAATAGCATATGTTGTTGATCTTCTAGGCATGAAACCAAATTGGTTGTTTGATATCTACATTATAGATATTAGCCTCTGCTCAATAATCCTCTCCCAAAGATTCACTGTGTGACTCGTCCACTTGATACCTCTGTAGTTTGTGTAGCTTTGAACATCACCTTTGTTCTTGTAGATGGGGACTGTATTGATATTTCTCCACTCATTTGACATCTTCTTGGTCTTCATGATCTTATTAAAGAGCTTTGTGAACCACATAACTACTTAATCCCCATACTCTCCATACATCAATGGGAATAATGTCTGGTTTGCACGTCTTTCTCATTTTTATCTTCTTCAAAGTATTATTGACCTCAAATGGTGAAACTGGTCGTGTGTAAATGATATCTCTTGTATTCATGGCAGACGAGTCTCTAACATTATTTGCAGTATCTCCCATTGAAAAGCTTATGGAAGTAATTTCTCCACTAGTTCTTGATATCATCATCCTTCACCAACACCCTGCCATCTTCATTCTTGATGCATTTCACTTGACTCAAGTATCTTCCTTTCCTTTCTGTTATATGAGTCATTTTATATATCTCTTTTTCCCCTTCTCTTGTGTGCAACTTCTTATAAATATCATCAAAGTATCTAGACCTTTCCTCTTGAACAACCTTTTTAGCTTCTTTCTTTGGTTGCTTGTATCTTTGGAATGTTGCATCATCTCAAGATTTGGGAAAGCTTCTAAAGATCTCCCTTTTTAGTTTAATATCCTTTTGTACTTCATCATTCCACCACCAAGTCTCTTTCTGTGGGGGCCCACAACCTTTGGAATCCCCCAAAACCTCTTTGGAATTTTTTGTTATGCAGGAGCTCATGTTATGCCACATAGTGTTAACATTAGACTCCAAGTTCCAAGTTCCCTCCTTACTAGGTTTATCATGAAAAGACAATTTCTTTTCTCCTTTAAGATTCCACCACTTGATCATGCTATCTTGGTTTCTATAGAGTGACAAAAATTTTATGGCTAGCTGTCAACCTACCACCAATTCTCCTTCTTTACCTGGGATTGGGACCAGCTATATTTGCACAAAATCTACAAAAACATAGGTCGAGTTTGTTTTATGGTAACTATCTAAGACTTAATATCTAATTGAGGGAGTTTGTTTTTAAGTAAATGCATATACTTTATCCAATCACCACATATACAATATGTATCATATGCATGTTAAATCCCACAATGAAAATATGCAATAAATGAAAGTGATGGTTATGACCAGTCCTAATATAATCCTTTGGATCCACAAGGGATTACGTCATATAGGTCTACATCATATGCAGAAACTTGTTGTTGACAAAGATCAGTGTTTGCCAATGTAGGTTGAATGGTTCAACCCTTGAACCGACCGGCTTTCCTCCTGACTGGTTGTTAGGTCGTCCCACCAGTTGTCTGGTCCTTCAATCCACCATTGGCTGGCTCCTCTAGTTGATCGATCAAGACCACCATTCAATCGGTCCATCTTGTCCACCATGTCCTCCAAGGTACTTCAGTCGGTCAACTTATCTTTGGGATGCCTTCATCTTCGTCATAATAGGAAAGTAAATTATCCAACTTTTACATGATTATAGGGAAATCTTGAGTTACATTTGAGGAGAGAAAAGGTAGAAGAGAATTAACTTTACATTGGGAAGATGAAATAGAGGCTCAGTACACATAATGAGATAAACGGATACAACAACCACATACAACAATGCATAGATGCGGGTTATTGGCCATAACCATTCTACACGTCCACCATCAAAACTATTTTAGGGTGACGTGTGTAAATTGCATATATATATATATATATATATATATATATATATATATATATTAGTTTAGGATTATCATGATGTTTGGATATAACAAGATACTATTTGCATTGTACGCAATAATAAAACAACAAATCCAAAATCTGATCATATCGATTATCCTGTAATATAGTAAATTGATGTTGGCTCTGATACCATTGTTGGGAAATATGGTACAGAGCAAGAAGCGGAATTTAAAATTTTATCTACCATATTCCCCATAATCAGTAGATTGTGTCAATAACTATAATGCAGGACCGATGGTTTCGAGGATATATCTGGTCTTGGAGCAAGTCTAGCGACATCTCCTCATCTTCGTTGATGTGCAACTATCTTGGACGGCGTCTGTGCAGATCCTTTGTTGCACTGGGACTTGCCTAACGGTTGTGCCCTCTGCACCTTAGGAAGTAGGACTGTTGCAACTCCTCCTAGTCGCACCAGAGATTGTAGCCACAAACATCATCTTCTTCAGCAGCTCCTCTTGTCATAGATTGTTGGTTGATGTTGTCCTCCGAGCGACAGTCAACAGCCTCTCGCCTGTATGGTACCCCACAAGGACCGCCTAGAACTCCTGTCATCCTACTAGTCTGACAGGAAGGAGTTGTCCCTCTCTATCAATGTACTAGTCACTAACTTGCTCTCCCACGACAACTCTCAGTTGTTCTCTCCCGTGGCTATCCCTCCCTAGTTGTGTAGGACTTTCCTGGGATCTCATGGTTACCACAACTAGAGAGGACAATAGTTGTTAGAGGAAATGATTCTTCATTGTCTGTGTGTGCTCTTGTAAACCCTAGTTTTCCTCTAATTGTAGTAGAGGCGAAGGTCAAGGTTCCCAGTTGTTATCCAGAATGGGATTAATGTGTGGGAGTGGAAAGAACTGAAAGATCTCGAATTTTTGCAACAATTATGGAAATTACACAACTTGCAATAAGTTGAAACGGCCATTTAGCAAAGCCAGATGGTCATCTGGCACGCGAGATGGTCGTCTCGTACTGTGAGATGCCTGTTTTATAGTTTCCAATTGTACATGAATTTTGCAAATCAATTCCCATCAATGTTAGACATTGATTTCCTTGTACAACAAGTATTGCTCAAGCCAAACAAATAGAGAAACATTTAGAACCTTCCCCGACCGAACTAAACCATCTTGGCCATGCGAGATGGTTGTCTCGGTTCACCTAGATGGATGTTTGGTGATCTGAGTCGAGCCTATTTGGTTGGGTCGGTTCGTTCCATTGCCAATTTCAACTCACAACCAGGCCTGACACCCAGACGCCCATCTCAACAATTGAGATGGCCATTTGGCACTTCTAGATGGCCATCTTAACACTCGAGATGGGCGTTTGGCAGTGTTGTCAGCCTGTTTTTGCCTAAATCAAATGCTGAAACACTTTAGCACTTAATGCAACTTTCATTCAAGTTCTAAACTCCTCTTCTAGGTCAAGACATGTGTGTGTGACCCTATGGGTCCCATCTTACGTTGGCAGTGAGTGTGCAAAAGAACTGGTGACAGTATAAGAAAATAGTGGTGCCTAGTCATACATCATTGCCACCCAAGTAAACGGAAAAGTTATGAACAACTTCAACCTACAATTTGTGCATGGTGTTGCAGTGTTTGTATAGTTCCTTTTTCACTGATGTCCAGATTGAACTAGAGTCATTAAGCAATCACCCTCATTATTATTCAATCCTTTTCTTGAACCAAGAGCAGACTGCTTGAGATATATGTAAGCTCAATATCACATATTGACTCACATGTGCATGGCCATGTTTTTCTCAGTCTCGCTAATGAAGAGGCCAAGGACATCACACCCCATTAGGAGGGACAAATCCCATGTTTATTACTCATAGCCAATCCCCATGTGTCAATGCCACCCAATCATCACTATTATAACAATCCATGTTTCAGGACTGCATTTGATGATGTCAAAGTGTACTCAATGACATGTGTTGAGTGTAGTGATTTTAGGTCTAAGAACCACACCCACCACCATCACTGTGAGAGCTAACTATGACTTCCATAAACATGGCTTCCATGTGTCAGTCTCATAGTGGGTCTGTTCGATATGCTGTTCTCTAACATGTATTTGTGTACTTGGTTTGATATAGCAATATCATGACCAATGAGATTCAATCATCAACCAACTCACACACTAGTCTTATGTGTTATTGTTGTCTATCAACCTTTTATAATAACAACCAATCAGGGACATAATGAGAATGTGTATATGTACTCTTAACATTCGTATGATCTCATTTGTCAACTCTAATACTTAAATACATACATCATTGAGTAATATAATTCTCTAGACATTTACAATGTTACATCATTATGTCATAACTGAATTAAATAGATAAATTGGAATCTTGCCTTTTATTTATAATCAAATCATTTACATGATATGCCATTACAATCATCACATAATTGTCTCTCTGGGCATACATAACCAACAGTGCTTGCAAATGTAGATGTATACCCATTGGGCACTAGCCTCAACTCTTGTAAAAGAGAAAACAATGCAAATTTGTATAATCACTCACATGATTTTATTCTATTCATTCTAATTTTAGTCATCAATGTTAGGTATTTTTAGTATTATTCTGGCTCCTTAAGATATTTTGAAGTGTTTTTGGTATTTTTGGGCATCCAAGCCTCTTGTGCACATTTTAAGTTTTTATTTTCAACTCAGTCTTTTGATCGGTTATCCAAATGGTACTCGGTGGCGGACAACCGATGCCTGCTATGCAAGAATGAATCTGAAACCAATGCTCATATCCTCTTCAGATGTGAGTTCTCCTTTTATCTTTGGAGCAGAATGTCCCTTAAATGCGGCTGGGGTGGCTCCACTCCACACGGCTTGGATGAGGCCCTTATTTGGGTCTTTAATCATATAAGATGCAACCTTGGATGGAGAAGATTCACTGCCCTTATTCTCACGTGCCTTGTCTTTCATGTTTGGAATGAGAGAAACAACAGACTCCACGGCAAAGGTGCTTACGACAGCCTTAAAGTGTTTGACAATATTGTAAATAGTTTGTTTTTATTTGCCAAAGGTAACGTAGGTATCCTTAAAGGGGTGAAACCTGAGGTTCTGGATATGTGGGGTCTTTCTTAGACCTTGTACTGTATACGGGGTTTTGCTTACACCCCTATACGCCTTTTGAGAAATGAGTAATATTTTACCTTATCCAAAAAAAAGGTGAGTAGACCATCAAAGGAAAAAAAAATCAACTAGACTAGGACTAAAAATTCATCATTGCATGCTTGATTTCCTCGATGAAGATCTTTTTATAATCCAAATATCCTTAGAATATAGTTGGATCTATCAGAACGCAACTCAAAGTATGATCATACACTAGCTCCCACCAATTAGACACAAACTATGGGTTTTCTATTCACAACATGAAACATGAAAATAAGAGATTTTAAACCTTGAAAAGGAGGGCAACCCTAGAATCCATTACCAAACTTGTAGAAAGGAGTCAATGAGATGAATAAAGATAACTATCAAGAAAAAAAGTTTGGACCATTAAACATGTCGATAATCATTAACCATTGGACTAGCACTGATATAATCTTAAATAACAAATCTACAAATTAAGAACAAGGTCCTAAGAGACAAGGTAGTTATATAGAAAGCAGGATAGAGCATTTTTGTGAATTTTAAGAAATACTCAAAATTCATGCTATGAACTATCATGCTATAAAAGAAATAAAAAGAAGACGAATGTGAAAAACTATAGGGACAAACTGCCCTACCACCACAAGCTTAAAATTGTGCTCATCACTGATCCAACCCTACACTTTAGATAGTAAGGATGGAGAGAAATTTACAACTATAGTTGAACATCAGGTGAAAACTTGAGATCAAATCCTAGGTAAGCAGGGTAGGTCATAAAATTCTCTATTAGATGTCGTGACTCATGAGAGACAAAGAAATCATCAAGGTGCCAACTCTTTCCTGGGGTGAAGTGCTAATAGTTACTAGTTGGCAGTCCATTCTGGTTTAGTTGTGGGGTCAGGGATGAAAGGAGTATGTAGATACATCGACAAAGCATGATTATTGACCATGGGTTCATCTGGGGTGTTGAATTGGCCTCTCTAGTGAATATGTCATTGTTACTTATCAGATGAAGGTGCTTGAGATAGTGATTTGTTGGTGTTGTGGGGTTGGGTATACTATTTCATATTGGATTTGTATGTATCAAAAAGTATTTTGGCATCTACTCGATGCCTCTCTAGTGAGCTTCAAAGTCAAAATGTAATAATTTGACATCCTGCTAAATGTTGTTGAGTTTATCCCATTGGTGCCCAACATCTTGTTGGAATTTTTAGAAGTCCTTTTGCATATCAGTGAGTAGTTGGTGTAAAACACACATCTTTAGGGATGAAGGCTATGGTCCTGACAGAGGTGGTGGTGGTTGATAGTATTGATGAGGAGGCTCACCATGGGGCACATACTGATCAGGCTTATTATGTAAGTATGTCCCATGTGGCTGCTCAACATCTATAACATCTTTTGCATGTGAAGTAGAAGTGAAGTCCCCTTCATCCCTATGTGTTCTAGGTGTGTTTCCTATTTTTTCATGATATTAAAGCCCACAAAAAACCCTCAAGATGCAATATCTGCATTGAAGGGAGTTGAAGTCTACATGGCTCTAGGCTGAAAAGAAGCATATAGATATCGATGTATACCTTGATCACGCGAGAGTGGATTATATCGATGTATACCTTGAAGTCTACTATGGTCTTGACTTGGATCTATCATTTTCACAAATAAGTCATTGTGAACTCCAATGTGATATGCGATCAACATAATTACTCCTCCCATCATGATGAAGTGGCCTGATGGAATTATGGAGGTGACAGATGGGGAAGTTACCAACATTTTCCTTCCTCCCTATAAAAACACACCATAGGAGGCAAAGATAAGCTTGTTTAGGGTAGCCTAACTATCATGCTTTAGTAGGCTTTTGTTAACAATGACTCAATCAATGTAACAGAAAGTTGGATATGGATCAACCTCGACTTGTTGTGATTGGTAAAGAATTTTCTCTAGTTGATGAGCATCCCCCTAGGAAACATATATATAAACAGATTCACCATCATAGATACATCCACTGGATACTTCAAAGTAGTCCTTAGTGGACTACATGAGTCATCCACTGAGTTAGTCCATAGTAACCTCCTATTGTATGTTCACTAAGTGGGAAAGGAGGTGCTCTTGCTTTGTATCCATCATATTTGCTCAAATATTTGGTCCAATCTTGTGACAAAGTTCTCATATCCCATTTATGATTTAATTACTTAATTACCCTTCATATTAATTGACTTCCTCACTCTTTCTATATTCCATAACAAATGACACTATTATTGAAACAAATTGAGAAACCTAATAACTAAAAATGCTAATTTGACATATATTTCAAATATTTTGGGTTGACATCTAAATCTTGTACCATCGTATCCTTGATTTTGAATTCACATTAACATCCTTTGATCAAATGACAAGTTTGTGACTCTGAATTTAGTATTTTATGCATAATTATGCCTTGTGTAGATTGAAACACACTTTGTATTTGACTTGATACTCCCTTGAATTATTTCTACATCTAACCTTATCCTATGAATCCAAACATTTTGTAAATATTCTAGAGCATATCGTGCACCTTGGGACCAAATTTAACTACAATCATAGTTTTTAGTTCACTCTATGAAATCCCCAAAAATACACCTTGAAACACTTTTAGACCTATTTCCCTTGATTTTATAAGCTTTTTTTCTTTATCATCTTTTTTTTACTATTCCTTTTCTATATCTCTTCCATTTTAGCTTCATGTTTAGCTATATTTTTCATTCCATCTACCTTTTTTTGCTTCCTAGCTTCTCTTTTCTTCTTATATTCCCTTTTCTTTTTATCAATCTTCTCCTACCCATCTTTCTTGATTCCAGAGGTTACTACTCCTTGATTAAGAGTTTGTGGGGCAATCTACATGATGCATCCTAGTATTAGTACTTTTAATCACATGGGTTGAGTCAAGAGTATATAAGATCATTAAACGATATTGGTCAACATTTTTGAATTTTTATTTCATATTTTAGTTGATCCTGATGTTGTCTAAAATCATTATAGATCATGTCAAAACCCTAACAAGAGAGAAAAGAGATGAGGAGTCACCCTATTTTAATCTAACAGGTGGTCTTAGGATTCCTAAGGGAAAAGAAGAGATGATGGAGGACTATCTAGGGTTTTAAAGGAGAACCTTTAGGTCCAATTCTTGATCGATTGAAGCCAGGTAGAGTGAAGAACCTCTACCACCACTGAGAGATGGGTATGAGGTGATTAATAGCCAGAACCCCCAGCCTAGACACAATAGTTTTCACCATGGTGTCCTTCCAAGGTTTCCTAGGTTCAAGATATTGGAGAAATTATTTACATAATACATATGGGAGTGTGTTGTCTCTAATTACCTACTGTCAATGAATGGTTATTATCCCAATCCCAATTCAACTTCCTAGATAGTGGTAGAGGGATTGAACCGACCATCCATTGTAGGGCCAAAAAAAATAATACACTAGCATATAAAAAGAAATAGTATCTTAGAATAAAAGGCTAACAAAAACTAACCATTCCAAATAACATTATCCCTCATGATCCAGTGAAAATCTTCAATCTTTATCATAAGATTTCATCACAGATGCATGATCTTTGTGGTCTACATGTATTGCCTAAAATCATAAATTTAAGAATTTTTGTCAGTGCAAATGCACATGTACATTGTCGAAAACAATATAGATTGATTTTCAAGAATAAGTGTGTTTGATAGTACTATAAAATGATATTGTCATTTTGCACAAATATGAAGTCATTGGGAAAATTCTATTTATTTGTCTTGATATCTTCCATTTCTAAATCAAAAAGTCTCATACAAAATTATAGCAACTTATAAAGAAGTCAATCCAAGTATATGGCATCTTCTCAACAAGAGAAATCCTTAACCCTTTTTTAAGAAGGTGATACTATATATTTATAAAAGAAGTGTGAACCTAAGCACCTCCATAGGAAGCACAATACTCAATAATAATGGAAGTTTCTTTAATTGGTTATGTTCCAGGTTTGACCTATGTATACAATGAAAAAATCTTATTCTTAGGGAACAATATCTCAAAAAATAAGTATCCCTATGCACACAAAAGTTACATACCATACAATATAAGAAATACCATAGTAAGTTCAAATGTGAGAGAAGTGCATGTTAAATGAATAGTGGAGATCTTTGAAAGATTGGGTGTCACAAGATTTTTCTAGACCCTTTCAAAAAGATTTTAAGCCACAAGTTCCCAGATGGGGTAGATCGGGGACAAGGGTCAAGACCCGATCCAAGGTTAAGTATATCATGGTCGGAATTTGGTGTTCCACATGACCATAATTATGATCATTTATCCTAAAAATAAACAAGGAACACAATTTCTCAGTTTACCAACAATATTGAATATCAAGTTTACACATGTGGGTGAATCATTTCATTAGGTCACATATATTAGAACATCAATAAACCCATAATATTTATCAAGTTTCAAGTTTATACATCATGGTTCGAGATAATGATTCTAAATATAGATCAAATATTGGTTTTAATGGATGTCATGATAACAATGTCAACTTTAGTCAAGGATCCAACTTTTCATTTCATAATGACCACAAAAAATCAATACATAAGAACTTTTGGAATAGGGTTAGAGTTATATTTTAATAATACTTTTATTGAGTTTTCACATTATTTTCAATCAAAACAGTCTATAGATTTGTCTATTTATTATAACAAATGTAAGAGTAATGCTCAAAATGAGTTTTAGAGAGAGAGGATGATTAGCATGGAGAGAGAGAGGGAGAGAGAGAGAAAGAGAGGGGGCACATGGGCACAGTGAAGCAACATCAATGGATGAACTATTGGCCCTAGGTTGTGGAAGTTGTGAGAGAGGGTGAGGGTGTGATATGAAGATATGGTTTGCTTTGTGGGAGTGAGACAAATGTGGGTCTATTATAGGCTTTGATCTATTGTTTAGGATATTGTGGTTAAGTTGTTCATGGAAGTGTCCAACCTAGGAGCTTCTCAAATCTTGAAAGAGTGTCATTTCTAGACTAACAAGAGGTGCATTTGGGGAAGATTATATAGAGGAAAGTAATGGACCAAAAATCATGGCAAACATAGTTGAAACAAGGTACATTCGGGTACCCACCCCAGGAAGTGGGAGGAACCCTATCCACCTGAGGTGAAGGACGATTGTTGATCAGGTCCCCCACCTAGGCTGGTAGGTAGGGCATCCCATTAAGGGCTAAAATGACCAATCAAGGGAAATATGTGTAAAAAGGTGATTTCAAGGTGTACTATTGGGTTTTTTGAGAGAGCTAGGAAACTTTGACTGGAGTGAAATTTGGATCCAAGGTTCACATACACCCTAGAATATATTCAAAACATTGGGGATCCATAGGATAAGGTTATATATAGAAATGATTCAAGGAAGTATCAAGTCAAAATCAAAGTGTAATCCATCTATAGAAGGAATAACTATGCATCAAAAACTCATTTAAGACTCACAAACTTCTCAAATAATCAAAGGTTGATATAGTGAAGTCTAAGTCAAGAACAAAATGATATTGGGTACAAGATTTAGATATCAATCCAATGATTTGAAAAAATCTCAAACTAGGGCTTTTATTTATTGGGTGTATTAATTTGATTCAAAACTAATTTCATCTATAATAAAAAATGACAAGAGTGAGGAAGTCAAGTGATTTGAACAGTAGTTGAGTATTAGATCATAGGTGGGTCATAGATCACTTTGAGTAGTTGCATATTAGATCATAGGTGGGTCAAAGAGCACCTTGTCACAGTTTGGTCAATGTATTGATTGTGTATCCAATTTTCTATATCCACTATGGGTCTTAGATGGCTAGATCCTTGGTTTGTTACCAAGAGGGCTCAGTTCCAAGTCAAAAAATGGCATGATTAGAAATACAAATTTTCAAATGAATAAAATGTACAAAAATTGAAAGAAAAATCTAGAATTTTTATTTCTTCTAGTGAACCCCCTTATGAGAATTTTAGATGCAGGTTTTCACATTTTTAAGAGAAAATTTTATGTATAGAACTTTGAAAGAAAAAATCTAAGATGCCAATTGGTTCTAGTTAACCCCTAATGAGAACGTTATATGTATTTTTTACTAGGTGGTGGATAAATGTTCTCTATGCAACACAATGGAGAGAACAAAGTCATACCTATGTAAAACCTTCATTCTGAAAGGATTGTATTTATACGACCTCAATGGTTTTTGTAAATGTTTATTAGGATGTGGTGAGGGAGATAACATATTTAGTGACGATAAACCTATTGTGACGATCTACTTGTGAAAATGAGATTATTGTACACAGAAACGATTTATTAGCAGTGGAATTACTGAAAATCACTAAAAATTAAAACTTTTTGTAAAGAGATCCTCAAACGGAAGAACTCTTTCATAAAGATACAAGGGAAGTTATTTACAAGCTGGTTCATCAGTACATCTCTGTAGTATCTCATCTCAAGAGTCATAACACTGACTGCCCTGTTAAACTGTACATGAGCAGTATACAAAATCTCGAGCCATTACGCCAAAAATCTCATATCTATATTAAACCATCTACTGACTCCTAGGACCTGAGAGTACAGAGACGACACATAAGACTCTCTATATACAAAACCTAACAGACAGTGACTCCACCTATGGATCACTGTTGTCCTTGATGTTGTTGTTGTTGTTGTTGCTGCTCACCCACTAATGGGTTCCTCCATCCTCGGTGTCTACCTAAAAAGTTGAATCCCACGAGGGTGAGACAATTGAATAATTGTCCCAGCGAGAGTTATAACTCTTCGCCAGAAGCATTATTATTGCATATAATTGAATAACATCAAGCAGTAAAATCATAATTATTTAACAGTAGGCAATTCATTAAATAAGCTAAGTAGAGCAGTAATCTCTATACAATCATTTAAATTATAACTTGATTGAGTAACCAGTCATCTATTTAATAAGGAATATGAAGAACATGTATGTTATTTGTCCAACTAGGACATAATAAACAATGTTTCATCAATCATTATTTCTCGTAGTTCAACTTAAGCAATTATGCTACACAGCTGATTACATTTTACAAGCATACTTATGCTCTGAGGATATGAGGTATACCTCTCATACTCCAACCGACCACTGTGAAGTTGAAATCGGTACCATACATAGGTCATCAGAAGAGCCAGATTTCTATGACCTCATCTTCCTCAGTCAGTGTGAGGAGAAACATGCAGGACATCTTGTGTCTCTGCTATAATAGCTCTCTAGAGTATTCTCACAACTTCGCTATTAGAGTTACAGTGGCATGTTGTACTCTCTTTGCAATCGAGGGATTTCTTATTTATCTCACATCGAGCGGCATTAACAACATCATCGGGAGATTAGTGATACATCATCCCAGCATAAACATATAATGAAGGATTGAGAGATTAAATGTCCATCTCACATCAATTCCATCATTAGGACGTAAGGATATTCGTGTCCATAACCCCCGCATACTCAAAAGTATGCTCTCCAGGAGTTCCCTTAGGAAAACCTATTTCACCATCATCTAACTTCTGACAATGATGGATCTATGGTCAGGGCTCTACATGATATCAATTTACTTGATTATTTAAGTACATTATGGCATTCTTTTAGCATCAGGCATGTTTTCAAACATAAACCATTAAAACAATTGCTATAAAGAAAGAGTATTAATTGTATCAAGTTCATTTCACATCTAGTTATCATTGGGATATCAATCCCTAACCATCTCATCATTATGATTCAAGAACATGGGTGTTCAAACCCTTAGTTCAGCAAAACACTTGTTACCATGTAACATATTGCCATCAAGTCATTTAACAATGTGAACATGATTGTAGCAATACAGATATTTCTCATGGCTCATACAGCCTATCAGTCTCATTTGTTACCTCTCACTAGGCAACATAGAATATCATTGCTTTCAAAGCTTATAAAGTGCTTTTAATGAATATTGCATCATAGCTCTTTCCTGGCTATGCTCACTATTTCATAAAAACCTGCATGATTAATATAAATGATAATAGGCACATTATTTCTATATCAGCACAATGTACAATAATGATAGCATCACTATTGGTTAAGGTTTACTTGCAAATCAACTCCAAGTCAAGTATAGAGCACCACAACCATGCAAGGGGAAGCCACCACGGCTGTGCTACCTTGCACGATCGTGCTACAGAAGATCACCATGACCGTTTTACACTTATGAAATCAATACTTCAAATTGATTAGGGTTTACTATTCATATCACATCACTCAAGGTTAGAGTTCTTATTTAGCATACTTTGAATTAGGATTTACTATACGCATCACATTACCCTGGGTTAGGGTTTACTATTCACATTAAATCATCCTAGATTAGGGTTATCATTAATATCTCACCATTAGGGTTTACTATTCACCCTAAGTAGGAATGATCAACAAAGTACCTTTAATTTAAGGGTTACCATGTCATCATTATGAATTAGGATTATATCATCATCATATATTAGGAATACTCCCATTATTGCCCTCAATTAGGGTTAGGATTCATTAACCATCATAATTAGGGTTTCATGATCTCACTAACATGGATCATACCCTAATTAGGCATTCATTCATATTGAGAGTCCATTACTTGATTATATAAGAAATCTTTTCTCTCTCATCCCTTATATGAGTTGATGCTTTCATCACCCTTGATTAGGCTAAGTCAACTCATCATTGACATCATGGGCTATGTCATTACTATTGTGATCATTAAAGCTTACTCATTGAAAGAGTACTTATCACTCTATCCCATCAAGGAAACCTTTATTTTAATCACCATTGATTATAACATGCACTAATCAACTAATCACTTGGTCCTTTAATCACTTTAAGTATCCATAAGGTTTAGGTTAATCAACCACCAAACGATCTTGACCACTAAGACATCAAACGATCTTGACCTTCTCAAACATCAAACGGTCTTGCACACTAAACCGCCAAACAGTCTTGGACTGCCCTTGAAACCGTTTGTGATGAAGATCATTTGGTCATGTTGTCTTTGAAACCGTTTGGTGGTGAAGACCATTTGGTCATGTTGACTTTGAAACCGCATGGACACAACCAACCTTGAAACTGCATGAGCCCAAACAGTTTGGGATCATTTGGTCCCAAACGGTCTTGAGACTGTTTGGTCCCAAATGCTCTTGAGACCATTTGGACCCAAATGGTCTTGAGACCGTTTGGTCCAAACCACCTCAAAACCGCAAGGACCAAAAAGTGTCTCAACCACTTCAATTGAATTAGGGTTTCAAATGTTGAACCCTTCAATCGATCAGGTACATGTTAACCAATCATCAATTGAGTTAATTAAGTTAACCTTCAACTAATTTGACCCTCAATTGATCATCAATTAGGGCTTGAATCAATTGGATTAGGGTTTGGAATCGATGACCCTTCAACATAATTCAATGTGAGTCTAATTGGTTTGAACCAATTGAACCATCATCCAATTTGGTCATGACCTGACCCCAAACGGTCTTGGGATCATTTGGATGACCCAAAAATGGTCTTGAGACCATTTTCTCAAGTCAACATCAAAAACCAACTCAACTAATTAAGATTTGGCTCATTGGATTGATCACTAGGTCAACAATCGATTGTACTTCAACTAATTACCTTAAGATCTTCAACCTCTTAACCATAGCCAACCTTAGACCTCCAAATGGTCTTGGGTGACCCCCAAACGGTCTTGGGATCATTTGGACATCCTCCAAACGGTCTTGAGACCGTTTGCCCATTATTTTATCAAAAACCAAGTCATTCATAGGGTTTGGATCCTAGGTTTAGTCACCAAATCAGCAATCAATTACTCATCAACTTGATATCATTGGATCCTTAATTGGTCAAACATGCTTAACCCCTAGACCTCCAAATGGTCTTGGGTGATCACCAAACGGTCTTAAGACTGTTTGGGTGATCCCCAAATGGTTTTGAAACCATTTGGGTCACTCAACCCAAACTTCAACATAATTCAATTATTAAAATCAGCAATTAACCCGATTAGGGTTTTAATGATTGTTGGATCTTCAATTGGTGAACCTCTTGGAATTAATTGATGATTTTTGGTAGGTAATTAGTCTAAATTATTCTCAACAGTCCTCCAAACAGTCAACACTTGGTCAATGCCTCCAAACGGTCTTGGACCGTTTGCTTCTATGCGGTCTAGTGAAACCGTTTGCATTCAAATGGTTTGAAATTGTTTGCTCCCAAATGGTTTGGGAAACCGTTTGCTCCCAAACAGTTTGGGAAACCATTTGAGCAAGGTTGGGAGATTGTTTGCTAAAGTAGTTATTGGATAAACATAGAAATTAATGTCATCATCTTCTACCTCTGTTCAACCAAGAACAGGGGTTGTTCTTGACCGGCCTAAATCGCGCGTCCAAAAGGAGAAGCGGATTTGAAGTAGTCGGACTTTTACATTTATAACCCGAAACCTTCTAGGCCCCCGCAACTTTGTTTATGGGGTCAGAGTAGATATACGGGGTTGAACACAGGGACAAGGGTGGTAGTGTTGAGAACTCGGAATCAACACGCTACACTCCGGCGAAGAGGTAAAAAGAGATAGTAAAATTTCCCAGAGGGAAAACTGGATAAGATCGTCAAAACAAAAGAAAACTATCTCCAAATGGAGCTACAAGAAAGATTAAGGTTTTAGGAATTAATCAGTTTTTAGGGGTTTTCATGCAACAAAAACAGAGAGATAATACTAAAGCTGAAGCAAGGTACGAAGGAGAAAACTTCGGTAAAACAAGCGGCAGCAGAAACATCCCGTACCCCTCCTCTCAGAGCGGGTACCTCTAATCAAGCATCAACACCCCTCTCGAGGTTGTTGGACTTAAATTAGAGTGGAAAGGTTACTAAAGCATCTCCAATTTCGGGCACTCTCGTACTCCAGAATCGGACCAAACGCTAGAGCCACAACACCTCTCTCAAGGTTGTTGCAACGGGAAAACACGATTCGGTAGCTAATCGAAACACGATCCAAGCATGCATGCTAGAGTTTAGATGTTAAACATAGAGATCATCCAACCAAGGTACCAAACATAAAGCAACAGGCAATTAAGCTCTTCTATTTCCATAAACAACTAAGGTTCTGATTACATTGTATAAGTAAAAGAAATAAATGACGGAAATAAAGATAGATGTCACCTTCTTGATATAGAAGGACGACAGACTACAGCGGACCCTCCAACCTGATATCGGGCAGGAGCCTAGCCCGATACAATCGTGTTGGGCGGCACACCCTCTCAGGCGGCACGCCATGATGGGCAGATTGTATCGTGCGAGGACCCTTGATCGAGACGATCATGTCGGGCGGCACCCTCTCGGGCGACACGATGTGACGGGCGATGCGTATCGGGGTTCAGTATCGTGCCGGGCTAGAGAGATGCTCCTGGTATTGGCCTCTTATGTCGGTGATCCTTGTCAGCTGACATCGGCCTGCAGCGTTGCCCAGAGCGACCCTAAGTGAACCATTCCCTCCCTCTCGAGATGGGGAAGTACTCACTTAGAATCGCCCGGCACGAGCACTGAGGCACGATACCCTAGCTCTCCACAGCTTTTCTGAAGTGATTTGCGCAGGGTTCCGACCTGTCTCTTCGGCTTCCTGTAGCTTCTATTTATAGGCAACGGTTGGGGGAAGTTATGGTGCTCAGGGCGCCACGTGTCCTTCTTTAGCTCTTATTATCACGGAGTCAGTGGACGGCCGATATCAGTATCGCCCGACACAAGGATGTCGGCTGTCGGTGGATGTGACGAGTGGCGCCTGCCGGTGGGTGACCTGTGTCACACGACGAGCTTCGATAGTCGTGGCGAGCTCGGCTCCCTATCGGGTAGATAGGTGTATCGTCCGTTAGTCCCTTCTTGCGCGGCATCCTCATGTCACGCGTCCGTGTATTGTGCTACCCTGTCGGGTAGTGTGCATATCGGTCGACTGGAAGGCCGATGCAGGTGGAATCATGTTTGTGGGTCGGGACGGCCTTATTGATGATAAAATGTGTCAAAATTGGAGGAAACCTCTGTAAAAGATGGAAATATTGAATTAAGAGTGTCGTTTGGCCAATTATTGCAAAAGTATATATAAAAGGAGAGGATAACAGTTAAAAGGGCAGTTTTGATAACAAAATAAGGGTCAAAAACATCACAAAAATTGGTGTTATCAACTCCCCCAAACTTCACATTTTGATTTTCCTCAATCAATATTTAAACTTTATTTTGTGGTGCTTCTTCTTGACCAATATAGTTTTCAGACCAAGGTGATGAGCGAGCAATGATATGTCTTATCGAGAATATTGTTCGACCCCGAACAACAGACTTTATTTCTCCTGCCTTATTTAAGCAAAACTTTTCTCCACAGCTTCGGCGAGACTTAGGTGCATGATTCTGAAGTTAGCTTTCACACCAAATAGCTTTATTTTGGGGCAGAGAGTTGTGTGTTGGGTAGGCTAAGGATTTTTGGGTTTTTCTTGTTTCCCATCAGTCCATCCAGGTAAGGGTCTATTAGCAGGCAAGTGGTCCCTACAGTCCAAGCCAGTTGGCTTTAGAGCAGGGATTTCACATCCTACATACCACTACCCCGGATCTACCATGCCTAAAGATGGGTACTTTTGGAAAATAAGTGTGTGTGTATGTATATATATATATATATATATATATATATATATATATATATATATATATATATATATTATTGGGCACAACTCTCATGCTTTTATTCACCCTCATAAGGCTGCTTTCTCTTTTTGGGATTTTTGTTGGGTAAGGGGAAACAAAAGGATTTTTGCTGTTTGGGCAGCTTTTTCCTTCTCCATACACACCTCTTAGCTGTAGCGAGATGATTTTTTCAAAATTTTGGCTTGGAAAATCGTAGTCTTATGTTGTTTGTGGCAGCATTATCAGAAAGATATAACAAAACTTGCATCACCTTAGGTACATAGAAAACAAACTGGCAAGGAGGAGTATCATGCTTTTTACTTATATAGTGACTTTGTACATATGCAGAGAGACAAAATAAGAAAAAAATTTCAGTTTTTCAAAAATTTTGTGGCAACGTTTTTGTATGTACACATATTGAAGAAAAAGAACGAAAAGGACAAAAGGGATGGAGCTAAAAATTTCAAATTTTTGTACCTCCCTCATTGGTACATGGTACCCCCCCAAACTTACTCCACACTTTGTCCCAGAGTTGTGAAGAAGATAAGGTAGGGTAATGTTAACCCAGTGAGGGTTAGCTGGTGAGCGCGCCTGCACTAGATAGAAGCTCCCACACATATTCTCCACGTTTGCTATGATAGTTGATGTGGTGGAGCTGGTCAGGCGTTGCTTCATTCAATATCCATTCCAGCACGAAGATGCCACAGTCATTCGATAAAGGAATCTGTTGTGGACTGCGGTGGCAGAACTGGAGCTCATGCCATTTGCTTGCTACTGTGTCTAGGAATGGTTGTATCAACTTTGACACCTCGTCATAGAATTTTCTCACTAAGCGCTCAAGGGGCGTCAACGTTGCAGATGTACATGGCACTAGATGATCTTTGTTGCTATCTCAGCTGTTGTAGAAGATACCTGCTCATTGCTGGGTGTACATCGTTAGGAGCGTCCAATGGTTATAATGCAGGATGGGCAAGAGGATTGTGTGTGGGACCTCGCTCTCCAACTCTACTAGAAATGCTTGCTTCTCTCCTATTTCATCAGCGAGGCAAATGTTGTTGAACAGCATAGGATGAGCTATGTATGTGTGTTCGAACCTTGGTTGTATTGTTTGGATGTAAGCGACCGCCACAGATACAGCCAAGCATCCTCCTTTTACCACGTCCCTTAAGTCATCAACCGGGACTATGATATTGCATGCCTCGTAGATGACATCCGCCGGGGTAGAATCAGATAATTTCAGAAGAATTTTGTTGACCTGTTCCTGCGTTAGTGTAGCGCACGAGAAGCGGTCAAAGTTGCTTATCAGTCCTTATGTAGTTTCAGGCAAAGCAGGGTCTTCAAATCCGTGCACTTTCCGCAGGATCTCCAACTGCTTGCCTGCCTCATAGGTGTCACTCTCTGTCTCAACTTCTTTCTCTGAGGAGTTGCTGGGTTATGAGGAGTCATCTTCCTAATCGCTGTCCAATAACCTCTCAGGCACCCCTGCGTCTCGGAAATAGCACCCGTCTTTGATCAGCAGCAAGGCATATGTGCTCCTGAGGTGGTAGAAGTTTTGGCCATGGAGGTACCTCATGTTTCTAAATATATTGAGCATCTCCATGGCACGTAAGACGATGAAGGCACTGTTTCCTCTTCCCTCTTCTGCCTGGACGGGGAAGTCTCGGATGGAAAAGAAGTTCCAGTTGCCTATGTGACGTTGGGTTCCTTGCTTGATAGCTCATAGAAGACACAGCGGTAGAAGTCTCAGATTTCTGTCCTCCGGGCGACTGAAAGCATTCCCGGAGCATGGTACCTCGCTGTTGCTGTAGCTCAGCAGTTGGACGTCATGGCTCCTGAGGTCTGCCACGCAGAGGAACCATATGTTGCGGTGCTTGTATGGTGCTAACACGAGGTTTGGGTTATGTGTATCTATGTGTTGCAGCATGTTGGTCACCGCAACGGAGTCTGCTTCTCCCCACATCAGTCTTCTGGCCAAGGTCAGGGTGGCATTGTATATCGTCTTCCGACCTGTGTCGGTGCTAATATTTTCGATCATCGCACTTTCAAGGACCCTGAACACCCGTTTGCCGACGATGGCCGGCGAGCGGAACATGTTGCAGAGTGCTCCCCATCGTACCGAGAAGTAGCCGTCGCTCCAGACGACGTCTTCTTCGTCTTCCTGCGATCTCAGGACCTTGTTTAGCAGTTTCTGATCTCTGATCATCAGGTAGCCGATGGCCCTTCTATCGAAGTCAGCCATCTCAAAGGAAGGTATCTCTGATGGCTCAGCGAACTTGTCTGCCATCGAGCATCTTTCTCGGGGAAGGTGTCTTTCATTAGCGGCATAAATGTTCCCCTTTTCTCCCTATGATTCATCAGAAGAGTCCATCCCAATGTTGATATCTCCATTATCATCTTCAATTTCATCCAGAGGGACAGAGGGATTTTCTTCTTCCAGGCCTAGGGAGCTCTCCTGTCCTGCTGGAGCACCGTCAGTCAATCTTGGTGGCGTCTCCTCTGCGGGCTTTGTGGAAGGCCCGCTGGACAAGGAGGAGGACGTCGATCTCGAAGACGATGTTGATGAAGAAGGTGGAGAGCCAGGGCCAGGGGGCGACGGTGACCTTCTCGGCTGCCTCCGACGCAGATGGATGTCCCTTTTGTTCAGCCTCTCCTCGATCTCGTCGAGGCATTGTAGGGCTTGCTGAAGCGTCGTGGTTAGAGTCTCTAGTTGGTCGGGAAGGCTAACTAGAGACAGCCGCTCTCGTTCTTAGCTATTCAGCCTATTCTGGAAAGATAAAAACGTGCAGGTTAAGGAAACACATGTAGCTGAGTTGTTCTCCGTTACCTCCCACAAGTAGTCGAGCTCATGCCCTAGCATCTTCCCGAGCGACAGAGGGGTTCCTGTGGGTCTCCCTTCCATCCCCACGACACCTTACTCACGAGATGGTCTACCATATGAGGTAGAGTCTATGTCAATTGTTCGTGATGCAGATGCCACCGGGCGAGGTGTCGACGCTCTTGCGGCCGTTACCACCTCACCTTCTTGTCGTGGTGGAGATGGTCGTGGTGTGGGCAGATGCTGCTCCACCTCTACACTGTCGGCGATCTCCTCAGCAACTGCAACAGGGGACACTGGTGGCAGTGTCGGCGTCAGCTGTGCACCTTCGAGCTCCATTGCTAGGGTCCCGGCGAACACCTCATTGCTGGCGTCCGGTTGAGGTTCTTCCTCTGCCTCTTCAGGCATTACAGGGATGTCGGGTGCTGCGGCTGTCTCTTCCGCGGCAGCTCCCATAAATATTGTCTCGGTGACCTCAACGATTACTGGTTCTTCTTCAGCCACCACAGTCATTGTTGTGGTCGTGGCTGGTATAGTAGGAGTGACGACAGCTAGATTAACAGCTGTCGTCGGTAGCTTTGGAATCGCGGCTGGCTCGGTGCGGGTCGTTGAAGCTTTTTCCCGCCTTGGGTCGAGAGGAATCAGTTCTCCTCTCGTGGCCGCCCTTTCCTGGATTCTGGTGGTGGCGGCGTAGGCTGTGTCTACCGCCACAGCTTCGATCTCCGCGGCAGTGAAGACCAGCTTTTCTGCGTCGTAGGTGGTGCAGCGAGGGAGCGGGAGGAGGATGTTTGTCCTTGCAAACTTGTAGAAGTAGTCCCTTCCCTCCTTCTTTATGATGTTGGCCCTCATCAGGTATTTGATGTCGATCAGCTCATTGCCCTTCGTCCTCGAAAGGCTGTGCGGCTCTTTTGGGTACTCGAGCCCTGCCGCGATCAGGTTTACGACGCCACCCATACAGTATTCTTTGGTGGCATCTTTTATTGGGTGCAGCCTATTTAGCAAGAACCGCCCGAGGTTGATCACTCGCCCCTCCATCATGTGCCACATGACATGGAGTTCTTCTGTGTAGATGTTGCTGGACTCGTTCTTGCTGAATAGCAAGCACGCCACCAGCTTGTGCACTATCCTCCAAAAGCATGAGTGCACGACTGCCACCTTGCTTCCTGGCTTAAATGATGACTCACCGGTCAGCCTATTCCAGAGCTCCACGGGACTGAACCCATCTCCTTCGGTGACTCTCCCACCGTTGTTCATCATATTCTTCTCCTCCTCACTGGAAGAGAAGATCTCGTTCAGCAGCTTCTCGGAGATGGCGTGCTCCGAGTTGTATAGCTGGGCTTAGAGTCTGTCTGCTCCACCGTATTCTTTCTTTTCAGCAGTAGAATTCTTCACTCATCGGAGAGATGACATGAACTCCTTTGTGAGTTCAGTGTAGGAGGAAGATCGACTAAGGCAGATCTTTCGCAGTCCTGCCGCGACGAGGACGCCCTCCATCCTCTCAAATATGCCTAGCTCAATGAACGAAGCCTGGTGGCAGAACCTTCTTGGTTTGTAGACCTTGGTTGCCATCTCAGCATAACGGTGTGTGTGCTCGTCGTCCCTCGGCATGAACCTTCCTGGCGTGTATTCTAGGGGTTCTGTCGTTGCTGTTGGTGTTGGAGCCGCCACTTCTCCTACCCTCATCCTCTTCTTCATAGTCGACGGCCCAGCTACTTCTGGATTCGGGTGCTTCTTCCCGGCAGTAGGTGCTTCACCCGCGGGCTCGGTGTAAATCCTCCTACCATGCTCGTCAACCCTGACGACAGTCTGCTTGATGCGGGCCATTTCTGTTAATCATTAAACAAATTCCTTGGTCAGTTAAGTGTGCCGATAAGATATGCTCGATCCCACAACACGTCATCGGGCGATACGAGGTTTTCAGAGGTGAAGCCCCGTGTCCGATATGAGATATGGGTATCGCCTGTCACGTCGGAAGATCATATGTGCGATAAAGATGATACTGCGATAAATACGCGACAGGTATGTTGCCCAACATAGGTGTGTCGGGTGATACGGTCGCGAAAGATAAGACATCTGATAGGGCTCTCTAAAAAGAAAATCAACGTGTCACCCGACAACAAAACAAGCGAGGTGGTGCAAGGATAGGCGACACGACTATCACCCGATATGGCGTACCGGGAAACATAAGATAAAATGGCGAGTCACGCGACATAGTGACCGGCCTAAATCGCGCGTCCTAAAATTGGAGGCGTATTGAGGTAGTCGAGCCTTCGCATTTATAACCTGAATCCTTCTAGGCCCCCGCAACTTTGTTTACGGGGTCGAACACAGGGACAAGGTGGGTTGTGTTGACGACTTTGAATCGACACTCTACACTCCGGTGGATATAAAGAATATTGAAGTTCCCCGAAGGGAACAACCATATGTCATGATTAAATCAAAGAAAACTATCTCCAACTGGAGTTACAAGAAAGATTAAGATTTTGTCATTTAGTAGTTTTTAGGAATTTTCATGCGACAGAAAATAGAAAGGTAAACTGCAGTTTAAGGCGTAATGCAAGGGATAGGACTTTTAGAAAGACAAGCGGTAGCAGTAACACCCTGCACCCCTCCTCTCAGAGAGGGTGCCTCTAACCAAGCTTCAACACCCCTCTCGAGGTTGCTGGACTCAAGTTAGAGTGGAGTGATACTAAAACAACTCCGTTCCGGACACTCTCGTACTCCAGAATCGGACCGAACACTAGAGCCACAACCCAACTCTCGAAGTAGTTTTGACGGGAAAGACGATTCGGTAGTCAAGCGAAACGCGATCCAAAACATGCAAGCTAGAGTTCAGATATCCAACACAGTAGTTACCCAATCATAAGGCACTAAGCATTAAACAAATAGCAATTTAGCATTTCTATTTCCATCAGCAATAAGGGTCTTAATACAATGCATAAGCTAAGAATTTAAATAACAGAATTAAAGATAGATGTCGCCTTCTTGATGTAGAAGGGCGACAGACTGCTACTACTCCCAGCCTGATACCGTCCAGGGACCTATCCTGGTACAGCCGTGTTGGGCGGCATGAACTCTCGGACGGCACGCCTGACGGACGACTATATCGTTCGAACACCCTGGCCGATACGCTCATGTCGGGCGGCACACCCTCTCGAGCGGAACGACTGACAGGGAGAGCGTATCGGTTTCGGTATCGTGTCGGCCAAGGATTCATATATACTACTGTCGGGCATTGTTGTCAGGCACTCGTGCCGCGTATCTACGTCGGCCGATATCGGCCCTCAGTGTCGTCCGGTACAGTCCCAGGTGAACCGATCCCCTCCCTCTCGGGATGAGGAAGAGCTCACCTAGTGTCGCCCGGTATGAGCACTGGGGCACGATACGGTTGCTCTCGCACTTCTCTCATAGATCGCTCGAGTCCCCAACTGTCCGAACAGTGAACTGGCCAGTCGTCCAGACCTATCCAACCTCCGACGTCTCCGACCTCTCTTTTCAGCTTCATGTAGCTGCTATTTATACTGGCGGTTGAAGGAGTTATGGTGCTGGAAACGCCACGTAGCCCCCTTATACGCCGGTCGATGGATGTGGACGGTCGATACAGGTATGTCTTCGGCGCGAGGCGCTGGCTATCGGTCATGTGGCTGGCGGCATGCCTGCCGGTGGGTGGTCGTGTCGCTCGACGAGTTGGGTAGTCGAGCGGCTTTGGCTCCCTGTCGGGTAGAAGGTGTGTCGGCCGGTACGTCCCTTTCGCAAGGCGCCCTTCTCCGCCGATCATTCTTGTGTTTCCCAGCCCCTGTTGGGCTGGGTTGTATCGGGCGTCAGGAAGGTCGAGACGGGTTTAGACTTATTGTGGGCCGGAATCGGCCTTATTGCACAAAAATGAGGAAAACCCTGTAAAAGATAGGAAAAACTGGAATAAGAGCGTTGCTCGGCCAATTATTGCGAAAATGCTAATAAAATAGAGGAAAATAGCAGAAAAGGGGTAGTTTTGATAACAGAATAAAGGGCAAAAATGTCACAAAATTTGGTGTTATCAACTCCCCCAAACTTAGCTTTTTGATTGTCCTCAATCAATATTTAAACTAAACTTTGTGTTGCTTCTTCTTGCACAGCAAAACTTTAAGGCTAAAGGGTAGCACAAGATTTGCGATGTCTTGGAGGTAATGCTGTCTTAAAGCGAGCAAAAGACCTTGCCCTACTTGCCTTATTATTTAAGTAAAATTTTTCTTCTCCACAGCTTCAGCGAGACTTTGGTGTATGATTCCGAAGTTAGCTTCCACACCAAACAGCTTTATTTTAAGGGCAGAAAGTTGTGTATAGGGTAGGCTAAGGCTTTTTGGGTTTTTCTTCTTGTTTCCCATCAGTCCATCCAGGTAAGGGTCCGTTAACGGGCAAGTGGTCCCTGCAGTCCAAGCCAGTTGGCTTTAGAGCAGTGATTTCACATCCTACGTACCAATGCCCCGGATCTACCATGCCTAAAGATGGGTACTTTTGGAAAACAAGGGTATATATATATATATATATATATATATATATATATATATATATATATTATTTTTTTATTATTGGGCACAACTCTCATACTTTTATTCACGCTCATAAGGCTTCTTCCTCTTTTTGGGGTTTTTGCTGGGTAAGGGAAAACAAAAGAGATATCTGCTGTTTGGGCAGCTTTTTCCTTCTCCATAATCGTCTCTTAGCTGTTTGCGAGATTATTATTTTTCGAAAATTTTTGGATGGCAAGGCACAATCTTTTGTTTGTTTGAGACAACATTATCAGAAAGATATGACAGAACTTGTAACTCGTTAAAATATACAGAAAGTAAACTTTGCAAGAAGTCACAACAGGTTTTTATTATTATTACAGCAACTTTGTACATATGCATAGGGGCAGGAAATTTGCAAAGGAAAGATTTTTGAAAATTTTTATATGGCATGCATGCGTACATCAGATATACAGGGAGCTATAAGGGAACATCAGGTAAAAGAGAATGAATATCGTAGAAAGCTTGAAGAGATAAAATTTTTATACCTCCCTCACTGGCATACCCCCCCCAAACTTACTTTCTACTCTGTCCCAGAGTAGAGAAGAAAGCAAAAGTGAGGTAAAGCACAGCCAGTGAGGGTTAGCTTTCTGATGTGCTGCAAAATGCTCCTACGAAGTTGCAGCATGCCATTGGGAGGTTGTCTAGCGGGTTCGCTTCGGCGGTGTAGCGGTTGAGTGTGAGCGTAACCCTCAAAATTCACTTCTGGCCCACCTTTTCTTCACATCTCCGTTGTAAACAAAAAACAAAGGGACTGATTATCCGTCCCTAGTTTAGTTCCCAGGAGTGTGTAGTCAGGGTGGGCCCTCTCCCTTAAGAGGGCGGAACCAGGGTGCCTCAAACTTGTTCGGAGGCCTTGGTTGCCGCACTCGTAGCTAGGTGACTCGCTATTGGAGCTACTAAATCAAGAAGAATCTTCCTTTCCATTGTTGTTGCCGTTTCTGTCCGACAGTTGTTGCTGATCCCCGCGCTGTGCTTGCTGGCGCAAGAAAGATGAAAAGAAAGAAAACTTATTAAAACCGGGCGATAAGCGATTGGACGACACGATGTTGTCGCGCGATAAGGCTCGACGCCCGACACAGGTGTATCGGGCGATACGAGGTCACATGAAGCAAAAACATGACATCGCAGTGAGAAGCATGACTCCCGATACAAAACATCGGGAAAACACTATCGACCGGCGTTACGCGCGAAAGCATGTCGGGCGATAGAAAATAAGCAGGTCATGTAAACCCGATAAGCGGCTCGGTAACAGATACTGGCGTCGGGCAACATGTTTATCGGCCGATAAACGTGTCGGTCTTCAAACCTATCAGGCGACAAGCCATGTCATTCGGTGAGAAAACAACAAGCCGGCCGATATGCCTCACACAATATAAAAATCTGTGTCGGGCGAGAGATAGCGTGTCGGGCGAAAGACGTGTCAGGCTATACCTTTGCTCCCAGGAGGCATCGCCCGATACTAGGGCGAAGGCAAGAGGGCCGACACACGAGCAAAAGGGAGGATCAAAGCATGCGTTCCTGGTGGCAAAAAGGAGAAAATGATAGCCCGACACGAAGAAACCTCCACGCTATTTATAGAGAACCCAGCTGGGGGTGAAACGTGTAAAACATGGCGCGCGTCGGGCGTTTTAGTCACGTTATTCCCGAGACGCGAAGTCCCATTGGTCAGCCCAAGGGTCATCCGCTGCCCTTGCATCGCCCGGGGTGAGGCTGCCCGATACAAGTGGTTCTGCGCCCAGCTGGTCGACACGGTAGAAAAGCGGTCGGTCAAAAGGCCAAAACTAAACCTGTGTGAAGTAAAAGGCCATTGCAGGGTAAAACATCATTGGTATAGAGAAGGATCTCTTACCTCAGATGGTATTACTCCTCAATGCTCCGCAAAACACAGCGATGGCCCATAAAACAAAAAGAGTCAGCACACGTGCGCATGTACTGACTCGGGCCTTATTACAGTCCATAATGGTTGTTTTTACAAAGAAAACAAATGTATCCTAATCTATGACTCGGGCTGCCTTCCGAGGAGCGCTGAAGTTTCCGTCGCCAGTTCGACCAGTGTAGGCTCTTTGGTTGTACCCACATCCAGCAAGTCAATTTCTACTTTCCTGACAAAAGCTTCGTCCTCATAAAACCTTTTTACTCTGTGCCCATTCACCTTGAAGATCTTGGTCGGGTCATCCTTGTCGCGGAGCTCCATCATTCCTGATGGGTATATCTTTGCCACAGAAAACGGTCCCGACCATCTTGTCTGTAATTTCCCAGGAAAAAGACGGATGGAGGACTTGAATAACAGGACCTTATCCCCTTCACTCACATCCTTTCTCCTAAGGTGGGCATCATGCCACATTTTTGTTCTTTCCTTGTAGATCTTTGCATTCTCATAGGCGTGAATCCTCAGCTCTTCGAGCTCTTGAAGCTGTAAAAACCTCTTTTCTCCTGCTTTTTCTAGATCCATATTTAGGAACTTGATCGCCCAAAGGGCCTTGTGTTCTAGTTCCAAAGGCAGATGGCATGATTTTCCGTATATAAGACGGTAGGGGGTGGTTCCAATGGGCGTCTTGTAAGCAGTACGGTAGGCCCATAATGCGTCGTCAAGTTTCATAGACCAGTCCTTCCACGTGCGGCTGACAGTCATTTCTAAGATCCACTTGATCTGTCTGTTTGAGACCTCTACCTGCCCCGATGTCTGTGGGTGGTAGGGCGTAGCAATCTTATGTTTTACTCCATACTTGCGTAGGAGTGCTTCGAACTGCCTTTCTCCGAAGTGTGACCCGCCGTCGCTTATTACGGTGCGCGGTATACCGAAACGGGGAAAGATGGTGTTCTCAAAAAGCTTGATAACTGACTTGGCGTCGCATGTTTGGGTGGCTACCGCCTCTACCCATTTCGACACATAATCTACTGCCACTAGTATGTATTGATACCCCTGGGATGGGGGAAACGGCCCCATGTAATCAATCCCCCATACGTCAAATATTTCCACTTCGATCCAGCTTGCCATCGGCATTTCATTCCTCCGCCCTATATTCCCCGTTGACTGGCACTCTTTGCAAACCTTTACAAATCGTGCAGCATCTTTAAATAAGGAGGGCCAGTAGAAACCTGATTGTAGCACTTTTGCCGCTGTTCTTTCGCTACCCATGTGTCCACCATAGGGGGAGGCGTGGCATCCCTTCAGGATATCGGCAGTTTCTTCTTCCGGGATGCACCTCCTGTACAAGTTGTCTGCGCATCTTCTGAACAGGAGAGGGTCATCCCAGTAATAATTCTTGGCATCCGCGAATAGCTTCTTCTTTTGATTGTAGGTGATGTCAGGAGGCAGCTCTCCACAAGCGAGGAAATTGCAGATGTCTGCAAACCAGGGCAATCCTTCTTCTTGAGTTTCAGCCATCATGAGAGCTTCGTCGGCAAAGTTGTCGTCGATCTGTGGCCCTCTCTGTCTCTCAGCCACTATCCTCGATAGGTGGTCTGCGACCACATTTTCCGCGCCTTTCTTGTCGATAATTTCATGATCGATCTCTTGGAGCAACAAGGCCCATCTCAACAATCTGGGCTTTGCGTCTTTCTTTTGCATTAATTATTTTATTGCCCCATGGTCCGTGTATACCTTGACCTTTGATCCGACGAGATACGACCTGAACTTGTCAAACGCGAAGACAACCGCGAGCATTTCCTTCTCGGTGGTTTTATAGTTTACCTGTGCTTCGTCCAACGTGCGACTAGCGTAGCAAATCACATGGTGCTTTTTATCTTTCTTTTGCCCCAGGACTACTCCCACTGCGTAGTCGCTAGCGTCGCACATTAGCTCAAAGGGTAAACCCCAATCTGGCGCTTGAAGGATAGGTGGTGATACTAAAGCATTTTTCAGGGCCTAATAAGCACTGAGACAATCGTTAGAGAAAACAAATTCAGCATCCTTTACCAGGAGATTGGACAATGGTTTGGAAATCTTCGAGAAGTCCTTGATGAATCTTCGGTAATATCCGGTGTGCCCGAAGAAGCTTCTCATCCCCGTGACGGAATTTGGTGGAGGAAGTTTAGATATAGCTTCGATTTTGCTGGTATCCACCTCGATCCCGCGCCTTGAGATCTTATTCCCTAGGACGATGCCCTCCCGTACCATGAAATGACATTTTTCCCAGTTCAGGACCAGGCTGTTTTCCTCGCATCTTTGAAGTACTAACGATAGGTTCTTCAGACAGCTATCGAAGTCCTTTCCATAGACGGAGAAATCGTCCATGAAAACTTCCACGATGTCTTCTATAAAATCTGAGAACATTGATATCATGCATCTTTGAAAGGTGGCGGGAGCGTTGCAGAGTCCGAAGGGCATCCTTCTAAAGGCATAAGTGTCGTAAAGGCAGGTGAACGTCGTTTTTTCCTGGTCGTCGGGTAAGATGGGTACCTGGTAGAATCCTGAAAAGCCATCAAGAAAACAGAAATAATCGTGATGCGCTAATCTTTCAAGAACTTGGTCAATAAAAGGTAGCGGAAAATGATCCTTTTTTGTAGCCTGATTTAGCTTTCGGTAGTCAATGCACATTCGCCAACCAGTGACGGTCCTTACCGCCACTTCGTCACCCTTCTCACCCTTAACCACAGTCATTCCGCCTTTCTTGGGTACTACGTGGATCGGGCTTACCCAGTTGCTGTCGCTAATTGGGTAAATGATCCCCGCGTCCCTAAGCTTTATTACTTCTTTCTTGACGACCTCCTTGAGCATATGATTCAGCTTCCTCTGGGGTTGGACCAGGGGCTTGGCAGACTCATCCAAGTTGATGCGATGCATGCAAAGGGCAGGGATAAGGCCTTTGATATCATCTACGGAATATCATATAGCCCCCCTGTGGAGTCTTAACTCCTCAAGGAGCCGGTCCAGCTGATTGCTTGAAAGATCTGCATTTACGATGACTGGGTTCCTCTGTTCTTCATCTAAAAATTCGTACCTCAGTCCTTCCGGTAACGCTTTTAGGTTCGGCTTTGCTCCGGGCGTCTCCTCCTGAGGTTCTTCCTCAAGGGAGGCATACTTCGCAGAGTTTACCTCCTCCTCTTCTTCTTGCAAGTTTTTGTCAGAAAGGTTGAAAATGTCGAGATGCATTACGACCTCGGGATTTTCGAAGTCGAGATCCTGACAGCTTATTGCTCTCGCGAGGGGATCCACTGTCCGGATATCCTCCTCTAATTCCTCGCAGAATTTATTGTACCTATCCGTAAAATAGGCTGATTCAGACAGGGATGGACCTCTCATGATTTCCTTCATCTTGAAGTCCATGTGGCTGTTTCCAACCCTCAAGGTGATTATCCCTTCAGAGACATCAATCAGCGCCCTCCCTGTTGCCAAGAAAGGGCGTCCGAAGATGATCGGACATCTGGGATCTTCAGCTGTGTTGATGACGACGATGTCGCAGGGAATAAAGAAATCACCGACCCTAATCGGCACATCTTCGACAATGCCTACAGGTCTTTTGAAAGAGTGATCCGCCAGTTCAATCCGCATATTGGTTCGAACCATGTCGGTCAAACCCATCCTTTGCGTGAAACTTAAGGGCGTGAGGCTGATGCTTGCTCCCAAGTCCGCCAGACCCTTCCGCTCGACATTGTCCCCGATGGCGAATGGGATCGTGAAAGCTCCGAGGTCCTTTCTCTTAGTCGGTAAGCTGGGCTTTACGAAGGCAGAGGAAGTAGAGGCCAGGTACACTGTCTCTATCCTTCCCCCCTTCTTTTCTTCATTATTAGATCTTTGAGAAACTTGGCGTATGTGGGCATCTCCTCCAAAGCGTCAAGGAAGGGGACTTCAAGATGCAGCTTCCTGATCGAATCCATGAACCTTTCGTGCCGCTTTTTCAGATTTTCCTTGATCAGCTTGTACGGGAACGGTACCCTGGGAGCGTAAGGATTCCTCCCACCATATGGCTCATCAGACGGTCTCGGCGTAGGCTCTTCGACTTCTACAGGCCTGCCTCCATCTCCTGCTGGAACGACATCCTTGGGCCCTTGCTCAGGTTCCGGTGGGGCTTCATCAGCGCGCTCTACCGTCTTTCCTGATCTAAGCACTGCCATTACTGCAGTTTCAGGGTGAGGGAGCATTTTTCCTACAGGGTTCTTCATCAGAGCAGCCATCTGAGACAGCCGTTGATCGACCTCCCATTGACGCATCTGCAGACTCGCCGTCTGGTGTTGCATGGAATTCAGAGATCCAGGGCTGGTAAGCGTCCCCTGTACCATCTGGTTGATGATGGTGTCCTGTCTTTTTATGTAGGCGGAAAGCTGACCAACCCAATTAGGCCGGGTCGCTTTCTCGCTTTGGCTTTGACATTCGCCATCAGAAAGGGGTTGCTCACAACAAGGCATGGTTGACAGTCTCGGTGTTCAGTAGATCAGAGTACCTGAAATCCGCATTAAAATCATGTTTAGAAAATTATAATTGGGGTAAAGAATAATGCTTAAAGTAAAAGAAAAAGAAAAAGAAAAAGAAGTGTTGTCAAGCCTATTTCTAAGCTTGAGGCACGGGAGTGTAGTTAGTGGATTCGGATTCGTCAACAGTGCCATTTGCCTTGTCCCCGGAAACGGCGCCAGAAAGTTGACCGGCCTAAATCGCGCGTCCTAAAATTGGAGGCGTATTGAGGTAGTCGAGCCTTCGCATTTATAACCTGAATCCTTCTAGGCCCCCGCAACTTTGTTTACAGGGTCAAAGTAGTCATACGGGGTCGAACACAGGGACAAGGTGTGTTGTGTTGACGACTCTGAATCGACACTCTACACTCTGGTGGATATAAAGAGATATTGAAGTTCCCCGAAGGGAACAACCATATGTCACGATTAAATCAAAGAAAACTATCTCCAACTGGAGTTACAAGAAAGATTAATATTTTGTCATTTAGTAGTTTTTAGGAATTTTCATGCGACAGAAAATAGAAAGGTAAACTACAGTTTAAGGCGTAATGCAAGGGATAAGACTTTTCGAAAGACAAGCGGTAGCAGTAACACCCTGCACCCCTCCTCTTAGAGCGGGTGCCTCTAACCAAGCTTCAACACCCCTCTCGAGGTTGCTGGACTCAAGTTAGAGTGGAGTGATACTAAAACAACTCCGTTCCGGGTACTCTCGTACTCCAGAATCGGACCGAACACTAGAGCCACAACCCAACTCTCGAAGTAGTTGCGACGGGAAAGACGATTCGGTAGCCAAGCGAAACGCGATCCAAAACATGCAAGCTAGAGTTCAGATATCCAACACAGTAGTTACCCAATCATAAGGCACTAAGCATTAAACAAATAGCAATTTAGCATTTCTATTTCCATCAGCAATAAGGGTCTTAATACAATGCATAAGCTAAGAATTTAAATAACAGAATTAAAGATAGATGTCGCCTTCTTGATGTAGAAGGGCGACAGACTGCTACTACTCCCAGCCTGATATCGTCCAGGGACCTATCCCGGTACACCGAGTCGGGCGGCACAAACTCTCGGACGGCACGCTTGACGGACCACTATATCGTTCGAAGACCCTGGCCGATACGCTCATGTCGGGCGGCACACCCTCTCGAGCGGCACGACTGACGGGGAGAGCGTATCGGTTTCGGTATCGTGTCGTCCAAGGATTCATATATACTACTGTCGGGCATTGTTGTCAGGCACTCGTGACGCGTATCTACGTCGGCCGATATCGGCCCTCAGTGTCGTCTGGTACAGTCCTAGGTGAACCGATCCCCTCCCTCTCGGGATGAGGAAGAGCTCACCTAGTGTCGCCCGGTACGAGCACTGGGGCACGATACGGTTGCTCTCGCACTTCTCTCGCAGATCGCTCGAGTCCCCAACTGTCCGAACGGTGAACTGGCCAGCCGTCCCGACCTATCCAACCTCCGACGTCTTCGACCTCTCTTTTTGGCTTCCTGTAGCTGCTATTTATACCGGAGGTTGAAGGAGTTATGGTGCTGGAAACGCCACGTAGCCCCTTTAAACGCCGGTCGATGGATGTGGACGGCCGATACAGGTATGTCTTCAGCGCGAGGCGCTGGCTATCGGTCACGTGGCTGGCGGCATGCCTGCCGGTGGGTGGTCGTGTCGCTCGACGAGTTGGGTAGTCGAGCGGCTTTGGCTCCCTGTCGGGTAGAAGGTGTGTTGGCCGGTACGTCCCTTTCGCAAGGCGCCCTTCTCCGCCGATCATTCTTGTGTCGCCCAGCCCCTGTTGGGCTGGGTTGTATCGGGCGTCAGGAAGGTCGAGACGGGTTTAGACTTATTGTGGGCCGGAATCGGCCTTATTGCACAAAAATGAGGAAAACCCTGTAAAAGATAGGAAAAATTGGAATAAGAGCGTTGCTCGGCCAATTATTGCGAAAATGCTAATAAAATAGAGGAAAATAGCAGAAAAGGGGTAGTTTTCATAACAGAATAAAGGGCAAAAATGTCACAAAATTTGGTGTTATCACATAGGTATCGGTTGATTCAATGCTGCTCAGCTCAGGAACTACGAGCCCGATAAGCTACTCGTGTAAGTAAGATCGTGTCGGGCTATACCTTGATGTGTTCTTAAACTTCCACGCGACACAAGAGCAGGGGAACCCTTGCACGACATGGGAGCTAACTCGGAAAGTCTTAGCACATCACGGTTAGGTGAAAATAGTAAAGTAGTAGCCCGTCACGGTAAAATCTCGGCCCTTTTTATAGCAACCTCAACCTGGGGGTAAAAAGTGGTAATTCCGGGACGTGCGTTGGCTGTTGGGGTAAATCATTCCCGAGACGGGCAGTCTGTCACTGTCACAAGGGTAATTACTCCACTTGCACGATTCGGGTCTTGCGTCGTCCAGGCATGCCATCTGTCATGACCTTTGCGATGCCCGAGTTACCACTGCCTGATATGAGTGTGTTCGTTGTGTCAGTTGGGTTGCTGCCCTACACGACCCTTCAGAGAAAAAATCAAGAAGAAAAACTTAGAAATAGAGTGGGTAAATGAGTAAAACATCATTGGCCTAAGGCTAAGATTCCAGCCTCAGATGGTGTCACCCATCCCGGTCTATAAAACAATACGATGGCCCATAAAACAAAAGAGTCAGCGCATGTGGCGCATGCACCGACTCGGGCCTTATTACAGTCCATAATGTTCGTAATGTTTTGTTTTGCAGGAAAATAAAATGCATCCTATTCTAGGAAAGAAAAGAAAACTCAGGTTGCCTCCCGAGAAGCGCTGTGGTTTCCGTCTCCAGCTGGACGCCCTCAGCTCCTTCACTTCTTGATCTTCAGCATCACCCGCCTCCCTACATCTCGATCCTTACCTCTGTCGGTCATACCCCTACCTTCTTGGAAGTCTCGGTGTTTGATGGTATTTTTCCTGACGGGTTCTTTACGAACTCGGCCATTTGGGCCAACTGCTGATCAATCTGGCGTTGATGTGTCTGCATATCTGCCAATTGTACCTGCAAAGAGTTCAAAATGCCTGAATTTGATAGTGCGCTTTTTGCTAGCTGATTATTAATAGTATCTTGTCTTTTCACGAAGTCAAATAATTGGCCAACCACGTCTGATTGGCTGGAACATTTATCATGTTCCTTGGTAGATCCTTGGTACTTAGCCTGACCCTGGAAATTCCCCTTGTTCATCTGGAAGGAGGTGTTCTTGGTGTACAGGCTCGGTCCTCCTCTCTTTTCGAAGGGTTGGGGTGGCTTAGAGGAACTGTGCAGCTGATGTGAGTTTTTAGCCGCATCTTTATTGCCATAGATGAAACCGGGGTGGTCCGATCTTTTAAAGTTCACAAAAGAGACATTTTCCGTCCCCTCAGCCTCAGAGTCAGAATCACTTGACGCATCTGGTCGGGTGTAGATGCAACTATCTACCCCATGCCCTCCTTCTCCATAGGTCACGCACTTCATTACTTTTTCAACAGGCTTCTTCCCTTTACCACCAGATTCTTTTAGTTGCTTGACATCAGTCGCTATCCTTTGTATCTGAGAAGTTGTAGACTCCAGAGCCTTGTATTCGAGAGAGGGTCCTTCACTGACCTTCTTAGCCTACCCTCTATTAGATCTATCATACTCAGCGTCGGATTGCAGCTCGGCCATGTTTTTGATGATCCTTTCAGACTTGCTCGGTTTCTTCCCTAAGAAGTCACTCCATGCTGCCGCATTCAGTGACACCCTTTCATCGGGAGTCAGACCATTATAGAAGGTAGTTACTAGGAAACCCTTCTTGTAGTTATGGTGAGGGAAGTCCTCTGGTATTCTTGGTATCTTTCCCAGGCATCGTGAAGGTTTTCATTGGGCTTCTGCATAAAGGAGGTTATCCTCTGTCTATTCCTTACAGTCCTCTCAGTTGGATAGAACTTGTTTACGAAGCATCTGCCAGAGCTCCCCATCCATTAAGAGCTTGGTGGGGCAACCCAAGGTACCATGACAAAGCTTTATCTTCCAAGGAGAAGATGAAGCCCTTGCAGGGGATGACTTCTTGGGGAACCCCCCACATTTTAATGGTGTCACATATATTTTTGAAGGCATCCAGGTGATGATAAGGGTTTTCGTTCTTGGAGCTCCCTGTGAAACTCTTATTTTGGATCATGGAGATTACAGACGGCTTGAGCTCAAAGTTAGCGGCGTTGAAACGTGGAATGATGACCGGGCACCAGGAATTGTTTGCCTTTGTGCAAGCTAACTCCCTCAGTGTTTTCTCTTCTTCTTCTGAATCTTCACTATCGTTGGCATCTCGGTGTTGATTCTGATCATTATGATTCCTTCTGTGCCTTCGATGGTGGCGATGTCTATCTCGGTGTTGGTCATCCTCAGATTGCTCTCTCTGGATCTTCATGTTGATCATGGCCGTCATAGCGGTCATGTTCTTCAGGTGGAGGGGAGTTAGGTCTAGCCCTCCTTTGACGTTCACCCTCTGAAAGAGGTTGTTCAATATGAGGCGGCTTGTGAGAGCTCGGTGTAACAGGTCACCGTTCTTCGGAGTTCCTAGAATGGCATGAAAAATCAAGTTTAGGAAACCGAATTATTTAATTTAGGCAAAGAATAATTAATAATAACCAAAGGAAAGAAAAGAGTGATGTCAAGCTCATTTCTAAGCTTGAGGCACGGGAGTGTAGTTAGTGGATTTGGATTCGTCTATAGTGCCGTTTTGCCTTGTCCCCAGCAACGGTGCCAAAAAGTTTACCGGCCTAAATCGCGCGTCCAAAAGGAGAAGCGGATTTGAAGTAGTCATACTTTTACATTTATAACCCGAAACCTTCTAGGCCCCCGCAACTGTGTTTACAGGGTTGAATTAGATATACGGGGTCGAACACAGGGACAAGGGTGGTAGTGTTGAGAGCTCGAAATCAACACGCTACACTCCGGCGAAGAGGTAAAAAGAGATAGTAAAATTTCCCAAAGGGAAAACTGGATAAGACCGTCAAAACAAAAGAAAACTATCTCCAACAGGAGCTACAAGAAAGATTAAGGTTTTAGGCATTATTCAGTTTTTAGGGGTTTTCATGCAACAAAAACAGAGAGATAATACTAAAGCTGAAGCAAGGTACGAAGGAGAAAACTTCGGTAAAACAAGCGAAAGCAGAAACATCCCGTACCCCTCCTCTTAGAGAGGGTACCTCTAATCAAGCATTAACACCCCTCTCGAGGTTGCTAGACTTAAATTAGAGTGGAAAGGTTACTAAAGCAGCTCCGATTCTGGGCACTCTCGTACTCCAAAATCGGACCAAACGCTAGAGCCACAACACCTCTCTCGAGGTTGTTGCAATGGGAAAACACGATTCGGTAGCTAATCAAAACGTGATCCAAGAATGCATGCTAGAGTTCAGATGTTAAACATAGTGATCATCCAACCAAGGTACCAAACATAAAGCTGCAGGAAATTAAGCTCTTCTATTTCCATAAACAACTAAGGTTCTGATTACATTGTATAAGTAAAAGAAATAAATTACTGAAATAAAGATAGATGCCACCTTCTTGATATAGAAGGACGATAGACTACAGCGGACCCTCCAGCCCGATACTGGGCAGGAGCTTAGCCCGATACAATCGTGTCGAGCGGCACACCCTCTCAGGCGGCACGCCGTGATGGGCAGATTGCATCGTTCGAGGACCCTTGACCAATACGATCATTCCGGGCGACACGCCATGATGGGAGATGTGTATCGGGGTTCGGTATCGTGCCGGGCTAGAGCGATGCTCCTGGTATCGGCCTTTTATGTTGGGGATCCTTGTCGGCTGATATCGGCCTGCAGCGTTGCCCAGAGCGACCCTAATTGAACCATTCCCTCCCTCTCGAGATGGGGAAGTGCTCACCTAGAATCGCCTGGCACGAGCACTGAGGCAAGATACCCTATCTCTCCGCAGATTTCTGAAGTGATTTGCTCAGGGTTCCGACCTATCTCTTTGGCTTCCTGTAGCTGCTATTTATAGGCAGCGGTTGGGGGAAGTTATGGTGCTCAGGGCGCCACGTGTCCTTCTTTAGCTCTTATTATCGTAGAGTCGGTGGACGGCCGATATCAGTATCGCCCGGCACAAGGATGTCAGCTGTCGGTGGACGTGACGAGCGGCGCCTGTCGGTGGGTGGCCTTTGTCACGCGACGAGCTTCGGTAGTCGTGGCGAGCTCTGCTCCCTGTCGGGTAGATAGGCGTATCGTCTGTTAGTCCCTTCTTGCACGGTGCGCGGCATCCTCATGTTGCGCGTCTGTGTATTGCGCTACCCTGTCGGGCAGTGTGCATATCAGCCGGTTGGAAGGCCGATGCAGGTGGAATCATGTTTGTGGGCTGGGATGGCCTTATTGATGATAAAATGTGTCAAAATTGGAGGAAAATTCTACAAAAGATGGAAATATTGAATTAAGAGCGTCGTTTGGCCAATTATTGCAAAAGTATATATAAAAGGAGAGGAAAACAATTAATAGGGAAGTTTTGATAACAAAATACGGGTCAAAAACATCACAAAAATTGGTGTTATCAGTGCTTCATGGAAATGATAGCAAGAACACATGAGTAGTAAAAGAAGAAGAATGAGAACCAACGATTTTAATGGAGATGAGGATGCATTAACAAAGCTTAAGGGTTAGAGCTATAAAACCCGCCTCCAGGACTGATCTAGAGCTCCAAGCTCCATAGCTTTAATGATGGATGAAGCTCCAGAAGTTGTCCAAGGTCTGTTCTTCAAGTTTTGGATTGAGAAGATGGCTAGAAAGGAAAATCGTGTGAAGAAAACCAATTACTAACCATTAATTTAGGATTTCCACCATGGATTCGAGGTAGATGATGACCCAAACTTACCAAGTAAGTATGGTCATCCTTCCTCTGGTCCATAGCTCTCCCTTGGTCGGCCAAAGCAAAGTGATGAGAAGAGGAACTAAGGAAACGGTCCTTTGTGTTATTGGAAAAGATACCTTATATATATTTATGGGTCTTTTCAAAGCAAAAAGGAAAAAGATAGATATTTCCTTTTATCTCTCAAAAATATCCACCAAGGCTTCCTCCATCCTTGGCCACGTTTCCACCTTCTAATATCATGCAAAACTCTTCCTTTATCCAAGGTTTAAAGGAAAAGAACTAATCACCTTTTAAGAGAGGTATATTAATATCCACCCTTATTGGATATTGCTTAATATATTATTAATGTGAGTAATTTCTACTCCTACCATGATCTTTTTGGTGCCCAAGCATGATACAAGCTCTTCCATATTATTACAAACACATACTCTAACTTTTGGTTGAAGGGCTTCATAATTAATATATTTCTTTTTGTATTAAGTTATATTAAAGAGCCTTTTGTGCTTAAATCTTGATTATTTCAATATCAAGATTCTCTCTTTTCCATGATCATTCAAATGAGGCACCCCTCTCATTTTCTTTGATCTTATTGATTCCAAGAAACATGAGAGATCCTCTAGAGGGTATATTTTACATGTTGGACCCTAGGTTTTGGGTAAATTGCACTTTACACCAAAACTAGGTTTTAAAGCACAAGGATTGCTCTACAAGCTATATCTTGGTACCCAAGCTTGTGAAAACTGTACCACTTCATCATATTCACTCTTATGATGTCTCATCATTAGAGGAACATCTTAACATGTGAAATTTGCAATTTAACCCCTCTACTTGGGTAATTTGCACTTTAGTCCATTATTAACACAACAATGCTTCAACATTAAACAAAAAGGACTTAAATTGAAAAATAAGTTCCTCAAAAGTCTTAATTACATTTCAAGAAGTATAAGCAAGCATATAATCCACTTAATTAGGAAAAACACCTAGGGTTAGTACATAACCCAGGTCAGGGATGTTACAAATTATCCACCCCTTACAAGGATTTCGTCCCCGAAATCATTACAAAACATATTAAGAGAAAAGAACAGGGTATTTCATTCTCATCTCTTCCTCTAGTTCCCATGTGGCTTCTTCAATGCCACGGTGATTCCAGAGAACTTTCACAAGACTTATGTCTTTCTTTTTCAACTTTTTAATTCTCTTGTCAAGGATCAACACAGGTCCTTCTATATAAGATATATCATCATTCAACTCTAATTCCACAGGTTGTAGAACTGATTCTGTATTAGGATGACATTTCCTTAACATGGAAATGTGGAACAATGGGTGTAACTTCTGCAACTCAGGTGGTAACTCTAGCTTATAAGCTACTTTTCCAATCTGTTCAATGATTGGATAAGGCCCCATAAACCTAGGAGCTAACTTTCCTTTCCTTCCAAATCTAAGAACTCCCTTCCGAGGTGAGACCTTGACGTACACTCTGTCTCCAACCTGGAATTCTAAAGGTCTACGATGCTTATCAGCATAAGATTTCTGCCTATCTTGTGTCGTCTTCAACTGTTGTTGTATTATTTTAATCTTCTCAGTGGTCTTCTGCACGAGATTAGGACCTAAAAGTTGATATTCACCAATTTCATACCAACATAGGGGAGATCTACAATGTCTACCATACAAAGCTTCATAAGGTGCCATATCAATGCTATGTTGATAGCTATTATTGTAGGAAAACTCTATCAAACTTAGGTGTAGATCCCAACTTCTTGTAAACTGAAGAACACATGCTCTCCAAAGTTTGTATGGTCCTTTCTGATTGTCCATCAGTCTGAGGATGAAAGGTTGTACTAAACCTTAAATGTGTGCCTAAGGCTTTATGAAGTCACTCCCAAAAATGACTCGTAAATTGGGGACCTCTGTCAGAAACAATGGTAACTGGGACCCCATGTAGCCGCACTATCTCATCTACATACAACTGTGCCAGCTTTTCAGTAGAATAGGTTATTTTTATAGGTAAGAAATGTGCAGCCTTTGTCAACCTATCAACTATTACCCAGATGGAATCATGTCCTTTGGCTGTCCTGGGTAAACCAACCACAAAGTCCATGGTTACATGATCACACTTCCACTATGGTATGGGTAAAGGTTGCATTGTTCCTGCAGGCTTTTGGTGTTCAGCTTTAACTTGCTGACACACTGGACATCACATAACAAACTCAGCAACGTCCTTTCTCAAACCAGACCAACAATACATATCTTTCAAGTTTTGATATATATTGGTGCTTCTTGGATGCATAGCATACATTGAAGAATGAGATTCTTCCAGGATTAACTTCCTCAAGTTGTCTACATCAGGCACTATCATTCTACCATGATAACAGGCTACTTGATCATCTGAGTCATAGAAACCATCTTGTTTCTCACTACCATACTCCGATCTAATCTGCTGAACTATAGCATCAGCTTGTTGTGCCTCATTAATCTGTTGTCTCAGGGTAGGTTTTATGTGCATCTTGGCTAACAACCCAGCTAACAATGATACTTTTAACTATACATTGTCTTGCCTTAAAGAGATAAGCATATCTCTCCTAGAGCACACCAAAGAATTCAACTATGTTCTGTCTAAGACTGGTGTTGCTGATTTCCTACTCAAAGCATCAGTAACTACATTGGCCTTCCCTGGATGGTAATCAATTATACAATCGTAGTCCTTGATTAACTCCATCCAGCGGCGTTACCTCATGTTAAGCTCATGCTAAGAAAAGATATACTTTAGGTTCTTGTGGTCTGTGAAAATCTGGAATGTCTCTCCATAAAGATAATGTTTCCAGATTTTTAAGGCATGGACTACAGCAGCTAGTTCTAGATCATGTGTCGGATAATTCTCCTCGTGTTTCTTAAGCTTTCGAGAAGCAAAATAAATCACTTGTTTATCCTGCATCAACAGACATCCTAGTCCATTCTTAGAGGCATCACAGAAAACTATATACCCTTTTCCCTATTCAGGTAACACAAGCACAGGTGCACTTGTCAACCTCTCCTTCAACAACTAGAATGATTGTTGACACTTATCACTCCAGGAAAAAGGAACATCCTTCTTGGTCAACTTAATCAAGGGTAAAGCTATAGAACTGAAGTTCTTAATGAACCTCCTGTAATAGCCTGCCAACCCTAAGAAACTTTGAATCTCTATCGGTGTCTTTGGCTGCTCCCATTGCAGGATAGATTCTACCTTTTTAGGGTCAACACATATACTTGAAGCAGATATTATGTGTCTAAGAAAAGAAACTTCTGGTAACTAGAACTCCCACTTGCTAAACTTAGCATATCACTTATTCTCTCTTAGCAAAGTTAGAGCCTGACGAAGATGCTACTCATGCTGCTGAGTATCTCTACTGTAGATCAGGATGTCATCTATAAAGACAACAACACACTAATCGAGAAAAGGTCAGAAGATTCTATTCATGAGTTCCATAAATGTAGCTGGTGCATTAGTTAGTCCAAATGACATAACTATGAACTCATAGTGACCATACCTTGTCCTTAAGATAGACCTAGGTATGTCACCATCCTTAATACGCAGCTAATGATATCCCGACCTCAAAACCATCTTTGAGAATACGGTTGCACCACGCAACTGGTCAAAGAGATCATCAATCCTCAGCAGAGGATACTTATTCTTTATGGTTACTTTATTTAACTGTCTATAATCAATGCACAACCGCATTGACCCGTCTTTCTTTTTAACAAAAAGGACCGGAGCACCCCAGGGTGAAGTACTCGGTCGGACGAAACCCTTTTCAAGAAACTCTTGTATTTGTTTCTTGATTTCTGCCATCTCAGCAGGTGCCATCCTATATGGTGTTTGTGCTATAGTTTGCGTGTCTGGGATTAGATTAATCTCAAAATCAATCTCTCAAGGCGGAGGTACACCTGGATGTTCTTCAGGAAATACATCTTCAAATTCCCTGACTACGGGAACTTCAGCAGGATTAGGACTCTCCACAGTGGTATCTACCACATGGGCCAAGAATGCATAACATCCTTGCCTCATTAGCTTCTTAGCAACCATGGCTGACACCAAACAGGTTGGAAAAATCTTTCTATCTCCTTAAAAGATCCATGTGTCACTTTCATCTGTGAACACAGCTTGCTTGGACTCACAATCCAAGACAACCTTATACCTTTCTAAGGTATCCATCCCAAGGATTACATCAAATCCATGCATCTCAAGTGGTATAAGATCCACTTGAATGCAATGTTTAGAAAAGGAGAGGATGCAGGGAGAACACACTTCCCGCAAAATAGCAGATCCCATCAAAGGAGTTTCTAACAACAAACTATCTGCTCTATGACTTATAGTTAGGTTGCAGTCAAGAATCACCCTTCGAGTGATAAAGGAATGTGTAGCACCTGGATCAATTAAAACATATACAATGTAAGATATAGACATATCTGAATAAAACAACTCCATCTGACCTTCCACAACCCGAGGGTTGATCACTACCTTAGGTGGATTCATCGCATAAAACCTCGACGTTACCTGTGGTTGATTCGGTGCTCGATGACTAGGTATTGATGATCCAGCTTGGGACGCTTGTCCACATCCTCTAGCTCCTCCTGGAAACTGTCTCCTTTGAGATCCTTATTGACTCTACCTTTGGGGTTGAGTCACACTTACCTCTCGGGCTCTACAATCCTTCATCACATGTACCACCTTTCCACATATATAACAGCTTATGGCCCCTTACTCTGGTCTGGTTGGTCCTGTAACTGACACAGATGCTGAGCTACGAGCTACTTCTAGTGGTAGACTTCATCATCTACCCCTATTTGACGTCCATTGCGTCTGGGTACTGAATCTAGGTGGTGGTGTAGGCACAGAAAATCTAGGTTTCTTGAAACCTTTAGATGAGGATCCTTGAAATTGGGGGTACATCTTCTTGTTCTTGGTATGTCGCTTCTCTGACACAGACCTCTCTATCCTCCTGACTGAATCCACAAAGGTATCAAACCTTTCCCTGTTCTCCAGAGCAGATACAGGGGTGGCTAACTCAATGTTTAATCCCTTCTCAAAATGCCTAATCCTTTCTTCATCTGTAGCTGCCATATGCGGATAGAACTGCAATAGCTCCATGAACTTAGCTTCATATTCACTAATGTTCATCGGTCCTTGTCTTATCCTCTCAAACTGAGAGATTTTCTTATCCAAGAACGTCTTAGGAAAGTATGTGTTGACAAATTCTCGTCGAAATACTTCCCATTTGATCTCCACACCTGGCCTTTTCTATTCCTCCATGGTCCACCAGTGACCAGCACTCCCTTTAAGAAGATACACAGCATGTCTAACTTTCTCAGCTTCTGGGATGTTCAGGATTCTAAAAGCTTTCTCTAGTTCAGTTAGCCACAAGTCAGCATCTGTTGGGTCAGCTGTTCCAGCATATTCTGTGGCTCCAACCCGGCGTAGTCGTTCAAACGTCTTGCCGGATCCTTGTCCTACTGGATGGGTAGGTGCCCTAGGTGTAGGTATAGGCATCCTATCAGTCATATGTGTCATGGCAGTCATGAACTGTCCGAACATGGCTTGGAAGGTTGGGTTCCCCATGTCAGCTGGGTTGAACTGGGGTGGTTCAGGTACAGGTTCCTCCCTTTCTTGGTCTCTTGCACCTTCTCTAGGTGCAGTGACACTACTCCCAGCAACATGTTCCTTGTGTGATCCAGACATATTTAGTTTTCTCTTCTCCTCCTATAAGAGCAGAAGACAGTATCAGATATATTGGAAGAGACTAGAACAACTCTACAACCCTTGTCCTATGTCTCTGTAGACTCAGTAAACCTAGAGCTCTGATACCACTAATTTGTGATGATCTACTTGCGAAAATGAGATTAACGAATGCGGAAATAATTAATTAGCAGCGGAATTACTAAAAATCACTAAAAATTAAAACTTTTTGTAAAGAGATCCTCAAACGGAAGAACTCTTTCATAAAGATAAGTTATTTACAAGATGGTTCATCAGTACATCTCTGTAGTATCTCATATCGAGAGTCATAACACTGACTGCCCTGTTAAATTGTACATGTGTAGTATACAAAATCTCGAGGCATTACGCCAAAAATCTCAGATCTATATTAAACCATCTACTGACTCCTAGGACCTGAGAGTACAGAGACGACACATAGGATTCTCTATATACAAGACCTAATAGACAGTGACTCCACTTGTGGATCATTGTTGTCCTTGATGTTGTTGCTGCTATTGTTGCTGCTCACCCACTAATGGGTTCCTCCATCCTTGGCGTCTACCTAAAAAGTTGAATCCCATGGGGGTGAGAAAATTGAATAATTGTCCCAGCGAGAGTTATAAATCTTCACCACAAGCATTGTTATTGCATATAATTGAATAACATTGAGCAGTAAAATCATAATTATTTAACAGTAGGCAATTCATTAAATAAGCTAAGTAGAGCAATAATCTCTATACAATCATTTCAATTATAACTTGATTGAGTAACAAGTCATCTATTTACTCATTTATATGAAGAACATGTATGTTATTTGTCCAACTAGGACTTAATAAACAATGTTTCATCAATCATTGGTTCTCGTAGTTCAACCTAAGCAATTATGCTACACGGATGATTACATTTTACAAACATACTTATGCCCTGAGGATATGAGGTATACCGCTCATACTCCAACCGACCACTGCGAAGTTGAAATCGGTACCATACATAGGTCATCAAAAGAGCTGGATTTCTACGACCTCATCTTCCTCAGTCAGTGTGAGGAGAAACATGCATAACATCTTGTGTCTCTGCTATAATAGCTTTCCATGGCATTCTGGAAACTTCGCTATTAGAGTTACATTGGCATGCTGTACTCTCTTCATAATCGAGGGATTTCTTATTTATCTCACATCAATTCAGCATTAACAACATCATCAGGATATTAGTGATACATCATCCTGGCATAAACATATAATGAAGGATTGAGAGATTAAATGTCCACATCACATCAATTCCTTCATTAGGATGTAAGGATATTCACGTCCATAACCCTGCATACTCAAAAGTATGCTCTCCAGGAGTTCCCTTAGGAAAACCTATTTCACCAGCATCTAACTTCTGACAATGATGGATCTATGGTCAGGGCTCTACATGATATCATTATACTTGATTATTTAAGTACATTATGGCATTCTTTTAGCATCAGGCATGTTTTCAAACATAAACCATTAAAACAATTGCTATAAAGAAAGAGTACTAATTGTATCAAGTTCATTTCACATCTAGTTATCATTGGGATATCAATCCCTAACCATCTCATCATTATGATTCAAGAACATGGGTGTTCAAACCCTTAGTTCAGCAAAACACTTGTTACTAAGTAACATATTGCCATCAAGTCATTTAACAATGTGAACATGATTGTAGCAATACAGATATTTCTCATGGCTCATACAGCCTATCAGTCTCATTTGTTACCTCTCACTAGGAAACATAGCATATCATTGCTTTCAAAGCTTATAAAGTGTTTTTAATGAATATTGCATCATAGCTCTTACCTGGCTATGCTCACTATTTCATAAAAACCTGCATGATTAATATAAATGATAACAGGCACATTATATCTATATCAGCATAATGTACAATAATGATAGCATCACTATTGGTTAAGGTTTACTTGCAAATCAACTCCAAGTCAAGTATAGATCACCACGGTCGTGCAAGGGGAAGCCACCACGGCCGTGCAACCTTGCACGGGCGTGCTACAGAAGATCACCACGATCATTTTACACTTATGAAATCAATACTTCAAACCGATTAGGGTTTACTATTCATATCACATCACTCAAGGTTAGAGTTCTTATTTAGCATACTCTGAATTAGTATTTACTATATTCATCACATTACCTTGGGTTAGGGTTTACTATTCACATTAAATCATCCTTGATTAGGGTTATCATTAATATCTCACCATTAGGGTTTACTATTCAACCTAAGTAGGAATGATCAAAAAAGTACCTTTAATTTAAGGGTTACCATGTCATCATTATGAATTAGGATTATATCATCATCATATATTAGGGATACTCCCATTATTGCCCTCAATTAGGGTTAGGATTCATTAACCATCATAATTAGGGTTTCATGATCTCACTAACATGGATCATACCCTAATTAGGCATTCATTCATATTGAGAGTCCATTACTTGATTATATAAGAAATCTTTTCTCTCTCATCCCTTATATGATTTGATGCTTTCATCACCCTTGATTAGGCTAAGTCAACTCATCATTGACATCATGGGCTATGTCATTACTATTGTGATCATTAAAGCTTACTCATTGAAAGAGTACTAATCACTCTATCCCATCAAGGAAACCTTTATTTTAATCACCATTGATTATAACATGCACTAATCAACTAATTACTTGGTCCTTTAGTCACTTTAAGTATCCATAAGGTTTAGGTTAATCAACCACCAAACGATCTTGACCACTAAGACATCAAACGATCTTGACCTTCTCAAACCTCAAACGGTCTTGCACACTAAACCGCCAAACAGTCTTGGACTGCCCTTGAAACCGTTTGTGATGAAGATCATTTGGTCATGTTGTCTTTGAAACCGTTTGGTGGTGAAGACCATTTGGTCATGTTGACTTTGAAACCGTTTGGTGGTGAAGACCAATTGGTCATGTTGACTTTGAAACCGCATGGACACAACCGCCCTTGAAACCGCATGAGCCCAAACGGTTTGGGATCATTTGGTCCCAAATGGTCTTGAGACTGTTTGGTCCCAAACGGTCTTGAGACCGTTTGGACCCAAATGGTCTTGAGACCGTTTGGTCCAAACCACCTCGAAACCGCAAGGACCAAAAAGTGTCTCAACCACTTCAATTGAATTAAGGTTTCCAATGTTGAACCCTTCAATCGATTAAGTACATGTTAACCAATCATCAATTGAGTTAATTAAGTTAACCTTCAACTGATTTGATTCTCAATTGACCCTCAATTGATCATCAATTAGGGTTTGAATCAATTGGATTAGGGTTTGGAATCGATGACCCTTCAACATAATTCAATGTGAGTCTAATTGGTTTGATCCCATTGAACCATCATCCAATTTGGTCATGACCTGACCCCAAATGGTCTTGGGATCGTTTGGATGACCTCCAAATGGTCTTGAGAACGTTTTCTCAAGTGAAAATCAAAAACCAACTCAACTAATTAAGGTTTGGCTCATTGGATTGATCACTAGGTCAACAATTGAGTGTACTTCAACTAATTACCTTTAGATCGTCAACCTCTTAACCATAGTCAACCTTAGACCTCGAAATGGTCTTGGGTGACCCCCAAATGGTCTTGGGATCGTTTGGATATCCTCCAAATGGTCTTGAGACCGTTTGTCCATTATTTTATCAAAAACCAAGTTATTCACTTAGGGTTTGGATCCTAGGTTTAGTCACCAAATCAGCAATCAATTACTCATCAACTTGATATCATTGGATCCTTAATTGGTCAACCATGCTTAACCCTAGACCTCCACACGGTCTTGGGTGATCACCAAACGGTCTTAAGACCGTTTGGGTGATCCCCAAATTGTTTTTAAACTATTTGGGTCACTCAACCCAAACTTCAACATAATTCAATTATTCAAATCAGCAATTAACCTGATTAGGGTTTTGATGATTGTTGGATCTTCAATTGGTGAACCACTTGGAATTGATTGATGATTTTTGGTAGGTAATTAGTATACATTATTCTCAACAGTCCTCAAAATGGTCAACGCCTGGTCAATGCCTCCAAACGGTCTTGGACCATTTGCTTCTATGCGGTCTAGTGAAACTGTTTTTATTCAAACGGTTTGAAACTGTTTGCTCCCAAATGGTTTGGGAAACCGTTTGAGCAAGGTTGGGAGACCGTTTGCTAAAGTAGTTCTTGGATAAACATAGAAATTAACGTTATCATCTTATACCTCTGTTCAACCAAGAACAGGGGTTGTGCTTCACAGAAATGATAGCAAGAACACATGAGTAGTAAAAGTAGAAGAATGAGAACCAACGATTTTAATGGAGATGAGGATGCATTAACAAAGCTTAAGGGTTAGAGTTATAAAACCCACCTCTAGGACTGATCTAGAGCTCCAAGTTCCGTATCTTTAATGGTGTATGAAGCTCCAGTAGTTGTCCAAGGTCCGTTCTTCAAGTTTTGGATGGGGAATATTGCTAGAAAGGAAAATCGTGTGAAGAAAACCAATTACTAACCATTAATTTAGGATTTCCACCATGGATTTGAGGTAGATGATGACCCAAACTTACCAAGTCAGTATGGTCGTCCTTCCTATGGTCCATAGCTCTCTCTTGGTTGGCCAAAGCAAAGTGATGAGAAGAGGAACTAAGGAAACGGTCCTTTGTGTTATTGGAAAAGATACCTTATATATATTTATGGGTCTTTTCAAAGCAAAAAGGAAAAAGATAGATATTTCCTTTTATCTCTCAAAAATATCCACCTAGGCTTCCTCCATCGTTGTCCACGTTTCCATCTTCTAATCTCATGCAAAATTCCTCCTTTATCCAAGGTTTAAAGGAAAAGAACTAATCACCTTTTAAGAGAGGTATATTAATATCCACCCTTATTGGATATTGCTTAATATATTATTAGTGTGAGTAGTTTCCACTCCTACCATGATCTTTTTGTTGCCCAAGCATGACACAAGCTCGTCCATATTATTACAAACACATCCTCCAACTTTTGGTTGAATGGCTTCATAATTAATATATTTCTTTTTGTATTAAGTTATATTAAAGAGCCTTTTGTGCTTAAATCTTGATTATTTCAATGTCAAGATTCTCTCTTTTCCATGATCATTCAAATGAGGCGCCCCTCTCATTTTATTTGCTCTTCTTGATGCCAAGAAACATGAGAGATCCTATAGAGGGTATATTTTACATGTTGGACCCTAGGTTTTGGGTAAATTGCACTTTACACCAAAACAAGGTTTTAAAGTACAAGGATTGCTCTACAAGCTATATCTTGGTACCCAAGCTTGTGAAAACTGTACCACTTCATCATATTCACTCTTATGATGTCTCATCATTAGAGGAACATCTTAACATGTGCAATTTGCAAGTTAACCCCTCTACTTGGGTAATTTGCACTTTAGTCCATTACTAACACAAGAATGCTTCAACATTAAACAAAAAGGACTTAAATTGAAAAATAAGTTCCTCAAAATCCTTAATTACATTTCAAGAAGTACAAGAAATCATCTAATCCACTTAATTAGGAAAAACACCTAGGATTCGTACATAAACCAGGTCAGGGATGTTACACCTATCATCCTAGTAATCTTAACATAAAAGACTAAAATAATTTCTTTCTTAGATGTATTATTTTCTTTCTTAGTTAATTTATTTAACCAAACAAACATGCAAGCAATTATCTTTGTTAATTATTATTTTTCCATTTAAATTAAATAACCAATTTGTTCTTAGAAATGTTGTCCTTTCAGTTCAATCTATAATTATATTGTAAATCTTGTCCTCTTGTGGTGGTGTTTGTCATTTTTTGGGTAAAGTTTGGGATTTCCATATCTGAGTGAATTTTTGGGTGGGTAAATATCCACATCATTGATATGCCACTATGTAATAAGTGTTCAACTCTAAAATCCCATAAACCGTTATCTAACTTAACATGGTCAAATGATCAATAAAAGGTATTGTCAATTATGTTTTGATGGTGAAGTTAGGTTTAGAACGAGAAATATTAAGCATATATCCATATAGGTATGTGATTTCATGTGTATTGAGTATATAAGAGTTGTTTTCTATTGCTCATTTTGAAATAGGTTCATGGCATTGGGCAAGGTATTCATTGTAGGGTTTTCTGGTAAAGGGCACATCAGATCTAAAAAGTTTTTCTCGTGAAATATGTTAGCCAATATATTTTTTATAGAAATAAAATGTCAATACATCAAAGACATTGAAGGGATGTCAAACTAATTTGGTGCTCACTAGTTCTCCAACAACTAGACACATCTTATGTTAATGATTAAATCTTTCACTTTGAGATTCAGATTCAAAGTGGTTTTTATTGTTGCACCCTCTAATTAAAGAAACACCTTGTCTTATCCTTAGAAAAGTTGATTAATCTCAAGCCTCCACCCAAGGCCCTTATCCTTTATGTTCTCCATGTGGATTTAGGAACTCTTGTTGTAGAACGTTGGTCACTAAGGAGAATCATAGCTCACATTCATCAACTGCTAGGTTTTCTCACTCTACTTCTCCTATTTTTATAGTTTGTTGTAATTGGAGTGAGTTTTTCTCTCTTCAAGATGAAGTAGTCATAGAAAACTTGTGTCAAAATTTTTGTTTCATCAAATAGATCTCCACACCTATATAGATTATATTCATTCCAAAATATAGTTTAGTTCCTAATCACAACTCACAATTAGAATAGATATTAGAAAACTCAGACAGACTTCCAATTGTTTGATAGAATTGTCTAGTCATCTTAATCATTGACCTAGTCTTTTGACTAGACTGGACTATCAGTGAGTTGGATAAGCCAACAATCCAATTTCAAATCAAACAATTTTAATCTAAATCAATCGAGAATTTCAAACTCTTATTCAACCCTAATCTCTCCAATTTCCTGACTAGACTATCTAGTTGTCCAGATGGCTACTATCCCAATTGGTATTTTTTTTCCAACTGAAAATCAACTCATCGAGTTGATTTAAACCATTCATTCAACTAACCAGCTTGTCTAGTCTCTCAATTCAACATAAATCATCTTGTACCATGATTTAGAACTATTCTAATCATATGTCTGCTTACAAAATATAATTTCTTTATGCATCCTTGTGTGTGACCCTGTAGGTTCCTCATTAGGTTGGCAGTGTTGTTCAATACCTCACAAGCAAAGATCTGTATCTAGAAACACATCATTGATATTTCAAATAAGAGGAATAAGTTGGAGAAAAACACCAACCTATAAAGTGACCAATGTTTCCATGACCATTTTATTTCTTTTTCATGGATATCTAGAATGAAATTGAGGCATGGAGTTGTCATCCTCTTAGCAATCAATCTATGTTTGTTGAACTAGAGAAGATTATTGAGATTGTGCAAGCTCAATATCACATATTGACTCACATGGGCATGGTCATACATTTCATAGTCTCACTTATCAAGTGTCTAGTATATCCCTCCAGTGAAGGCACAAATTCCATCTACGTCATTCATAAAAATATACTGAACCCATTAACTACCTGTATGGCAACCCTTATTCGGTGTCACATTTGGCAGTGTTAAAGTACATTGAACAACATGTGATCGCTAAAGTGACTTTAGGTCTAAGGATCATAATCATTGTTGTCATTCTCAGGTATGACTCTAACTACCATGACATGTCTTCCATGTGTCATTATCAAAGTGGGTATGTTTAGTATAACTTGTTCTCTAATAGGTACCCATGTATTTCAATTGATATCAGTATCCTAACTTAAGATTCATATTCATCATTCAAGATACACACTAGTTTGATATATTATTGTTTTCCTATAATATCCATAATAATAACTTACTAGGGAAGTAACAAGACTGAATACTCTTGAGTATACATATGACGTAATGTTCAGGCCTAAACTGAAACAATATCTCATCAAGTCAAAAGATTATTATGACATTATTACATTTATTTATGATCTCAATACTAAAATAAACATAATAAGTGGATTTTTCATTAAATTAATAATACAACCATATATAATGAGTACTTATAGAAATCATGAAAGAATGTCTCTAAATGCATACAACAAACATTATCCTACTTTGACTAGATCTCATCACTCATGAATCAAATTCGAAGTGAACTAGCATTACAATCATGCTTCTATTGTGTAAGTGTTTATGTCATCGGAACAACAACATTGCTTTTAGTTGGCACTCTACAAATATTTAGATCTTACTTTTGTATGATCTATCGTATGATATGGTATTACCACTTGGGACACGAATGTAACTTATGTTCCTTAGCCTGTGTTATGGCTCCATTGTTTTCACAGTAAAGATCTAATGTGTCATAAATGGTCAGAACCACCCCAAGTTAACTGATGACATCCTTGATCTGTACTACTCCCTTTATTGCATTGGTTGTCGCATTGTACTTGGCTTATGTTGTATAATCCTACACTAACTCTCACTAGGAACTCTTCTAGATTATAGCTCTATCATTCAGTAAAATACAATTCCCAATTGTGATATGTAATTATTCTTGTCAGTTTGGAAGTTTGCATCAATATAACCCTTTACAACTAACTCTTCTTCACCTTAGTATATAATTAATTGTTCATTTACTCTTCTCCAATACTTTAGGTTATTCTTTAGGAAAACCTAATTGATGTGACTGATATGTCATTGGTATCTACTCATCATGTTGAAATCATACAAGACATCTGCTCATGTAAATAACATTTCATACATGATAGATCCAATTATAGGTGAATATGTAATCTTAATCTTGCATGATCATCGTTACAAAGAGTTGGGACATTTGGAATTAGAGAGACATATTCCACAAGACATGGGTATTTTACCTCTCTTAGAACCCTACATGTATAATGAACCATTGCAATAACCTGACAATGTATTTACTCTGGCAAGGCCAAGAAGCCTCTAGATCTATATTTATAGATCTTGATTCCTAGAATATAGCTTAGCCTAAGTCCATTATGAATAAGTATTTCCCAACCAAGTCTTAATCAATTACAAAATAGTTATGTCATTTCCCATCAATAATATGTCATCCCCATATAATACAATTATCATACCACTAACCTTCACATAAACACAAGGTTCATCTTCATGTATTATAAATCCAAACTCTTTGACTATCTCATCCAAATAAAGATTCTAGTTTCTAGATGATTTCTTCAATCATTATATTGGCCTTTGTACCTTACAATTTTTTTTGCTTCATTTGGAGTGATAAAACCTTCAGCTCTGTCATGTACACATCTATGGAAGATTCTCATAAAGTAAAGCTATTTTAACATCCATTTTCCAAATCTCATACTCGTTGATAATGAAATGGAAAGCTTGATTTTGATGGTTTCAAGCATGGAAACCGATGGAAAGGTGATATCATAGTCAACACCATAAACTTGTCTGAAACATTTTGCAATCAATTATACAATATAGGTTTATACATTACCATCCATATCATCCTTTTTCTTGAAGACCCATTTACATCATATGGGTTATACCCCTTCAGATGCATCCACCATAGTTCATACTTTGTTAGCATTCATGAAGTCCATCTCAGATTTCATTGCCTCAAGCCATTTACTGGAATCTAGTTCCTTAATAGCCTTATTATACGTTGTTGGATAATCATCATTCATGACCAACAAAATTTCTATTTGAGTCAAGAGAAATCCAAATATCTCTAGATCCAAATGTATCCTACCAGACCTTTGAGGTTCTCCTACTACATGTGGAATTTGGGATTCTATAATGACTTATAATTCTCTTTTCTCCTCATCTACCTCCATAGGTTTAATATTATTTTGTTGGCCTTGGACCTCTTCAAGATCTATTTTCCACCTTCTAGTTCATTTGAAAATGAATTCCTTTTTTGAGGAATACAAAATTTCTAGCAACAAACATTCTTTTGTCAGATGGAATATGGAAGTAATAACCCCTAGTTTTTAGGTTATCATCATTTTTCCCATGTTTAGGCTTGGGAGGAGAAAGGACTCCGCTTATTCAACAAAGAAACATTTATATGATTTGGGTTTAAGATTTTCATAGAGTTATTTCTTGACATAAGCTTCACATCCTTCTAAATCCGTTCAAAAGATACCAAATGAGATATGGAATAAGAAGTGACCCAATAGTCTTTTACGATGGAATCAAATGGAAAAGAGTACAAATAACCATCTAGTTGGAGGCCATTAATGTGTTTCTCATTTATGTACCCTAGATGATAGTTCCATGTTTAATTTTTGTTTGAGTCATACACTATTAACTTATTGGTGTTTATGTTATATAAACTTGTCTCAAGATCCAAAAAAGGATATAAGACATTGAGGCACTATCATAGAATATTCTCATCTCTTCAAATAGAAATTTGTCCATTCCTTATTAGAAATTAAAAATTGTTCTACTCCAAACAAGATGCAAAAATAATATTTCTTTTTATGGTAGGTACATTTTATAGTAGTTCTCTACTTCTATTACAAGTTTAGTGAGAGGAGATACACTATAGGTTCCTACAGGTGTGACAACAAGTCTTGCTCCATTAACAACTTGCAAATCAACCTTTCCCTTCAGTACGGGATTTCTTCTTTTCAAACCTTGCATATTAGAGCATGTCTTAGGTACACATTTAGTATCCAATATCTGAGATGAATAAGTAGATAAATTTATTTGTATAATATTTATATCTGATGTCGAAATCTCCACCCTTTCTTCTTTAGTTTTGGAAAGTAAGGAGGTAATTTCTTTTACAATGTCCAACCTGATAACAGTGGTGACCACTAATTTCCTTGACTACTCCTCCTTTAGTTTTAAGTGTACAATAGACATTTTGATAGTTTAGAACTATTCTTAGCTTTTCCTTTTCCTTGGGACTGCTCTTTCCCTTTTTGACCATCAACATATACTTTAGCTTGTCTCTCTTCATCTAATTCTTAGCATTTGTGAACTTGCCAAGAAACTCTAATAACATTAAACAAAATTGGTCATGGTGTAGTTCACAAACAAACTTCTTATACAATTTTGGCAATGAAATCAAGATTACATCAATGACCGACTCTAGGCATAAGGCGAATCCCAATCTCTCTAGGATTTACACATACCCAATCAAATTGATTATAGGGCCCAACGAGATCACCCTCAAGCATGTTACACTTAAACATGGCCTTCAAGACATCATACCTATCCTTTCTTAGTTGTTTTTGGAACATATTCCTGAGATGTGTGGACATCTTTAGAAATACCATGTTCTTATGTTGCTTCTGAAGATCATGATTCATGGAGCATAGCATGAGCTACTTGAAACCAATATTGTCATTGGGATTCTTACAATAAGCTTCACTTTCTTCTTTGAGCTCATTTGGAATTGGTTCCTCTAGTTTTAGAGCTTTCAAGACATAAATCTTATGCTCATGATAGATAACAATTCTCAATGTCCTATGTTATTCATGGAATTTATTTCCATTCACTTTTTCTTTATGAAGGACCTATCACAATTACAAATTATTATGTGTGTTTTCCATTAGATATACCAACAAAATATTTACGCAATTCAAATTTTTGATTCAAAATGAATTTGATTTGACCAGACTAATTTGGACTTTAATTAATAATTCTAGCACTATTTTCAAAAAGTTAATAGCCCTAATCAATTTGGAAGATTACAATAAGAAGTATTCTAGTGAACAAAGATCCATAATACATTAACCCATGAGTCAACTTTGTTTGGCCGCTTACAACTTAACTATGTAGGTGGGTCAAAATTACCAGTAACATGTAATGCAACTCTTGGATAGATGGTCGCTCTTCTCCTTGTCAAATATCATCTTATGAATCATTTGTGATCTTTATTACTCTAGATGCATAATCATAAGATCACCTACTCAAGTTCAACCCAAAGGAAAATACAATAAGCTATGAACCCTACTTTAATGAATTCACATGCTAATTATCACACTTCCCCGAGATATATTATAATGACCTCAAGTTTTAGTGTGACCCAATTAAGAAAGGACCTTACAGTTGAGAGCCATTGCCTAAATTCCTAAGATCTAGATGTAGAAAATATCAAATAATTTCCACTATTTGACAAATATTACTTACAAGATATATTGTGATGCTCCTCTAAGGAATCACATAAACTTTCAACATGAGAACTATTACTTATGAGAAGAAGGGTCTAACTAATCCTCCTTTAATTCACTTTAATGTCTTTGATCTGATTCATCATGTGTTGAGATCTTCATGTATATTGCAATTACCTAAATTTTTTACAAACAAAATGTGGATTAGTATATTGCTATATTGTGTTCATGGGGTGCATACAAAAATGTGCAAGTAAGACAACAACATAGAATCAAAAAATTATTTGCAAATAATAACTGGGATTTCATTACATAATCTAACCCATTCTTGATATTCTATCTTGGGAATAATCATTTTCACTCCAGGGCTCATGTGCATCATCCCTTTATACATGTCATCCTAGGGTTTAAAATATGATAACTTACTTTATGTGATACACATGGTGGCATTATAGTTGAAAAAAATGTAAATAAACATCCAACAATTTATTTCATCGATATTTGAGAAACCATCGACAATCTCTAGAAGCTAATACATGTGAGTATTCATAATCATAACCACATACTTTATTCATGCAAATCTCATGCAATATGTAGTTCAGGTGTACTTTATGTGATCCAATCAACCACGTGTATAATCAAGCAATCATCATTATCTGAAAGTATGTACAACCCTAAAGTGTCAACATCATATTCAAAACATACTAATATATCATATGTCCTAAACTAGGGTTTAGGGTTGTCTTAAGTTTGGATAAGGAATAAGGGTACAAACCTTAATTCCATCCCATCATGATCCATTATATATAAATCCATATTAGATATTAGGTGAAAACTTAATGATCAAATCTATCATATTCTTGGATTATGAACACTTATATTCATTATGTGCATTAATATCATAGCAAGGTATAATCTTTGGTTTCAAAAACTTGATTCATCATATGTATGATTATTCACTCTAGAAACCCTATTTATTCAATATTGTTATCTTAGGATATCATTATATTCAAGAATATCATATTATAACATGAACTAAAAGCATTCAATGTATTCAACCTTTTAATTATCAATTAAAGGGTTTCCATGTATTAATTACCCTACATACTTGAACTATCTGTACTTTTAGAACATGAAGCATAATAAAGTTCTATAACTACTTTATTTAGATTCTACTTGTTCTCCCAATCAATTTTGATATACAATTTTGATATTATTGGATCTACCATCCATTTTCTAGAATTATTTCAAGATAACCCTATTTGGACCAATAAGGAAATTCCATGTTAGTAGAAGGAGACTTTACCTTATTTTCCATTTGGTCAGACTTGGCCAATAGGCCAATGCCATCTTAGTGCACGCTCCACCTGGGTCGGATCCTTTGACACGATGCAATGACCCTTTTTCCCACACTTCCATGGACTGGGGTCTCACGTGTTAGGGGCATAGTCACCAACTGCTCTGAGCCGCCTCAAGGTCATTCGTCACTGCTCACCACCAATGGAGGTTCCCTAGTTCTGATCCAAACACCATTGCCCAATCACAAGCATGTGTGAGGGGCCAGGACACCTATGTTAACTCTTCCCTGGATCATCAACTCCGGCGAGCAGGGGTGGCAGTTCTGATCCCCAGGGTGAAACTTCTAGGATCCAGATTCACTAAATAACAAATAATCATAAATAATTTCCATTGTTATACATCTTGTAAAAAATATTTGTGAAATAATGCAAATTATCTGCTATTATTTGTTATTTATTAAATCTAGATCCTAAAAGTTTTAGGCAATTGATCTAGACTTTAAGTTCCTTCCTTAATTGGGGGACATAGAGAGTTAGGTCATTACATAGATAGTACACCATGTTGACTGTGCCAAAAACATAGTCAACTGAATTTTTCATGTGTATTGTACAATGGAAGGTATCTTACACATTGATATTATGTTGAGGGATTTGACATAATGATTATATGTAACCAGTAACCATTAAATATACTATAATTTATGTATCATATGATACAACAATCAACACAACATACAAAGCAAGATATGACAACTAGTATATCATCTTGAGCCAACAATATTTGTAGAAAAAAATCAAGAGATTCACATCTAATGTAACCCTGAATCTGCTTTTATTGGTCTTTCCAGTTGGATGACTACAAAGATAGTCCCTCCATTGGATTCCATATTTAGGAAGTCCATTGGATGTTGATGGAGTCATCAGTCCGTCTTCATCATGGACCCTTAACAGACCTTCCTTTTTTGTGTGGTTTTAGCATCATGTACTCCCATCCTCCATTATCCACCATCTGCAAAACTTAAACTTTTCATGGAGAATAGAAATATAGGGGCATGACATGCAAGTGACATACATGACAATCATGAATTACATGTATTGGATTAGAAGAATTCACCATAATGTCCTAGTTGACATATCCTCATCCACCATACAAAACAATTTAAAAGGCATCACTCCAGTTTATGTAACATAGATATATCATATCATATAAGATACTTGGTGAATAACAATAATGCATTTCCTATTTGAAAGGACCGTCATCAAACTGACAAACAAATTGTTACTAATTAAGTGGAATAAACATAATAAGCGGATTAACAAAAATCACTAAAATTTAAAATTGTTTTGCAAGGAGATCCTTTTCCAGAAAACTCTTACTGAAAGATCCAAAACTCATACATATCATGATTACATTGTACAACATCTCATCTTGAGGACAACATATAACAGTTTCTCTATCAAAACACATGCTGGAGGAACATAAAACCTCGAGGCATTCAAGCCAAAATCTCAGATCATTCATGAAACTAGTACAAACCAACTCCAAGGACCTGAGAGTACAGAGACAACACATAGGACTTCTATCTACAAGACATGACAGACAGTACACTCAATCTGAATTGTCACTGCTGCCTCAGCTATTGTTCCTCCTATGTAGAAAGATCTTTTCCGCCTCGTGCACGTCCACCTAAAAAAATGTGGATCCCATGGGGTGAGACAATTTTCCCAGTGAGAGATATAACTCTCTACCGACCATATTATTATCATAGATTAAGCATTTATAAACTGAGTAGAGGTTCTTTTTATATTAACAGGCAGGATAATTCATTGTATGAATAGAATGAAGTAATCTCCTTTCTTAAGTAGAACATTGCATCTACCTATGGTAGAGTTATAAATCATCTATCTTCTTTGCAAGGAATGTAAAGAAACATAAATATCATCTATCAATTAAGATGTATAACTAAATTGCGCATCAAATAATATTTCTCATATTCGATCCTTAAGAAGATATGCTACACGGCTGAACATATTTTAACAATCAAGCTTATGCCCTGAGGAGATGAAGCACACCCCACACATCTCCAACCGACCACAAACTTCTCACAAGTCGGTACCATACAAGGTCAATGGGAGAGTCGGTTGCCATAACCTCACTTGTCTCAGTCAGTACGAGACCACTTAAGCTTAGCAGGACATCTTATGTCGGCTGCAAATAGTTGTGCCAGGGTACGTAGGCATCCTTGCTTAGAGATACAGCGTCAATGATGCGATGATTTTGAGTCGCATTTATAGACTTGTTTTATATGTGGTTTATGCTTTTATTAGTCATTTCTATGGTTAATATCGCATAATTCATCCATTTTGGTCTTTGCCATCATTTTATGTCAAATCCCCTTAGTTTTAACATTTTTAGCATTAATTATCACATTATCATAATTCGTGTGGATTTATTTGATCTTGTCTTTGGATTTCAGGAAAAACAAGTATCTGCTTCCGTCGATACCATCGACGAGGCCACAGGGTGCCAGCCGAAAGGAGCAGCAAAGAGTTGATACCATCGACACCCAAGTCGATGGTATCGATACCCCTTCAGGTTGCTGGCGAGGAAGTTTTCGATAGTATCGACCCCAAGTCGATACCATCGACGCATGGAGGCTACAGCGTCGCTAAATGAAAAAACCGACGCTACATAGAGGTCGATACCATCGACCCAAGTCGATAGTATCGAGATGGCTACAGGCACTCGGACGAAAAGACAAGAAGGTTGTCGCTACTACATTGGGTCGATACCATCGACCCGCGTCGATGGTATCGACACCGTCAGATATGCATTGGATTCAGATTGATTTCAATCGGACGGCTGGAGTTAATTGACGACCTAATTAGGGACTTATACCTAATGACGGCCGCCTGGACGAGATCATCATCTAATTTGCATTGCACAAGTGTCGGAGAGGGAGAGAAAGGAGAAGGGAGGCCAGAAGTTCATACCTGTCGATTCGGACGCTGCCGAAGACGGATTTCACCACCGAGAGGCGGGAAAGCTCGTGTTCTACGCAAAGGATCAACCAGTTCTCCTCCGTTCAGGGGTTTTCCCGTTCAATTCACGTTTTTCATATGATTTCCCCTATTTCTACCATGTATTTGTGCGAGATGAACATGCGGGGCTAATCCCCTCCATCTTTAGGACCCGGAGTAGCCCGCGAATGCATTGTATGACAGTTTTATATTAATAATTCATATTTTCTCTCTTAAATCCGTGGTATAATTTCGTTTTCTCTATATATTGTTATGCTTGATCACCATAATAATAACATAATGCCCTTAATCACTTCGACAGAAGGATTAACGGTTGAAAAGAGACGAAACCTACATTAATCGATAAATCCCTTGACAAAGGAGGTGTAAAATTAATGGTGGAAACTGAGAGATCGTTCGTAATGCACTTAGTTTAGGGAATAGATTACTACGACGGTGGAATCAACCTAAACTAAGTAGTGAATTGCACCACGACAGTGGGTAATTCTGTTTTAAGGCCACTATGCGGATAGAGAGAGAAGATTGAGGAGTTATATGAAACCTAATACAATGATAACCCGTGGTGAAACTGCAATCCTAAAGATATCCTTTTGAATTGATTAAATTAATCTTTAATCGATTGTTTGCTTTGTTTTATTTTTATTTTCTTTTAAATTTTGACAACAAACCCCAATTTGTTATTCGGCTTAGCTGATCGCAAATAGTTAGTAGGAGTCTCTGACAATTCTGAGTATCCCTGTGTTCGACTCGGGCCTCACAAAGGCCTGTACTACTCAATGCGTATACTTGCGTTTTTAGCGCGTAGTAAAATACACGTCAAGTTTTTGGCGCCGTTGCCGGGGATACGGCGGAATTGTTGGCACTTCGAGTGCTACGAGCGGCCACTCTAGGCCACAAAGTTCTTTTTAATTTTCATTCAAATTCAAATATTTTTACACTGCACTATAATTGTTATACTCGTCTAAGCATAGTACTGAACTCGAAGTTTCTTATTTCAGGTACTGTGTATGGTGCATACACGTAGTACAGACTACGACAATCGCACACCCGAGGTTCTGTTTCCGGGACCTGAGGACGAGGAGCATTCTGAGCACGAGTAACAAGAAGAGATAGATTCTGAATCTGAACCAGAAGACATGGCCGAGCCACAGACCATATGGGAGAAGATCAAAGCTTCTTCCTCATCAGCTTCAAAGGGGCCTATAAAAAAGTAGGCGATCAACATACCGACATATAAGATCGATCTAGCGTTGATTAATTTGGTGAAATCAAATGTGTTTCATGGGTTGAAGAATGAGGATCCTGTAGCACACATCTGCCAGTTCGTTGAAAACTGCGACATGGTAAAAATAGACAGGTTTCCACAAGAGTCATTATATCTCAAGCTTTTCCCAAGTTCCTTGGTGGGAGCAGCAAGAGAGTGGCTACATAATCTAGACGATGAGTTTGTGGAGTCTTGGGACAATATGGTGGAGGTCTTCTTTGAGAGGTTCTTCCCTCCTGAGAAGACTAACGACATGATCCGGAAGATTCATAATTTCACCCAACATGTCGGTGAAACATATTCTGAGACCTGGGAGCGATTCCAGGTTATGTTGAGAAGGTGTCCGCATCATGGGTTGGACAAAGAAATGCAGGTGAAAATCTTCTATTTTGCTCTCTCCGAGCATGATAGGAGTAATCTGGATTCAGTCGGTCGGGATTTTTTCTAAACAACACAGACACTAGATGCTGGGAAATACTCAAGAACATGGCTAGAAAGCAGTCTTGGGGAGAAAGAGAGAGAAGGCCAGTTGAGCAAGCACGAGTCGCCAGTGAATCAAAGGCAATGAGAGAGCTGAATGAGAAGATGGATCTTCTCGCAAAGAAGTTACTACAAAAAGAAGAAAATGAGTCCGAGGAAGAGGCTCAAGTCAAGTACATGAGACAACAACAAGGGTACATGAACAATGAATACTCATGGAGAAAGGACAAAAAGTTCTCATGGAAGGATCCGAACAATTTTCTGCAGGATCCGGAAGCCAAAACCGCGCCGGCTGTAGAAGACAAGAGCACAGAGTTGCTCAATCAGGTCATCAAGCAAAATCAAGAGTTAATGAATACATTCGGGCAGCAAATCAAGCAACAAGGAGAATATATGAATCAATTTGGGCAGACATTGCAGATCCATGGGGCTCAAATGAGGACCATAGAGACATCCATGGTGCAGATGGCAGCCGAAATAGCTAGTTTGAGGAAACCGGCACATCCGGGTTTTCCGGGGAATACCAATGTTCCCGGGGGAAACCAGCAAGCTAAGGCTATTCTGCTGAGAAGCGGTAAGAAATTGTTGAATCCAAGAACTGATGAAACAAGCACACCGCGAGATGGAGTTGAAGGTGAAACCACTACGGAGCAGCCCACACCAGTCACAAGGCAGGTTGAAGACATAGTCGTGGATGGTAATATGAACAGGTTGTTGAGGAGGAACCGCAGAAAATGATGCCTTATGTGCCACCTCATCAAAGGGCACAAGTCGTTCTGGTCCCCTATCCAAATAGTACAAAGGCAAGGAAGGTAGATGCACAATTCAAGAAATTCTTGGACAGCTTTAGGAAGCTTTCGGTCAATATTCCGTTATTGGAAGCTATTGAGCAAATCCCTTCATACGGGAAGTTTCTAAAAGATGTCATCACCAAGAAGAGGAAGATACCAGATACTGAGGTCATTGTGCTAAAGGAGCAAGTGAGTGCCTTCATTATGGGCACTCTACCGCCAAAGAGACAGGATCCCGGGTGTTTCAACATTTCTTGCTATATCGGGAAGTTTAAATTTGGAGAGGCATTATGTGATTCAGGGGCAAGCATCAATTTGATGCCCCATTCGACATTTAAAAAGATGGGATTAAAGGAGTCACGGCCGAGCAATATGACTATCCAATTGGCCGACAACTCTGTGGTGAAGCCTTATGGAATCTGCGAAGATGTCTTAGTGAAGGTGGATCGATTTGTCTTTTCGGCTGATTTTGTGATTATGGAGATGCAGGATGAGCATGGCAATGAGTTGTTACTTGGACGTCCATTCCAAGCTACAGCCGACATGATCTTAGAGATGGGGAGAGGTCGCTTGACCTTAGGCATAGCAGATGACCGCTTTGAGATGGTCATGCCCTCTAGCACTGCGTCTTCTAAAGCAAAAGAACAATGTAATATGGTGAAACTCATGGATCACAACATCTCACTCTGCCTTGGAAAACCATTTTTGGACACGGCTCATGTGATGAGCAAGATGGATAATGGAAACTTAGCTGTGGATATCATGGAGCAAACTAAGGTTGTTTCTTTGTGCAAAGCTGTTGGATTTCCGAATGATGAGAATGAGGACATTCCGCCTTCATGGGAGGATGATGCAATTGCTATTTCTGTTGTTGATGCATATCCGGAATTTCCATTAGAGGCTTGTATGTTGAATGTTACCTATGACTGGATGCGGAGTAAATCACTCAAGGAGTGCGCTAAAATGCTTCAGATGCTTCCATGCTTCTATGTGAGGCACTATGAAGATTTAGGTGCACTTCCCCCACCGCTGCATTCATCTCTTATCAGCCCGCCAGATTTAGAATTGAAGCCGCTGCCCCCGCATCTCAAGTACGTCTTTCTAGCTGAGAAGGACAAGTTACCGGTGATCGTATCTGCTTACTTAAGTGCGTATGAGGAGGAGAAATTGCTGATAGTGCTCAAGAACTACCGTGGAGCTTTTGGGTAGCATAAGATTCGGCTTGGAGAGGGAGCCAAGCCAGTTATTCAGCCTCCAAGATGTTTAAATCCGAGCATGATGGAGGTTGCGAAGAAGGAGGTCGTCAAACTTCTTGCGGCAGGGATTATATATGCCATATCAGACTCGACGTGGGTGAGTCCCACACAGGTAGTCCCTAAGAAGGGGGGAATTATTGTCACTAAAAATTTGTTGAATGAACCTATCACCACCCGATTGGTAATCGGGTGGAGAGTTTGTATTGACTACCATCGTCTGAATGCTGCCACACTTAAAGATCATTTTCCTTTACCATTTATTGATCAAATTTTAGAACGTCTTTCCGGTCGGTCGCATTTTTGTTTTCTGGACGGGTATTCGGGGTATAACCAGATTTCGATTGATTCTTCTGGATCAAGAGAAGTCTACGTTCACCTGTCCCTATGGGACTTTTGCTTACCGACGAATGCCATTTGGTTTATGTAATGCACCGGTGATGTTTCAACGTTGTATGCTCGCCATATTTTCTGACATGGTAGAGCGCTGTCTCGAGGTTTTTATGGATGACTTCTCAGTTTATGGTACATCGTTTGATGAATGTCTCTATAACCTAGACAAGGTGCTGCAGCGTTGTGAGGACACACACTTGGTCCTTAATTGGGAGAAATGTCACATGATGGTTACAGAGGGAATAGTACTAGGACACAAGGTGTCTAGCAAAGGTCTTGAGGTAGACCCTGTGAAAATTGAGGTGATTTCCAAGCTGCCCCCACCAAATTCTGTAAAAGGGGTGAGAAGCTTTTTGGGACACGCCGGGTTCTACCGGCGATTCATAAAAGATTTTTCTAAAATTGCAAAACCTTTATCCGAACTGTTGGAGAAAGATGCGGTTTTCGATTTCAACGATAAGTGTCTTCATGCATTCGAAGTTTTGAAAGAAAAATTGATGTCTGCCCCGGTTGTTCAAATGCTGGATTGGACAAAACCTTTCAAATTAATGTGTGACGCTTCGGATTTTGCAGTAGGAGCCGTTTTGGGGCAACGGGTAGATAATAAGCCCGCTGTGATTTTCTATGCTTCCAAAACTCTGAATGATGCTCAATTGAATTATACAACTACTAAAAAAGAATTACTTGCCGTCGTGTTTGCTTTTGAAAAATTTCGGCAGTATTTAGTTGGATCTAAAGTAGTTTTATGGACCGACCATGCTGCGATAAAATACTTGATGGAGAAAAAGGACGCAAAGCCTAGACTCATTAGGTGGATTTTGCTCTTACAAGAATTTGACATTGAAATCAAGGATAAGTCTAGAATTGAGAATGTAGTGGATGATCATTTGTCTAGGTTAGAAAGGGTGAATGAAAAAGATTTGCACATACCCATAACCGAGATGTTTCCCGATGAATAGCTTTTGAAAATTAATTCTAAAGAACCGTGGTTTGCTGAAATTGTTAATTATTTGGCTTGTGGGATCATCCCGGAAGACTGGTCATATCAAGAGAAAAAGAGATTCTTTCATTCTTTAAGATACTATTTTTGGGATGATCCAATTCTTTTGAAGCAATGCAGGGACGGTATCTGACGTAAGTGCGTGCCTGAGATGGAGTACGAGAGTGTTCTCCACCATTGCCATGCATCGCCGATGGGAGGACACCATGCCAGTTCGCGAACAGCAACTAAGGTGTTGGAAAGCGGCCTTTATTGGCCAACTTTGTTTCGGGATGCCTACGATTTTGTAAGGCAATGTGACCCGTGTCAGCGAGCAGGTAACATTTCAAAACGACAAGAGATGCCCCTGAATGTATTTCAGGAAGTTGAAGTATTTGATTTGTGGGGCATAGACTTCATGGGACCCTTTGTGTCCTAGAACTCCAATTTGTATATCTTGCTAGTTGTTGATTATGTGTCGAAGAGGGTGGAAGCAATCCCCACAAGGACTAATGATTCTACTGTAGTGTGCAGGTTTGTGAAGGAAAATATTTTCTGCAGGTTTGGGATACCCCGAATGATAATAAGTGATGGGGGTACACACTTCCGGAATCAGAAATTCTCGACACTATTGAAGAAATATGGGGTCAAGCACAACATTGGCACCCCATATCATCCACAGACTCAAGGCCAAGTGGAGGTCTCAAATCGTGAAATCAAGAAGATTCTAGAGCGAACGGTGGCATCCACAAGGAAGAATTGGAGTGCCCTACTACCGGACGCACTTTGGGCATATAGAACGGCTTACAAAACACCTATAGGCACTACGCCTTTTAGGTTGGCGTATGGTCGGGCTTGTCACCTTCCGGTGGAATTGGAGCACAAGGCCCATTGGGCGCTTAGAAGGCTAAATTTGAGTTATGATGAAGTTGGGAGAAAGAGGATGTTTGAGTTGAATGAGCTGGATGAGTTACACATGACGGCATATGAGAATGCTCGAATATACAAGGAGCGCACAAAACTGATCCACGATCGCCATACCGAGTTGCGCACGTTCAAGAAGGGAGATAGTGTTCTGTTGTTTAACTCCCGAATCAAGTTGCATCCCGGGAAGCTGAAATCCCGGTGGAGTGGACCGTTCGTGGTGGAAGAGGTTAAACTGCACGGTGCGATTCTGGTGCGTGATGGTGATGCCACGTTCTTGGTGAATGGACAGAGGCTAAAGCTGTATTTTGGTGAGAATTACAAGAGAAAAGTGAATGAGGTCAAACTCATTACACTTGCGGACGAATGAGACGCTCGGAAGCCGTCTAGCCTAAGACGTTAAATAAGGGCGCTTGTTGGGAGGCAACCCAACCATCGGTACATTAGGATAGTTTAATTATAATCATAGGTTGCTTTAATTTCGTTCAAGTTTTAGTGTAAAGAAGATACCTTGATCCGTTTGTTCATTGTGCAGGCTGAGGCAGAGTCGATACCATCGACACACTGGTCGATGGTATCGACATAGGTTCAGGTTGACAACTGCAAGGTTCGTTCTGAGTCGATAATATCGACGGTCTCGTCGATGGTATCGACACACTTACAGGCAGGTCGCCCAACAACAGTCGATAGTATCGACACAGCAGTCGATACCATCGAGATCTCTGGAGAAGTTCAGAACGATTTGTCTCAGTCAACTCGATACCATCGACGGCTGCGTCGATGGTATCGACATGGTCACAAGTTGAAGTGAAAAAGTGGTGGTGCCGCAATGAGGCCAAGTCGATACCATCGACTCCTGTCGATGGTATCGACCATCCATGTCACCGATCCGCGCAAAGAAATTGACGGCGATCGTGGCATCCACGTCATCAATCTGGGTGCTGTGTCGATATTATCGACTTGCGTCGATGGTATCGACAGGTCGGCAATCCGGGTTTCACGATCCAGCAATCGTCAGCCGTCGATACTCGTGAGGGGGGCAGATAGCATCGAGCGGTGTCGATACTATCGACCCGTGTCGATGGTATCTACGGGTCAACAATGGCGCCGGCTAAGTCTATATAAGGAGAGTCATTACGTCATTTGACGTCACACCTTCAGAGTGATCTTCCTCCTTTGCGCCGAGCACTCCCCCGAGCCATCCAAGATCGAAGAGCAGCAACACTGAGCAAAGATCTTCACTGAGTGGAGAGTTGATTCTCCATCTTCCCCGAGCTCTTCGTCTTCAACCCCTTTCTCGTCGCCACCATGGTGCATACAGCCGGAGCATCGTCCTCACACGCAACTCCGACGGAATTCATTCCACCGCCAACAGCAGAAGTTGCTCGTCCCTGACTCATCCATCCTTCCCCAGAGATTCGAAAGATCTATGAGGAGATAATGCGGAGGAAGATCGAGCCTACCCGGTATGTGGACCGGGAGATGGTGTGCGATCTGGGATTCGAGGCCAACTTGGCCTATGTTCTTAACGGACAGGCCCGTCACACTAGCATAAGGCCTGGCGAACTGGAGTTTCATCAAGATGGCCAGCCGTTCTTTGGTGACTGGCCGACATACAAAGAGCCGGTAGCCGAGTTCATGGCGTCATTGGACGTCTGCATCTATCCCAACGACATCAATGCTACCGACCGAGAGTGGATCCAGGGTCGGGTATCTTTTCGGCTGTACAACCACGACTGCGTCCTCACGCTATGACAGTTCAACAAAATTTTCAACTGGAACCATTCCCAGTATGACCATCGGAGGCCGGACCACCGCACCGATTACGACATGATCTTCTCCGAGTTGGTGACGGTGCCACAAGGGAGGTCGATTAGCTACCACAACGCTGCGGTAGCCGACTTCGAGCACCCCTTCGTCCGGGTCTTGCATCGGATGCTGAGTTCTACTGTTTTTGTGCGGGGTGATCTGGCCCTTAGCAAATTTCAAGGCTCCGATCTCTTCTTTCTATACAAGCTTCTGAAGAGACAAGAATGCAATTGGGGTGAATTCTTTTTACAGCGTGTGATGGACATGAAGAGGAGTACGAGGAAAGTGCCGATTCATTTCGGTGGGCTCATCACCAAACTAGTGTCATACTTGGGAATGAATTTCCAATCCCTCACTCCTCTTTCTACCAGAAGCAAGGTTAACTTGCAACATCTTCACCGGGCCAACTTAATTCTTCTTCGGGATGGCGTGGCATTTGCGCATTGCCACGTGAATCAAGCGTACCAGGAGTGCGCACTGTCGGATCCCGTCTTCAACATCGAGGGCGCACAGCATTTCAGATGGCCAATCATATCCATCGACTCTGATGAAGAAGAAGGCGGCAACGACGGTGGCGATGACGACGAGGCGGAGGAAGAGGAGGAAGAGGCATTCATACCTCTTCGAGCACGCGTAGCACCCCGGAAGCATCCTCGGATGCATCCAGGTGCTTCATCATCTTCTCCGCATCCGCCTCCACTGCCGCCGTCCTCGCAGCAGAGCGAGGATGTTTATTCTATGCAGGGCATGTACAGCATGCTCCAAGACATTCAGCAGACGTAGCACAGCCACACCGCTGCATATGCCGGTATCCAAGACACCACCAACCGGCTTTTCGTAAACCAACAGGCGATATTCGAGAATGAGCGCGTTCTTTTCGCCAATCAAGAAAGCATCCATGATTGGCTGCATAGGATGGAGCAGCAGCAGCAGCCATTCTATGACCACTACTGGAGTCAGGGTTATTTTGGTGGGTATCCACAGCCTCCACCAATGCCCCCGTATGAGCCGAACTTCCAAGGGCAGTTCCCGTCTTGGGACCCCACTTCTCCGCAGCCACCTCCACCTCCACAAGAGTGATCGGGTATCTCTGTTCCACTCTTAAGTTTGTTTTTGACTATGAGGCCATAGTCAGATTCAAGCTTAGGGAAGTTGGTAGTTGGAACAGCTCTATCTTTTATTGTTTTTAGTTTTTAGCATTGTTATTTGTTTCTTGCATTTTTATTTGTTTCTTGCTATCTAGTGTAACTGTGGATGTCGTAAAAGTTTTTCATCTTGCTGTTAGCTCATGGGAAATTTAAGGGAAATTTAAAATTTTTTGTGTCTTTGGATAGCGTGCTTTGGTTGACCTTGGGGAACACATCCTATGAAAATGATTGATTATGTCAACTTTAAAACAACATTTCATACCTGTACTCCTAATGATTCATGAAAGTGGCCAGAAATGGTTGTTTGAGCCTAACCTAACCAAATGGTAATGAGACCTTAATTGGATGTAAGAGAGAGAACCCTCTAAACTACTACACAGGTCAGTAAGGAGGGACGCATAATCTCTTTCTAAGGTTCAGTCATCTAGTCTTGTGATCGTTCCACTTCATTTTTCTATAATCCACCTAAGAATTGGAAGTAAAGTGCAATTTTAATCCCTTTTGTGTGCATAGCATTTAGATAGGACTTGCATTGGTATTTTCCATATGTTTGCATAAAAAGAAAAAAAATATAGTGATTCATGCACATTACCTTTAGGTGCATGCCATGTAGTCGCATTCATGATTTTCATGCATAAAGTATATCATGTATCTCAATTTTTCCCAATGGTGAATTAAATTGTTCCATACCTTCTAAATAGTACAAAAATTTCTGAGTATGAAGAAAATAGCCAAATAAAATTATCTTTAAGCAATTATGGATATGTGGGCTGAAAAAAAAAAGCTAAAATCTGCAATAGAAAAAAGAAAAAAAGAAAAAAAGAATTGAGAAGAAAGTGAAATAAGAAGGAGAAAGGAACGTAATATCACTTGTATTTCAGAAAAATTGAGTACATGATGTAGTTTGACTAGATATCCATCTCATTTTGAGGTGGAAGGTTAGTGCATGCATCATTTCACCCAATTTTAGGCATTAGGGCATTTTTAATGTGCATTGGCATCATTTAGGACATTTTGTATTATGCATGTTGAAACTGTACAATACTTCCAAGTTCTTCCATGAGCCACCCACTTTCATCCACCCGTTGCTCGGATTGGTAGGCCACAGTGAATTTCTCCTCACTAATGATTATCAGGAGAACTTCTTCCATGTAGATGGTAGTTAGGGCGAGCAACGTAGCATAGGTGATCACAAGATGCACCAATGCTGAATCGGCGAATTTTATTATGTTAACTGCCTTATGTGATAGTGTTCATCGGTTTGGAGGTTAATTTCTTTTATTGATGATTACTGTCGCCTTTAGGGTAATTACCGTTCTGTGGTTAGAGAAGGCCGGTTTGTGAATGTTCAGTGGGAGTCATATGGGATGTTGGGTTGGTGTGTTGTTTTTCAGTTGACATTTGCAATTCTATTCTAAGGATTAGTTGCTCGAGGGCAAGCAACGTTCAAGCTTAGGGGAGTTTGAAGCGATGATTTTGAGTCGCATTTATAGACCTGTTTTATATGTGGTTTATGCTTTTATTAGTCATTTCTATGGTTAATATCGCATAATTCATCCATTTTGGTCTTTGCCATCATTTTATGTCAAATCCCCTTAGTTTTATCATTTTGAGCATTAATTATCACATTATCATAATTCGTGTGGATTTATTTGATCTTGTCTTTGGATTTCAGGAAAAACAAGTATTTGCTTCCGTCGATACCATCGACGAGGCCATAGGGTGCCAGCCGAAAGGAGCAGCAAAGAGTCGATACCATCGACACCCAAGTCGATGGTATCGAGACCCCTTCAGGTTGCTGGCGAGGAAGTTGTCGATAGTATCGACCCCAAGTCGATACACGATTATTAACAAGCATAAGTCTTCTTTCCTCCTAGGCAAATCTTCGCATAACACGATTCAGTCAATTTCTAATCTTCTGAACATCTCCCCAGTTGAACACGCCATCTCATACTTGGGTGTTCCTCTTACTGTTGGACCGCACAGGCTTGCTGATTACAAATACCTCCTTCAGAAGTTCATGAAAAAAACGGCGTCGTGGAAAGCAAAACTTCTATCCTTTGCGGGTAGAAAGCTTCTTATCAGCCATGCTTTGACCTCAACTGCCATTTATACTGCTGCCTCGATTGGCATCCCTGCTGGCGTCACCAACAGAATCGAGGCGATGTGTTCTAGGTTTCTTTGGGCAAACAGAAGCAATGAAAGACGCAGAGCGTGGATTGCTTGGGATCATCTTGCTCAGTCAACTCGGCAAGGTGGCCTGGGTTTCACCTCTATCAAGCACATCGAGGATGCTTATATCATCAAGGATTGTTGGGAAATTACAAACGGTGACTCCCTATGGGCTTTCTTCTTCCGCAACAAGTACTCCTCGCCATATAATCACATTCAGGGCTGTTATCCACCTTATCTCAAGCTGGGTACTAATCCGTCCCCGAGATGGAAGAAGATCTGGAGTCTCTTTCCCAAGGTCCTCCCTCTTACTAGATGGATTGTTGGTTGCGGGAACATCTTTTTCTGGGACAGTCGGTGGTGCGATCAACCTCTCAATCTTTACGCCATTCATCGAGGTGACATTGATAGAGATTTTCTCATCAAAGACTTCTAGACTCCCAACAACGGCTGGGATTGGACCTCTTTGGAGCAAATTGTTGATAATGACGGCTTCCAACTCATCCGCAATTCGCACTCTATCATCAACCAGCAGCCGGATCAGCTGGTTTGGACGCCTAATCCTTATGGGCGTTTCAGTCTTAAATCTGCAAAGCTGTTGTCAACCCGTAATCATCTTCCTGACGACAACAACAACTGGAACTGGATATGGAGTGCTTCTAACCCAAGGGCCAGTGCGACGACTTGGAAGCTCGGTAAAATAATTTTACCTACTGACGACCATATTAGACAATGTCATATTCCTTTGGCGTCTCGTTGTGTCTGCTGCATTAATCATTCATGCGAGGATGACACTCACTTATTCATCCTTAGTGACATGGCTACTGAGCTCTGGACCAAAGCTGCTAATCTTTTGGTAGATGATCAGTTCCCGCCCACCTCCATTGATGGCCTTCTCCGCATGGGCGGCCATCAGCAAAGACGCTCCTTGCGTGGATGGTTAACCATTGAGTTGATTACCCTCATTTGCTGGTCTATCTGGAAAGCAAGATGTTCTGCTAAATATGAAAACAAGGTGTACAATTATGAGCGATCTTGGACCGACATTCTGAACATCATCCGGTTCAACAGTCGTCGTCACTTCTTCAATTGCACTGCGGACATCGATATTTTTTCTAGGCTAAACGATGCTCATATCATTCAGCCTATTATGTAGATGAGAAGGATTCACTGTGTTAAATGGAACAAGCCCGACATCAACAACCTTAAGATGAATATCACCACCGGCAAGTACATCACCGAAGACAACATATCTAGAAGATGGGTTGCAGGCATCATTAGAGATAGGCGATGTAACATTCGCCTCGCATTCATAGCCTGGCTGAATGCCAATGATTATATATCGGCTTACATCTGTGGAATCATGGTTGCTCTCAAGATTGCTGACGATAAGAACCTGACGATTTCTACTATTGAGATTGACGACCCTCACGTGATGAAGATCCTTTGGCATGATGACCATGGTCCTTCGCACATTGCTCATACCACCAGAGAGATTCGTGAGTTGCTTGACATTGAAGCCATTTTTGGTTCCTTGGTCCCGAAGATCATAAACTCTATTCCTCGAGAGATTGGGCTTTGGGGTGCTCATTTCGAGCATACCTACATATTTTCTGATCCATCTTCTCTTCCTATGCGGATAAGAGGGATGAACATCTTAGAGAGAAACGGCACTCCTTATATCTTCTTTAGATAGGAGAATGTCTAGTCTTTGTTAGTCTTATGTGGGTGGCTCATGTATGGATGTCTTCTGCTTTTGGTCTGTTTTCTTGAAGGATGTTTACCTGCTTAGTAAGCAGGAGTTGTAACCTTTTTGCTTGATTTTAGCCCACAAAGAGAGGAGTGGGATGAATAGAAGATCCTCTGGCTTAAATTTAAAAAAAAAAAAAAAAAAAGTCGATACCATCGACGCATGGAGACTACAGCGTCGCTAAATGACAAAACCGACGCTACAGAGAGGTCGATACCATCGACCCAAGTCGATAGTATCGAGATGGCTACAGGCACTCGGACGAAAAGACAAGAAGGTTGTCGCTACTACGTTGGGTCGATACCATCGACCCGCGTCGATGGTATCGACACCGTCAGATATGCGTTGGATTCAGATTGATTTCAATCGGACGGCTGGAGTTAATTGATGACCTAATTAGGGACTTATACCTAATGACGGCTGCCCGGACGAGATCATCATCTAATTTGCATTGCACAAGTGCCGGAGAGGGAGAGAAAGGAGAAGGGAGGCCAGAAGTTCATACCTGTCGATTCAGACGTTGCCGAAGATGGATTTCACCATCGAGAGGCGGGAAAGCTCGTGTTCTACGCAAAGGATCAACCGGTTCTCCTCCGTTCAGGGGTTTTCCCGTTCAATTCACGTTTTTCATATGATTTCCCCTATTTCTACCATGTATTTGTGCGAGATGAACATGCGGGGCTAATCCCCTCCATCTTTAGGACCGGGAGTAGCCCGGGAATGCATTGTATGACAGTTTTATATTAATAATTCATATTTTCTCTCTTAAATCCGTGGTATAATTTTGTTTTCTCTATATATTGTTATGCTTGATCACCATAATAATAACCTAATGCCCTTAATCACTTCGACAGAAGGATTAACGGTTGAAAAGAGACGAAACCTACATTAATCGAGAAATCCCTTGACAAAGGAGGTGTAAAATTAATGGTGGAAACTGAGAGATCGTTCGTAATGCACTTAGTTTAGGGAATAGATTACTACGACGGTGGAATCAACCTAAACTAAGTAGTGAATTGCACCACGACAGTGGGTAATTCTGTTTTCAGGCCACTACCCGGATAGAGAGAGAAGATTGAGGAGTTATATGAAACCTAATACAATGATAACCCGCGGTGAAACCGCAATCCTAAAGATATCCTTTTGAATTGATTAAATTAATCTTTAATCGATTGTTTGCTTTGTTTTATTTTTATTTTCTTTTAAATTTTAACAACAAACCCCAATTTGTTATTCGGCTTAGCTGATCGCAAATAGTTAGTAGGAGTCTCTGACAATTCTGAGTATCCCTGTGTTCGACTCGGGCCTCACAAAGGCCTGTACTACTCGACGCGTATACTTGCATTTTTAGCGCGTAGTAAAATACACGTCAGTCAACTTCACTCTCTTAGGGAAAACAGCTACTAACAACCGTCCCCTGTTATGAAATTACTGAGTCATGGCGACAAAAGCACCATACTCTGAGCCACAGGCTAGTTCACCATTCTCAACATAGAGTCTATGACCAAAGTCACACTCGAGATAGGATATGACATATAGCCAAATCCCCATTCATTTCGATCTCATAAGGGGATCGACTCACACATGGTCGTCCGTACTTACTCCCCCACATACTCACAAGTATGCACTCCGGGTTATGCCACGGGGAACCTATTTCACCATTTAGCAAATCCTGACGCTGATGGATCTATGGTCAGGGCAATGTTTTATAGTTCCTAATGATGTATTACATGTATTACAACATCCTTTTAGCATCAAACAAGTTATCATTATTAATCACAATAAATGCTACAAAGCAAAGTGTAATACATCTATCAAGTACTTTTCATATCGTTAAAACACATGATACTTGGGATCACAGTCCCTCATCACATTACTGGTAATTCTCATCCCTTCACATCATTATCATGATTATTGGATCTGGGTATTCAAACCCTTGGATCATCACACAACATTGTTATCTCTATAATAGATAAACATTACCTCTAGGTCCTCAGACCCAGGTATTCATTTTACTTCTTGTACAAGTATTCCATATGGCTCACAAGGCCATTACACATGTTGTCACCTCTCACTAGGTAATAACTTATTCATATGGCTCACAAGGCCATGACACATCTTGTCACCTCTCACTAGGCAACAACTTATTCATATGACTCACAAGGCCATTAATCATTATACTTGTTGTACAAGTATTTAACATGCCTTACAAGGCTTATGCAATAAGAGAAATACATCATTCCCCATTATTAGGGTTAGGGTTTCCTTTTATAGCCGAATAGGGTTTCAAGTTAATATTATCAGTCCAGACCCTAGTTCATTGCTCCACACATCTAGGAGCATATATTCATATCATAAGTATGCAATCATACTTATTTGTTCTCATCATTTGTCACTAAATGATTATCATCACAAGGTATGAGTTTCTCTCTCATCCTCTCTAGGATATTGATTACATCATACTTCATCATCTTGGCTTGACCCTTTCTCAAGGTATGTTAGCCTATACTTATCAAAGTGCATTACATCTTAATATAACAATTGACATGACACACTTCATGTGTTACTCATCCAAGTATATTGGATTTAAGGTGCATCAAGGTGCATCAACCTTGAGGTGTTGGATGTGGTATTTATCATGCATTGATGTATTACTTCCCTCATTGCTTTTAACTTACTTAAGTTCATCAACTTATCTTGTATTAGGGTATATCCCATCCTAATACTTTATGCACTAACACATCACATTTATCATGTAGTGTATTGGCCATAAGTCACACATTTGAATTACCCAACTATCATCAAGTGATATAGACTCATCTCGAATTAAGGCATTGTTGATATACCATTATCAACCACTTTAGGTGTTCTACCTATCAAGGTATTAACCAAACCACATCATTACTTGGTGTTACACTCATCACTCCTAAGAGTGTTTTACCCTCATCTTTATAAGGTGCATCAGATTGAATCATGTATGTCAAGTTGAACACATGTATTGGGTTAGGTGTATATTGAGCTAGACATCATCATATCCCTCATACCCTTACCCATCAAGGTATCATCCATACCAATCATATGGTGTATCATCTTCACCATACTTGAGTGTAACATCCTCACCTCACTTGAAGATATTGGCCACACCATACTTTAGTGTATTGGCCATCACATGTTCTAGGGTATTAACCACCTTACCACTTTTGTCATCTAGTGTATTGGGTTACCCACCATATCATTCTAGAGATATGTGATCAGCACCATATCGTCCAAGAGGTGTATGCTTAACCCAATATCGGTTTAGAGGTGTATGCTTGCTACCCATATCACTTTAGAGGTGTATGTATGCTTATCATATCGGGCAAGAGGTGTATGCTTGCTTGCCATATCACTTTAGAGGTGTATGTGTGCTTACCATATCGGGCAAGAGGTGTATATATGCTTGCTTTACACCATATCGGGTAGAGAGGTGTGTGTGTGCTTCACAGGATATTAGGTAGAGAGGTGTGTGCTTCACACCATATCAAGCAGAGAGGTGTGTGTGTGCTTCACACCATATCAGGCAGAGAGGTGTGTGTGCTTCACACCATATCAGGCAGAGAGGTGTGTGTGTGCTTCACACCATATCAGGCATAGAGGTGTGTGTGTGCTTCACACCATATTGGGTAGAGAGGTGTGTGTGTGCTTCACACCATATCGGGCAGAGAGGTGTGTGTGTGCTTCACACCATATTGGGCAGAGAGGTGTGTGTGTGCTTCACACCATATCGGGCAAAGAGGTGTGTGCTTAACCCAATATCATTTTTGAGGTGTATTCTTGACCTCATATCGTGTAAGAGGTATATACTACACCACCATATCGTGCAAGAAAGTATAACATCATATCCATATTGGTTTAGTGAAGTAGGTGCATCACCATATCGGGCTAGAGGTGATTGCTTGTGTGCTTGAACCTGATATCACTTTATAAGGTGATACCATCTTCTTCAAGCTCTCGACCTTTGTTCTAACTATTATAGCTCATGGCAACAGGTCTAAGAAACTACTAGAAGTCATAATGTCATCAACTATTTCAGAAAATTTTGGAATTAAAAGTAGATCATTAAGTATAGCAATTTAGGTGATGAATAATAACATGATAGAGTTCCAGATATATAACCCGCCTTAAGAACAACTTAAAAGCTCCAAGATCCAAGCACCAAAGCTCCACGTTCCTAAGGTTGAAGATGACTTATCAAAAGTCCAAGGCTCGTTCACAACTCCTTCATATACAAGTAATCACCATGGATAAGAAATTGGTGAAGAAGAAAAGAAAGGAAGATCATAACCCTAAAATCATGCTTCAATCTAAGGTTGAAGATCATCATGGCCTCACCTTAGGGTTAAGTATTGAGCTCCATGTTGCTCCTTAGCACCTTGCACGATACCTCACTACCCTTGCATGATATTCCATCACTTGTGGCCGATATCCCCCTCACCTGTGGCCAAAAACACTCCACTTGGCCGATATCGACTTGCTATGGTCGATATCATCATGCTATGGCCGATATTACTTGCTATGGCCGATACCCAAGGCCTATGCACGATACCACATCACCTATGCATGAAACAAAGGCTCCATGCACGATATCTAAGATTAAGGAGGTGGTAGGATTTGAAAACGTTCACTAAGGGGTGAAAGAAGGGGTATATATAGTTGTTGTTCATGAAGAAGTGTGAAAATGAGGTGTCATCAATTTAAGCTACTAGGTGCCACGTGTCCATGCATGATTGACACATATACTTGTATGCACTCCATATTTATCTTGCCATGCAAAATAAAAACTTGATGATAATGCAAGGGATAAGGATTGGGCCCCTTTGTTTATCTTCTAGGACAAGCCACTTCCACTCACATTATTATATTCACAAATTCAATACAACCTTTTCCAAAGAAAAGTTGCAAGCCAATAACCATTGTTTTATTGAGGTTCTTAGCTCGTTTTTGAAGATTCAAAGAGTTAAAAACATGATATGGGGGTCTCCTCTTTGGCTCCTTGGCCGATAGGGACTCCCATTTAATCACTACAACTCGATACACTTAATTCAAGCTCAAATTAGGGTTTCCATTCAACCCCTTTCTTGGTCTTTTCATCACCAAGAATACTACCACTCATAAATGATTCAAAAATGGTTTCTCATTAATTATATCTCCTCTAAATGATACATATAGGAAGTTGGAACACTCTAGAGGTGGTAATTTTCATATCAACCCCACATTTTGGGTAAATTATAATTTGTACCAAAATTGGTGCACATGGTACTAACATTATTCAAACAAGTTCAAACTTGGCATTTAGGATTTCCACAAGCCACCACTTAGAATCAATATCTCTCTTATGATTCTAAAACAATTAAGGCATGTTCAACATGTGACATTTTGCAATATAACCCCTCATCTTGGGTAAATTACATTTTGGTCCAAAATAAAGGAACATTGCTCAAACAACATTCAATCAGGACCAAACTTGAAACATAAGAGTGTCACATGATAACAAAACTCCTTAAATGATTATATTAAATTTCTAAGCAACTTACTTATCCAAAACAAATAGGGTTACCTCATAACCCAGGTCAGGGTCATTACACTATTATTTGTCTAATGAACAATTTTTAGTTCAAAACCCAAAATAGCATTAATGGCATAAGTCCTTGACTCTAATACTATTAAAGGGCTTTGTTGAAAGGGAATCAACAGATATTAAAAAATCCAATAGAATTCTTTGCCAATAGATCTTTCATTGCCATAAAACATCGATATATAAAATACATAGAAGGAATATTGAATATACCTTGGCATCAAGTTGTTTTCCAACAATTTGACACATCTTATCTTGGTTTAGATTTTGCACTTCATGATCCAGACATGAAGTGGTTGTTTTTGTGCCTTTTTGTCACATAAATACCTCATCTTCTTCGTGGAGAAGTTGTTTTTCATCAAGCCTATGTCCAACTACCTCAGTCTCTACATCATCCATGCAAATATAGGTTCTCTTGGTTACCACCTGTTGGGTTTTAGAGGAGGCAGAGAAGCAGCAGAAACAAAAAAATTTCTCCCCAAAACCCAGAACAAAAGGAATCGCGTCAATGTCTATACAATAGCGAAGATGGTTTGTGGATGCATACCTTGTCCCGAGGCTTTCTCAGCGACAGTACCTCATGCCTAGCGCGGTCTTCACCTCCAGTCTTGGACGGTGTCTGTGCAGCTCCTGGTCGCACCGGGACTGAAGACTCCTGGTCTCATCAGACTGTCGGGATTGACAGTCATCCTCCGAGCAGTAGAGGTCTCCCACCTCTGCAGTCATCCACACGAACCGCCTGGAACTCCGATCTCCTTGTCGTACAAGGAACCAGAAGGAGTCGCACCCTTCTGTCGGCATATTAGTCACCAACACACTCTCCTGCTACCAGTTGCAACTGCAATTGTCTTTCCCTTGCTATGCCTCCCTTTTCGGGTAGCACTTGCTTGGGCTCTCTCGGTTACCAAAACCAGAGAGAACGACAACTTTGCAGAGCAACCGGCTTGCACTGAGTTGTATTCTGAGAAGCCCCCAATACCCCTATATATATAGGTGGGTCATGGGACAGGGTTATCTATCCCGGGCAAAATGGGACTAAAGTAGGAGTAAAAGGGTTCGAGATTTTCCACAAAAAACAACCAACTCACAACCTGAACCGATCATTTCATAACTGAAACGGTCGATGGGGATCTGAGCCGGTCGGTTGACACTCAACCGATCGGTTGGGACCCATGAAACGGTCGGTTCACTTTCTGAACCGATCGGTTCGTGGTCCTGATCAGTTCCCGATCGACTTTCCCTCTTTTGTTTATAATTGGTATCGAATACCAATCCTTTTCCCAATCAAATTGGGCAAGTGAAACAAAATGAAAATTCTCACCAATCCGACTTTCCCAACTTGCCCGGTTGCAACAGTCAAACCGATCATTTCAACACTTGAAGCAATCGTTCACCCTGTCCATGAGCCGATCGACTCACCATATGAGTCGATCGGTTCACCAAGCTGAGCCGATCGGTTCATCTCATGATCCGATTGGTTGGGAGTGCAGATTGTGCAGAATCAGTCAATTGCGGTTTCAATCAATCTGATACTCTAATCAATTAGTCCAACACCTTGAACACTATGATATTGAGCTATCAATTAATTGAGTGTTTATTTGAACTACTAAACTCCTTTAGTAATCAATCTAAACATTGTTTGTGGACAAAAATCCTCTTCCAGGTTAAATCCTATGTGTGTGACCCTGCAGGTCCATTTCACGTTGGCAGTGAAAGTCCATAACACTTATGACTTCACAAGAAAAGAGCGGTGCCTAGTCACACATCAGTGCTACCCAAGTGAAATAGAAAGTTGGAGAACAACTTTCAATCCTACAATCTGTGAATGGTGTTACAGTGAATGTATAATTCCTTTGTCACTGATATCCTGAATGAACTCGAGGCATGGAATAGTCATCCTGTCAACATTCATTCATTTCCTTGATCTCAGAGCAGACTGGGTGAGATGTGTGTGACATCAATATCACATATTGATTCACACGTGCATGCGCATGCCTTTCTCAATCCTACTCATCAAGTGGCCAAGGATATCAAACTCCCTCAGGAGGGACAAATCCCATATCTATCACTCACCCCTCAAAAGCCCCATGTGTCAAAGCCACCCAATCATCACCTTTATAACAACCCATGTTTCAGGACTGCGTTTGATGATGTCAAAGTGTACCCAACGACATGTGTTGAGTGTAGTGATTTCAGGTCTAAGAATCACACTCACCACCATCACTGTGAGAGCTGACTGTGACTACCAAGTCATGGTTCCATGTGTCACTCTCATGGTGGGTATGTCTGGTACCTTGTTCTCTAACAAGTACCTATGTGCTTGATTTGATATCACTATATCATGACTAATGAGATTCTGTCATCAACCAACACACAATCTAGTCTTCAGTGTTATTGGTGTCTATGGTTATTTCCACAATAACAACCGACTAGGGACTAAACAAGAATGTATACTCTTAACATCTGTTTGATCTCATCGTTTAGGTCATGAACCTAAAAGCTAGCATACGTCATTGAGTAAAACAATTCTTTAGACATCTATCATGTTACACCATCATCTCAGAAACAGTTTAAACATATAGATCATAAATTGCCTTTATTATTATTCAAATCATTTACAAAGTATCCCATTACAATCATCATATGACTTGCTCTATGGGCATACATACCAACAGACTCCCACTTGCACTTAGAGCCAGTCACCAAGGAACCTCAGTCCTTGTGACCTAGCATGACCATCATGCTTCTGCTGAGAAAGGGCCTTAGTCAGTGGATCAGCTATGTTGTCTTCAGTTGGTACTTTGCAAATCTTCACATCTCCTCGATGTACAATCTCTCGTATGAGATGGAAGCGCCGCAGTATGTGCTTGGATCGCTGATGTGATCTGGGATCCTTAGCTTGTGCAATAGCTCCATTATTGTCACAATAAAGCTCAATTGCATCACAGCTACTGGGAACTACACCAAGTTCAGAAATGAACTTCCTGATCCACACAGCCTCCCTTGCTTCATGTGAAGCAACAATATACTCGACCTCTGTAGTAGAATCGGCAATTGTTTCTTGCTTGGAACGCTTCCAGCTCACAGCTCCATTATTAAAGAAAAATACAAATCCTGACTGCGATCTATAATCATCTTTATCAGTTTGGAAGCTTGCATCGGTGCAACCCTTTACAACCAGCTCTTCCTCGCTGCCGTAAACAAGAAACTGATCCTTAGTCCTTCGCAAGTACTTGAGGATATTCTTTACGGCTATCCAGTGAGCATCCCCGGGATCTGACTGGTACCTTCTGGTCATGTTGAGAGCATACGAGACATCTGGGCATGTGCACAACATAGCGTACATGATGGATCTGATGGTTGATGCATATGGGATCCCATTCATACGCTCCCTCTCTTCACAAGATTGGGTACATTGAGCTCTAGAGACGGTGACTCCATGTAGCATGGGGATGTTGCCTCTCTTTGAGTTCTCCATGCTGAACCGCTTCAGCACTTTGTCAATGTACGTGCTCTGACTTAGTCTGAGAAGCCTTCTAGATCTATCTTTATAGATCTTAATTCCTAGGATGTAGGATGCTTCTCCTAAGTCCTTCATCGAGAAAGTATTCCCAAGCCAAGTCTTTACCTTCTCTAAGGCTAAGACATCATTCCCCATCAAAAGTATGTCATCCACATACAATATGAGGAATGTGGTCGAGCTCCCACTAACCTTCTTATACACACAAGGTTCATCTTCATTTTGAATGAAGCCAAATACTTTGACTTCCTCATCAAATTGAAGATTCCAACTCCGAGATGCTTGCTTCAATCCATAAATTGACCTTTGCAGCTTACAGACTTTATTGACATTCTTTGGATCTACAAAACCTTCAGGATGTGTCATGTGCACATCCTCATTTATATTCCCGTTAAGGAATGCGGTTTTAACATCCATCTTTCAAATCTCATAGTCATAATAAGATGCAATAGCAAGCATAATCTTGATGGACTTAATCATGGCAACTGGAGAAAAGGTTTCGTCATAGTCAACACCTTGAACTTGTCGAAATCCCTTTGCAACCAATCTGCCTTTATAAGTTTGCACATTGCCATCCATGTCGGTCTTCTTCTTGAAGACCCACTTGCACCCTATGGGTTTTACCCCTTTGGGTGGTTCCACCAAAGTCCATACTTTGTTGGAGTACATGGATTCCATCTCGGATCTCATGGCTTCAAGCCATTTCTCAGGATCTGGTCCCTCCATAGCCTCTATGTAGGTAGTTGGATCATCATCTATGATCAACTCTCCACCTTCCTGAGTCACAAGGTATCCAAACCTCTCAGGTTCAAGGCGGGTCCTACTAGATCTACGAGGTCCTTGTGTTACCTGAGGAGACTGAGATTCCACAACACCTTGTGAATCTCCATTTTCCTCTGGTACATCTACCGGTTCAATGTTTTCTTGCTGGGCTTGAACCTCTTCAAGCTCTATATTCCTCCCACTACTTCCTTTGGAAATAAATTCCTTCTCTAGGAACAAAGTTGTCCTGGAAACAAACACTTTGTTGTCAGTAGGGTGGTATAAGTAATATCCCCTTGTTTCCTTGGGATATCCACAAAAATAACATTTATCAGATTTGGGTCCAAGCTTATCAGGAAACATTTTCTTGACGTAAGCCTCACCACCCCAAATCTTCAGAAAAGACAAATCGGGATGCTTCACGTACCATATCTCATATGGTGTCTTTTGAACCGATTTAGATGGTACACAGTTAAGTGTAAACGCGGCAGTTTCAAGAGCATGACCCTAGAAGGAAATCGGAAGATCAGAAAAACTCATCATTGATCACACCATATCCAACAATGTGTGATTCCTTCTTTCAGACACACCATTATGCTGTGGTGTTCCTGGTGGAGTCCATTGTGATACAATACCACGGGCTCGTAGAAAGTCCTCAAACTCCTGGCTTAAGTATTCTCCACCTCAATCGGATCGAAGTGCCTTAATACTTTTACCAAGTTGGTTCTGTACTTCATTCATGAAATCCTTGAACCTTTCAAGGGCTTCTGACTTATGCTTCATCAGGTTCACATAGCCATACCTACTGAAATCATTAGTGAAGGTAATGAAGTATTGACACCCATTTCTGGCATTAGATCTAAAAGGCCCACATACATCAGTATGTATGAGTCCTAATAGATCACTAGCTCTCTCACCTTTACCTGAAAAGGGAGTCTTGGTCATCTTGCCCAACAAACAAGATTCACATGTCTCTATTGATTCATAATCAAAAGAGTCTAGATAACCATCTTTATGGAGTCTAGAAATGTGCTTCTCATTTATGTGCCCTAGACGACAATGCCAGAGATATGTTTTGTTTGAGTCGTTGAGTTTTTGCCTTTTTGTGTTTACGTTGTATACTCTTGTCTCCAAGTCCATCAAGTATAGACCATAAGACATTGGGTCACTGCCATAAAAGATCCCATCTTTAGAAATGGAACATTTTCCATTCTTAATAAGAAATTCAAATCCATCTTTGTCCAAACAAGAGACGAAAATAATATTCCTATTTATGGCAGGTACATAATAGCAGTTCTTCAACTCTATTATTAGCCCACTTGGTAGAGTTAACTCATAGGTTCCTACAACACTGGCAGCAACTCTTGCCCCATTGGCAACACGTAGTTCAACCTCACCTTTCCCCAAAGGCCTACTTCTCTTAAGATCCTTCACATTTGAACAAATGTGAGATCTGCATCTGGTATCAAGTACCCATGACGAAGAAGTAGTAAAGTTAATCTCTATCACGTATACACCAGAAGTAGAGATCTCTATCTCCGACTTCTTCTTCCATCGTTTCTTCCATCCTCTCCATGTAGAAGAAATTGGTTTGGCGAGAGAACCCTTCTCTCCCTTACCTTTCGTTCCATTGATCTCTATCAATGAACTTTCTTTCTTCTTCACTAACGCATTAAGCGTACATACAGTGGATTCAAAGGCTCCCAGTATATCTGGATTGTGCAGAACACTTCTCACAGTCCTCAACCAGTTATGGAATTTATTCTCAATTAATTTGCCCATTTTAAAAGATGATTGTTTTGCCATTCTACAAGAGAAAATTGCATTTCGTCAAAACTCCTTTTGATTTGATTTGAATAAAATTTGACGATAGTTAATTAGGCCTTTAATTAATTACCGCTCCCACTATTTTGACTCAAATTGATAGCCCTCACCATCAACTCATAAAATTGCAGCGTACAATCTTCTAGTGGGTCAAGATCCTGAAATCCTCTGAGCCATGGACCAGCTAGGGCTATCACCCACAACTCAGATCTCTCAGGTAGGCAACTCTTGCCAATTGCATCATATGCAACTATTGAAAGATGTCACATGCAACTCCTTGCCATGATCATCTCCATGCCTCAAGGTGCTAGATCCTATCTAGGTCACCTTGTTAAGTCTGACCCAAAGCCAACACGATGAATATGCACCCTGCTAGGGCAGACCCACACATTCACCCTTCACGCTTCCACGAGATAGACGGTGCACCACGCTAGGGTGTTCCCACACTTAGTCGATCAAGCTTTTCACGTGTGTCGCATTTGGAAGGCATCTAAAACTTAATATTTAATGAGGTATTTGGTTTTTATATTCATATACATATCCAATCACCACAATATATAGTAAGTATCATATACATGCTATATCCCACAGAAAACATGCAAAACGATAAAAGCAATGATTATGGCCATCCAATTGTGATTCCTCGAGCCAAGAGGAATCACGGTCATCTAGGTCTACATCACATGCAACCTTTACAAGATGAAATTTGTGCCTGCCTTTCTGGGTTTGATCAGCTCGTCTCCATGACTGATCGGCTCGCCATCAAGTTGGTTGTTCGGGCACCACCAGCCGATCGATTGGTGCCTCCAGTTGATCGGTTCACCGGTCGTCGTGCATTTCATCAGGTTGCCACCCGCTCATCTCGCTCCTCGAACCGGTCGTCTGGATCACCAACCGATCAGTTCACGCCTTGAACCGATCGTCTCAGGTTGTCCTCCGTTCTTTGAAAAAATAGGAAATAAAATCTATCCTATTTACAATTTAATTGTGAAACCCCGAGTTATATTTGGGGGGAGCAAAGGTAGGAAAAGAATTCTCAAATTATTTCGAGTTACATCAGGAATAGGAGAAGGGGAATCGGTGCGCAAACCGAGATGCAAGCAAGCCCACACAGATATAGGGGTTTATAGGCCATAATCATGCTACACATCCAGCACAAAACTCGTTTAAGGGCGACGTGTATCAAGTGCATTAATATTACATATCATATATGTATATATTTGGGATTTGTGGATTGGACATGCATAAAGACAATTTTATTCGCATCGTATGCAATAAATAAAGGCGACAAACCAAAATCGATCATATCGATAATCCTAAAATATAGAACAGTTGACATGGCTCTGATACCACTGTTCGGTTTTAGAGGAGGCAGAGAAGCAGCGGAAACAAATATTTTCTCCCCAAAACCAAGAACAAAAGGCATCACGTCAACGTCTATACAATAGGAAAGATGGTTTGTGGATGCATACCTTGTCCCGAGGCTTGCTCGGCGACAGTACCTCGCGCCTTGTGTGGTCTTCACCTCCGATCTTGGACGGTGACTGTGCAGCTTCTGGTCGCACCGGGACTGAAGACTCCTGGTCTATCAGACTGTCGGGATTGACAGTCGTCCTCCGAGCGGCAGAGGTCTCCCGCCTCTACAGTCGTCCACACAGACCTCCTGGAACTCCGATCTCCTTATCGCACAAGGAACCAGAAGGAGTCGCACCCTCCTGTCGGCGTACTAGTCGCCAACACACTCTCTTACTACCAGATGCAACTGCAGTTGTCTTTCCCTTACTATGCCTACCTTTTCCGGTAGCACTTGCTCAGGCTCTCTCGGTTACCAAAACCAGAGAGAACGACAACTTTGCAGAGCAACCGGCTTTCACTGAGTTATACTCTGAGAAGCCCCCAATACCCCTATATATAGGCGGGTCATGGGACAGGGTTCTCTATCCCGGGCAATATGGGACTAAAGCAGGAGTAGAAGGGTTCGAGATTTTCCACAAAAAACAACCAACTCGCAACCTGAACCGATCGTTTCATAACTGAAACGGTCGGTTGGGGATCTGAGCTGGTCGGTTGGCACTCAACCGATCGGTTGGGACCCATGAAACGGTCGGTTCACTTTCTAAACCGATCGGTTCGTGGTCCTGATCAGTTCCCGATCGACTTCCCCTCTTTTGTTTCTAATTGGTATCGAATACCAATCCTTTTCCCAATCAAATTGGGCAAGTGAAACGAAAGGAAAATTCTCACCAATCCGACTTTCCCAACTTGCCCGGTTGCAACAGTCGAACCGATCGTTTCAACACTTGAAGCAATCGTTCACCCTGTCCATGAGCCGATCGACTCACCATCTGAGCCGATCGGTTCACCAAGCTGAGCCGATCGGTTCATCTCATGAGCCGATCGGTTGGGAGTGCAAATTGTGTAGAATCAGTCAATTGTGGTTTCAATCAATCTGATACTCTAATCAATTAGTCCAACACCTTGAATACTATGATATTGAGCTATCAATTAATTGAGTGTTTATTTGAACTACTAAACTCCTTTAGTAATCAATCTAAACATTATTTGTGGACAAAACTCCTCTTCCATGTTAAGTCCTATGTGTGTGACCCTGCAGGTCCATTTCACGTTGGCAGTGAAAGTCCATAACACTTATGACTTCACAAGCAAAGAGTGGTGCCTAGTCACACATCAGTGCTACCCAAGTGAAATAGAAAGTTGGAGAACAACTTTCAATCCTACAATTTGTGAATGGTGTTATAGTGAATGTGCAATTCCTTTGTCACTGATATCCTGAATGAACTCGAGGCATGGAACAGTCATCCTGTTAACATTCATTCATTTCCTAGATCTCAGAGCAGACTGGGTGAGATGTGTGTGACATCAATATCACATATTGATTCACACATGCATGTGCATGCCTTTCTCAATCCTACTCATCAAGTGGCCAAGGATATCAAACCCCCTCAGGAGGGACAAATCCCATATCTATCACTCACCCCTCAAAAGCCCTATGTGTCAAAGACACCCAATCATCACCTTTATAACAACCCATGTTTCAGGACTGCGTTTGATGATGTCAAAGTGTACCCAACGACATGTGTTGAGTGTAGTGATTTCAGGTCTAAGAATCACACTCACCACCATCACTGTGAGAGCTGACTGTGACTACCAAGTCATGGTTCCATGTGTCACTCTCACGGTGGGTCTGTCTGGTACCTTGTTCTCTAACAAGTACCTATGTGCTTGGTTTGATATCACTATATCATGACTAATGAGATTCTGTCATCAACCAACACACAATCTAGTCTTCAGTGTTATTGATGTCTATGGTTATTTCCACAATAACAACCGACTAGGGACTAAACAAGAATGTATACTCTTAACATCTGTATGATCTCATCGTTTAGGTCATGAACCTAAAAGCAAACGTCATTGAGTAAAACAATTCTTTAGACATCTATCATGTTACACCATCATCTCAGAAACAGATTAAACATATAGATCGAAAATTGCCTTTATTATTATTCAAATCATTTACAAAGTATCCCATTACAATCATCATATGACTTGCTCTATGGGCATACATGCCAACACCACCTTGGTCACCAAAAGGTGAAACTCGGAGTCATCAATGCTAGGTTCTGTAACACCCACCTAATCACACATATGCACATGGAGGGAGAAACATAGAGTTATCCATAACTCGTGCACTTAAAGGGGCATTACATAAAACTGACATTCATAACAACAATATAATCAATCACACAAACTGAAGTACTAAGACATTCTCGTGATTGTTATTATAAAAGTAACATAAACGATATATATGGAAAACTCATTTGACATCATGAGTATCTACTCTAAACTTCTAAACAATAAATCATATAGTTGAGTCTATAAACCTGAGGATCATCTTATGGTTGGCACCCTACCAGATTTTATCATGTTGTATCTTTGTGCTTCAAGCCACTAAATGCTACCTTTATTCTTGCTCTTCACCAATAAGTATTCAACCCCCAACATTCTCCATAAAGTTTCCCATCAACCCTGTAAAATAAAAGTAATAATTATTCTTAGTTTTAGTTTTCTTTATTAGGCTTAAACATGAGTAAATTATTCCTAGAAGTGAAAATACTAGAGGAAATGCCCTTTGAGGAAATTAACATCAATTAGAGAATGTTTCTTTCCATTCCTTGTGTGCTACTAAATTTCTCCAAAATAAGAGATCAAAGTGATTTTCCTCCTTTTTCCCAATAAGTCAATGACCTTACACCTTTGGGATACTTTGAATACAGTTGATGTTATACAGGAGACACCAATGTTAAAACTTTTAATCGACACGTCTTCCAAATTGAACAAGGATTAAACCACTAACTAAAACATTCAAATGAATGTTGGAAATCCTCCTACTATTGAAGATTCAAGAATCTCTACAAGACTCTATCATCATCATCATCTTTCATCTTTGTCACTACATCTAGGTTAAGACTCGTCAAGGATAGAGAGAAGACAAGAAGTTAGGTTTATTAGGCTTAGAAGGAGGAGAAATAGAGGAAATTCAGAAGTTGGTATAGAATGTCGAATAATAAGGTATTTTCACTATTAAACCCTATATTTAGATCCAATTCCATCATTAAAAACAAGGTAGAACTCCTAAACACAAATCCCTAGCTTTCTCTCTCCAAACCCTAGCTTCTATCCTCTCTTAATTCCAAGCTATGGGCGGATTCATTGGATACGAGAGGTTTCTGGGTGTTAGGTAACTTGAGTAGATCCACTAAGGAACTTGGAACACTTGTAAGCAAGTCCAGTCACGTTTTACAACAACAATTTTTGGCTCAACTTTTTATCAAGAGCTTCATGCGACCATGTAACTTGATCATCAAGATCAATGAATTTGATTGAATTTTTTTCTAAGAAATTCATTTGATGTTAAGGTCTATCCAAACCTTATTTAGTTCCATTTAATTTTCCTAGAATTTCTTATTCCAATGTTGGTTCTGTTTGAAGTCAATATTAGTCAATCGTTGCTTGCTTTTTAGAAATTTTGATCAAACCATAATCCTTCATGCTTCAAGCTAAATTAGGTTTTTTGGTCTAAACTAGGGTTTTCTCTTGACAAACAGATGCTATCAGATTTTTTACCTTACCTCAACAAGTTAAACCCATCCAAATGAGTTATTATTCAATGAATATACTTAAGAAAGATTATAAAAGTAAATCATATAATTACCTAAGGCTAGGTTACTTTTTTGTTTTTTTAAACATAAATAAACCAATTTTTCTAGGGAAGCCATACGACATCTACATTTAGAGGAAGACAAACTAACAGACCACGCATTGGTCAAAAATAGATGCCACTGACCACCAAAAGTCATATTAGAATTTGATAAGAATAATAATGCATAGATCCCTCTTCTACTTCGCTGCCTAACACAATTTTTTATGAGGGATACCTTAAACTTGAGCATGTATTTGTCATAGAGTAAATGCACCAGATCAGTGTTCCATAAAGATACCATATGTGCACTTTCCTCTATACAACTGCACAATAAAATTGATTAAGAAAAGAAAATACTACTAAGAGAAGAGAAAGTAATGTCGATTAATGATGACTGAGACAAAAATAGAAAACAACCTAGTGTAAATAAAAAGTAAGTAAAAGAGAGAGGGATAATAAACTGGTCACAACTGGGCTATATGACGAAGAGGAAGAAGTTTGTTGCCTCCAAAGGCAAAACACTCATGCCACCAAGCAAGCTTACACCACTTGAACGTGTCCTAAGAGACAAAGAACCTCCAAGATGCGCAGATCTAGACCCACATGTATAGAAGAACACCTCTGGCATCGACACCCGGAATCCAATGGAACAAATAGCCATGCCTCTCAAAGGATCCCCACTGATGAAGAGCGAGAAGAAGCAGAGGAGGAGCAGAGTTCCACTTTGCAGGGGCCAAGTCCCCCTCCCCCTAGTAAGGCTAGGTTACTTAGTTAAGCACAAGCAAGGTCCTATCTGAGTAAATAATATAACTAGCTACCTAGGGTTATATTAAATACGTGCTAAAACTATAAAATGTATCAAATTGGTCTGCATCACTATTAAACATATTGAATGCATAATAAGTTATATTTCATCATATTTCATGTGACTTAACGATTTCACCCTTAAAATCCATTTTTTTAAAATTGGGTTTTCATGGAACTAAGTTCAACCCAATCAAACCTAAAGCTATCCACTTATATTGTAAACAATTCACCACACTTAACTAACACCAAAAATAATATCAAGTGCTTAAATACTAATTACATGGTATTTATAGGTTAATCCTTAAGCTGGGATAGGGACCTTGCTAAGCTGATGGTAGCCTATATGTTGCTTTTGGAGAAATATAAGAGGCAAAGATATAGGCACATTACGATTTCAAGGACCCATGGTGACCTTGAGTGTTTGGATATATATAAATGTACATATATATACATATGTTAGATATTATATATATACACAGATATATATATACATATGTATATATACATAAGTATATATATGTATGTATATATATAATATCTACATTATATATTTTGTTGCACTTAAAATCGATCATGAAACTTTGATTCAAGATATTTGAAATGTGGGATCCACATTATGGAAGATGATTCTTCTTTCTATAAATTATTTGTGATTTTATCCTATTGCATCTTTTCTACATGTCGTAGCGAGATGAACCAAAAAAACACAAGCTGACGAAATGTGACAATGAGAAGGTTTTATCAGACCCTAATTTTTTTCTAATTCTACATCTCCTTGAGTAGTGAGATCTCACTTACAATAGTTTTGGGCACACACACATCTTGAGCATTGACTATGAAACTTTGATTATAGTGAATTGAAATGCGGGTGGTCGAGCTTTAATGCTCGTTGCTAACCTTCTTGAAGGCCATGGTCCCATTAGTGAGACCCTTCCTCGATCTTCTTCACCTTCTTATACTATTTTTAAGGACAGAAGAGAAATTCAGTTCATCAATGAAAAAAGGTTGCATTTATGATCACGAACTTGCTCATGACACTAACTCATCCACCATATGGTGAGATCACTAAGTGTGGCATATTGACTATGTTGTCTACCATCTTCTTGTATATACGGTTGTAGATGATCAGAACTATATGAGGAAGTAGTTCATTGTGTTGGTGCAATGGGAGTTTGTTCCATGATTTGGCTTATGTAATAGATGAGCTTGTCATTATTAGTTGAGGTCACCATCTATATAATGAATGAATCATATATAATGAAAATTGAGTGAAGAACAATAATCCACAGATCCCTCTTCTACTTCACTGGCTAACACACCTTTTTATGAGGGATACCTTCAACTTGAGCATGTATTTTCCATAATCTAAATGCACCAAACCAAAGTTCCATAAAAATATCATTTGTGCACTTGCTGCCATACAACTACGCAATAAAATTGACTGAGAAAAGAAAATAATACTAAGAGAAGAGAAAGTAACATCAATTAATGATGAGCAATACGAAAATAGGAAATGACCCAATCTAAATAAAAAGTAAGTAAAAGAGAGATGGGTAAGAAACTTGTCACAACTGGGCTCGATGACGGAAAGGAAGAAGGTCACTGCCTCAAAAGTCACCATAGTTAGACCACCAAACAAGCTTACACCACTTGAACGTGTCCCAAGAGTCAAAAAAACATCTAAGATTTCTAGATCTAGACCCACATGTCTAGAAGACGTCTCTGGCATCGACACCCAGAAGCCAATGGAACAAATAGCCACGCCTTTCAAAGGAGCCCCACCGACGACGAGCGAGAAGAAGCAGAGGGGAGTAGGGTGCCACTTTGCAGCTACCATACCCCCTAGTAAGGCTAGGTTAGTTGAGCGCAAGCAATGTCCTATCTAAGTAAATAATGTAATTAGAAAGCACAAGCAAGGTCCTATCCAAGTAAATAATATAATTAGCTGCCTAGGGTTATATTAAATACATAGTATAATTGTAAAATGTATCAAATTGGTCCCCATCGCTAGTAACCATATTGAATGCATACTAATATTTCATCATATTTCGTGTGATTTAACCATTTCACCCTTGAACTCCATGTTTTTTGAAATTGGGTTTTCATGACACTAAGTTTTAACCCAATCAAAAATAAAGCAATACACTTGTATCATAAACAATTCACCACACTAAACTAACACCAAAAATAATCTCAAATGATTACGCACTAATTACATGATATTTAGAGTAAGCTGGGATAGGGACCTTGCTAAGATGATGGTAGCCTATAGGTTCTTTTGGAAAAAGATGAGAGGCAAATATCTAGAGACATTACGAGTTCAAGGACCCATGGCATGCTTGAATGTCTATATATATATATATATATATATATATATATATATATATATATATATATATATATATATATATATATATATATATATATATATATATATATATATATATATATATATATATATATATATATATATATATATGACAACGATTCAGTGAGAAAAACATCTTGGTGAGAGCATGAGAGGCATTTGAATAGCTTTACATAGCAATAAATTTTTCATAATCCAACCATATGGATTAAAAACATACCTTATTAGTTATCTTTCTACAAAATTTCATCATTATAGGACTTGTATTGCATTCACAACAAGCAAATACTTTTCAACGCTCGACATTGAATTTCAGGCTGACCGTTGGATGTAAAATACATATATTCTATATATGGACATGTAGAAAAGATTGGATTGCAGTGATTTTTTGTGTGAAGGTAAACAAAATCATGTTCTTCCTATCCATATGGTTGTATATTGAAAAAAAGCTATTACTTTATGGTTATTCAAATGCCTCTCATGCTCTCATCGTAGAATTTTTCTCACTAGATCTCTACCCTATATTTATATATATATATATATATATATATATATATAGATATATATATATATATATATAAATATAAATAAAAGACCGTGAAGCTTTGATTTAAGAAATTTGAAACATGGGATCCACATTATGGATCGTGCTCCTCCTCGCTAACATGGGTCCGATGATACTACTGACGATCACCTAAAAAGATGTGGTGACCCACGAGGTGAGACTCATGTCTCAGTGATAGATATAACTCTCAACAACTTTTGTTGCTAGAAAATTATGTAATTAAATAAATAAGGCATATAATATTACAAAATTGAATGATTAACATAATATTCAAAGGAATAGGTAAAGCTGACACCGATAGAACAATTGATTTCTCTTACTATATTATACATCAAATAATTATCACAAGAAATAGGGCAAGGGTTATCAAGCAATGTGAATCATCAAGTAACCCTAGCATATAGGCTACATGGTTGAGTTACATATTTTGTTTAAGCCCTGGGGAGTTTGAGGCATACCACTCAAACTTCCAACTGACTACTTAAAAGTCACAATCAGTTCCATACAAGATCTAGGAGAGACAGAATCTTAACATCTTTTTCCCTCAATCAATACAAGTCTGTTGCGGTGACATATTAGTCAAGTTGTAATTTGCCTAGTCCGCCCTTGGTACATTGGCTACGATACTACAAACCAAGGTATTCAACCCCATTATCTGAGGTACAACCACAACTATCCTCAATCACATCACATATACATATTCATTTATATGAGATACCACCTCCACCATTCTCCATAACCTTGGAATCAAGATGACAAGGATATACCCTCCCTGCATCTGCATGTACTCAAAAGTATATGACCCCAAGTTTCCCTTTTGGGATACTTTTTTCCCTATCCAGCAAGTTCAGACACTGGATATTTCTACGAACCAGGGCGCTACAGATTAGGGTTTTACTTGATTAGTTATTGCCAATTGGGAGAGTTCATGATGCATCAATCAAGTTACATACCAGCCCTAAAAGTTTCTATAAAATCATAGGTTTATAACAACTCCAGAAGATATAAAATATATTAGACATATTCCTTATCACAACATCATAGGGTACTAATCATTTGTCAATCATGAATAGGATTACACCTCCACTAGGGCTCAAGTCATGCCCAAAGGCCATTTAGACCATTCTCAAAACTTCCTACAAGAACATCATTATCTTTCAATACTTTTGTAGAGGGTTCTTCAAATCATCAACACACTTGTTGTATACAGATTTAACATAAGATTTCACAATCATAAGAGCTATGACATTCTCAAGAGTAACATAGTAGGGTTACCATTAGAATTTCAACAGAGTATACTTTCAACATTACAACATTTAGAGGAAGATAGATACATTAAACCATCACCACTCAATCATCTTAACTAAGATTCAGCAAGGTGGATTGGATTGATGTCACAAATCAACACACCTAGGTAATCTATCGATTTATTATTGAATCAAAATCAAGACTATTAAATCATTAGGATACGTAGCCAAAACCAAAACCATCGAATCATGGTTACTAGCAAAATCGTTGATTCACCTACTTAGCACAAATATAGACTCATATAAGGCATAACTATAGAATCATGAGCTTTATCATAACCATCGGTTTCCATGTTAAGCAAAGCCATCGCTTTCCATTGGTACACTAGGAGAACCATCAAATCATGTACCTAGTGAAGTCATTGTTTCTTGAGCTTAATTGGTTAATCATTTCATGGACTAGTAGTGACATTGGTTGTAGACAATAGGCAAGCCATCGACTGTGAGCATTAGGTAAACCATCGGTTGTGAGCAATAGGTAAGCCAATCAGTTGTCAACAATATGTGAAATCAGTTCTTCTACATTAAGTAAAAACCATAATTTCCAGTACTAGGTAACTATCAATTCATCTACTTGATGAGAGCATCAACTTAGGTGTCAAACATGACCATCGATTCATGAATGAAGTGTAACAATCCTTTCGTAAGCTAACAAAAACCATGGTTCCACTTACTAGTGAAACCATCAATTTTTATGCAGAAGTTAAACCATCAAATCAACACCTAACTATAGACCATCGTTGCTCATTTGGAGTTAAACCATTGTTTCATAGTTCAAGGATACGTTGAGCAGCGTCGAGAGGATCCAAATGGCAATCTTCACTCTGTCCCTCGCCCGCCGGCGGCGGACAGCTTCTCGAATTTCTGGAAACACACCCAAAGCAGGACGAGGAGAATGTCTGCCGCGACGGCAAACACAGCAGTCCAGGTGTCCTCGCGAGCGTTGCGGAGTGCTTGGAGCGTGGAGTAAACGAGAAATACGAGACAGAGGATGGGCAAGCAGCAGTTGATCACGGTAGGCTGATCCGTATTGGAAACCTCGAGGAAACTTCCCACTACGCCCTCTCAAGGATTCACCTGATGTGCAGATTCCGTCAGCTGCAGTTGGTAGGTGGACCAATGTAGCGAAGAAGACACGGGTACGTACTCCATCCACACGCAGAAAACGGTACAAAAAGGCACGTCCGGCATGGGGAAGAGGGAAGGTCGAATCAGAAGCAGAGCTAGCCAAAGCAAATTCCCACCGTTGCGTGCCGTGCCGGCGATCCCGCCTCTGCTCCACTTTGCTCTCTGTTACGCTAGCCAGATGGCACTCCCAGTTGCTGCTATCCGCAGCGGCGCCTCTCCGCCGCCCAACTCCATCTTGTGGGGCGTAGTCAAAACCCTTCTCTCCCACGTTGAGGTACTTCACGGAGCCTCACCCGGCGATTGGGAATCGGCTGTTTTAGCCGTGTCTGTTTCACTTGTCCTATTCCTTGTGGTGTGCAACACTGTTGCGCTCTGGCACGGTGGCGGCGAGGGTGAAGAGAGTAAGGGGCTGGGTGAGGATGTGGGCGAGGGGTCGTCCCTCCCGCGCCTGCAGCTGCTCCTCTTCCGCCGATTCATCTTCGTCCTTCTCACCCTCTCTTTCTCCATTCTGATGCTTGCGAATCCTGAAAGGGGCTGTTGGGAATAAGAGTCAGGCCACATCCTGAAAGGGGCTGTTGCCAATCGTAATACTGAGTCAAATTCAATACGAGTGAGACTGAGATTTGGATTAGAAGTACTCGTTGCAACTACATGGATGGGGAGGCCATGGGATCAGTTGTTCGTTGTTGGTGCCTTCTGTGGTAGAAGAGCTGTAGAACAAGAACAACAGGTGGAGCTCTCTTGTGGATAAGAGAGGGTCAATGACTTTGCCTTGAAGCAAAGTAGCGGTTGGTAGTCGGCAACACAACAGAGGGCATTGACAGCGGAGGCGGATCCGAGAGCGGAAGACGCACATCAGTCAGTGGCGGTTGTTGGTGTTGTGACTACGGCGGTTGTTTGTCCGGTCAGCGGAGGACACACACTCCCTCTCTCAGGCGGAGAGAGCTTTCGGTTTGCAGCAGCGTGCGGAAATCCTAGTTGGAGGAGCCAACTAGATTGAGTACTGCAGGCAACGACAAGGTAGGCGACCTTGTCACCGGTGGAGACGATCGATCAATGGTCGTAGCGGCAACAAGCAATCCCCAGCAGCGACAACGGCGTCGTGAGGAGATAAAGTTAAGAGAGATGTTTTATTTTGTACACCTTGAGTGTGATTCTCTTCTTCCTTATCTTTGTTCTCGTGTGGGGGGAGCTACTCGGATTTAGGGGTGATTAAATCTAGGCGGTGTGAGTTGTAATTCGAGTTACATAGTGCTTGTTGACTAGTATTGCCCCGTGGTTTTACTCTCCTTAACTTGGGGAGAGTTTTCCACGTTAAATCTCGCACCTTGAGTCTTGCAGAGTATTGCCACTTTTTCACAACAACTAGTATCAGAGCAAGGTTGGAATGTTGAAGTGGAAGTGACAATGACATCTGAAGACGGAAAAGTGCGCATCAACAAGTTTGATAGCAAGGACTTCGGCTTCTGGAAGATGCAGATTGAAGACTATCTGGTACCAGAAGAAACTGCATCAACCTCTGGCGGGGACTAAACCTGAACAAATGAAGCAGGAGGATTGAGATCTCCTTGATCGTCGGGCACTTGGAGTGGTCAGGTTGACATTGACGTGAAATGTTGCATTCAACATTGCCAACGAGAAGGCAACTGTGGGACTTCTGAAGACGCTATCAAATATGTACGAAAGGCCAACTGCTGCGAACAAGGTATATTTGATGTGTCGCTTGTTCAACCTGAAGATGAGCGAAGGAGCCTCTGTAGCTGATCACATCAATGAGTTCAACGTCATAATCACGCAACTCAACTCCGTGGAGATCAAGTTCGAAGATGAAGTTAAAGCTCTTATCCTACTCTCCTCTTTGCCCGAAAGTTGGTCTGCTACCGTGAGAGCAGTCAGCAGTTCGTCAGGAAGCATAAAGCTAAAGCTTGACGATATTCAGGATTTGATCCTGAGTGAAGACATCCGCAAGAGGGAATGTGCCATATCTGATTCTTCAGGTTCAACTCTACTCGTTGGAGGCAGAGGAAGAAATCAGAGTCACAATCACGGTTCTAACCGCGGAAAGTCGAAGACAAGGGGTAAAGAATGTTACTGTTACGGAAAAGTTGGACACTTCAAGAAGGACTGCAAGGTCTGGAAGAGGATGTCACAAGAACTCGCCAAAGAACATGAGGATGATGAGCAGAACAATTCAGCTTTTATTGCAGAGGAAGTGCTTACAGTCCAAGAGCAGTGTCTGAATACAAAGGATGATGTTGAGTGGGCGATAGACACGGGAGCGACGTGTCATGCTGCATCTCACAAGAAGTTCTTCACAAGATACAGAAGAGGGAACTTTGGCAATTAGAGGATGGGGAATGCCAGCTACTCAAAGATTGTCGGGATTGGTGATATCAGCGTCAAAACAGATGTCGGGTGTATTGTCATGCTCAAGGATGTTCGTCATGTTCCAGATCTGAGACTCAGCGTAATTTCTGGTTCTTTATTGGATAGGAACGGATATCATCTCGGTTTCGGCGGAGGCAAGTGCAAGGTAATAAAAGGGTGTTTGGTGATAGCTCGAGGCAGACTGTGCTGCAATCTATATAAAACCGCATTCAGAGTGCACAAAGACAAGGTTCGGGAAGTGAAGAAGTCAAAACCATCTCAAAGAAGACAGAATCATGGAGGACTACAAGGAAGTTCTACAGATAGCCGCATGACTGAGCTGCGGGATTCTCTCAATGATGTCAGAAAGGGTAGAAAAGTGGATTTCTACATGCATCAGGAGATGCACTGTGACGGCTCCCAGTTAGAGAAGGTTGCTCCAAATACTTTCTCGAGACATTACACGTGTGAGGAAGGAGGGAAATACATTGAATATGTAGTTGCTACATCCAAGATGGAGGATCAGACTCTTGATGTAGACTTACATAGACAGGGGAGCGTCATAACAAGGTTTCTGAAGCTTACTGCAGAAGGCCAGAAACATGGTTTTCATCCAGGATGGCTTGACTGATCGGTCAGGGGGAGCCGACAAAGTTCCAGGTGTGGACATGGAGAGAGAAGCAGTGTGGCCAAGATACTTCTTCTCTGTTGTTTGGGAACAAAGTGAAGTCAAAGTGTGACTTCAAGAAATGGGATGAAAACAACAAGATGTTGACATACTTGAGGAGAATGACCACCTATCGGAACCCATCACAGGTGGTGATGGAGTCCAGAAGATACTTTGGATGATTGATGAAGAAAACGTCTCCCTTATGGGTCACAGGGGGAGATTGTTGGGAATAGGAGTCCGGCCCACATTCGAATTGGATTGGGACTTAAAAAGGAATTGGACATGTGTTGCCAATCCTAATACGAGTCAAATCCAATAGGAAACAAGAAGATGGTTCCCTTTGTACATCATGGAGTTGGATTATGAGTGAGACTGAGATTTGGATTAGGAGTCTTGGTTGCAACTACATGGATGGAGGCCTATAAATAGAGACCATGGGGGAGGCCATTGGGATCATCCCATCAGTTGTTCGTTGTTGGTGCGTCCTGTGGTAGAAGAGCCGTAGAACAAGAACAACAGGTGGAGCTCTATTGTGGATAAGAGAGGGCCAATGACTTTGCCTTGAAGCAAAGTAGCGGTTGGTAGTCGGCAACACAACAGAGGGCATTGACAGCGGAGGCGGATCCGAGAGCGGAAGACGCACATCAGTCAGTGGCGGTTGTTGGTGTTGTGACTACGGCGGTTGTTTGTCCGGTCAGCGGAGGACACACACTCCTTCTCTCAGGCGGATAGCGCTTTCGGTTTGCAGCAGCGTGCGGAAATCCTAGTTGGAGGAGCCAACTAGATTGAGTACCGCAGGCAACGACGAGGTAGGCGACCTTGTCACCGGTGGAGACGGTCGATCAGCGGTCGTAGCGGCAACAAGCAATTCCCAACAGCGACAACGGCGTCGTGAGGAGATAAAGTTAAGAGAGAGGTTTTATTTTGTACACCTTGAGTGTGATTCTCTTCTTCCTTATCTTTGTTCTCGTGTGGGGGGGAGCTACTCGGATTTAGGGGTGATTAAATCTAGGCGGTGTGAGTTGTAATTCGAGTTACATAGTGCTTGTTGACTGGTATTGCCCCGTGATTTTACTCTCCTTAACTTGGGGAGAATTTTCCACGTTAAATCTCGCGTCTTGAGTCTTGTAGAGTATTGCCACTTTTTCACAACAGGGCTACACCTTTACCGGTCTGCCATATCCTTTGGCCATCTGGGGCTTTGCAGTTACCATCGGCGCTGCTACGCTGTTAATTAGCAACGGACTAGATTGTATCTTTATATCTTTCAACAGTTACAGTGCGTTATTAATACCTTCCTTTGTGGTCCACTACACGTGATTGTCAGTCGTGTATTGTCCTGTGTTAATTGCTATCAGTCATGCAGACCGTTTTGTTGTTAATCGCACTACTACTACGCCAATTTCATAGTCTAGCGCTACTTGTCAGCAACCAATTACAGGGTTTTTAATCATGGGATTGCGTATTTGACTGCTTTTATGTTTTGAGCACATTCGCTTGTAATCGGGTGCTTTTAAGTCAGTTCTGTGTACCTTTTTTTCTTGATAATCAAAGGGTTTATCTACACACGCTTAGGCCATCTGAGGCCGCGGCCTCACTGATTCCTTGTTTAGAAACGAGATGAAGAAAAAAGAAAAGGCAAAAAAACCTAAATGGCACATTTTCAAATTTTAATTACCTAAATAGCACATTTTTGAACTTATTGTCCAAAATGGCACATTTTGGAGCAATACGTCCCCTGCTGGGACGCATTGCTCTCCCGCGAGCCAATGCGTCCCGGCGGGAGATGCATTGGTCCCACAGGAGAGCAATGCGTCCCGAGCTGGGACGCATTGCCCTCGTGTGGGACCAATGCGTCCCCGGCCGGGACGCATTGCCTCGCGCAAGAGCAATGCGTCCCGGCAGGGGACGCATTGGCCCCACAGGAGTGCAATGCGTCACGCATGGGGACGCATTGCCCTTGTGTGGGACCAATGCGTCTCCAGCTGGGACGCATTGCTCAAAGAGTCTCCATGCAGGACGCATTGGAGCAATGCGTCCCCATGCAGGACGCATTGCTTTTTTTAATCATTTTTTTGCATTTACTGATATTGTTTCATGGTTTTTGATATGTAAATTAACAATATTGATTATATTTATACATTTATAATTCGTTCACTTGTATTTGGATGTGTATAATATACTCAATTATTATCAATTTGTCAATTTCAATAGGTCGTAACATGCATATGGAATATTTGAGGTGGTTGCAACCAACATTGGTTGGTTCCTAATTGATTATATAATACGAACTTAATTCAAATAAATGAGATAGCAATTAAAAACAAGGTGAAAACATGAACCAAAATGACGAGAAAATAATTCACAACAGAACAATATGATAGATCCACAACAACATGAACCAATGTGATATCATAATATGATAGATCCACATACAATAGATGTCCTCACAAAGGCATACATACAAAACTGTACAATATATAAAAAACTAAGTACGTCGTCCTCGCCCACGACGTCCTCGCCCACGTCCCTCTACATCAGGATCCTCTGTACCGATGTCATCTGGAGACTGCTGAACCGGGGACAACTGCGTAGGAGGCTGCTGACGAGCATCAGGGAAGAAATGAAAAGGTGGAGGTGGGGTGAGGGGTCTAGGAAAACCAGGATAGGATGCATCAGGTGGGGTGCATCCTGAGAAATCAAAGGGAGTAGGTGAATATGTGACATAAGATGGTGGTCGGCTCTCGGGAATAATTGCTGGTGGGAATGGAGTGTATGGAGCAGAAGAAGAACTTGCTCCATGGTATGATGGTGGTTGAGGTGGGGTGATGAATGAGGAATATGAAGCAGCTCCTGAAAAATATGGCCCTGTCGGTCCCCATGACATGAACTGAGAAGTGGGAGTGGGAGTGGGCTCAACAGTAGGAGTAGGAGTAGGAGTAGGAGTAGGAGTGGGCTCAGGGGCTGTGGTATGAGTGGGTATGGGATCCCACGGCCGAGCATAGTCGGGAAGACTATCAAAGTAACTCCCCTGGATGGTATAGATGTTGTCTCTGATCTGTGCAGGGGCGTGCTCTACTGCCGCTCGGATCGCCACATGTGTTTGTACCTGTAAAATAAAGTATGTACACATAATAAAGACCAATTACATATATTACAAATAACAAAGATAAATAATAACAATTTGTAAAAGAAAATAATAATGATACTCACAAATTCCTGCTGACGATAACTTTGCGGGTAGTATATGCTTGGAGGCATATCTGGAGGGGGCACAATGTATTGTGGATGATACCATGCATAGTGAACCTGAGGACTGTAGACTGTATCAGCTGGTGGAGCGGGAACTAAGGTCTCACGTCTGTTGTTCCACATCTGCACCTCCTGCCTATAATGAAGCATCCAATCCTCAGCCGCATGACCCCTCCCATCTATCCGGCTAAGCTGCGGCAGCTCAAGAGTAGGTTGTACTTGAACAAAGCCGAACTGTCCAAGTACTCTGTCGGGAAAGTGCCACTCCACTATTGTGTAGCACAACAGAGGCACTCGTGCCAACCAAATATCACTACCATCTCTACAAATGGCAGGCAATCTCTCGAGAACCTCAGCAGTGTAAGGAGTCAACTCTATCTGTTATTCATATAAACAACGTGTATCATATAAAAAGGAGTAAATTGTAAATAAATAAAACATACCAAACAACAGAGGTAAGTAAGTTATACCTGTGAGGGCAAAATCTGGTCAAATGCTGAATCGTAAAATTGAATTGTTCCCCTGATAGTTTGACTCCTTTGGACAAAGGTAGGCCACCTATTAAATTGAGAAACTAAATTTAGATAAACACTACATAATATTTAGACAAATAAAAAAGTTAATTGTGTTGATCTTTAACCTGTAGCCCAAGGGAACATCTTCTGGCCAATCATTCCAGCGCATTCTAATTGTACCTGGGCGTCCAATTCCCAACCTCTCCCAACACCACAGCTGTAATAGGCACACACAACCTGATAGATGGGCTGTTCTCCTAGACCGGGTGGTTGCCTTATACAACTCCCTATATAAGAAAGCTAGAGTTGCAGCACCCCAAGATAGAGTGCAACAACGTGCAAAATCGGACACAAGAGGGAGATACCTAACATGAACTCTATCCCCTGTACTATCTGGGATAAGGTAACTACCTAAGAAATATAAGAGATATGCCGTAGTATACCTTGTCCTCATTTCTACTTGTTGTTGTTCATCACCCGCGGTCAGATCCATATCCTTGAAGGTCTCACGCAACCAAATCAAGGAGATATGCCCCTTAGACATCCCATCTGGTGCATCTCCTAAGAAATTCTCACAAAGGTGAGTCCATGAAGAAAATTGCCCCTCATTTACACCTAAAGGATATGAAGCTATAACCGGTGGACCATCAATCCTCAGGCCTAAAAGAACTGCAACATCCTGAAGAGTGACACTCATCTCAAAAGGGGGAAGCCTAAAAGTATTGCTAGAGTTGTCCCACCTGTTAACTAATGCAGTTATTAATGTAGGGTCAAGGTGGATACATGGTAGCCTATGAACAAGCCCAAAACCAGCTATGGAAATATTGTCTAAAACATCCTGGTCAGTAATAGGCCATTGTGCCAACATAATGTGGTGCTGGGAGAGTCGGTAGGTTTCTTGTCTAGGAGCCATATCTATGAAAAGTGAAAATATTTCATTAAATGAAAAGTGCAACATTTACATTACATGAAAAGTGCAAATAGTGTACAACATTTAAGATTGTCAAGATTCTTCATTAGATAAGATGAAATTACAACATGAACAACATGAATTACATGAACAAACAATATAAAAATACAACATCAACTACATGAAATTACTGCATTTGATTGAGTATTTCATCTAGAGGTTCATAAAAGGGCCACATTTGATGTACAACTCGATGTATCTCTGGATGTGATACAGCTAACTCGTTTTTTACTTGTTCGTTGATTGGCATTGCTTTCTGTTTTGTGTGATCCCAATACCAACCAGGTAGCTCAAGAAGTTCTTCATACATGTGAAACATTTGCTTTAAAAATTGCCAATGAAATTTTGCTTGTTCTTTTGTCACTACAAATCCTAACTTGTTGTGCAACAAATCTGGTACATCATTCCAGTCATCATCCAATAGAGTTTGATGAGCCATTTTTCCCTGTACGCACTTCGTAGCTATTATTTGGATTAACTCTACGGACATGTGAAATGTCCATGTCCTTCGATGAGCCATCTATAGAAATTACAAACATTACATGACTTTAGTGAAATTGCAATCATTACATGACTTTAGTGAAATTGCAAACATTACATGACTTTAGTGAAATTGCAATCATTACATGACTTTAGTGAAATTGCAAACATTACATGACTTTAGTGAAATTACAAACATTACATGACTTTAGTGAAATTGCAATCATTACATGACTTTAGTAAATTGAAATTGCAAACATTACATTAGATAAGCCATCATATGACATTAGGACAAGTGCGTCTATTATGGCCCTTTCTGCCACACTTATGACAGTGATATGTATACTGATTAGGATCAACATCCATAGTTGAATGCCTTCTCTTTATCTTTGGTCTTCCAGCTTGCCTTCGTTTCCTAGGGGGTAATAAGGGATAAATACCTCTACTGTCATCAAATTGAGGCCAATACCTCTTGTCGGGAATGCCACGAAATTCAGTTCTGTACGCATTTTGATAAGCCTCATTTGTATAATATGCACTCACGAGTGCATCAATATCCCAATTGACAGATTTTGCAGCTACCCAAACATGAGAGCATGGAAAATGCCATTGTTGTGGAAAACCACAGCTGCATTCACTGCCACCATTTGGACGCACTATTACTTGAAATTTATATCCATCCATGTCACCAACAAGCCATTCATCATTGTTCACACGGATGTGTATTGTCAATTTTTTTGCATCCTCTCGAATATTATAAAGCTGATCATGAACCTTAAAGGGCCAATGAAATCCATCTTGTGCACGTTTATTTGCGAGATTACGCCTGCACAGCCACATGGTCACAGAGCGATAGTATGTGGCAACAATTAACGCTTGTATTGGCAAACCTCTAACACCTTTTAAGACTCCATTACAGCCTTCAACATGATTGGTAGTCAATGACCCATACCTGCAACCTCTGTCATATGCGAGAGCCCAATGTACTGGATTTTGGCCCAATAAATACGACTTCGCTGCTGGTTCTATGGTTTCTATAACAGTCATAAGACGATCAAATTCATGTGTATCAGTTGTGGCTCCCACCTTCCAAATAAGGTCCCTCAACTCCTTCGACTTGAACTGCTTATGGAAGTTCTCCCGAAGATGTCGAAGACAATAACGATGTTGAGCCCAATGAAATTTTGATTGAAGGGCTGGAAAAATCCCACTCATTCGATCAGAAATAATACACAAGTCTGTTCGTCGTGGAATGATTGGAATACAAGTTTGTAGAGAACCAAAGAACCACTCCCAGGAGTCCTTATTTTCTTTCTCGACAACAGCAAAAGCAAGTGGAAATAGACCATTATCACCATCTATGCCACAAGCAATGAGAAGTATGCCAGTATATTTTCCTGTTAAAAATGTGCCATCAACAGTAAGAACAGGCCTACAATAGGCCCAACCCCTCACAGCTGGACCAAATGCCCAAAACACCCGCTTGAATCTACGAGTGCCTTCAGTTTGAAGGGTATAATCATCAATAAGGTGGGCATATATAGTTCTTGGAATATATTGTGTCAGAGAAATTAGGAACGGCAACAAACTATGATATGATGATTCCCAGTCTCCAAATATTTTACAAACAGCCTTCCTCCTCGCTAGAAATGCCTTCTTGTAAGATATATTGAGCCTTAGTTCAGCATTCACCTTGTCACGAATTTCTCGTGTCGACATATCCAGTCGTGATACTAGGATTGGCATTATCATTCGAGAAATATAAGATGCTGTGACTTGGTGATGATCATGATTCATAACAGTTAATTCACAATTGTGGCCTTCTTTACAACGTTTTATCTTCCACATGCCACCTGCTTTTTTGGACTGGCAAGCGGTCAATCTCCAAGGACATCGTTCATCATGGATACAAGCAAGTTTAAGATGACGATTATTTGAGCGTAATGTACGGTACTGAACATTCTTTTGTACCGACCATTTTTGGAGTGTCTCAACCAGTACAACTTTAGATGCAAATAAAGCACCCTCATATATAACAGCACTGGAAGGATTGTAATCGAGACGAAATTCATGACAAAAATCTTCCACCCAGTCATCATCTTGAAAAGCTTCATAGTTGGAATCAATGTGTTCATGTTGGGGCCATTGATTGTCAAATATGGATGGAATATGACTCAATGCTGCAATAGAGTCAGGGAATGGATGTGTGTGCTCATCATCGATTTCAGTCAATGACTCATCCTCAGGTGGTTCACTGTTATTACCACCTTCATGATCACTATCATTATCAGCTTCATGATCACAATCATTATCTCCCTCCTCAACCTCAACATCAATATTCTCAGTAGTTAGATTTTGAGAAAATTGAGGAGGTTGACTCCACTCAGCTGTTAAATTGCTAAGACTGAATTGAGGTGTAAGACTGAATTGAGGTGGTTGACTCCATTCAGTAGTTAAATGACTTTGAGAATATTGAGGTGGTTGACTCCGAGAGAATTGAGATTGAAATTGATTCAATAGACTCATTAAATAAGGTTGTTGGTGGATAGATGTTTTTTCAAGAAACACATCAATATAGGCATCAGCTGAAAGTGATAACAAGGTTCTGTATGCATCATCATCATCAACTTGTATGAGCATATGATTTTCTCCAGGGAAAAGATAGGATATTTTTATAGAGAAGTGGTTGGGATTGATGTCAAGTGTTGTATAGATATAGGATTTTAGTTCAGATAGGGTATTAATAAGTGAAATGTTTATGGGTCTAACAGATCGACTAGAATAAGATCCATCAGAGAGAAATTGTCCATCATATCGCATCTTCACAATTCGTGAATTTGAACTAGATGCCATGTTCCTATATTTTAGAATATTATATTAACATCAGAAAGAAATTCATATTTTATGACATTATATCAACATGAATTAATATTTTAGAGCAGTGACATCAATTTGGAATTAAATTTATTGGACTACTTTTTCTATAACATTAACAATGAACAATAATTAAGAATAACAATTTTGCTATTTTTTCTGTAAAATTAACTAATTCTTAACAACAATTTACTGTTTTTTCTGTAAAATTAACTAGTTCTTAACAACAATTTTGCTATTTTTTCTGTAAAATTAACTAATTCTTAACAACAATTTTGCTATTTTTTCTGTAAAATTAACTAATTCTTAACATCAATTTTGCTATTTTTTCTATAAAATTAACTAATTCTTAACAACAATTTTGCTATTTTTTTAGTAACACTAACATTTCAAAATAACAATTTTGCAATTAAAGACTAACAATACATTTAAAGTAATGTGCAATTTTGTCATTTTCTACATCATTATTTCAGTAATGTGCAATTAAAGACTAACAATACATTTAAAGTAATGTGCAATTTTGAACAATATATTTTCTACATCATTATTTCAGTAATATTTTGAACTAAATTTAAGTTCATATTTTGAAAACTAAAATTTGATAGAATAAATACCTGATATGGAGAGTTCCAAAATAATAGAAGAAGAGAAAGAAGAAGCTCCAAAAGTCTCCGAGATCAGCTCCAAAAGTCTCCGAGATCAGCTCCAAGATCGACCGAAATAAGCTAAAACCACCACAGCAATATAAATCCGAGCAGAACTTCTCCAGAGCAATGGGAATATAGAGATAGATGAAGGAAATGAAGAATGGTGTGAGTATAAGGGGCTGTTTTCGCCCCATATATATAGGGGAGCAATGCGTCCCGGTTGGGGACGCATTGCTGCCACGTGGCAAGGCCGCGCGGCGGGCAACGGTAAAATAGCCGTTGCCCTGGGAGCAATGCGTCCCGGCTCCGGACGCATTGCCTACGTGGCATTTCTAGCCGTTGGGCGCGTCGCGGTGCGCGACGCATTGGTCCCACAGCAGGCAATGCGTCCCGAGCTGGGACGCATTGCTCTCCTGTGGGGCCAATGCGTCCCCTGCCGGGACGCATTGCTCTCGCGCGAGGCCATGCGTCTCGGCGGGGGACGCATTGGTCCCACAGCAGGGCAATGCGTCCCGAGCTGGGACGCATTGCTCTCCTGTGGGGCCAATGCGTCCCCCGCCGGGACGCATTGCCTCGCGCGAGAGCAATGCGTCCCGGCGGGGGACACATTGCTCCAGAAATGTGCCATTTTGGGCAATAAGTTCAAAAATGTGCTATTTAGGTAATTAAAATTTGAAAATGTGCCATTTAGGTTTTTTGGCCAAAAGAAAAAGCACAAACTGACGAGATGTGAGGATGAGAAGGTTTTATCAGACCCTAATTTTTCTCTAGTTCTGCATCTCCTTGAGCAGTGAGATCCTCACTGATAGCAGTGTTCTGCACACACACATCCTGAATATTGACTATGAAACTTCGATTACAGTGAATTGAAATGGGGGTGGTCGGGCTTTATTGCTCGTTGCTAATTTTCTTGGAGGCCATGCAATGTCCCATTGGTGAGACCCTTCGTCGATCTTCTTCACCTTCTTGTACTGTTTTCAAGAACAAAGAGGAGAAATCCGGTTCATCAAGGAAGAAAAGTTGCAAAGACGATGATGCACTTGCTCACGACAGACCCACCATATGGTGAGATCACCAATGTGGCATATTGACTGTGTTGTCTACCATCTTCTTTTATATCCGGTTGTAGATGATCAGAACTGTATTAGGAATAGTTGGTTGTGTTGGTGCAATGGGAGTTTGCTCCATGATTTGCGCTAATGTAATGGATGATGTTATCGTTGTGAACCGAGGACACCATCTGGATGATGGATGAATCAGAAATAAAGAAATTTGTGTGAAGAAGAGAAGATCTAGGTTTGTCTGGTTTTCATAAGAAGATTCATCAAGAGAATTGTTTGAAATGGTAGCAGAATTTACTATGTCAGTGGTGTCGATGATGATTAAATTAACTTCTTGAGCGGTGCAAATGTAATTGCTAATGCAGTCAATTGCGTCTTAAAATCTCACGTCTGGTTAAGCTATTACAGTGAACAAATGCAATTGCTAATGCAGTCAATTGCGTCTGAAAACCTCACGTCTGGTTAAGCTATTACAGTGAACAAATGCAATTGCTAATGCAGTCAATTGCGTCTTAAAACCTCACGTCTGATTAAGCTATTACAGTGAAGAGAAGAAGAAAAAGCGAACATGATACTTGAGAAGCAGAATAGAACTGTCTATACAGGATGGCATTAATTTGATCTAAACAGGGTTTACATAAAAGTCACTCGTACACACTGGTACCGCGCGGCGATACCTAGTTGTACAAATAGGTAATCAACTAACCAACCCACAAACTAACAACGAAAAATTATATGTTACACACATTTATTCTAACACAACCGTTTCACTAAGTTGTAACTACAGCACATCTCTTTGACACATGGACATTTTGTACACACCCCTTCACAATACAGCACATGACACAACCCTTTGCATCAATTGTCTATAAGAACGTCTGAGTAATGAATGAATGAATAAGAAGAGAACAAAATGTGACTTCTTGAAGATTCTCCACAGTGGAAAGATAGACTTAACTCCCAAAGACGGTGTATTTCCACTGTTGAACGGAGTACTGTTTCCTGTACAAGCTGTATAATACAAGTCGAAACAAACAACTGTCACTGTGACATACACCTTCGCCGGCGCCGTTACACTGGTGGAAAAGCTGCTTCATCCGAAGCGGCAGGGCAGGGGTTCGTGCTACTAGAAAAGAGCAGATACGCCCCAAACAGCGTGGTAGTGGCTGCTACGCCCCAAACGAAACAAGACAAGAACAACGAGTCCGCAATGACCGTGATGCGGAGAGTGAAGATTACGTTGAGCAGCGTCGAGAGGATCCAAATGGCGATCTTCACTCTGTCCCTCGCGGATGAAGGCCCACCGGCGGCGGACAGCTTCTCGAATTTCTGGAAACACACCCAAAGCAGGACGAGGTTAATATCTGCCGCGACGGCGAAAGCAGCAGTCCAGGGATCTTCGCGAGCGTTGTGGAGTGCTTGGAGCGTGGAGTAGAATAGGAATGCGAGACAGAGGATGGGTAAGCAGCAGTTGATCAGCGAATCTACACGGCGGCTGACGACGGAGGATGCTGAACTGTTTTGGCCGAGAAGTGGCTTCTTGGAGGACTCCATCAACCAGGACAACTCTCAAGAAAGCAGAAGTTGGGCGAAGGGCGATACGGTACAGCTATGTGTGTGTGTGTTTTGCAGCTGCTAAATTGTCGGATGTACTGATCTGATGACTCATTGAACACATATAGGTATTAACACCGACCTGGTGAACGCCAAAGTCCCCATCCCGCCCCAACTGTTTCGAAGAAACTCCCGACCCAAATTACGCGTTGAGCGACTAAATTAATGGCTAAAGTAATTCCAAAATTTCTTATCATAAAAAAAAACGCGGAAAGGAATGTGCTAAGAAACCGCGTCAAAGGCTAAATAGATATGTTTTAACGGCTCATCCAATGCGTAATATCTGTCTGCTTCTTCCGAATTTTCTCCTGATATGATATCCTTCTGAACTTGCTCCTGATGAGTGATGACTTGAGCTGGAAGATCGAGTTGATCCACACCCGAGGAACCGAGACGCCTTTCATCGGAAAATCCATATCTTCGTCTTAGCCTCTCTGCACTGGTTCGTTGTTCCTTTCACATAAGGATCTTATGTTAGCTTGCTCGCATGCAAAGGTCACGGATCTATTTTATTGCCATTCCGTTGATCTCTCGGGGACGGGGCGGAGCTTCTCGACGGCGATTGGGTGGCCAAAGAAACATCCTGGCTCGATGAAGGGAGGCGTCAGGTAAAAACGGAATTAGGAAGAGTCCACTTTAGCTAGCCAACTATAGGCCCACTCCTCGGGCCCCACACAGCTGAGGACAGATCCAACGTTCCTATCACATACCCCCTTAAGGAAGAGCTGGAGACGGCAGCGGACGGGACGAACAGGAACGACGGCCTGTGTCCAATGGCGGTCGTGACGTCGCCGTCCCTTCTTCACTGGTACTAATAAGCCCGGGCGGGGCGGAGGCGTGGGGAAGCATCGAAAACCTTCTCCCTTACCGATCTCACCCAGAGCAGGCCGAGCGAGGCAGTTCCAATCGAACTGGATCCTCTTTCCTTTCTGCCAGGCATCGGGATCCTGATTTGTGGGCTGTTGTTGGGCGATCGCCCAATAGCGTATCTTCCGGAGACCCATCTGGCACTAGAACATCTTCCAGAGTGGGTCATCGCTAGCGCCGTCCTCGTCAGGGTCCTTGCTAGGGAGTAGGACCATGTTTTGTTTCTTGGCAAAGTCAGGCTATCGGAACTTCGCATGGAGTTGGAGGAGTAAACTCGCAGCAGCTATCTCACGCGGAAGCAGCACCGTCACACTGTGGAGTCGGGGTGTTGGATCCCTGAGCACGCAGACCCCTTCCACGGCCTGATCTTCTGAGGTCCGACCGACCCTCCAGCCACACGCCTGGTTTCCCGAGTGCGCTGGCCTACTCGCTGGCTTGCTGCTGGACTCTTTCATATGACTTTTTCCTCTGTCTCGGACAACCACTGCTTTTGGACCTTTTTGGCAAGGTGACTGGGGAGACAAAGGTTCCAGTAACGTTGAAAGCTACTCAACCTTAAAAAAATAATATAAATTTAAAACAATGAGTGATCTTGTGTTGGTTACGAGCGATTTGCAACTTATCCGGCCTTACCCTATCGCCCGGACAATCGCACGCTTTATCAAACGGAGCTTTTGTCTTGGATTGGAGCATGCTCTAATTGTTCTTTTGTCGGTTTCTTTTATCAGGTAAGTGCATAAGGGTATTTTCATAGGTGCATTGACAAACTAGAGTCTCTTATGCCTCTCAAGAATGTTTCTATTTTACGCTTTAATGGAAGGAGATCGTTGTTTGACACAGTAAGTCCCTTGTCTTCAAGAGTCCTTAAGATTATTATTTGTCAATTTCAAAGTCTTTATTCTTGTCACGGCCAAATTTTGGAGATCAATAACTTTTCAAATATCGTTCATGACGTTCACTTATCATCCCCTACACGAGCAACTCTAAATCAACTTGCATCATATCCAATCCTCTATTGATGCATGAATATGTACGCTTTTGCTTCCTCTACATGTCATGCATCATTTTACTCCATTTTATGCTACGGAACACTCTTTTGTCAAACATGCTTCTTTGTAAGAACTGATGATTCTTCAAGCTTTGGAGACTTAGAACTCATGCCCATATACCATTCAATAATTTTGTATCTGTATATTTTGAAGAACCATCAACCTATCAATCGTTTTTAGACCTTAGACTCGTATGCTTCTCATGCCAAGTCTAAGGTCAAAGATGCCCAATTTGTAGCAGCTATTGACATTCTCTCTTCTAGTGGTGTTGCACCAAATGTTATTACAGCTCGGAGGGATCGTGAGTCCAAGCATCCTCAACTCTCACCTCCAATGGTGTTACCAGCCTTAGAACTATCTTCTTCTCCAATCATTGCTTCTTGTAGTATGGTTGAAGATGATATCTTGTCTTTTCATAAAGGCCCTTCGTGTGGAACACCTTCTCCATGCCAGGCAGAGTGTGACTACTGCAATGAAGGACATGTTCTTGGATGTTGTATTTATTGTTGTAAATCTTTGTTTGGCAGGACGTTGCCCTATCTCTTTCCCGCCTTATGTTGCTAACGCTCCCTTGACACCTCTTATGGATATCAAGTATGCAGCGGAAATAAAAATTTTACTACCATATTCTTCATTAAATCAATAGATCACATCAACAACTATATAATGGAAAAGATGGTATCGAGGACATGCCTGGTCCTAGACCAACTCCAGCGACAATCTCCTCATCATTGTATTCGTGCAACTGTCTTCTATTTGTACTGGGACGGTGTCTGCTGTAGCTCCTGATCTTCGCCACAGATACTAGGATGACGATCTCTTCCTAGCGGCAGACAATGACCTCCATGCCTCTATGAAAGTTCACACGGGCTACCTAGAACTCATGTCGTTATGCTAGAACATACATGAAGGAGTTGTCCCTCCCGTTACTGTACTAGCTCTCATAATTATTCTCCCTTGTTGTTCTTCTCTTTAGCAGGTAGGACTTGCTCGGGCTCTCTATTGGTTACCACAACCATAGAAGACAACAGTTGTTAGATGCAACTAAGTTGTATCTCTAGAAAACCCCCAATACCCCTCTATTTATAGGAGGGTCAGGGTCAGGGTTCCCAGTCCGTAGGAGAGTGGAAGGGACCAGAATCTCACAAATTTTCGTAACTTGTGACAGGCAAAATAACCGATCGGACGATCGGTCAGCATGTGAGCCGATCGGTTCACCCAGTGATTCGGCCGTTTCAACATGTTTCCCAATCGTATTTATTTTGGCAATTATAATCCAATTAATGCACAACATGACATCAACACTAATCCTTAATGTAATCAAATACACATCTAAACCGGGTGGTTCATCTCATGAACCAATCGTCTCACGACCACGAGTCGATCGGTTCACTCAATGAACTGGGCGGTTCATCTCATGAATTGATCGTCTCACGACCATGAACCAATCAGTTCACTCAGTGAACCAGTCGGTTTGACCCCGATTCATCTAGAATTCAACCAATGTAATATTCAATCAACCTGACACTCTAACTAGTCATTTCATCACATGAACCGATCGCTTGGGAGTCCAGTCAGTTGATTTCTTGCTTTAATTGAATAGTTAAACAATTTAGTAATCAATTCAATTATCATTCATGATCAAAACTCCTCTTCTAGGTGTATCCTATGTGTGCAATCCTATAAGTCCCATATTACGTTTGGAGTGAATGTCCATAACCAATTATGACATCACAAGCAAAGAGCGGTGCCTAGTCACACATCATTACTATCCAAGTAAATGGAAAGTTGGAGAACAACTTCAGCCTACAAACTATGTTTGGTGTTGTAGTGTTTGTATAGTTCATTTGTCTCTGATATCTAGATTGTGTTGGTGTATATGCACATAAAGCCATCCCAAGCGATTGCATAGAGTCGGATATTAATTAATCAATTAATGTGATTATTTAGTTAATTAATGAATTCCGGAATATTCTAATTAATCCACGAGCGTTTTAATTAACGCAACGTTTCTGTTTGCCGATGGGTTTAGGAAACTATATTTTCCTTTGTATCATGTTTAAAGGAGGATTGACGGCCGATATCTATATAAGATAGATAGAGGCTTTTTAGTTTACGATATACACACGTAAACCCTAGTCGTCATCGTCCTTAGGAGAGAAAGGAGAGAAACGCGCCGCTAGCACGCCGCCGCAGTGACACGACTCCTTCCCGCCGGATTGGGAAGCGCGACGTGGAGTTCCGTCCATCCGCGTAGACGAAGTAGAGACGCAGACGCATTGACGCCTGCGTTCGGAGGACGTCGACGACCACCTGTACGTGCTACGAGCGACGTACATCACTGCCGCAAAGGAGCACCGCCGGATCAACCTGCGACAACGAACGGGAGAGAAGTTCCGTCCGTGTAGGTCAACAGTGTTGCACCGTCGTGCAACGGGACATCGCCGGACTTGCTCCGCGATAAGGTATATCCTGCAAACACTCCTTCCAAATACGTTGTTGTCGACGAGACCCTGTTTCGGGTTGCGTGATTTTATTGCTTCCGCCGCACATGTTTTCTCCACAAAACCCAACAGTGGTATCAGAGCAGCGTCGATCTACGGCGTATTTGGATTTGTTTCGATATGATCGAATCGTTGTATATTGTTTTCTATGTTGCATACGATGTGAATTAAACCTACTAATGTGCAAATCTAAACCTAATTCCACATACGCCGCAGGCTATTATTTTTGACGTTTTGGACGGGGTCGACTATGGAAAATATTGATTTTCCTAAGTGCACGGAAGTAAAATTCCGTAGACCTTTCAGGGGCTCTGCCCCTGAGACCCCGCAAGGGGCGGCCTCCCCTCGACCCCGCGAGGGATCCCCGCACAGGGGCGCTGCCCCTGTGTACCCCACATTGTCTGTGTGGGAGTCAAAAATTTATTTAATGGGGAATGTCCCGCATTAAAAGTACTACAATTTTAATATGTATATATGTATATGTAGATATTCCTATGATAACATACACGTCGCCTTTAAAATCTATTTTATGTGGTGAGTGCATGCACGGTTATGGCCTAGTATCCCCTTTTGTGAATGAATGTGGATGTCAATCTTGTGGATATGTTTATTTGTGAATTCTATGGATGTATAATGGTTACATATGGATCCTTTGTATAAAGTATTCAGATTGCATGTCGAGCCTCATCTCTTATTTCAAAGTGTAATTAATTCTTTCCTTTTATATTTGTACTCACATGATGTAATAGAGATAGGATTAGTTTTAGTTTTTGTAAACTTGATGTAAGGAGGCCACTTGAAGATCCAACTCCAAGGAGTGTCCATGGAGAAGCACCATGAAGATATAATTCCAAGAAGCAACCTGAAGATCCAACTCCAAGGAGCGTCCATGGAGAAGCAACAAGAAGATCTCATTCCAAGAAGCAACTTGAAGTTCCAACCTCACGAAGCATCCATGAAATTGTTCATTGTAATGTTGATCATTACATGCTTACAGGTTGATTCACATGTGTTTCATGAGATGCATAAGACCATAGATGGACCGTAATCCTTTGTTGCTCCAAAGGATTATAATAGTATGGCCATAATTGATGTATTTGTGTTTATGATTGCATGTCTATCATTTGTGGTTGTGGATATAGTAGTATATGATACGTACTATAAGTATGTGGTGTTTGGATATGTATATGTATTAATAAAACCCCTCAATTAATAATATTAAGTTTTAGTTGCCTTCCATAAAGCAACACACATGAAAAGCTTGATCGACTATGTGTGGGCATGCCTCCGCGTGGTATACTGTCTATCTCGTAGAAGTGTGATGGTGGGTGTGTGGGTCTGCCTCCGCAGGGTGCACACTCATCGTGTTGGCTTATGGGTTGGACTTAACTAGGGAACCTTGATAGTATCAAGTACCTAGAGGCACACAGATGCATCATGGCAAGGAGTTGTGCATGATCATCTATCTAAGAGTTTCATATGATGTAATTGGTAAAAGTTTCCAACCTTAGTATTTGGTCTTTGACGCCGGCGTTGGCTGGGCATTGATCCAATTATTTTGGGTCTTGGCTCACTACAAGGTTGTGCGTTGCAATCTTCCGAGTTGATAGTGAGGACTATCAATTTGAATATAATAGTAGGAGCGTAATTAATTAAAGGCCTAATTAATCTCGTTTATCAAATCTTTACAAGTCAAAATGTTTTGGACTAAATGCAAATTTTTCTTTTGTAGCAATCAAATGGCAACCAACACTCACACTTTCTCGTTGCGATCGGTCCTTGAGAAGGACAAACTTATCGGAACCAACTTTCAAAACTGGTTTAGGACGCTGAGAATTGTTCTCACACATGAGCGTAAGCTCTATGTCCTTGAAACGCCATAGCCAGAGGAGCCCGCCGTAAATGCACCCAAGGCTGAAAAGGATACTTACAAGAAGCACCTTGATGATGTCGTGGATGTCAAGTGCCTGATGTTGTGCTCAATGAACTATGAGTTGCAAGAGAAACATGAGAACATGAATGTCATGGAGATGGTAACACATCTCAAGAACATGTATCAACATCCATAACTATCAAGAAACAAGAGGATTATAAAACAATAGGATTATGTTGTTGTCATGGAGAAACAACAGTAAAAATTGGGCCATTATTCACGAGTGAGTCCTGTCACAAACCCCTCTCTACAGGCCCTCACAAATAGGGACGGTTGTGGGTCTGGCCCTCACAACTGGTCCGTGAAGAGAACTCACGTGACAAATACCAGTGGCCCTCATGAATACAATTGTCACAGACCAACTGACCCTCAAGAATGTTATATTGAGGGACTATTTAGCCTTCATAAATACATTTTTGAGGGACTATTTAGCCTTCATAATAACATTATTGAGGGCATGTTTCGTTCTCATAAATACATTTTTGAGGGACTTGATGGTCCTGGAGAATATATTTTTGAAGGGATAATGCCTTCATTAATATTATTTTTGAGGGGATATGTGGTCATCATCAATGCAATTTTAATGGTCAATCTGGACCTTCATCAATATATTTATGAGGGACTACTGTAAATGATTTAGTTATTGATTATTGAATGATTTATTAATTGTTACTATAGTGAATATCAAATTTTAAATGAAAACTTTGTATACATAACCTCAAGCAATATTTTTATACTAATTCACATGACATCATAAGAAGATTCAATACCAAAATGACACATACAAATGTTAAATCACCTCAAACCAATTTTAGTTATTGAAGAAAAATATTATCCATACATTGCGTGCTCAACGTTGATATAAATAAAGAGTACATATGGTTCTAAATTTTGAGATTGATGACAATCAACATATCATGCTAGAAACTCTTGAGATCTATAATGTCTCTATATTCCTTCAAATGGTGTGGTGCTCTTCATCAATGCCAGACCTCATACGGTTAGGTACTTGAATATTCTTCTCCTAAAAATGACAAATCATTATATTAATAGAATTTAAAGTTTATACATAAATCATGGTACAACAAACAACTTACCCTTATATTTCGGTTTTGGTCTACTCCAAGGTGCATTGTCCGTCGAAATCCATCATTAACTTGAAAAAGATTGAAGATACGAACTTCACTGTGGATTTAGTAAATAAACCACATTAAGAACATTCACACACATTATTAAAAGGAGGCTAGTAGAAGAAAGAAATCTGAGTAAATATGAAGTAAAAAATAACATTGATACTACATTTTGTTAAACATACACACTGGATTATCCTGTTCTATAAATTATGAGAGAACTTACCATTCAGACAAATAAGCAATTTTCCAAGAAACTAACCATACCTTATAAATAAGTAAAAAAATTTGAGGATTATCCAATATTAAAAATGGAACTGAGTTGAATATATCATGAATAGTTAGACAATAAAAAACCCTTACACTTTATAACGAGACATTACATTTTTTTTTTGATGACCGGGACCCCCCCCCTCAGAAAGTGCCACTTTGTGACCCCCCCTGGAAGGGTAAACCACGAGACATTACATTAAGACAACATACATTATAACAGGCTTGCCTGCACCCAAATTAGTTGTAAGATAAGTATTTTTTGGTAAAGTAGATAGTTTTATACTCATGTGTACTGGGAAAAAAAATATCCCTGTCACGTCAAGAAACTGAGTAATCACAATGAAAGAAAAGGCTGATAATACTTACGTGTAGACAAACCCATTTGAATCCACGGCAACTGGGGGCAAAAAAATGAACTACTCATCAAGATCAAAATATCCAACTATTTAACACTAAAAATAAATCAGATTCAACTCATCCTAAGATGATATCATTCTATTATGTTTTGACACTGCAATTATTAGACTACTGAAGAAAATGGCAAATTGTTAGTACTGTTCTGTGTTATTGCCGATAGGGCAACCAAACTGGAGAAAGGGATCTGGTTTTAGACGATAGTGTTAACAGGAAATTCAAGCAATTTTTTTAATACAGTTGATAATGTACGACTTACTGAACCTCCATAACCAGAAACAACAGCATAATCCTCTTGTTTTATAAGTCATGTTCTATGTGGGGATTCAAACCATCCCATCCTAATGGGCAACTATAAATGAGATTAGCACAACACTCAAATGTAGTTACCAAAGATAGAATTTATGTTAACAATATTAAGAATGTGATGAATTTCTAGAAATGATATCAACTATCAAGAAAATAATAGTATGGTTAAGCACACCAGTAATATGCATTGGTAGAATGGAGAGAACAGATATATTTATTGAAAAAAGTATTGTTTGAGACATACCTGAATGGTTTGTTCCACAAGCAACTTTCACAATTCTTTTTGTTGAAAGTGTAGCTACTGCCCTTGGACGAGGTTGAGCTTCATAAACTAATCATACAGAGGAATTGTTTGCATTATACTGATAAAAATAACACTGAGTCAGAGTCGCTGCAACTTGACACAAAGAAATCAAACAAGACTCAACCTCATTGTCTGTCCCGTGTCCAAGTTGTCCATACTGTGGTAGGCCAGCGGTTCTAAAATAGAAAATGTACATCAGTGCTGGGGCAAGAAGTATACTTACAAGGCGGAAATATTCGACAAAACGTGGCTCCTGGAAGACAATAGATCGATACTCTTTTGTAGCAATCACAGCCATCTCATCCATCAGTGCACGCCATTCTGGCTTAGGAGATACTGGAGGGTGCATTCCATGTTCGAGAGTGGCAGCTGTGAAGCGTTGAAGGGTTCTGAAGCACAGATGCTCTTCGCTAAATGATTGTTCAATGACTTCACCCTGAACTGTAACCCGAAGATGGTCGTGGATAGTATCTGGCAGCTGTGACAAAATGGCAAGATGTGTGGGGCCACCTCCTCTTCCAACAGTCCCTCCTCGTCCATGGAACATTGTCAACTTCACTCTGAATTTCTTAGCAACCTTGATCAGTTCCTCCCGAGCTTTGTGCAATTGCCAGGCTGCCGAAAAACGCTCAGCATCCTTCCCAGAATCTGAATACCCAATCATGACTTCTTGTTTTCCATCGATTCTGTCCTTGTACCAGTCAATAGAAAAGAGCCTTGCAACAACAACAGGTATAGCCTCAAGGTCAGCAAGTTTCTCAAATAATGGCACAAACCTCAATGGCTTCTTCACTCGGCACTCACGTTGCAGGAGTTCCACAGCTAGGACGTCTGAAGGGGAAGTTGCCATTGAAATGATGTAGGCCCCAAAGTTGTCAGAAGGAAGTTCAGATATTACATGTAAAGTATCCAAAACATCAGCAATTTCTTCAGTCTTTGGAAGATCAGGACCAAATAAAGGACGTTTTCCTCTAAGTTCAGATAATAACCATTCTTGGCGTTTTTCCTCTGACCACTCACGGTATGATCCAATTCCAAGATGATTTGTGATGGCATCCATTACATATGTATGCCTATCTGATTCCTGCCTAATATCAAGTCTAACAATTGACAGACCAAAGGTTGACACTTGGCGCAAAAAGTCCAAAAGACTTCCATCAGCAATTGGTCTATCACCACAAGCACAAAGTGATCTATAACAAAGCTCGAGAGGCTCCAGGAACTGCAAAAATAGAAAAAGTTGAACATGTTACTAGAAGTTGTGCCAAGTAGTAGAATAAATACTCTTTCACCCTTCAAATACAGGTTATACTGTGTGCTGAATTTTCATTAGTTGAATCAATACTCTTTCACCCTCCAAATACAGGTTATACTGGGTGGTGAATTTCAAGTAGTAGAATAAATACTCTTTCACCCTATAGTAGAACAAATAGTCCATCAAGTTGGGTGTAACTATTAAAGCTGACTAATGGGTAACTATTAAAGCTGACTAAAGGGTAACTTGCTTCAATGTGTTCAGGCATTGGGTCACCTAGTCGGGGTGCCCAGCTACCAACTACTAAGCACAAGCATCTTTCTAGTACCATCAACGTGGAGATGACTGCCAAGTTTCATGATAATGATGTTGTAATATGGTGCACAGCTACCAACTACTGAGCACAACCAACTTTCTAGTACCATCAACATGGAGATGACTCGCCAAGTTTTATGATAATGATGTTGCAATATATCAGGTTATTCAGAAAAAATAAATTAGTACTTCAGGACATTACCAAATGAAGCATAGTGGATGTACCATTGCTGTTGTTTGTAGGAAAATGCATCTATCAGAAGATGTATAATGACCATAGTCTTAGGAAAAGGTAAGTATTTAACTCAATATGTTAGTTGCTAAAAGAGACCCAATTCTATCTCCTGTCTAGGGATGTCGTTCTCTCCAAAAAGTTTTATGGTTGTAGATATAGTTATGATGATAAGCAAACTGTGAGCAGAACTGCTCGTTGATCATACAAATATAAGCTGATTCTCACTAGATCAGTCATGAAAATCTCAACACAGATGTATACATATTCGCTATTGGCAAACAACCGACAGGGGTGGAAAGAAAGATTTAGAGGATTGGCAGGGATTCTTCCTAGTACCTAGGAGAATCCAAATAAAAAACACAGATGTCTTATCAAAGATGGAGTACCTAAAACCGTAGCTGGAAAAAAGTCTGCATACAAGAAAGATCGTTAAGGGGGTATCTGTTACCTCTAGGAACAGTCAATAAGCTAATAGTTATAGAAAACAGAAAAGAAGATTTTTATGGTCAGAAGCTCGTTGAAAAACATCACAGAAGAGAAGGATTGCACCATTTGACTTTCCCTTGATGGAAATACAACAAGTGTAATTATTAACTTGAACCTGGCAGGGATGACAGGGCATCCAAATCAGACATAGGGACCATTGATGGTTGGGTAGATGATTTTCTTCAACATTGAAAAGGAGGCTACTGAGCAGGGACAAGTGGTTGGGGATAGAGGGAGTAGAAGATGAGGTGCTTAACAAAGGGGTTGCTAGTTTCCTGCACAGGCTGAATACAAACAAATGAACGAGGCAAGGAAGATACCTATGTAGGTGGCTGATCTAAGATACCTATGTAGGTGGCTGATTTTACTTTTTCCTATGGAGTGAAGATTGGAAATTAACTGGGACAAAAATTTCAAACATACTCAAGCAACACATTTGATTGAAATAAGAAAATACCTATGTAGTGTTTAGCATCCTTTCTTGAAGATCTATGTAGTTCATTAGCTCTAACTCTTAGTTCATCGTTACACCTCCACATAGAGAGCTGCAGAAAGTACCATTTTGTTTGAAATTAAATTAAGTATAAATATGTTATTCTAAAGAATTATAACAGTTTGGAAAAAAGTAATTGTACGCCAATTCAAAAATCCTAATTCATTCCAGTTTCAAGAATTAAAACATATTTGTTCTTGCGGAAAGCCAATTCAATGCATATGCAGAGATGTTATTCAAGACAGTAAATATGCAGTCAAAAGGGAGAAAAATAGTTCAATTACCATACACAACAAGACTAAATTAGAAAAGAAAAAAAATCTAACAACGTTATTTTCTATTGAAGCTACCAAAATTAAGAGAAAATTAGCCATAATTTGCGAATGAAATGGTACAATAATAATCTATTTCCAAACGGCAACTACAAAGAAGCAATTATACATTAGAACATTAACTATCCGGCAGGCAAAAGCCTCTACAAGATCTTTCTTTATAAAACTATTGCATCTGCTCCAAAGAAAGCAGTAAACATGCTTTTATAATTTCTCACCGGATAGTTCATTCATCCGGTTGTCAGGATGAATGAAGTTCATTCATCCGGTTGGCAGGATGAATGAAGTTCATTCATCTGGTTGTCGGGATGAATGAACTATCCTTTTATAATTTCTCACCGGATAGTTTATTCATTTGGTTGTCAATATGAATGAACTATCCTTTTATAATTTCTCACCAGATAATTAGACCCATCAGTATAGACAAAAAATCCATTGATGAAGTATGGCTACTAAGGGCCTATTAAACTGTTAGCTTAATAGATGATGCAAGTCAGTAATTATGAGGATAGAGAGAAATTGCACAAGGAAGCAGTCGATCTCATACCTCAAACATCAACTCCTCTATCTGAGAATAGTACAAGTTTGCAGCCATCATTCTAGCTAACAAACAAACATCCCTTGTAACCTCTGGCGTAACTCTTGGGTTTCCTGCATAGAATCAATCATCCAAGTTAGCAACATTCACCATCTCTATAGTCTGATCAGATCTTCATAGACGGACAGACCTTCAATTTAATAAAAAAAAGCTTACAAGAGGACATAATCACATAGCATTAGCCATGAAACAGAAAACATGGAAAGGGCTTGTCCAATGATAGATATAGCACATCTTTCAGAATCAATCCAATATCATGATTGGACTTGTCAGGGTACCTAAGAGGTATTCCCATTCTAAAAGGTTAGGCTACATATAGAATATGAGGCAACAATAGAAAAGGTATGGTGGCCTTTCCAAAACTAAATCTGAAAATAGGTTGTGGGCCTCCCATCTTGGATATAAAGGGTGGTTTTAGAGTTTGTAACCACATGGTTTGTGTGGGAGGAGGTTGAGACAGAGAGTCTTTAGAAGAAGTAACATGTAGGTGTACGGCTCAAACACATGCCTCAGGTGAGTCATTGATCCATGCAGGTGCAGGTTGGACAAATGCATGTATTAAGGCACAATAGGACTTTGATAGAACATCATATCATGCAATGTTGATAGTTAGGCCTTATAGGAACTTAACAAGACTACGGTGATATATTAATTATAGGAAAAGATTGAACACCTACCTCAACCTCCTAGAAGAATAAAAAATAATCATTACGCCACTTGCTAAGAAAATTCATGCCTATCGGCACCATTGTAAGAATATCTTTCATATAGGACTTTATCAGACATCCATTAAATCATTTGGTACTCATCTCAAGTGTGATTGATCTGGTGTTGTAAGCAGAATTTTTAGTATTAATATGTCCTTCAAAAAGTACTTTTGACCCTCATTAGTGAGGTAATCCATTTTTTCTCCTTAAATCTTAGCAGCTCACTCAAGTTGTTCATTTCCATAGGAAATTTAATCTTAGAATTGACTAAGTTATTGAATTATATTTGAAATTTAAATGGATCCTACTTAATTATTTGTGACTCTAAAGTAATATCAAAGTGAATTCCAACCCTATGTTTCCAACTTACATAATAGCCGCTATATGTTTTGGTAGTTACCATAAAATTACTAACTAATTTTAGGATAATTCATTGAAAACAAAAAAATGAAAGGAGCAACGGAGATGTATCATCCTAGATCATTTAGTTCATGCATTGAATTTGGTTCAACAAAAATTCCACAAATGCACATTTATCATTTTTACTATCAACTAAGACTTATAATTTCATGAAAACATAAATTACAAGGAAAGGAAAGGAAAGTTGCTTAAACTTTTTCGGCAAATAACAAGAGAAAATTGTTGATGCAACTGGAAAGGTAAAGTATATGACTCAGAAGTCACAGACACTGTAAGGATAACAGAACATGTGGGATAGCTGACAGATGCAACATCAAAAACACAAGAAAAAATATATGAAGGCATAATCTCTTTTAGATGGCAACGTAGTCCTTTACAAGAGATCCATTCCTTATTACTATTATGAGAGGAGATATCACTCTAGGAACTACCATCTCACTCAAGCATTCTTAGAGACAATTATCTAAATTAAAGTATACTCTCACTAAAATTGTTCCTAGTAACAAGTTCTATAGATATATTTTGGGTATTCACTTCATATCTGTTATTCGGCTCAGCCAGTACCCCATTTAGCCAATACTTCCTACATGACCCTAAAATATGAAACCTAGAGAGATTCGTCCTTTTTAACCTCCATAGAAAAAAGCCCAAAATTTGAAATTCGCCTCTTGTATACTGGCTACTTACAGAGCATGATTTTTTTCCAATCTAATTGAGTAAACATAAGCTTGACGAAGTCAAGAAGATCAATCAGATGTGTGCCCATCACTATAGTTTTTAACTTCCTAACATTAAGAGTGCAGCAACTTGATTGTTTCTCCCATCTTAATGAGCTAATACCACGGGGATTGGGTTGTAGAAGAGGTGAAGCCCTATAGCACCCGTAGTTGATAGTATAGCCCAGATGGAGATCCAATTCGAGATGATCAAAGCATATGTTACATATAATAGACTGTGATCATATTCTAAGCGGTTAAGACTGCTATAAATGGTGTGTACCTACAATAAAGCATCCTTCTCCATAAAAAACTTGATTTCTGGTTGCAATATCATGATGTTTTAATGTGAATGAGTTAAATATTATGCACCAGAGAAAGTAAGATGAACCATTAGAGAGGATCTGTACTCTCTAATAGAAGAGGCACGACACATCAAAGAATACAGGGGAAAATCACCAACCATGTCATGTCTAGGATGTCACAACCTAAAGTGAAAAGACCTATGATCTTAAAATTCAGTCATGGAACAAACTTGTGTGAATACTGGTGTCTTATAGAAAACGAGAAACACCTGCTGTTAGGAAAGAGAGTACCTTGAAAGCCTATTCTCCAAAGGGATTTTGGACAGAAAGTGGGCCACAAAATTGGTCAAGAATCTCCTTTGAAAATTGGTCCTCCAGGCAGTTTGTCTATGTAATTGTTGTTTAGAAGGCA